>CM072800.1:17841121-19041121 GCA_036983795.1 Megachile lagopoda
TGATCGGTGCGCATGCGCAGTAGGTAGTATTAGGAGCACAGAAAGCAAAGGAGGTATGCCGAGTAGAAGGTATCCCGCGCATGCGCAATAGAGTTGTATAGTAACTCCTTATACACGATGACATGGGTATGAAAAAATATTAATTTCTCATTTTCTGAACACAATTTATGAACTTTTATGTTCGAAGAATGTCCAGTGATCCCTTAGCAACTTTCCCATATCATACTTGTTCCGCTTTTTATTGAAAATAATTTGTTTATTAATTAATAATACCGCCAAGCGGTATGTATGAGCTCATTTAGAACAATTAATTACCCGTTTTCTGAATATAATTTGTGCACTTTTATGGTCGGAGAATGACCTGTGATTTATTATTTATATCGTTCAATCATGAAAGTTCATAAATTGTATTCAGGAAACGAGTAATTAATTATTTTGTATCGACATTCCGATACACACGTAAGCCGCATAAGGCAGTTCTACTGCGCATGCGCAACATGGGTAGGTCCACTGAGCTTTAAGCATCTACTGCGCATGCGCGCCGTTTGCGCGGGATACCTTCTATTCCGCATACCTCCTTCACTTTTCTGCTATCCTGATATTAATGTACCTTCTGGTACCCGGCCACTAGATGACGCTAGTGTAGAAGATCGGAATTTTCGAAAGGCATAGTTTCGCTGTCCACCGCTAGATGGCTAGGCTTTTCGAGGTCCACAAAATGCATTATTACATATGTGGCTTGGTGAAGCTGCGTCTAAGTGCTCAGCGTATTTCAACACATATTTCGAGCACAACAGGAAGCCGTGGTTTTATAACCGAAATCTGTCAAGGCATACTGCATTTTGAGTCAGTAGATACAGAGTCAATCACTACAACCGGGCTGCGTCTCTAGATCGAGTGGGCATAACTCGTAGCAGTTCTTGCGAATGTGGATTTGAGCATCAAGATCTGTGCCCCATATTGTGGCATTGTGCTCGATTTAATGGAAGCAGAACTGTCTTGACCACTGAACTTCGGATGCTAGGATCGAAGGCCCCTTTTAAACCGGAAACGTTTCTGATTGGGCCTGACATGAGGGCCTTTAAAGCTATTTCTAAGTTTTTAGTAATTAATAATCTTAGGATATAAGGAACTAGTTTTATGTAGTTGCTCTTGTTGATCACAGTACAAGTTTACATAAGGCTCTGATAGAGAATACAAAGATTTTTTCTTATTCTTTCTGTATACTTTTAGTTCTTAAGAGTTTTATTTTTTCTCTTTTTGTATATTTCATACATATATATTTATCTATATATAAAACATTGTATATGAACTTATGGGCCAGCTGTGGCCTAATGTTTTTATTATTTCAATAAAAAAAAAATAAAAAAAATGCATTATTTTTTACTTTGCCCACCATCCGCTCCAAGCTCCAATTCCATAATATCGTTCTAAAAATGCATCAATTTGATTTGTTGGCACATTTTTTGCCCAGGATCCGAAATTATCTGGTGAAAACCTTGACCCCCTGCGCAGTCCTAAACCGTTAGTGATAAACATGCGCAGTAAGTTTCTCAGAAAGAGACTTAACCCAGAAAGGTCAAACGACGCACACTAAACGATGACGTCATTAGTTCTTGAATTGGAGCAATTTTTATTTGTTCGAAAATTTCTTGCCCAGGATTTGAAATTATCTGGTGAAAACCTTGACCCCCTGCGCAGTCCTAAACCGTTAGTGATAAACATGCGCAGTAAGTTTCTCAGAAAGAGGCTTAACCCAGAAAGGTCAAACGACGCACACTAAACGATGACGTCATTAGTTTTTGAATTGGAGCAATTTTGATTTGTTCGAAAATTTCTTGCCCAGGATTTGAAATTATCTGGTGAAAACCTTGACCCCCTGCGCAGTCCTAAACCGTTAGTGATAAACATGCGCAGTAAGTTTCTCAGAAAGAGACTTAACCCAGAAAGGTCAAACGACGCACACTAAACGATGACGTCATTAGTTCTTGAATTGGAGCAATTTTTATTTGTTCGAAAATTTCTTGCCCAGGATTTGAAATTATCTGGTGAAAACCTTGACCCCCTGCGCAGTCCTAAACCGTTAGTGATAAACATGCGCAGTAAGTTTCTCAGAAAGAGACTTAACCCAGAAAGGTCAAACGACGCACACTAAACGATGACGTCATTAGTTCTTGAATTGGAGCAATTTTTATTTGTTCGAAAATTTCTTGCCCAGGATTTGAAATTATCTGGTGAAAACCTTGACCCCCTGCGCAGTCCTAAACCGTTAGTGATAAACATGCGCAGTAAGTTTCTCAGAAAGAGGCTTAACCCAGAAAGGTCAAACGACGCACACTAAACGATGACGTCATTAGTTTTTGAATTGGAGCAATTTTGATTTGTTCGAAAATTTCTTGCCCAGGATTTGAAATTATCTGGTGAAAACCTTGACCCCCTGCGCAGTCCTAAACCGTTAGTGATAAACATGCGCAGTAAGTTTCTCAGAAAGAGGCTTAACCCAGAAAGGTCAAACGACGCACACTAAACGATGACGTCATTAGTTTTTGAATTGGAGCAATTTTTATTTGTTCGAAAATTTCTTGCCCAGGATTTGAAATTATCTGGTGAAAACCTTGACCCCCTGCGCAGTCCTAAACCGTTAGTGATAAACATGCGCAGTAAGTTTCTCAGAAAGAGGCTTAACCCAGAAAGGTCAAACGACGCACACTAAACGATGACGTCATTAGTTTTTGAATTGGAGCAATTTTTATTTGTTCGAAAATTTCTTGCCCAGGATTTGAAATTATCTGGTGAAAACCTTGACCCCCTGCGCAGTCCTAAACCGTTAGTGATAAACATGCGCAGTAAGTTTCTCAGAAAGAGACTTAACCCAGAAAGGTCAAACGACGCACACTAAACGATGACGTCATTAGTTCTTGAATTGGAGCAATTTTGATTTGTTCGAAAATTTCTTGCCCAGGATTTGAAATTATCTGGTGAAAACCTTGACCCCCTGCGCAGTCCTAAACCGTTAGTGATAAACATGCGCAGTAAGTTTCTCAGAAAGAGGCTTAACCCAGAAAGGTCAAACGACGCACACTAAACGATGACGTCATTAGTTCTTGAATTGGAGCAATTTTTATTTGTTCGAAAATTTCTTGCCCAGGATTTGAAATTATCTGGTGAAAACCTTGACCCCCTGCGCAGTCCTAAACCGTTAGTGATAAACATGCGCAGTAAGTTTCTCAGAAAGAGGCTTAACCCAGAAAGGTCAAACGACGCACACTAAACGATGACGTCATTAGTTTTTGAATTGGAGCAATTTTGATTTGTTCGAAAATTTCTTGCCCAGGATTTGAAATTATCTGGTGAAAACCTTGACCCCCTGCGCAGTCCTAAACCGTTAGTGATAAACATGCGCAGTAAGTTTCTCAGAAAGAGGCTTAACCCAGAAAGGTCAAACGACGCACACTAAACGATGACGTCATTAGTTTTTGAATTGGAGCAATTTTGATTTGTTCGAAAATTTCTTGCCCAGGATTTGAAATTATCTGGTGAAAACCTTGACCGCCTGCGCAGTCCTAAACCGTTAGTGATAAACATGCGCAGTAAGTTTCTCAGAAAGAGGCTTAACCCAGAAAGGTCAAACGACGCACACTAAACGATGACGTCATTAGTTTTTGAATTGGAGCAATTTTGATTTGTTCGAAAATTTCTTGCCCAGGATTTGAAATTATCTGGTGAAAACCTTGACCCCCTGCGCAGTCCTAAACCGTTAGTGATAAACATGCGCAGTAAGTTTCTCAGAAAGAGGCTTAACCCAGAAAGGTCAAACGACGCACACTAAACGATGACGTCATTAGTTTTTGAATTGGAGCAATTTTTATTTGTTCGAAAATTTCTTGCCCAGGATTTGAAATTATCTGGTGAAAACCTTGACCCCCTGCGCAGTCCTAAACCGTTAGTGATAAACATGCGCAGTAAGTTTCTCAGAAAGAGGCTTAACCCAGAAAGGTCAAACGACGCACACTAAACGATGACGTCATTAGTTTTTGAATTGGAGCAATTTTGATTTGTTCGAAAATTTCTTGCCCAGGATATGAAATTATCTGGTGAAAACCTTGACCCCCTGCGCAGTCCTAAACCGTTAGTGATAAACATGCGCAGTAAGTTTCTCAGAAAGAGGCTTAACCCAGAAAGGTCAAACGACGCACACTAAACGATGACGTCATTAGTTTTTGAATTGGAGCAATTTTGATTTGTTCGAAAATTTCTTGCCCAGGATATGAAATTATCTGGTGAAAACCTTGACCGCCTGCGCAGTCCTAAACCGTTAGTGATAAACATGCGCAGTAAGTTTCTCAGAAAGAGGCTTAACCCAGAAAGGTCAAACGACGCACACTAAACGATGACGTCATTAGTTTTTGAATTGGAGCAATTTTGATTTGTTCGAAAATTTCTTGCCCAGGATTTGAAATTATCTGGTGAAAACCTTGACCGCCTGCGCAGTCCTAAACCGTTAGTGATAAACATGCGCAGTAAGTTTCTCAGAAAGAGGCTTAACCCAGAAAGGTCAAACGACGCACACTAAACGATGACGTCATTAGTTTTTGAATTGGAGCAATTTTGATTTGTTCGAAAATTTCTTGCCCAGGATTTGAAATTATCTGGTGAAAACCTTGACCCCCTGCGCAGTCCTAAACCGTTAGTGATAAACATGCGCAGTAAGTTTCTCAGAAAGAGGCTTAACCCAGAAAGGTCAAACGACGCACACTAAACGATGACGTCATTAGTTTTTGAATTGGAGCAATTTTGATTTGTTCGAAAATTTCTTGCCCAGGATTTGAAATTATCTGGTGAAAACCTTGACCCCCTGCGCAGTCCTAAACCGTTAGTGATAAACATGCGCAGTAAGTTTCTCAGAAAGAGGCTTAACCCAGAAAGGTCAAACGACGCACACTAAACGATGACGTCATTAGTTTTTGAATTGGAGCAATTTTGATTTGTTCGAAAATTTCTTGCCCAGGATTTGAAATTATCTGGTGAAAACCTTGACCCCCTGCGCAGTCCTAAACCGTTAGTGATAAACATGCGCAGTAAGTTTCTCAGAAAGAGGCTTAACCCAGAAAGGTCAAACGACGCACACTAAACGATGACGTCATTAGTTTTTGAATTGGAGCAATTTTGATTTGTTCGAAAATTTCTTGCCCAGGATTTGAAATTATCTGGTGAAAACCTTGACCCCCTGCGCAGTCCTAAACCGTTAGTGATAAACATGCGCAGTAAGTTTCTCAGAAAGAGGCTTAACCCAGAAAGGTCAAACGACGCACACTAAACGATGACGTCATTAGTTTTTGAATTGGAGCAATTTTGATTTGTTCGAAAATTTCTTGCCCAGGATTTGAAATTATCTGGTGAAAACCTTGACCGCCTGCGCAGTCCTAAACCGTTAGTGATAAACATGCGCAGTAAGTTTCTCAGAAAGAGGCTTAACCCAGAAAGGTCAAACGACGCACACTAAACGATGACGTCATTAGTTTTTGAATTGGAGCAATTTTTATTTGTTCGAAAATTTCTTGCCCAGGATTTGAAATTATCTGGTGAAAACCTTGACCCCCTGCGCAGTCCTAAACCGTTAGTGATAAACATGCGCAGTAAGTTTCTCAGAAAGAGGCTTAACCCAGAAAGGTCAAACGACGCACACTAAACGATGACGTCATTAGTTTTTGAATTGGAGCAATTTTGATTTGTTCGAAAATTTCTTGCCCAGGATTTGAAATTATCTGGTGAAAACCTTGACCCCCTGCGCAGTCCTAAACCGTTAGTGATAAACATGCGCAGTAAGTTTCTCAGAAAGAGGCTTAACCCAGAAAGGTCAAACGACGCACACTAAACGATGACGTCATTAGTTTTTGAATTGGAGCAATTTTTATTTGTTCGAAAATTTCTTGCCCAGGATTTGAAATTATCTGGTGAAAACCTTGACCCCCTGCGCAGTCCTAAACCGTTAGTGATAAACATGCGCAGTAAGTTTCTCAGAAAGAGGCTTAACCCAGAAAGGTCAAACGACGCACACTAAACGATGACGTCATTAGTTTTTGAATTGGAGCAATTTTGATTTGTTCGAAAATTTCTTGCCCAGGATATGAAATTATCTGGTGAAAACCTTGACCGCCTGCGCAGTCCTAAACCGTTAGTGATAAACATGCGCAGTAAGTTTCTCAGAAAGAGGCTTAACCCAGAAAGGTCAAACGACGCACACTAAACGATGACGTCATTAGTTTTTGAATTGGAGCAATTTTGATTTGTTCGAAAATTTCTTGCCCAGGATTTGAAATTATCTGGTGAAAACCTTGACCCCCTGCGCAGTCCTAAACCGTTAGTGATAAACATGCGCAGTAAGTTTCTCAGAAAGAGGCTTAACCCAGAAAGGTCAAACGACGCACACTAAACGATGACGTCATTAGTTTTTGAATTGGAGCAATTTTGATTTGTTCGAAAATTTCTTGCCCAGGATTTGAAATTATCTGGTGAAAACCTTGACCCCCTGCGCAGTCCTAAACCGTTAGTGATAAACATGCGCAGTAAGTTTCTCAGAAAGAGGCTTAACCCAGAAAGGTCAAACGACGCACACTAAACGATGACGTCATTAGTTTTTGAATTGGAGCAATTTTGATTTGTTCGAAAATTTCTTGCCCAGGATTTGAAATTATCTGGTGAAAACCTTGACCCCCTGCGCAGTCCTAAACCGTTAGTGATAAACATGCGCAGTAAGTTTCTCAGAAAGAGGCTTAACCCAGAAAGGTCAAACGACGCACACTAAACGATGACGTCATTAGTTTTTGAATTGGAGCAATTTTGATTTGTTCGAAAATTTCTTGCCCAGGATTTGAAATTATCTGGTGAAAACCTTGACCGCCTGCGCAGTCCTAAACCGTTAGTGATAAACATGCGCAGTAAGTTTCTCAGAAAGAGGCTTAACCCAGAAAGGTCAAACGACGCACACTAAACGATGACGTCATTAGTTTTTGAATTGGAGCAATTTTGATTTGTTCGAAAATTTCTTGCCCAGGATATGAAATTATCTGGTGAAAACCTTGACCGCCTGCGCAGTCCTAAACCGTTAGTGATAAACATGCGCAGTAAGTTTCTCAGAAAGAGGCTTAACCCAGAAAGGTCAAACGACGCACACTAAACGATGACGTCATTAGTTTTTGAATTGGAGCAATTTTTATTTGTTCGAAAATTTCTTGCCCAGGATTTGAAATTATCTGGTGAAAACCTTGACCCCCTGCGCAGTCCTAAACCGTTAGTGATAAACATGCGCAGTAAGTTTCTCAGAAAGAGGCTTAACCCAGAAAGGTCAAACGACGCACACTAAACGATGACGTCATTAGTTTTTGAATTGGAGCAATTTTGATTTGTTCGAAAATTTCTTGCCCAGGATATGAAATTATCTGGTGAAAACCTTGACCCCCTGCGCAGTCCTAAACCGTTAGTGATAAACATGCGCAGTAAGTTTCTCAGAAAGAGACTTAACCCAGAAAGGTCAAACGACGCACACTAAACGATGACGTCATTAGTTTTTGAATTGGAGCAATTTTTATTTGTTCGAAAATTTCTTGCCCAGGATTTGAAATTATCTGGTGAAAACCTTGACCCCCTGCGCAGTCCTAAACCGTTAGTGATAAACATGCGCAGTAAGTTTCTCAGAAAGAGGCTTAACCCACAAATGTCAAACGACGCACACTAAACGATGACGTCATTAGTTTTTGAATTGGAGCAATTTTGATTTGTTCGAAAATTTCTTGCCCAGGATATGAAATTATCTGGTGAAAACCTTGACCGCCTGCGCAGTCCTAAACCGTTAGTGATAAACATGCGCAGTAAGTTTCTCAGAAAGAGGCTTAACCCAGAAATGTCAAACGACGCACACTAAACGATGACGTCATTATGTTTTGAATTGGAGCAATTTTGATTTGTTCGAAAATTTCTTGCCCAGGATATGAAATTATCTGGTGAAAACCTTGACCGCCTGCGCAGTCCTAAACCGTTAGTGATAAACATGCGCAGTAAGTTTCTCAGAAAGAGGCTTAACCCAGAAAGGTCAAACGACGCACACTAAACGATGACGTCATTAGTTTTTGAATTGGAGCAATTTTGATTTGTTCGAAAATTTCTTGCCCAGGATATGAAATTATCTGGTGAAAACCTTGACCCCCTGCGCAGTCCTAAACCGTTAGTGATAAACATGCGCAGTAAGTTTCTCAGAAAGAGGCTTAACCCAGAAAGGTCAAACGACGCACACTAAACGATGACGTCATTAGTTTTTGAATTGGAGCAATTTTGATTTGTTCGAAAATTTCTTGCCCAGGATATGAAATTATCTGGTGAAAACCTTGACCGCCTGCGCAGTCCTAAACCGTTAGTGATAAACATGCGCAGTAAGTTTCTCAGAAAGAGGCTTAACCCAGAAAGGTCAAACGACGCACACTAAACGATGACGTCATTAGTTTTTGAATTGGAGCAATTTTTATTTGTTCGAAAATTTCTTGCCCAGGATTTGAAATTATCTGGTGAAAACCTTGACCCCCTGCGCAGTCCTAAACCGTTAGTGATAAACATGCGCAGTAAGTTTCTCAGAAAGAGGCTTAACCCAGAAATGTCAAACGACGCACACTAAACGATGACGTCATTATGTTTTGAATTGGAGCAATTTTGATTTGTTCGAAAATTTCTTGCCCAGGATATGAAATTATCTGGTGAAAACCTTGACCGCCTGCGCAGTCCTAAACCGTTAGTGATAAACATGCGCAGTAAGTTTCTCAGAAAGAGGCTTAACCCAGAAAGGTCAAACGACGCACACTAAACGATGACGTCATTAGTTTTTGAATTGAAGCAATTTTGATTTGTTCGAAAATTTCTTGCCCAGGATTTGAAATTATCTGGTGAAAACCTTGACCCCCTGCGCAGTCCTAAACCGTTAGTGATAAACATGCGCAGTAAGTTTCTCAGGAAGAGGCTTAACCCAGAAAGGTCAAACGACGCACACTAAACGATGACGTCATTAGTTTTTGAATTGGAACAATTTTGATTTGTTCGAAAATTTCTTGCCCAGGATATGAAATTATCTGGTGAAAACCTTGACCCCCTGCGCAGTCCTAAACCGTTTGTGATAAACATGCGCAGTAAGTTTCTCAGAAAGAGGCTTAACCCAGAAAGGTCAAACGACGCACACTAAACGATGACGTCATTAGTTTTTGAATTGGAGCAATTTTGATTTGTTCGAAAATTTCTTGCCCAGGATATGAAATTATCTGGTGAAAACCTTGACCGCCTGCGCAGTCCTAAACCGTTAGTGATAAACATGCGCAGTAAGTTTCTCAGAAAGAGGCTTAACCCAGAAAGGTCAAACGACGCACACTAAACGATGACGTCATTAGTTTTTGAATTGGAGCAATTTTTATTTGTTCGAAAATTTCTTGCCCAGGATTTGAAATTATCTGGTGAAAACCTTGACCCCCTGCGCAGTCCTAAACCGTTAGTGATAAACATGCGCAGTAAGTTTCTCAGAAAGAGGCTTAACCCAGAAATGTCAAACGACGCACACTAAACGATGACGTCATTATGTTTTGAATTGGAGCAATTTTGATTTGTTCGAAAATTTCTTGCCCAGGATATGAAATTATCTGGTGAAAACCTTGACCGCCTGCGCAGTCCTAAACCGTTAGTGATAAACATGCGCAGTAAGTTTCTCAGAAAGAGGCTTAACCCAGAAAGGTCAAACGACGCACACTAAACGATGACGTCATTAGTTTTTGAATTGAAGCAATTTTGATTTGTTCGAAAATTTCTTGCCCAGGATTTGAAATTATCTGGTGAAAACCTTGACCCCCTGCGCAGTCCTAAACCGTTAGTGATAAACATGCGCAGTAAGTTTCTCAGGAAGAGGCTTAACCCACAAATGTCAAACGACGCACACTAAACGATGACGTCATTAGTTTTTGAATTGGAGCAATTTTGATTTGTTCGAAAATTTCTTGCCCAGGATATGAAATTATCTGGTGAAAACCTTGACCCCCTGCGCAGTCCTAAACCGTTAGTGATAAACATGCGCAGTAAGTTTCTCAGAAAGAGGCTTAACCCAGAAAGGTCAAACGACGCACACTAAACGATGACGTCATTAGTTTTTGAATTGGAGCAATTTTTATTTGTTCGAAAATTTCTTGCCCAGGATTTGAAATTATCTGGTGAAAACCTTGACCCCCTGCGCAGTCCTAAACCGTTTGTGATAAACATGCGCAGTAAATTTTCCCAGTGTAATCATAGAAAAAACAGCTGCAGCACACACTATGATGACGTAATTAGTTTTTATGTATCCTTTAAAAAGTGTCCCTTAATAAGGGTTTTACTGTACTATCATTGTAAGAGTATAGATATGCCTTGTTTTCGAGCATGCATACAACGTCTCAGCGTAACTCAGGGACATGTTTCTGTGTTATAATATTATAAGTCCATTTTGATGCGTGTAAAATTCTAATATTTTAGAACCTATGTGATTTTTCCAACAAGAACCTAACGTGAACATTTTTTTAACGTTTACATTTAACTGAACAGTTGAATTATGTGACGTGCGTATGGCAATGCCCAGTGCCATACCCAGTCTATAAAATTATATGCAGTTATCGACCGTTTCGTGTTTTCATCGATGATGTAGGTAACTTGGCCAAAACCGCAAAAACATGCGGCCAATACTACAAGCGCTCGTAGCGGATAATCGTGATACTATTATTGTATGGCGGAACATTGTTGACAGGCGCCTATGTGCATAATCATATTTTTCGTTTTATTTCTTTCTGAAGTGATTAATTGACAAAAATCGGTTTCAGGGGATATTATACCACTTCAGTAAAACTCTGTCTGGTCCGTTTTCGGTGAGTAAATCTCTAAATTTTCTGTAAAATGAAAAATACGGCGCATCCTAGAACCATCAGCAAAACATAATAATGCCTTATTTCTTAAAAGAATATTTCTGATCAACATAGAAAACATACCAATATTAATAATCACGTTTTATATTTATTTCCTTTCATTTCTCCTTTAATAAAACGCATTACTCAATTTTATGAGTTTAAATATAATATTGAAGTAAAATGCGGTGAAAGATGAATTTCCCTGTGCATCTAATCAACATTCTTTACGTTAAAGTGTAAATGGTTTAAGGAAATATATATTTATTTTTCATCTTGGTTTTCCTATCACTTTTCAATGCAATGACGTTTACAGTGAGCTTTTATCACTTCATAACGAAAACTTTGCGTAATAAAAATTCCTCGAAATTTTGTTTTTGTTTCAAACAACAAATATTTAGAACAAAGTTTAATTTTAATTGCAACTACTAAAGACGCTGTATAATTTGAAGCTGTAGTTTATAATTATAATTTAAACTTGTTCCAATTCAGACGTGGCACATAAATGTTAACGAAGCTCTAAAATTCCCTAAAATGTGTGACATAAACAACGCACTCAGTGGTTTATTCACTTCGTCTGTGATAGTATCTCGTTGACGCTATTTTGAGAATTGTACATATACGAGACTTTCGTATTACATTTTGAAGTGACAATGTTGCTCAATGTTTTATTTTTGTCAATTGTTTTGTTGCGCACTTTACAAATCACAGCGATGATTTCAGAAACTATGCAATGCGCGAGAAAAATATTCATTTAATATTAAATAACTTCTCTAGAGTTGGAGCAGACTTGTAGAGTTTTGAGAAGCTAGTACAATTAATTTACTATTTTTACATAATACAATGCTGAAAGTATTATTAGTTCAAATACAGGCATAATTTTGACAAAATGCTGGTATTAAAAAGTAGAAAGGTGAAACTTATTCTCCAGACTATGCCAATAATGGCGAATGTTCTGAATTTAGCAATGAATGTCCAGTGTTTGTCGTACTATGTATCTTGATTTCAGGTTTTCGGTTAATGACCGCAAGTTTATAATATGCAACATATGTAAATGTTTTATTACAAACAAATGGTTGGTACAGGAAAATATACGAGTTTAGGCGTGCCACAATTCCAGATCATTAACTACAAAGTCGGCAACTTTAACTCACCGACTTTTATTTGTATTGACTTTCAAATTAAATAAGAAACAACCGTTTAACGATGAAAATTTGTAGAACATAGTGAAGAATTATTTTTATATTTTTTTATGAGAGCAAAAGTTTAATAATAAAATAATTTTTTTTAAATAACGTATCTTCAAACATCATAATAAAATTATATTTTATAACTGCTAAAATAAAATTATATTCTGTAGACGTTATACTAACAAAATAGAAATTAAATTAAAATTAATAGTTCTACATTCTATAGGAATTGCATTAAAAATTATATAAAATTAAAATGATATAAAAGAATTATAATAACGTATTAAAAATTGTATTCCATAAATTATAATCTGTATTATAATATATAAATTATTAATTTATAAATAATTTATCAATTATAATTTAGAACATTGAAATTCCTTTATATATATATATAAAATATTGCACTTTGTGTTGAATTACAATTTTCATAATGGTTGCTTGATAAAGAATCTATCATTTCAGCGAAAGTAAGCTTAGTCTGATAATTTATGCAAATTAATGCGTTAATTTCCTTAATCTCATTAGAGCAAATTACGCGACGTCCTTCTTTTGAAACTCTTAATCGGAAAACAAGGACTAGAGAAGGAGTGAAAAATAATTTTTTATATTGAAAAAATTGAAATTCCTGTTTGAACAAGATAGTTGCATGAGTTAAGTAACATCAATGATCACTTTTACTTGGTTATATAATTGTCGTTATTGGTCACCAAACTAGTGACAGTTGCACAGTAACTTAAAAAAATCTAACACGGGGTGTAATTTTCTTCTGTCGCAACGTGCGTGGTGAAACTTACAATTTTCTTTGCAGCATTCTGCAAATGATACATTCCCTTTCAAACATGACTGTACATGTAATCATTTTACCAATTTTTATAAAGCTACTCGTTTTATTATTAATTGCTTATTCGCATACTGACGGAAAAGAATATGAGACAAGCGAGAAGAATTATTACAAAACACTTATGCGATAATTAACTTAAATTGGACATTAAATATTAAACTTATATCTATTATTAAATATTAGATTAAATTGGAATATTCAATTTTTCTGTGTCGAGGAATGTGCACATTATATATCATATTTTTCAATACAAATATTTTAAATTTGTGTGGTAAAAGAGATCTCGGATCAATATATATTTTAATATTGATAAATATTTATATAAATATTTTGGTATTGTCTTTTGTCAATATTATGGAACGTGCAGTGGCAGATATTGACGTATGGTAATATTTAAGTATCGATAAGATGATTTGATAAAAGTCATAATATTTATCCTTCGTCTTTTTCTCCTTTCTTTATACAGCGTCAAACTTTATCTGGAAACTAACAATAAATATATTGTTAATAAATACTGAACGTATAAGGTGAATTCAGTTAATCGGTAAATATCGACATGATATAAAAAGTATTATTTAAAAGAGAATTCAAAGAACTTGTAATTATACAAAATACAAGTTTAATTTTTAATTGAAAATTTCAGACATCAAGTTCAACAAAGAGATGAGATATAATGATATGATAATATAACCTGCAGCATGTAAAAAATTCAATAATAAATAATAAGTAAATTCTGTCTGTGCCTTCGTATAAGTAAACAATAAATAATTTTGTAAAACACAATGTGGGGTTGATTTCATTTTGCATTTGGTACGTGCCGTACCAACGAATTAATTTAATATCTTAAACTTCGTACTCTTTGTTTTGCATAAGACCATATTTCGTATTTCATTTTAATATCTACATAATTGCTTCACACCAATATTATTGTTTTCTTTACATTTTTACTGGCTTTCAACAAGACCTTTTTTATCCTGTATAATGAAATTTCTTTTTCATAGTTTGTTCAATAACTAATTTCAATCTGTTTTATTTATATCTGTTATCGATTCCGTACATCAGACAGGTTTTTTTTCAGTATTTTATGATAAAGTATAAGTTTATACATTGAAGCATTTATATTTTATATGCAACTTTCATGTATAAACACTATAAACCCTACATATAAACTACATCAGTTATACGTTGCAATGGGTCGTGTATATCCCATCATAGTAAAATTATGTACATCGTGTATGCAATTTCACCAAGTGTAACCTACTATTATTTTTGTACTAGAGTAGTAAAAAGTCACTTTTCAAACTGCTAATTTATATAAGCAGTTTACTATCTTCCTAAACTACCATATTTACTACTATATTTTATTACATTATATTTGTAGTTTAATATCTTTTCAAATCACTAATTTACATCATTAAATCAATTATATATCTAATTTATATATCATTAAATTATATCATTAATATAATTAATTCAAATTATATTGTACACTTCAAACTGTCACTACTTATTAGCAAAAAATATGCAGAACCATAAATGTCAGCATAGGAAGTTATGTATAAGAAAAACATAGAATATGCAATAAACTTTTTTCTACGAAAAAATGCATCTACATAAAATTGCACGCTCAAATTACACCTTGATTATTACAAGACATTTAATTTTCATCATTCGAACCGTCCCTGTAGATCAAATGTACATTATTGCTTTTACTCTTGAGCTGGCCACTGACTTCACAGCATTCTCTGATTTCATCAGACATCGGTATCGTTCAGCTTCACATGCTATCAATAAGTTAAGAATATTTATCTTCATGTAAAAAATATCTACGTTACACCTTATAAATTGTAAGCAATAACAGTGAAACAGTTGTTACGGTTACAAAGAAATTCAGATTACAAATATAGTACGAATACGAAAGTTGAATCCGCGACGCTTTTCCTCGTAAAAGTGAAATTTCATCACTCTCAAAGTGAAATCAAAACATCACAGAAAGACTTGTTATCAACTGTCATTATATTCTCATTAAATATTTAGCTTAATGTTAATTATTGTATCTTATCATCTACATTATACTACTATCGACAGTAATTCCTAAGCGATAATAAAGCGCTTTCTTTGATGCAAGCTAAAATTCTTTGATGCAAGACGAAATGATGTTTTTTACGCAATCGATGAAATGTTTTTAAGTGGTTTAAATTAAATCTATTGATTACCAATTCTTTCTTTGTGGACTAGATTTTGGGGATTTGGGAAATTTTTGTAGATTTAGGGACTTGGAGAATTGGGGATTTGGGGGTTTGGGAAATTGGGGATTTGGGAATTTGGGAATTTGGAAATTATATAATGTGGTAATTTGGTAATTTTGGGAATTTGGGAAATTGGAGATTTCAGAATTTGGAAATTTGGGAATTTAGGATTTCGGGAATTTGGAAATTAGGTAATTTGGGAAATTGGCAATTTGCAAATTTGGGAATTGGGGAATTGGGGATTTAGAGAATTTGGGAATTTCGAAATTTCGGAATTGGGGAAATCGAAGATTTGGGAAATTAGGGATTTGTGAAATTAGGAAATTGGGAATTTGGGAAATTAGGTATTTGGGAGTTTGGGGATTTCGGAAATTGAGGATTAGGGAATTGGGGATTTGGGAAATTGAGAAATTGGGGATTTGGGAAAGTAGGAATTTGGGAAGTTGGGTGTTTAGGAAATTAGGGATGTGGGAATTTCGGAATTTGGGAATTGGGGATTTGGGAAATTTGGGATTTGAGAAATTGGGAATTAGGGAAATTGGGGGTTTGGGAAATAGGGATTTGAGAATTTGGGAGTTTGCTAATTTAGGAATTTGGGAAATTGGGGATTTGGGAAAGTAGGGATTTGGGAAATTGGAGGTTTGGGAAATTAGGGATTTGGGAAATAGGGATTTGAGAATTTGGGAGTTTGCTAATTTAGGAATTTGGGAAATTGGGGATTTGGGAAAGTAGGGATTTGGGAAATTGGAGGTTTGGGAAATTAGGGATTTGGGAAATAGGGATTTGAGAATTTGGGAGTTTGATAATTTAGGAATTTGGGAAATTGGGGGTTTGGGAAATTAGGGATTTGGGAATTTAGGGATTTCGGAAATTGGAGATTTGGGAAATAGGGATTTGAGAATTTGGGAATTTGGGAAATTGGGGGTTTGGGAAATTGGGATTTGAGAATTTGGGAGTTTGCTAATTTGGGAATTTAAGATTTTGGGAATTTGGGAGATTGGGAATATGGAAATATGAGAATTTGGGAATTTGAGAAGTAGGTAACTTGCTAAATGAGGACTGTAGAAATTTAGGAATTTAGTAACTTGGTAATTTGGTAATTTGGAAATGTAGAACTTTGAACATTGAGAAACGTGGGAATTTGGTAATTTGGAAATATAGAACCTTGAACATTGAGAAACGTGGGAATTTAAGGTTTCGGAAATTGGAAGTTTGAGAAATTAAGAGTCAATGAATTTTTAAATTTAGTAATTTGATAATTTACTAAGATGTTAATTTGCCAATTGTATAATTTTATAGTCTAGAAATCTTTGACTGCTAGGAAACTTTGTAACCTTGCAATTAAATAATTTGGAAACTTACATCTTTCAAATTTAAGAATTGCCAATTTCATTTGGAAATCTGTTCCTCTAAAAATGCGAAAATACGAAGGTTTAAAAACTTGAAAATAAAATATCAAATTCGATAACAAACTTGAACCTTAAAAATATAGGAACTCAGCTCGAAACCTTCAAAATACCATTAAAATTCCCAAATGTCCACACCCAGTTTCCAGGTACGAAATTGTCCACAATCAGATTTTACCTTAACGTTACACAAACGTATAACGCATTATCATGCATCTACTCTTACTAATACTCTTAATAATACGATACTCTGAGAATCGATACGGTAGATAATTAATCTTGTTAATTTCGCAGGCATACTCGTAGAAAGAGAAGTTTCCCGCGTTTACGTAAGCCGTAAGAGCGATCTTCGGAGGGGAAGTTGGCTGTTGCAAGAAACTGCTTGCTTTCGGATGGACAGTCTTCATTCAGCTTCTGAACGAGCCGGTGGGGATTAGTTTTCTTCTGGTGCATCGTTCTCATTGTCACTGACGTATATTTATCTTCGCCACGCGCAACTTGTGCTCTATCGTTACTCGCTGCTTATCGCGAAACGATTTTAATTATTCAACGCCAATTTTCTGTCTGTGAAGAGTATCAAGATCTGTCATTCTTCGTTTGCTATTTATTGAAAACAATTTAAGTTATTAAGTCGTCTCCACGAATATCTTAGACCATCGACGAGTTCACGGTGTTACACTTGAAATTTCGGATATTTGTCTGTGAAGAATCGCTTAAAATTTCCTGAGATGTAAGTATCAACTTAATTAGTGGATGAAACTTCTATACAATTTTGAATACTGATTGCGTCAGATTTATCGGACACGCGTGTGATTAGGGACGTGCACTTAACGTGTGTCATTGTTTTTTTGAATTCTTTCGACGAGATACGACTAGTTTTAACGACTTTTTAAACCTCTCATTGAACTTCGCGATAACGGTTGTTTTATAAATTTCATTAATTTTTGTATGTACCGTTATCTCACTGAATATTTTATAATGTAGGAAATCATTTTTGCTGGTAAGTGAAGTTTTATTCTGATTAGTGATAGAAGTGTGAAAACAATCGTATGTAGGACGACGTTGCTATCACTTGTTTCCTACATTTCCTGTACTGTGGAAATACACTACTAGTTAAAAGTGTGGGTTTAGTTGCATCAATAAAGTTATTACGTGTAATTTTGATAATTAGTTTACCTTTGATGATATTGTTATCCTTACGATGTAAGGTTTTGGCGAATATTTTTCTGTCTTTTACGTTTCACCCTCGCTTAGTCTTACTTCTAGAAATATGTACAATAATGTTTGTAATGTAGTGTATACTCGAAGACACCCTAAGCTTCCTTTAGATAAGAATACACATGTAAACTTGGCAACTTTTAAATCCTCAAATTTTAGTATTCTTAGGTCTCCAAATATCCAAGTTTTTATATTTGTAAATTTTTCAATTTTTGTATTTCTTAAATTTTTATTAAATACCCAGATTTCTAAATATCCAAATTTGCAAATATCCTTATTCCTTAATTTCTAAATCACCAAATATTAAGGCCCCTAAATTCCTAGATCCCCAAATTCCAGATTCATCAAATTTTAAGGCTCGCAAATTCTTTCTCCCTCAAATCTGAAGGTGTCCATATTTCTAGATCCTGAAAATTTTAGATTTCCAAATCTCTAGATCCTCAAATCTGTAGATTCTTAAATTTCTAGATCCCTGAGAATTCTGGAACCTCAAATTTAAAAATGTACCTACAGTGACAGCCTCAAATCTTCAAATTCTCAAATCTCAAGGTCCCAACATTTTTAGGTCCCTAAATCTCTAGATTCTCAAATCTGTAGATTCCTAAACTTCTAGTTCTCCAAAAATTCTGGAACCCCATATTTATAAATGCCTCTACAGTTATATCCCCAAATTCTCAAATCCCCAAATCTCAATGTCCAAAAATTCCCAGATTTCCAAATTCGTAGACTTCCAAATCATTAGATCTAAAATTTCAAGGTCCCCAAATTTTATATCCCCAAATCTTTAGATTTTCAAATCTGTAGATTCCTAAACTTCTAGGTCCCCAAAAATTCTGGAACCCCAAATTTATAAATGCTTCTACCGTTACATTCCCAAAGCCTCAAATCCCCAAATTCCCAGATTTCCAAATGCGTAGACTTCCAAATCTTTAGATCTCCAAATCACAACGTCCCCAAATTCTAACTTCCTCAAATTCCAACGTCACCAAATATCTAGATCCCCAAATTTTTCGGTTGTGCCAAAGACATATGCAAAAAAATTGTCACTATTACATATCGTAATTTAAAGCTGTGAGAAAAGTTTAACATGTCTTTAATCAAATTTCATTGTGTTGTTAACACAAACATTTTCTATTTGCAATTTCTACAAATATTCTATTTAGGACACAAAATCTGTGCCTTCAATGAGTCTTTAACTTTTCAAGTTTAGAATACAATGTTTCGCAGCAAGATTAATGTCGAGGTCAACCTTATCGAATTAAGATGGAAATTTTTCCGGAATTTTGCAATGTACACATTTTTTTTACTTGAGTTTTTTGCAGAAAAAGAATCAATAGAGGATCAAATATACTTTTACATATGTCTGAAAGTAAAATCAAGCGGGGGTTTTGTGTATGTGTATAATAATTAAATTATCAAAATGGTTACCTCGACAGACATATTTCAAGGTTATTAAAATCGATGTAGTCAATGCTCATCTATACAATTACTATCATTTTTTTAAATATCTAGTGACAGGTAATAATAATAAATATTAAATATATTTAATGTCTCGCATGCAAATAGTTCATTAAAAATTATTTCTGTAAATAGAAACAGTAATTCATAACATTGATTTTGTTTGTAAATCTAGAATTTAACTTATTGAGTAGAATGATTCGCTTCATTTTTAGTGGAAATAATAAGAATAGGTAATCTGACGCAGTTTCTGTAAAAAGCAATAAAAGAAATGATTTTCGTAATGGTACAGAGTTTTGTCATAAATTAATTAACAATTGTATTGTTAGATTTAGAAATAAGAAATCATATGACCTTCATCTTAACATGAAAATCCATTAAAGGACACTTATTAAATTTCCAATCGAGATAAATAATAATGCATTAAATATCGTACCACACATGTAACAATTATTTTTCAATAAATATACTTGTATACACTCTTCATCCAGTATGCTTAATAATATTAAAAATTTTTATTTATATTAAATTAATTGGAAAACTCTGTTAACAATTATTGCAGATATATTTTTCGGATAAAGGCACTATCCGAAATATTACGGCACTATATTATAAATCAGTTAATAAATGTTTCATTAAAACGTTTCGAAGTTAATCTAATAGACTATCTGCTTCCAATTCTTTTGACTATTTTTTTGTTAATCATATTAAATAAATTCTGCAAATTTCTGCTGGATGCTTCAAACAAGTCAATATCATACAGAATTTTGTTAAAAATTATTATTCGTCAACTCCCTACAATTTTACAGTTTGACTAACGTGTTTGTCACATAAGGAAGAAAAACAGTTTCGAAAGTGATTCAAATTGCAATTAACCCAACTGTGATCACGATTAGAAATACAGCCTAAGCCATCACATGGATGATGAATGTTACTTGGCTTCAAATGAAAAAGAAACCATACATGTCAAGCAAAGAAATTATACCATCTATGTTACATCAGAGTAGGAAAAGAGAAGAAACCAATTTCAAAAACCAAATTAGAATTAAGATAAGAATTAAACAAATTAGTGTTTTAAATATAATAAATGGTGTAACATCATTGGATATAACTGATCAAATTTCATGGTTGTATACTCGGTATGTATATGTAATTTTTAGCGAATTACATTAACTTATAATCTTTCAAATAAGTTTCAAATGCCAGTGATTGCACTTCCGAGTTTTTACTCATTATATGACTTTAACCCCTTCTTGCAATGTGTTGTAGAAATGCTGCACAAAATAATTTATTATGAAATTTTTGTATTATGTAAAATAAATTGTTCATTTCATTATCAATGAAATTATCGAAACGTAATTATAATTTTCTTGTTCCATTTTCACATATTACATATTACATATTACAAGTTTTCAAAAGTCCTGATTACATCGATCGTTGAAGTGGTACAAATTTTATCGTAGTTTCAAAAAAAAGAAAATTTATCCGGTAATATTAACTCAGCAATCAGTACATCAAATGTAGTAATCATACAAATAAAATATTGCAATGGAAGAATTAATATAAAACTAAAATAAAAATATATATCAATATGTATACAAAAGTTTGTTTGATCTCATTTCGGTTATACTGTTCCTATTAGTTTAATTTCATTTTCGAAAGAATTGATATCAACGTTCATTCATCCCTTGTATAAAAATTGCATGCAAGTATGTTATAGTTAATAGAACTTTACGTTCATATACGACTTTCTAATAAAAATTAGTAAGGACAATAATAATATATCAAGGTTTATTACACTCGTTTCGAATCACCCAGTACATTAAGAATTCGAGCAACTCGACTTCACCCGGTTCACCTGGAACACTTACGCAAGCCAGCAATTTCAGCATTCTTTTAAAATGGCTAAAGCAAGTCGAGGTTCTATCGCAAAAACGTCCTATCGCTTCATTGACTATATTTTCCATAGATTTGAAGGGGTTTCCTGCCGACAATATGCCAAGCAGTAAAACCAGAATTGCCATAATCGGTGGTGGTGTGGCCGGATTAGTGGTTGCTCGCCACGCAGCCACCAGGTTAGACACGTACAGTGTCACATTATTCGAACAAACCGATCAGATTGGTGGGACATGGGTCTACACGGACGAAACCGATGTCGACAAACATGGATTACCTGTTCATAGCAGCATGTATAAGAATCTGAGGTTAGCAACAAGTTATTTATCCTTTCTCGGTTGTATATTTAACTAAAACTATCAAATGACGGTTTTGCAGATTTTTTATTTTAACCCTTTGCACTCGGATTTTGCCATTTAAAATATCCTCTTGGAGGGAATAATCGAGTGCAAAGGGTTATAAAAATTAAGGTGGTTTTCTTGAAATATCTGTTGATTTTCAACAAGAAATTTGAACTATACTTTATCGTTCGTCTATTTTTATTACAATTTTATTTTTAATTTGAAAGTACACGTTATACTCTGGTAGATTGTGTGTTAACTCAATTGCGTTTAGGTAAACATTTTGTGGTCAGATGTATCATATTTACAATTGTCAGCTCCCCTTTTCTAGGAAAATAATTTATGACCAAACTTTGCGACTAAATGGAATAAAATTGAGTTGGCCAAAAGTTATGTTAATTTTGATAATAGATGACATTTATTCAAATTATGTATTTTTTTCTTCGTCAAATACATAGTTCTGAAGATTACAATTTAGGATTCTTATTAAGAAAACAGTGCCAATAATATTGAAGTCTTTCATCTAATTAATGGTTAAAATAAGAAGCTACAAACACTGATTTTAGCAATATTCATAAAAATAAGGTTGATGTACTTGAGAAACTTTTTCTTCTTAAAAAACGAAAAAACCTTTTGGCCTACCAATTATATCGTAAAATAATAGAGAAATGGAAAGTGGTACAAAATATAACAGCTTATTTCATGTTCAGATCGTTAAAGTTTAAGGTCAATTAAAATTTTACCATGAAAAAGTGAGGAAAAGTTGTTGAAATTTATTGGTGTACCAGAAATATGGTATTTTCACGCATTATATATTCTTTAAACAGTATATTACGATAGTATTATACTAAATACTATTATACTAATTATACTATTATTACGATACTATTATACTATAAAGTATAACACTACATATACATACAATTAATTATAAACGTTTTCATAATAATTTGGAAGACTGATTTTGTGATTGTTACTTGAAACGATTAACACAATGATTAATATTAAAATGACGTTTCCAACAAATTGTAAGATTTCTTATTCTTCATTACAGAAATTATTAAGAAGCTTTTGTCAAAATATATAGTAACATTTGTTGAGATAAAGAACCACTATACAAGCTAAGTACTTAGTTCGTTCCTCATAGTACTTTTGTATAGAACTATTATAACGATTCTTTATGTACAAATGACACAGTTATCCTTGATATTACAGTAATAAACAGACGTACAGCCGACGTTAATGAATTATGTACACGATAATGTCTGATAACTACTCAAGCAACAAATTTTCGATGTACTAACTAAAGAAAAAGGAATACACTTATCTTCCTCGAAGAGCAACAATACTCGTGATACACTTTTACTTTGTAAACGTCATCGGGTGAATGAAAGAATCGTGGTACGATAACTGGACGTAATAACAATGAACATATGAAGTCATTGGAAGAATTTAAAAATAAAAGATATATAGAGAATATTATTATAATTTTCTCTATGCATACAGTGACGGGCCTACGTATTTTTTCGCCCCGGTCATTAAAATATTTCTTAATAGAATAATTTTATACATGGATGTTTAAGTAAACTGTAACATGTATGTTCATAAATTGTATGTAGTAGTAGCTGTCGATGACAAATTACTGAATTTTTAAATTTACAAATTCCTAAACTTCTAATATCCTGATATTCAAGGTCTAAAATCTCCACATTCTATAATTTGGCTAAGTTCCTTAATTTCTCTAATTTTTAGGGTGATAAATTATTAAAATTCCATATTTCCAAATGCTCAAATTTGCGAATTTTTTTACTCTTAAATTTCTGAATTTCTAAATTTCTAAATGTCTAAATTTCTAAATTTCTAAATTCCTAAATTTCAGAATTTCTAAATTTTCAAATTTCCAATTTCCAGATATTCAAATTATAAATTATCTTCAAATATCCTAATTTCCCTAATTTTCAGACTTTTAAATTTTCAAAATTCCAAATTTAAAAATTCCTAAATTCCTAAATTTCTAAATTCCCAAATTACTAGATTCCTAGATTCTTAGATTTTTGTATTCTTAGGTTCCTAGATTCCTAGATTCCTAGATTCCTAGATTTCTAAATTAATTTTCTGAAGTCCTAAATTGCTAAATTGCTAAATTCCTAAAATTCTAAAATCCCGTATATCTAAATACCCCATAACCTAATTTCCTGAGTACCTAAATATCAAAATTCATAATATTCCAAATTCCCAATTTCTCCAAATCCCGTTGCACACATCGCACCGTCTCGTTACTCTACCGATTTTACAGAATCTCTCGTTTCGTTTCTTCCTATGTGCACTTCAGTTTTCTGTTATTTATCACTAACTTAAAATTTTCCCTCCATTAAAAAAACATTAGAGCTCGGTAAATACCTTTCGCAATTGGGATAATTATTTCGTCTCCATAAAATGTAGGACGTTCAGTTGTCTTTGTTTACGTGTCATTTGTAAGTATGTATAGTGATGACGATAGTTGAATTCTACTCAGTCTAGTCGGTTGCGATAAACTGCTGACACGTGATACGCTCCTTGACATAGTAACGAAATGTGATCGTTTTTATTAACAGATTCCGGAAACGCTAAAAGAGTTCGACGCTTGATCAATAAATTGTTCGATCGCGTGACAAATAGGAAGCTGAACCGAAATTCGTTTGTTTTGCATAATAATAGCGTCATTTTCATTGGCAAATGTTTGATAAGCCTTACAATAATATTTGCAAGATAACAATCGGTGTTATGAAACGTAGAAAACTTTCTGGAACTTTGTTTTTAATGTGGTTACAATAAAACGGCGATGTGGATGCTGTCTGATATGATAAATTGTCATTTTTCATTGCTTTCTGTAAATGTAAATTTAGTCATCGAAGGCAGCGATTCAGCCTTAGAGGTTGACCTTAATGTAATGTTGCAAAAAGGAATCATAATGATTCAGAAGGGGAAGGCCACCTAAAAGTATCGTCAATGTGTATAGGAAACGGTAAAACATACAATTTTATATACTGTGTGATTTTTAAAGTCATTGAAGGAAAATGATGCTGGAAGGATTATTAGATATTTTTTATCGGAATTTCAGATTTCAGATGGAGGTGATACGTACATATGTATATAGTTGAAAAATATAATACAATTTTGCTTTCTGATGGTAACTAAATTTGTTGATCAAAATGTTATTTAATGTTGCACTTCAATTTGTTATATTAAACTAGTACATGCAACTTTAATTTATTATATTAAATTAGTACATCCAATTTCAATTTGTTATATTAAATTAGTACATCCAATTACAATTTGTTATATTAAATTAGTATATTCGACTTCAATTTGTTATATTAAATTAGTACATTCAACTTTAACTTGTTATGTTAAACTAGTATATTCGACTTCAATTTGTTATATTAAACTAGTACAGTCTACTTCAATTTGTAATATTAAACTAGTATATTCAAATTCAATTTGCTATATTAAACAGATTTTTTAACGCAGCAATAATTTACGCAATTTTACAGAATCCGTCCTAACCTAAACCTTTGACAGAATTTATTAAATACTTGTTTCTTTAAAAATTTGAGAATCCTTATTTCAATGCAGTAGTTTGCTTCATATACAAGCAACATGATATGTCCAATACTTATCATTTGACTACATTATAACGCATTTATTCACATAATAATTAACAACTCTCTGATGAAATGGACAACAGAATTTCTGTGAGTACAAGTTATAAAGTCTAAACGAGTACTAAAACTAAAAAAGCGGTCAAATGACCGGTTCAGAAGTTTCTTATTACAAATTACGAAATTTTTTAAGGTGATTTTCATTGAAATAAAGAATTAATCAGTATCTTAATCTGTGCTCTGTCGTTTGTTTTAATTTTTCAAATTCATTATTAATTTCAAATTAAATTTACGCTGTTTTAGTGTTAAAAGAATGTTTCTCCAGTAAATTACAGTAGAATTTTTTCTATTTTCTTCATTTATATTGCTTTCATTTTTAATTTCAAATTTTCTCAATTTTAATTCTTCATTCATAATTTTAATTCTTCTTATTCAACTACATTAACATGGTAGACATAGTTAACGTAAGAAGCAAATTTCACAGTTTTTTATTTTAAAAATTGTTTTAAATCCTTCAAATTCTATTATGAGAGATATTATGTTATCGACCATGACGTATTACTTCATTCTATGTGTATTCGTTATGTTGTAAATTAACAGATTAAGTGTTGATTTAAGCAACTAATCAATCTTAAATTACCAAACAAGTATCATGGATTTAATGATGTACGTAACCAGAAGGTCATAGAAGATAAGGGCAAATACTTTGACCATTGAATTGTACTTCATACACGGTGTTCACGTTTTTCTTGTAAACATGTGAAAAAAGATAAAAATGGAGAATGTTTTACTTATTGTTTTTCACACTGAACACAGGATACAATTTTTTATATTTGCAACATTTTTTTAGAAATGCAACCTTCAATTTTCTGAATGGATATTTTTCTTTGCATGAATTGATGTTTTGGAATACTTCGTTGAAAAGAGTATTCAGGTATAATGTTAAAAAAGAAATCAACAAATCATGAGATATTTTAATGATGAAATATTTCTTACAAAAATTGATAACATATACCTTTTCTTTAATATTATACTTATACTTTTTTACGCGGAATATTTCAAAGAATCATGCAAATAAAATGCGACTTTATTAAAGAAATTGAATTATATACTCCTCCAAAAGTATTACAAACATAAGAAATTCATATTTCATTATGTTGACCATAAAAAAATAGTAAAATTTTTCTTCCTCATTTTTAAAAAAATATTAATAATTGCTAGCGTTGACACAAACACCCTAAATAGTGTAATACGTAATTAAAATACGAAAATAAAATTTTCTGAAGAATACTGGAACCCTTCCTTTCCTAATTTTAAAATCTTTAAATGTCATTTAAGTACTCAGAATGACAAGCAAAATTAAAATTAGAATTTTCCAAGTACGACTTGTTCGTTCAAAACCTGAAAAATCTTCATTTCGATAACACGATAATTTTCCACTGATATTCCGTTCACGATTATGGTTATTTGCTGAATATGCTACGTTTGCAATAATTGCTAAAGGTTAAGGAAAGCATCATTATTCATTAAATTATGCACATATTACTTATTGCGCATATTAAGCTTGATATCATAAATCATAAGTGAGTTAACGTTATTTATATTATCTGCGGTACTCTTGTTGCATTTTGTAATCACTCTATCAACGTAATTAGCATTGCGATTATGCAACGTGGTATTTCAAACGATAATGGACAAATTATTATTAATTTTAAATTAAAAGTGTAGTATGCCATTTGATGTTCCATGGTCAATTTAGGTAAAGGTTGCAATTAATAAATTTATTAGGTTGACTAATAAATTGGCGATGCAAATGTTGCAACGTTTGATGTTTAACGTTTAATTATTCATTTAACTTTATTGCAGAACAAATCTCCCCCGAGAAATAATGCAGATACCTGATTTTCCAATGAAGCATGATGAAGGGCCGTCGTTTGTTCATCACAGCGTGATTCGGGAGTACCTCGGGGATTATGCAAAACATTTTAACCTGTATCCTCATATAAAGGTAAAATTTAATCTAAAATTCAGTTCAAACGTAGAAAGATAAAATTAAAAATTCTGTGCAATTTTCATAAAAAATAAGATGGCACGTCGTATTTTTTAAAGTTGTGGCACAATAGGCAATTTGAAATTTAATTTGGGGATTTGAGAATTTAAAGGTTTAAAGTTTAAGTTTTGAAATTTGTATATTTGAAACTTTGGTCTTCTCAAGAATTTGAAATTCGAAAATTTGAGGAGTTGGAAGTTTGAAAAGTTAGGAATTTGTGTAGTTCAAAATTTGGGAATATAAGAATTTTAAATTGCTGGATTTAGGAATTTAGGAATTTAGGAATTTAGGAATTTGAGAATTTAGGAATTTAGGAATTTGAGAATTTAGGAATGTAGGAATTTAGAAATTTAGGAATTTGAGAATTTAGAAATTTAGGAATTTAGGAATTTAGGAATTTAGGAATTTAGGAATTTAGGAATTTAGGAATTTAGGAATTTAGGAATTTAGGAATTTAGGAATTTAGGAATTTAGGAATTTAGAAATTTAGGAATTTAGGAATTTAGGAATTTAGGAATTTAGGAATTTAGGAATTTAAGAATTTAGGAATTTGAGAATTTAGGAATGTAGGAATTTAGGAATTTAGGAATTTAGGAATTTAGGAAGTTAGGAATTTGAGAATTTAGGAATGTAGGAATTTAGGAATTTAGGAATTTAGGAATTTAGGAATTTAGGAATGTAGGAACTTAGGAATTTAGGAATTTAGGAATTTAGGAATTAAGAAATAAGGAATAGATGAATTTAGAAATTTAGAAATTTAGAAACTTAGGACTTTGAAAATTTAGAAATTTGAATGTTTAAAAATCTAGTTTTAAAATTTGGAAATTGAGGTATTTCAAAATTTCGAAATATAGCTCTTCGAAAATTCATACACAATATCTGTCTTGATTTCAAAACATCTCAACATTAATTATTTTGACACATATTTGTACCCTAATCTCTTCTTACGATGAGTATATAAAAAAATGAATGAATCTAAGCAAGTATGTAGTTATATTTAAATAGAAGCAGTGCATCTGCATTCCTTTAAGCTATATTTTTATATTTATAATCTATAGCAGAATAGCATAATTTGTAGACTATTCAATATTTTTCTTTAAAATCTACCTCGAATCAAATACAGATAACAAATAAATATAAACGAATTCCATTTGCATAAATCGTTCTGTACATACTTATTTTGCTATAACATAAAACTGTTCGTAAAAGTGTATAATCAATTTTCAACCACTTTTATTTCAAAGAAAAATAATATACAGATTACAGTATGATAAAGTATTCTTTTTAATATGCACATAATATGTAGTATAAACATTAATTTATTTACTTATTTTAAATCAATATTAACTTTCAGTTAAATACACTAGTAAAACACGTGGAGCCAGAAACATTGCCAAACGACCAAGTAATATGGATGGTCACTTACCAGGACTTGGAAAGCAAAGTAGAAACAACTAAAACGTTCGACGCTGTGGTCTTGTGTAATGGTCATTACACTGTAGGTCATATTCCACACATTCCTGGTATTGAAAGTTTCCCTGGCGAATGTATACATAGTCATCAGTACAGGATACCGGAAGTGTTCGCCAGAAAGAAAGTCTGCATCCTCGGTGCATCTTGGTCGGGTCTCGATATCGCTCTTGAACTCTCGCAACATGCAGAAAAGGTACACAAAATGTTGCACAACATTATATTTCCTATTTTTTATTTTTTATTTTCCTTAATTTTGCAAATAGAATCGCATTTCCTTTTAGAACGTTTCTATAATCAACTTGAAGCTCAACATATACATATGAAAAGTAAATGCTTATCATCTTTTACGAATAAATTACTCGCGATTAATTTATCACAAAATGTTTGTCATATATTGTATTCATCGTGTTCATTAATTAATATTCATTAATTAATTTGTGCTGTTTACAGAAAATATAGATATAAAAATATTGTAATTCTTCTCTATAAATTGCACCTAATTTCAATCAAAATAATATAATAGAATTAATTAATACTCATTTTTCTGAACATTGAACGTCTATGCACAAATTATTATTGTTAAACAGTATAACCTTTTGAGCACAAAGCACAAATATAAGAAGCTAAAAAAAACTAAAAACTAGAAGAAATGTGGTAGAAAAATATTAAACTTGATTATATATGTGACAAATAATTTGGACTATTGTTATTTTATCATAATACTCTTTTATAGAAGTTGTATTTTAATTAAGAATTGTTTGATGTCGCAGATATATTTAAGCCACAATTTACCGGATCCGGTGGATTCAAGAATATTGAAACACACGGAAGAAAGGCCCGGAATCGAATCGATCCAAGGAAACATTTTCATCTTCCGTGATGGTTCCACGGCCGAAGTAGACAGCTTCATATATTGCACCGGTAAAATGACTTGATCTCCTTCGTACATATAAGTGCTTGAGGTATCCCAAAATTAATTATACATAAGTAAATGAGCATTGTCAGGGCCCTGTCGAATTCCCTTCAGGCCTGAAGTAAACAAAGAAACATCTAATTCACTTTCTCTGCTGAGAGTCGTATACCAACATAAATATCTCTATCACATACTTTCGAATCGTTAAAAATATTCATACACGATTTTATTCTTTTTTTTAATAAAACATTATTATTACATGTAGCGAGGTCCAAAAGTCATTAAAGAAGTTGATTAATATTCCATTTCTTTAGTTTTTTATAATAGATCTATATTTGGACATATTTAAATTAATGATAAAATCGTAAGTCATTTAAAAATAATTCAATGGTAGTTTACTTTTAATTAAAATTTAATCCAACAGAGAAAGTAAAGTTTTGGATCTTACTACTTGCAATTGAAGAATGGAGTTAGTCCATCGGTAGGACCCTGACCTTCGTAATCAAGTGTTAATTCATACTAAAATTGCGATGATCTTTTCAGGCTACAAATTCACGTATCCCTTTGTGTCAGCTAAAGTTGGAATACGTACGAATGACAATCACGTCGAGCCAATGTACAAGCATCTGATACACACCGATTACCCGAATTTATTTGTAATGGGTCTACCAGGACTTGTCATTCCTTTCCCCATGTTTCATCTGCAGGCTCAATATATTTTGGGTATTCTTGAGGGTCGTGTTCGGTTACCTTCTTGCGAGAAGATGCGCCAAGAATACGAAGCGGAGAAAAAGGCTCTCCTCGATCAGGGTATTCCGGTATGCATAGATATATAAATCTTGATGAGTACTTATCACTAGATCACGCGTAGAAGACTTGTATAAATATTTGACTCTCATGTGACACAATATTATTTGTAAAAGATCATAGACAAGATTTCACGAACCAGTGAAGATTTTATTTTTGATTTATGAACAGTGTCAAAACTTTGTTCTTGAATATCTTGGAAACTAAAGCTGAATAATAGTAATATACATTACTATAATGTAATTGTTCAGAATTCAGTAAAGTTGTTCAGAATTTTGTCTAATATATAAAGTTATGTTCTTGTTTCCACAGCTCAGCCATATTAGCAAGCTGAAGGACAGGCAGTGGGCATATTACGATGAAATTGCTGCAGCTGCAAATATTCCAAGTCTCCCGCCAGTAATCCGGAAAATTTACGAACATGTAAACCAACTACGGGAGATGGACATCGTCACTTACAAGAACTACCAATATCGTGTAATTGACGATGAAAACTTTGTAGTGTGTTGTTGTAAACCTTGTTAGGGCTTAAAGGCAAAGATCAAATAGGAATACTTTGTACTTCAAAATGTTTGAACCGAAACTGTTCAAAGTTCGCAATTGTTTTGCGTTCAGCGATAATGATATCGTTTGTATCTTCCGTTCTATTAAACACAAGAACGCTAATACATTTCATGTGAGATGTATGGGGGATACAAGTTTTAACATAAACATCGTGTCAAGATTGAAATGTTAAATACATATGATTATAATGTGCGTTTCTTGAAATATAAAATCCAGTTTTGTGTCGCAAAATATTACAATTTTGAACTATGTAGTTCAAACAAATGTAAGGAACGCATCAATTGTGTGGGAATTTTGATTATGTTACGACTTTACGAAAATTAGTCGAAATAAATACAAATAATTTACAGAGTTGTAATTATAAATTAAATATACTTATTCTACTGAGACAGATTATTTATGCGTTTTAATACTCCCCTGTTACTCTGAAATTTTTAATTTAACAGGACTAACAAAATTTAATAACAAATGAGTTTAATATTCTATGAGAGTAATTCTGTTATTAACATCTTAGGGTACAATGTTTAATTAAATTTTAACGTTTAAAACGTTCGATGATTTGTACGATTTAAATTTCGCGCCATGTCGTTGCATAGAAACAGCGTCTTGGTGATCGTTTATTTTCAGAATTGATTTTAACGTGCAGCTCGTATAACCTGATCGTATGCGAGAGTTTAGCTTTTTGTAAAGAGATTCATAAAATTAAAGTCAATGGCGGAAGAAAATATTCCGAGCAAAGAGTCCACTCCACCAGAAAGTGAAGCTCCCGCAGAAAAAGAAGAAGAAAAACCACAGGTGAATGTAGAGGTTCTCGAAGCTGCAGAAACTGTGACATCTCAGATTTATCAAATACGTCCACAACTACACGAGAAGTACTTTGATTTAATTTTATTTTTATTTTTTAACGTTAAACTATTATTTTTTAAATATGTTAACAAATTACTCTGAATCTGTACAAATTTTCTTAATAAATTATATTTGTCATGTTTTCTTCCATAATTTTTCTAGGCCAGTTGATCAAGTATCTTTGTTTATATTTATTCTAAAATTCATACATTAAACAGTACCCTGCAATTGTACAATTAAGAAGTTATATATTTTGGTTTGACAGTATTTATTTGGAAGTTTTATTGACCAATGTTACTGATTTATTCAAACAAACAAAATGTATTCATAAGATTGTTATTATAGTAATCATTTCTGAAGGTTATGTATATTATTATGATATAAAAGTAGCAAATGCTTTGAATACAGGTTTAAACCTTTAAGCGCTAAAGAAGTTATACATAATGTATTATTCGATCAGCTTTCTACAAAGACTTATGACGCTGAAGAAGCTGTTCAGTGGACTAAGGATATAGCAGATATAATTAGAGAAAAAGTTAAAGGTGAAGTTTCTTCTTTGAAACAAGTCTTCAAAATTTAAAGCCACTTAGTTTCAATAAAAGTATACTTATTTTAAATAATGTTCTATATACTTTTAGAACTAAGTTTCAAGCGTTACAAATATATTGTAAATGTGGTTTTGGGTGAGAAGCATGGTGCTGGGGTAAAAATGGGTACAAGATGTATTTGGGATGCAGAGGCAGATTCATACGCGTATGATAGCTTTATAAATGTAAGGATAATATAATCAATTTTAAACATTTGATTTATTACACAAATGCAAAAAACTTGAAAGATTTATTTGAAATCACATTGGATAATTCATATTAATTTTTTGTGTTTTAATAATTCAAAATAACAAAAAGATTAAAATAATAGTAGTACATTATTCACTATTGCACATACCTCAATTTTTTCATAATAATTAGGGATATAAGAATATAAGAATAAGGAGGCTGCAATTAAATATTTTTAGATTCAATTAATTTATCATTGTTATGTTGAAAGAAAAACATGAAATACTTACAGCCTGTCCCATAAGAGCATATACACTAGATCAACTAGTCTATTAATAATTTTAAAAAATTCTTGCCATCTTAAAATACATCACATCTACTTTCTCGCTAGTAGATCTTCTAGCTTCTGTAATTGCTGAATATGGCTAAATAACATCTGACATACATTATGGCATATACTCTTATGGGATGGACTGTAGATTAGTCTGAATTTCAGTCTTGAATACATTGTAATTAGATGCAATAATAACATTTTTTCAGGATACAATATTCTGTGTGGCTACTGTGTATGCTGTATATTTTTATTAGAAATGAAAAGTGGTGTCATATCTTCAAATTTATTACAATAAAGTACAATATTTATTAATAAAAGTATTATTTGAGAAAATGCCGATGTAGGGAAAGTAAATATGATCTCATAGAAGGAGTAGACACTTTATTAACATAAAAGTTATTATTATTCATCAACACACATTTGATATATTGACATGGCACAATTTTTACACATATTTAAACATTATTTTTATCTATGTATTTTATAATACACAGGTTCATAATTGTAATGAGTGTGTATTATATTTACATACTTCTTGTGTATCATTAACATTATTATAGCACCATAATTCACGGTATTATTCTATAGTTACAAAAAGTTTTTAATCGTGAGTAAAGGCACCTACTATCATGGCTATGACTTTTATTTATATTGTTTATATTACGATTGACTTAAATTATTAAAAATGTGTTGGTAAAATAATTATATTAATACATTTTTCGAATATTTTAAATCCATTCATTCAAACATAGAATTTTGCAAATATATAAGTGTGTAAATACATACATTGTAGCACTTTGTAATTAAAACATAAGTGATGTTTGTATGCTTAATAACATAATGTAAATACATATTATATTATTTTAATATTACATTTTTGATTCTATAATCATACCATTAAAAACTGTTCCAAATCTTAAAAAATTTTAATGCAAAGTGAGAAGTGTATGTAGAGTATTATACAGTGTATGAGAAAATGTAAAGTTTGTAATAAATATTATAGTGTTTTATAATAAAATTGGAGGAAAAATAAATAAGTGTTTTTAGCTTATACTGTTGTGATATGATATGATATTAACAAAACCCAGTTGCTTGGTAATATACAACAGGACAGATCTAACATTATGTATAAAAGCAAAATAATAAAAAGAAAAACTTAAATAATTTTGTATTACTATAGTTCAGTTTTGTTTTTAAGAATTACATAAAACGAAAATAGCAATAATTTAAAACAATATTGAAATATATTATAAAATAAAATCTACAATATCAGTGATTGTATAATAAAATTATATAAGTAAGAAAGCTTAATATTAGGCCGTTTTTGTTTATCAACCTTATCAAATTAAAATTATATCAAATTTTAATCGCACGTTTATTCAGTGTTATATACACACAACATTCGAGAAAGAAAGAACTGGGAATTATTTACTTTTGAACTAGTTAAAAGTTTCCAAAATTATAATCCTAATATTGACTTTTGTCCCATTTCATCTTGGCATAATGGAAGACATACGATGAATTTAGATAGAGATTCGTGTACGGTATAACTAGTCTGTTATCTAATCGATTAACAGGTTAACATTGATTAAAATAAGTTACATAATTACGCATGGCAAGGCACAACAAAGGGGTAGACAAACAGGAACAACAGCGCCACCGCTACTGGACTTTGACTTGCTTTTACTAGATGCTTCATATTCATATTTTCCTTTAGCTTTTTCCCATCGTCCCTAAAAAATAAAAAAGAGAATAATTGAATAATATATATATACGTATATATAATTAATGTTATGCAACTATAATTCCTTGTATTGTAGTACTGCATCATATCTATAACACTTGTTAGTCAAAATGAATGTCACCTTTAATTATTTAAATAGAATGCTAATTTTTTTTTACTTGTATAAAGTATGAAATTTTGTATGAAAGTATTACAAGAGATAAGGTTTAAAGTTAATGATTGTTGAGATATTTTCAAATTAATAATCTTATATTAGAAAATAGATTTTAAGCATTAATTTTAAACACTCTCTTAATACTATTTTATACAGTTGCATATTAAATGATTTTCAGTTGTAAATATTAGATTGTTTACTTACACCAGATTGAGACATGCCGGCACTGTATTCTTCCTTTTTAGTGAATTCCGCCGAACCAGGAGGATAATAAACCGGAGGTCCAGCGACATTTTTACTCTTCACTTTCGGTGGTGTGTGAGGTATAAAGTCAACTTCCTTCTTAACAGCTGGTGAATCCTTTCGCTGTCCTTTCTCTCTTTTCTCGATGTCCTCTAACACTTCACGCTAAACGAAATAATTTCTCGTCAAATATTTTGTAATTTATATTTTTTATAACTATGTAAGCTTCAAATACGAAAAGTTATGAGAAAAATATATATTCAATAATGGAAAATAAGAGCTACAGTAGTATAGTTGTGTCAGATGCAGAATGGAAGATTAAGTAGATCGATGAGATGCATATGCTTACTACTTCATAAAAAAAAATTATCTATTATATACCTATGTCTCTTCGAATACCATATTTTTGTGAATGTGCTCCTCAATATATGTATATACATTTATCGTAGAAAAAAAGTGTTAATACATAAACTGAATAAATATCATCTACTCAGAAGAAGGACTTAATTTTTCAGTCAAGTCAATATATTGAAAAACAAAGTTGACGTACCTCGGTATCAGAAAATGACGCCATAAGATCTTCCAGCTTTTTAGGAGGACTCTGTTCTTTGGTGGCAGGTTTGGAAGGATAGACCTGAACGCCACCGGTTGGGAACGGTTTCGGTAACAAAACTTCGTGGTCCTCAGCATTCTTGTTCGGCGGTATCGTTGTGGTCGTGTTCGAAAATTTATACACGGTCGTGGTGGGTTGCGGTGAAGTGGTCTGCGGCGATGTAGTATAATAATTAACCGGTGTTCCCGGTTTATCGGGTGTCGGGTATCGTCCACTAGACGGTGGCCTGCTAGGATAGTGTTCTTCGAACCGATTTATGGTGGTGTGAGTCTCATTTACGATAGGCGGTTGATTCTGGTAAATTATCGGGCCACTCGGATGATCTGGTCGATCACCTGGTGGATGTCCATTGGGGTAGGTGCCATCTACTTGATAGTACTTTTCGTTTCGCGTTACTGTTGTTTTGGTTTCCAACGGAGGAGAGCCAGGGTGATAAGTAGTCGTTATTGGTTGCACCGGTGGACTACCGTGGTGTTCTTCGCGGAAGAATTTAGCTTCCTGATGTATGGTTGTGGATTTCTTGGTAATGTCCGTTACTGGCGATGGACTGCTGTATCTGGTTGGTGTTCTGGGTGGGACATTTTCAGTCATGGTTTGATACGTGACCATTTTATCCGTGGCGGAGGTTGAACCTTTCGGTATTGTGTACGTGATAGTCTGATCACCCGGTAGCACAACAGTTCCTGGTACATTGCTACCTGGCAGATACGTTTCTGGCGCTCCTGGTAGCTCGTATGTGTAGGTTTTGATGGTAGTTGTTACTTTCGTGTTGGGACCCGGTGCCAAGTTAATCGGTATCGCTGGCGTTGGCGATGGAACTGGCACATACTCCACGTTGCCATATTCTTGGGCGCTGCTATGCACTGTGGTTAGTGTATTTTGTACTGGTTCTGTTTGGTAACCTACAACATTCATCAAGATTATATGATCGTGAAAGATATATTTCTTTTAGTATGATCAAAAGAATGTCCATTCAGCAAATGTTTTTTATCAAATTTTAGAAGATGGTCTACTTTTAGATTTCTAAAGTATCATGTACTTATAAAGTTCTTTTGCATCGGCAAACTCAAATACGATGGTAGAAGAAAATATTTCTCTAACAAAGATTTGATTTTACGAATTTATTATTTTTATCCGTCAAATTTTTTAAAAGTATGATCAATTTTAAAACTGAATATAAATTATGCGTTTTACGATATTTATAATGGTATCAATAATTAATTATCAGTACCAGTCATTAAGTTAGATATTTTTCAAGATTCTAATCAGTGTTCTTATTGCTACTATACCAGTTACTTGTTTTTGATTTAACGGGTATTAAATTACAAAATAAATACTTCAGCAAATGAATTTCAATACTTTTGTGTCATACTTACTCGAAGATTCATGAATATACTTCACATCTCTTTGTTGAGTACCTGGTAAGGGTGAGGTTTGTTTCGAACGAGACGTAGAACTATCGCCATACATCTAAAATATATACTCATATATTTTTCCATTTTGATTTTAGTCATTTCAATATTAAACAGTATACAAACCAATTCTCTGTTGACTGTTCTAGTAAGAGGTTCTAAACCACTCTGAAGGGTGCTTTCTTCATAGGTTCTTTCTCGAATATCATCGCTGTAAATTAATAACAATTTTTTTGCATGTTATAAAGATGATGATGAATAAAATTAGAATTAAATTTTGATAATGAATAAAATATATAAAGGCTGAATAATAAAAATACGAAGAATTTTTTTCCACTTAGCATAATTACTTGATTTTAAAATCATTAAATTAGTTTTATGAGTTTTCGAACAAAAGATAGATATTTAATTCTTGTAAACAAATTTCGATCATACTTCCCAAGAAGAATGATATAAAATTTCAAACTTGTATGAATAAAAAAGATGTAAACTGCATTATTGATAGCTTATACATATGCTAAGTATGTACGTATGTACAATCTGTACATGATATGTTAAACATCGTGAAAGTAAAAATTAATTTTATCCAATGATGTATTATATTCAGAAATTAAATAAAATAATAATATGCTCGACTATCTCATAATTCATATTAAAAGGTATTATGCAAGAAACGTATATTTGTAACAAGTATTTGCGTTTTGTTCAACGTCCATAAAGCTGTCTGAAATTTGCAACTAAATTTTCTATTATAATGGAATGCATAGTGTAAATACGTATAGATTTCTTGGCGATTATTCAGGCGTTTCTGATGTTAGACTAAAAATATTTTATTAAACGAATTGTACTTACATTAATGTTGCACCAGTATTGGTCAATGCATTGTCTGGAGTTGTCCAGGAATCTGTAATGTAAAATATTTATCTTTAAATTTTTAGTGTTTTATTTATAATGTTATCTGAAACGTAATTTTATGGTGCATTATAGTGCAATGATGTTTATCTTTTGACAAATTTCGGAAAAGTTGGCAATTGCTAGTTTATGTAACTGTAATTCATCGCTCAATATTTCTTAAATTTTGCTGTTCGATAGCTCACTTTAATCTATAAATTAGCATTACAATATTGATTTTATATTGTGATATTATTACATATATAAATGTCATCATGTATATTAATAATAGTGTAATAGAGGTCATAAAAATTTGTATCTATCAAGACAATATTAAAGCAAAAAGATCCATTCAAATAAAATAAAAACTAGTCTCTTAATAATTTACAGACTTTATTAAATTTATTATATAAAAAAAAAGAAAAATGAATGTTGTATGATCGAAACATCCTACATAATTTTATCCTTAATTACAAAAGCCACAAGATATTGTTTAACTTTTTATCGTGTATTTACGTTATTAGTTGCATACTTATTGTTAAGTATTTTCAACATGCAAAATGAATAAAATTTAGTTTAAAAATGAGTTGTTTCATATTTATCAGAATGACTTAAGGATAATCTGATCTTTTCATTGAAACAACGGCCATCACCCACTGATTCAATGACGATCATTATCCTTGGCTCATGTTGCTGATATTTTGCTTCTTTTTTGACATTTCCATTTTTATTTTCCTCTTTCTCAAGTATAACCAGAGGGACAGAGAAATCGGGTCAACCTTCTGTTACACGCAGCCCTAATATGGATACGCTTGTGTATCATGTGTTACCGCAAAGAACACACACTCTGACCGCTACGTCACTGCCATATAGAGAGACATCCAGCACGGAAATCTTCTACGTGTAATGGCGTTGCCGTGTTACCTGCGTTCATAGTTCAATGAAATCTCATAGAATCTCAGTAGTCGCAACATCCACGACAATGCTGTACATCTCCCATAATTGCTGAACATGCATCTAGTGTTTGTAACAATCTTTTATGTCTTTTATCAGATTCTATAGAGCAAGAAAAAAAAATAGAAAATAAACAAATATGTGGTTCTTTGGACAAATAAAATTTTATTAGATTTCTTCAGCTTTGAGGAATGATAAATGTCAAATTATATAGTACAATTTTGATAGAGTAGTTATAGAAAGAAAAGACAAGCGTAAGTTTGTTGGTGGTAAAGTTTATTTACTCGAAGTAATCATAGAATAATTTCTATTAGAAGAGTTAAATAGTATTTTATGTTATAACTTTATTTTAATGTTATTGTTAGAAACAAGATTTCTAAGAACTTTTGAAAACTAATATAAAGATAAGTTACTTTTATGTTAAAAATAATAAAGTTAGGATAGATTTTCAACTAGCAATATTTGAATGTATACTAATATAATTATTTGAAGATTAGTGTAATTCTCCATTATACTATACTTCGAATGCTAAGAAAAACTGAATATTTGCAACTGGCGACTATCTAATTAAATTAAAGTTGGGAATCCATTTAAGTTTTAATGAGTCCATTTGAAGTTTGACTTCAAATTAGCGAAATTGCTGAATTCTTGAGATTAACAAGGAATTATGGACAATATTTATACTTTTAACAAGGAAGATTTTCCAACCTGAAGATATTGATTTTCGTATAATTTTCCGGGGTCGTAGAGCAATATCTTTTCTAAGGGATGAATTTAACCCCATGCAATTAATACTTGATTAATTTGATTATTCAACACCCTTGAAATTTTGTTTATCTTCATAATTGAAGATGTTTAAGTGATCACATTTAAATGAGACACCCTCTGTATCGATACAATCGAACCTCAATAACTCGAGAACCTCTATAAACGTTTTGTTTTTTTTTTAAATTATTTTTTTCGCTCTCTGTGGATATATAACATTCATTAATTGTTAAATTACCGAAAAACTTTTCGAAATTGTCATTTCGCTAAATAGAATTTTCTTACAAATATCTTGACGAACATTGAATTCAATTTTCTCGGAAACCAAGTCCTATGTGACAGAATTTTATTCGATATTTTCGTCCTATATTTTATGTAGAATCATCTTTCTGGAAGCAACAACCACTAACCCTGTATATCACAAGACGCTAAAAACGAATCATACATCTCCATCTTTTTATATTGATTCACATTCAAAAATTGAATTCTTCTCTAAACGGTTACATTTAGAAAATCGTACGTCTCCAATTTTTTTCAAAATATTAATTCACATTCAAAACTTGAATTTTCCTCTAAGGGGTTATATTTAGAAAATCATACAAGTCTCCAATTTTTAAAAAAATATTAATTCGCATTGAAAAATTGAATTCTTCTCTAAACGATTACATTTACAAAATCGTACAAGTCTCCATTTTTAAAAAAATATTAATTCACATTTGAAAATTGAATTTTCCTCTAAGGGGTTATATTCAGAAAACCGTACAAAGCTGCACGACAGATTTTTATTTGTTAAACCTCTTCCGTTTAAAAATTCCGATAAGTTGAATAAGTGTAATTCGACTAAAATTTCAAACTAAAATTATAGGTATTACGAAATTTTCAAAGAACAGAAAAATATTTATACCGACTGAAGAAAGTAATACGAAAGGAATTTATTTCTGCGTCCATTTTATCGATTGACTTCGATCGAACGTGTGCGAATCGAATTTTCCAAAGATCTCACAGCAGACAACGAACCTCCCTCGTTTTGTCGTTCTCATTGTTAATTAACCGTATACCTGCAAGGCCGTTCCGCGCCTTAAAAGGAGCGACACGAGTGACCAGCTCCCCTTCCTTCCACGATCGTTTAAAACGCGCCAGCGCTTGCGCGCGATTCCTTGCAAACACGCCTGAGGGTTTTGTAGCGGCGTATCCGATACTTTTTACCAAAAATTGACTTCCCGTTGGAACTCATTCTCCTTCATCGATCCCTTCTCTTTCCTCCCTTTTCCTTTTATTGTATTACATTATTGCATATGAATGTTAATATGAATATTGCATATTACCGATTTCGAGAATAGAAAGTTAAATAGATTTGATGACAGAAGCACCGGAAAATATCAGTTTGAAGATTTACGTATTGTAACAAAGATTATATAAACCCATCAATAATAATCTTGATATGAAATAACTAAAAAAAAAAAAAAATAATATGAAGTAGAAAACCTGATATAAGATAACGTATAAGTACATATAGATAGTATTTATGTAATGTCAATTTGAAGCACGAATGAAAATAAATGTAATGGAGATTATTAAGGAATTTGTTCATTAATAGGTTCAGTAAAAATTGGATAGTTAAGAAACTTTCTTATCGTGTGTTAGGTGGTGGCATATTAAGTGGACGATTTTGAAATATTCAGTCTGACAGGATTTGCCGTAAAAACCAGAAAATGTCACATGTGTTATATTAATTTGAAGCTTGAGGTTCCATGAAAATGACTGTGTAATTTCTAAATTACAAGTTTTAGTAATATTTTAAATACAAAATAACTGTATGTCACTTATAGCAAACGATCGATGTCGGAATATCTGAAATGGGAAACAATTTGATGACATAAAATTGTTATAAAGTAGCACTTGTATTATATCAATTTAAAGCTGGATGTTTAGTGAAAATGACCATCCAAACTTTTTGTTCATGTATTTAGTACAAAATTGTTAATCGTTAAATAACCATCTTATGGCGTATTGTGCAGATTTTCTGACAATAAGACAATTCATAGGGAAAAAAATTATTAAAATTTTATATCATTGTTTCCAGTGAAGTTTAAGCTTCAAATTGATATGCTATAAGTACTGATTCGGAATACTTTTATCTTATCAAATTATATCAGACTTTTGATGTTTCAAAATCACCCATTTCATATGCTATAGTCTAATTGTTTGATACTAATGCTTTTAATTGGAAGCATATAAATACTTATCTCACAATCAGTCAATATCTGTTTTAGTGGATTTTAATACTTCGTGAAACCTCTGATATCTCAGTTTTTCTGGAGAAGTAATTTTTCAAATATTCTAATATTAAAAAATTCTGAAGTTTTCAAATTCTCAAATTCTCAAATTCCTAAATTCCAACATTTTTAAATTCCAAAATTTCTAAATTTCTAAAATAGTAAAATTATGAAATCTCCAAATTCTCAAATTTCCAACACTTCAAATTCCCAAAATCCCAAATTCCCAAATTCCTAAATTTTCAAATTCCCAAATTCCCAAATTCCCAAATTCCTAAATTTCCAAATTCCCAAATTCCCAAATTCCCAAATTCCTAAATTTCCAAATTCCCAAATTCCCAAATTCCCAAATTCCTAAATTTCCAAATTCCCAAATTCCCGAATTCCCAAATTCCCATATTCCCAAATTCCCAAATTCCCAAAGTCCTAATTTCTCAAATTCCCAATTTCCCAAATTCCCATATTCCTATATTCCCAAATTCTCATATTCCTAAATTCCCAAATTTCCAAATTTCCAAATTTCCAAATTCTCAAATTTCCAAATTCTTACATTCCCAAATTCCCAAATTCCCAAATTCCTAAATTTCCAAATTCCCAAATTCCCGAATTCCCAAATTCCCAAATTCCCATATTCCCAAATTCCCAAATTCCCAAAGTCCTAATTTCTCAAATTCCCAATTTCCCAAATTTCCATATTCCCATATTCCCAAATTCTCAAATTCCTAAATTCCTAAATTCCTAAATTTCTAAATTCGCAAATTCCAAAAGTCCAAAATTTTAAAGTTTCAAAGTTCTAAGATTCTAAAATTTTTAAATTCTTCAATTTATAAATTCCGAAATTTTCAAATTTTCAGATGTTCCAAATTTCCAAATTCTCAAATCTCCTCAAGTGACTAAATTTCAAAATTTACAGCAACCTAAATCTCCAAAATTCTATATTTGCAAATTTCCAGATTCTCAAATTTCTATAAAGGAATCCAAAATATTTGAAATGTTTAGAGTCCCTAAAAGACTTAATCTAGCACTGAATCCAGCCACATATACAAGATATAAAGAAATTCTATTCTTATTGGATTCATTACATCAATTATTTTTGTAATTTTTCTTCTTTCAAGAATCAATAATAAAAATTTATTATAGATTATAAACGTGGAAATGATCAAAGAACTTACCGATTGGTTTTCCCTCAAGGTTCTTGTTATATTGATACGAAACTTGTTTATAAGCAATCGTTTTACTTTGACCAGGTTGTACCTGAAACAGAGAAATGTTTTCTAAACATGACTGATAATCGATTTATGAAAATTCTTATTTATTAATTTGTTTGTACCATTCGTAAACTGACCATGTTAGATCTTGTTGTGAGAGCAAGATTATAAATAATCAATGAATCTTTTTTTCATGAATGAACAACATCGAATGATTCATGAATTATGTTCAGTGAGTCTTGTATGTGCATTGAATGTATAATGATCTTTGTCGAACATATAGGTATATTTTTTTCGTTCATAGAAATAATGTTTTTTTTTATGTTTAATGATAATATTTTAATAAAGTTGCTTATTATTAATTATGAATTATTTTGTATGTTCTTATATATATATTTTTATGTAGAAAAATAAAAATAGTAAAAAGCAATGACTTATTTATTATTTATATGTCTTTATAGCATTACAATGATTTATATATTTGTTCTAAATTATAAAGAAAGGCGATAATAAAATTCAGAGAACATGATCATATCGTAGTTTTGCTTCTGAATGTACAATATGAATATTTAATTTATTACATACCTTAATAAATTAAATGTAATATTGTTAATAACTACATACAACTAGTCACTTTAACTATATTATAGTTTTTTCTCAGATCCATATAAAATCTAGTGAAAATACTATTTTTGCATAAGTAATACTTTTAACTATGTAATGTATACGTTCACCATTCTGTTTTCTATGTATAGGGTGTTTCATTTAAATTGATTTACTATTCTCGAAATCCACAAATTTTTTATGTACAAATATTTATTTAAATATTCTTCAAAGACTAAAGCAATACACGTGCACATATCTGTATTTTATACCTAGAGAGTGTTCAATTTTAATTAGTTTACTATTACCAACATCGACATTCTTGTCTATATAAAAATATTTATTTTCAAATATTCTTCAAAGTAATACGCAATGACTGAGGTAATACACATATTGTAATGTACATGTTCACCATTTTATATTTCTGTCTATAGTGTGTTTTATTTAAATTGATTTACTATTAGAGAAATGAGAAAAATTTCTTACGTAAAAATATTTACTTAAATATTCTTCAAAGATTGAGGTAATACACGTAATGTAATGTAATGTACACGTTTACCATTTTATATATTCTGTCTATAGAGTGTTTTATTTAAATTGAATATTTTATGTATTCTGTCTATAGAGTGTTTTATTTAAATTGATTTACTATTAGAGAAACGAGAAAAATTTCTTACATAAAAATATTTATTTAAAATATTCTTCAAAGACTAAGCAACACACTTAATGCAACGAACACGTTCTCCATCCCAAATTTTTTATTTATACTGTGTTTCAATTAAATTACTATTAGAAAAACGAGAAAATTTCTTACGTAAAAATATTTACTGAAACATTCCTGCAGGGACTTATGTGATTCATATTTGTACGTAGGTCTGTAAAACGAAGAATCACTATACGTTTAACGCGAAACACGTGGGTTATAGCTAGACGACTCTCCTTATAAGACCGTAATTATAACGAACGTGGTACGCAAGATGCGTTGGCGGATCGGTAACAGTGTTTGAATCACGTAGAATTTCAGTACACTCAGGGCCAATGAATATTTCATCGAGACGACCATGTTACGTAGGCAATCGTGTGCTACCTTTCAAATCTTTCAAGCATATTAGTAGTACAATCAAGTTTCAAAATATTTTGTCATTAGGTCTTGATTTGTCTTGATGAATCTTTAAGTGACTATGTAAAACAGTAATCATCATACGCATTAAATATGTAACAGAAACATCTAATTTATCTAATCTGTTATGATATATCATAAAATAATAAATTTTGTCAAATAAAGTTAATTAACTTTGCAAAGTAAAAGTTAATAATAAATTTTAGGAAGTAATAAAATAAATGTTTTTATAAAATTAGATCAAAACTCATAAATACAACCTGTTTTTATAAAAGTATGTACTATACACTAAATACACAAAAGTATGTACTATAAAAGTTTTTATAAAAGTAGATAGAAATTTATAAACACAGATGTTCAATGTCTCTTTGTACAAAAGGAAATTCACAGTCTGCTTATATAAAAATAGATAAAAACTACAAGGCTTGAAGGATTGTATTTTTTCAATAAATCCAAAACCAACAAAATGGGTTAAATCTCTAATTTCACACGAACCACATATTTTATTTGGAACAAATAAAAAGACGAGAATGCAATCGATCTTGCGATGTAACAACAGAGTAACATCGAACAAAGTTACATTTTCTGAACAATCTTTTTAATGAACAAATGTTTCATGCCACTTCAACGTTCATCTATTTTCTCCGATGTCTCCATTTCACCTTGATTTTACAAAAGAATAAAACATCGGTCATTAAATTCTCATAAGTGAAAACGGGTTCCATAAACGACCGTCTGGAACTGTCAGACAATTATTCAGAATTGCATCTTAATTGCAGCATCATTACGGAGAACGCAAAACTGAGCACAACTGTGTATACCGAGTATCTTCTGTCAGGTACAATACAGTTGTTGATTAAAATTCCGCTTATAAATTTTCGGTTAAAAAACCGAAGCTAATTTTAGTCTTTCGTAATGTAACTTCCGAGATTGTTAAACCGGAATTCTAGACGAATAACCTATCTCATAGATTTTGCTTTTCATACCCGAAGCTGTTATTTCGTATGCAAATCAGAACGGACTGTGTCCTAACATACCTGAAGGGCTGAAAGTTTATCTGGCGAACGTTGGATGTACACAGTAAATTGCACGTGTAACCAATCTACATTTTCATTAAATGTTAGATTATAGCCTGTACGAGCGAAGAAACGTTGCAATTACGCGTAACAGCTATTCTGCATCTTTGCATGATCTTCTAATGCCTGATATATATGCTACGATGCCAGATTTATGATAGCGCGTTTCTGTCGCTGGACTCTTGTGAACGGAATTCGATGCTCGATTCTAAATTATAATTCTAGCTTCTCGATACTTGTTGGTTTCTTTAGATTTCACGTGGTGTTACAATTTTCTTCGCTCGTGTGTACTTATTTGTTTGCGAACGCGTTGCCCTCTTTTTTAATGATTTATGATGTACTTAATATACGTTTCAATTTGATGGGAATTATTTTGAGTTATGATGTATGCAGCTACTAATCTTGCTCCACTTCTTGTAATTGTGTTATTAAATTAAGCTATGTATTACATAATTATAGAGGGGATATGTTTATTACTTTGAGCATAATGTCTGATAGCTTTTGAATATGGAGGTCTTTCTTTTGACGTTATTTTTTATTGGAGAATTAGCATGTCGATAGTGTACGTTGGTAAGTATGGATAGTGTTTCTAGGGAAATAAGTTACAGTATTTGTTGATTTTTTATTGGTAAATTTTGGAATTTAGGACCTTGGAAATTTGGAGATTTGGAGATTTGGTGATTTGGAATTTTGGAAATTTTCAGATTTGAGATTTGATGGTTTGAGAATTTGAGGATTTGGGAATTTAGAAATTTGGAAATTTGGAATATTTGAGGTTTGAGTATTCGAGAATTTGAGAATTTGAGAATTTGAGAATTTAAGAATTTAAGAATTTAAGAATTTAAGAATTTGAGAATTTGAGAATTTGAGAATTTGAGAATTTGGAATATTTAAGATTTGAAGATTTGAGGATTTGGAAATTTGGAACATTTGAGAATTTGGAAATTTGGAGTATATAGAATAATTTAGAAATTTAGAAATATTCGAATTTTAAAATTACAGAATTTCAGAATTTCAGAATTTTAGAATTTTAGAATTTTAGAATTTTAGAATTTCGATCCTGTGAGATTTTGGAATTTGGGAATATGGAAATTTGGGGATTAGGTATTTTTGAAATTTAGAGATTTGAGGATCGTAAAATTTAGAAATGTAGAAATTTAAAAATAAAATTTGAGTAACTTACGTTTTGCAATTCTGAGTCAATAAATTCCAAACCAGGTATACCACTAGCTGTTCCGCTTGGTCCAGTGCTCACATATTTCTCTGTGGTGGTCGCCATCGTCCGATTTGGCGAAATTGGTCTAAAGTTACAATTCTCATTTAGCACGTATTCAGAACGCTTCATATTTGGAATACTGTTGATAACTCGATATATCGCAGCATCTGAAAATCTACTAACGTTATCTAATTTGTAACACCACGAATAACAGAGATGAATAACTTGCTAATTGTTGACTATGTCTTTAACTTTCTGGATGAATATATGGTCTGTGAACAAACCGTAATTTCGATATTTTTTACTCAATCACAGTAAATATGAGTTCGCAAAAATTAATCAGCAAATATTCAATCATTGCAATTGTTGTTTTGGCTAAAAATAAGTCAAATTGGAGTACATTATTTAATCATTCATATATTATTTCTATAGTTTCGTGTCGATTTCGAGAATACTTCGACAGTACAAAATGTAACATGAAATTTTAGATTTCGATATGTTGGTAATTCATTAATGTTGATTTAGAACATCTGAAAGCGTATCGATACGTTTATTTCATGGAAAACAGTTAAATATTGAAAGAAGAGAGTGAATGTTTTTCATGTGTGAAATATGCATACACAATACATATGCATGTGTTAAGACTCCGGAAGTTGTACTACTGCAAGTCAATTCTAAGACTTATAAAATTCTTTCATAAAAATTTTAATAATAATAAGATCACAGTTGATATTTACTTCAGATGATCTTATCCTGCAATTTTTGTGCTTAATTAGATAATTAGAGGAAATAACTTTATTATCTACATATCTTTCTTAATTTTACAAGGTAAAGATAAGTTAAAATATTCCACTGTAACAAACTTGCTACTTTATATCATTTTTCAGTTAGACCAAAATTTTACATTTTTTTTACTTTTCCTTATTATTGGGTTCTTGAAATTAAAAGTTTATCAGTTTTTCTATTTTATGCTGTTATCGATTTTCATTCTATGCTGCAATTTTTCAGTCATGTTTAACTAGTATTCCAAATATGTTGCATTAATATTATGAAGAAATTTTTGTGATTGTAATATTTGCTCACCTGCCTTCGGAGACCACTTTGGTGGGATTTGCAGCCACACGGTATTCAACTTGAGGCGAAAGTGTTCTGACACCTCGACTTGGGGTGGTGCTTCTTGAGACACTTGTTTGTAAGTCTTCAAGAAGAGCATCTGAAATCATTTAAAATATGTCCTTCTGTTTATTTTGAATTTTGCAATTTTTACACTAAAATCAATCAAACGATTCGCAAGTTTTTTATTTTGCATTACAAAATTTATTAAGAAGCTTTTCTCGAAATCTGTGATAATTTTTATTGAGATAAAGAATTAATACGTATATTATTTCATGTCTTACATGTGTTATGTTTATTTATCTCCCTCCTCAAAATGTGCTGTGAGAAAATTGATTCTATGAATATATACGTATATCATGTTAAATATTGATTATGTTTAAATTGTTGCAGTTTTAATAAAATTTAAGTTGCGTCCAAGTTGAGGATCAAATTAGTTGCAGTTTACATAAATTTCTAATAAAGAAATGTGTAAATTAAATTACATCTTAACAATTAGATCTTTCAATGAACGATTAATATATTGCAAACAAATTATTGTTACAATTCTGCGATATTTATTTTCGTTTAATTGCCAACAGATTATATTACCATTTGTTATAATAAATGTTATCTTATTTTTCTAAATAAAATATTGTATTATTTATTTATTATAGTTATTCATAAGTTACAAACTTTTTCAACTGATTATAATCAACGTAAAATAATGCGAATTAATATTAAATTTCTTGACTTAATGAATTTATGAATAACATTACTTGTTAATGGAAGATTATTACACATAAGATTATAAATCGACAAATTACACTTGATAATTAGCGATGAATGTATTTTTGCATGCAAATATAAATTGGATGAAATGATGCAAGTAATGAAAGAAAATTAAGATAAAAGTGTTTACTTTTACAAAATAAGTTATTTATCCGAGATATTATTGTCGAAAAAATTGAGGTCCTCTTCAAAATATTTGTAAGAACGAGTGAACTTTGTAGTATTTTCGTTTATGCGTAGGAAACTGTAACATATTTTTAAGAACTCTGACGTCACTCGATAATTAATATCTTAGCAACTGGATAACTATGTTATCTTATACATTTTTTATTCTATACATTAATCTTACTCTTACGAAAGGTCATAGTATAATAGGATTTTAATATAATACACAGAGATGATGTCACTTGTTCTGTCCTACATTAAATATAATTCATTCGTCATTCATATTGATAGAAATGCTTATACAACCCTACTCAGCATCAACTACTTAATGATTGCTGATCATTATTTTCTTTAGAGTAACACCAATTTCATTTAAAACAGGACAAATTTTTTAAATTAACTAGATAATATGTACAACAAGTAATTTCTAAATAAAATCTAATTCGTTTAATAGTTAGTTAAAATTGTTATTGTTAAAGAATTTGTATACAAAGTTTTTATAATTTTTCGCCACGAGTTCTTACAGAATAATGAAACACACATGACTTTTTTAAAATATAAAGGTTTCTCATGTGTTCTCAGTACGGAGGAACTATTGTTTACAATTGTCACAAAATATGCAAGCAGGTCAAAAAACAAGGAAAGTAGAGATTTTTCTGAATTTATAGAACTCATTTTATAGAGTATGGTATAGCATCTTACAACACTCCTAAGCAGTCACCTTAAGTTTCAAACTCGCTATTCCCTTACATTGGATGGGCAAATTGTACTCCAAAGATTTTTTCCTTAAATAAATGCAAACAACGCAGCTTTAATTAGTTTAACAATTATTAGCAAGAATTTTATAACGCAAGTGATACAATCGTAGAATTGTAAGGAGCACGTTATATTAAAGAACATTAGAACGCAATGTAACGAGCACCAGGCGTTTTACGAAACGTAGAGACAAGGTAGACACAAAACAAAAGACACACGTAGCCCGCCATTATACGCGGTGTCGCTCAAATATAACAACACTGTTATTAATAGTTAATATTATTGGTAAGCTACAATATACGACAAACCTACCAGTAACGTGTTAACACATAACATTTAGAATAAATAGCAGATGTAGGTATATTAAGTATTCTACGTTTCGAACGTCTATTATTGGATAAAACTGACTTCAATTTAAACCACATTAATTTGTATTTTTACGATTGTAAATAAAAAAGTTAGGACGAAATATTAACGATGTTATTAATTAATATAATGCAGTTATAATGTGTACGACTTTAAGTGGTCAATTTTTGTTTTTAAATACGTGTATCATGTATGTACTTATATTCTGAAATATTTTGTCAAAAAATAATGTTGTAATATTGCAATAAGAATATCTGTTCTGTATCGTCGGTTAACTCTTTGCACTCCTTAATTTCTTTCACCTACCAACTCTTTTTACAAAACAGATCAAGAAAGAATCAATCAAATGTATAACAGTGCGACACATACATTTTTCATTTATTATAGTTGGTACATAAATGGAAATATATATATTCAAGCAATCTATTTATCTGAATTATTTATAAGATTTAAGAGAGTGAGCTACACTCGACATAGCAGTGCAAAAAAGTTATAAAGTATGGAATGTTTTGAGTATAATTTGATCACCCGCTGTAACATCAGTAAGTTATAGTTTGCATGCGTATTTCTGAAACACTATGTACATGGAAGATCAGTCGAGAAAGAATGATCCAAGGATAGGGTTACACCTCTGGTGGCACATTTAAAGGTTTACCTAAGTTGTTTTCGAGGCTGTTGGCCGTGGTCGCTGGTTGGATCTGTCCAGATATAGGACCGCCATGACTCACGATCTTTCTGCTGGTGTGCGTTGTCGTTCTCTCCCTCACTGCAGCTGACATTGCGCTCTTTTTGAAGTTCCCTGCCTCACGAGACCTAATAAAGAAATGAAAACTTAATTAAAGCGATCAACTTAATCGCTAATGATTTATCCGCTTTGATCGTTAACGCGCTCGGGCGCCTAACAAGAAATAATTAGAACGAAAAGTATTTGTGGTCGGTCTTTTTAAGTACATTAAACAACTTTATTTTGTTACCGACGGTACAGTAATCAAAGAAAATACGATAATGTATTTAATCTGATCATTTTTAACATATTTTTTAACATTGTACACACAGGTCTGACAAGTATACTGTTTTTCTTTTTAGTTATTGATATTAATGTGCAATTTTTTCCTAGTGTTTTTTAGCAAGTTTGCATCCAGTTTTCCTCGATCTCCATAAATTCTCGCAACGGTGTTTTCTTGAAAGCCTTGAAGCGATTCCGCTCTAACTATGAATAGAATATGATTTTCTACTTTCATATATTTAGTCCATTCAAATCTACAGTGTTGCTGAATTATTTTGTTGAAAAATTCAAGATTCTGAAAAAATCGTGTGTGTAGAATTTATCGAAGATTTCATACTATTAGTGAAATGGAGACTGCTGTTTTTTTCTGCCAGAATAAATAAATGGCAATTTACTGTAATTGCCTGTAACTGATTGAGTTATCTTATGTAATACTCGAAATGACAATTCAACAGAGAATGTAAATCAAGAAAATTGAAATCCTTATTTTATGTTTGAAAAATATGAAATGTCAATTATTTATGATTCACAACCGAATGAAAGTGGATCACGATAAAAACAATGTGTTACTCCTTAAATTATATAATAAGAATGTTTAATCTTTTCTATTGAACGCGCTTTTAAATATTTTTGTTATATGAATTTTTTTTCTTTCTTGATAGTTTTCCTTGGACTTTTTAACGCATCATCCAACAGATAAGTTCATGAAATAAGTACTTAATTATGCAGTAAACAAGATGAATATTTCAAAGTAATTTGCAACGGGAGAACTGAATTAATAAAATCAATAACCGATTCGATTTTCTTCGAACTTGGTGAGATACAGTGTTAATGCTAATAATACACTGTAAATACTAAGCATTCACAGAAATTACGAACACACTATTTCTGTGAGCGATTACGTGAAGGAGCGATCATTGGTAAGATTAGGATTTCCAAAGTAAAATCATTGCGTCAATTAAATGCTACGTGACGCGACGCGAAAATAAGTGCAGCCTCGATAAATCTTATTTAAGAACAAAGCTAATTCTTATGTAAGCTTTATGCGGTGACCTCGTAATAGACTATTCAATCTTTCGCGAAGTAAGGCTCCATTTTACTGGAATTCTTAACGAACGATTAAAATCGATTAGGTCATGTGTAACTCTTATATGACCTGTATCAGAAATTGTACATGATGTGTGAATAATTATTATTCAACATCTCCGTTTATAGTCTTGTTAAAGAAACTGAATGAGATTGATTTTAACCTAAAATATTAAGCGTATTTTTGTTAAAAAATATTATGTTATGTCACATTTTTTTTAAATACTAGAAATTAGAAATTCTTTGACAAAAACAGTTGCTCACATTGATGAATATAAAGCTTTGTATCATTATGCACTGTACTAGTCTGCATCACTGTACTCATTTCTTTTTAGAACTCGAACATATAGTCTATAAATCTTAGTCTAATTTTTATTTTTACCTATTAGTCCCGCTTAAAATCTTGCATCTTCAATTGTGTTACAGTTTAACTTGATCTAACTTAGGTTAAGCTAGGTTATAGTAGATTAGGTTAACCCTTTGCACTCCTTAATTTCTTTTACTTACAGACTCCTTAGTTTACTAAATATATGAAGGGGTTCTCAATAAAATGTATTGCAACAGGGTGGAGTACGTGACAAATTTTTATTACAAGTAGTAAATAAATGATATTTAATCAATTTATTTATCTGAATTATTTATAGGATTCAAGAGAAAAGTGATGTCGAGCCATACTAGACATGGGAGTGTAAAGGGTTAGGTTGTAGTAGGTCAGGTTAACCTAAATTAAGTTCGAAAAGTTCCCTGAACACGAAGCTAACTTTGCAGCGACATGTCTCTATACACTTTCCTAACGTTTTTAAATTTAATACCAAGCCAAAACTTAAATTTTTTGAAAATGTTGAGAACAAAAATAATTTGGTTTTAGTAATACTTGTTTAGGGTTGGTCTTAAGAAAGTAAGAAAGCTTTCGTGATGGGTGTTTTTTGCCACCAACAAAATTTCAGTATTGGTAACATAGTAAATTTCTATTTATAGAAGTGTAACGTTTATAAATATGACAGATTCGAAGAGATCAAGAACTGGATCTAAAGGTGTGGTGTAGGAACTTTCGCGGTGAACACCTGAAGCCGGTTTATCGGCGACACTGAAGTAAGTTGTGGGCTAGAACGGTGGCATTTCGAACTAAGTGGGCGCGTGTAGTGTTTGACGTTCTCGATAGAAACTTGCAAACGAAGATTTATTGCCCCTTCTACCTCTTACGGAACGCATTTATATTTTTTTTATTTGGACGAGAAAAATGAAGCTGTATTTTACTCCTTGGCTATACACCTATTTTCTATATATTTAGAAATATCCTGCAAAATTTTGGAAAATATTTTGAACTATGTGAGAACAGTAATAAAGAGGTTATTCCAAAGAATGTAAATTTGAAATAGTTACAAATATTACAGATATTACCTTATATACAAGGTGTAAAATAATTATGGTACAAGTGATAATTTTTCATGCAAGAATGAATTGAATTAAAAAAAAAACTTTTATGGCTTTGTATTTGAGAAAATTCAGTTTGAACATTTTTTATAATATTTGTAAGAAAGTTTTACGACAACGAAGATGAAAATTTGAATTCTTTGGGTAATTTAACAATGGATGCTATAAAGGATATATGCAATTATTAATTTGTAATATTGCAGTGAATTTTGAATTAAATTTGATATCACAATTATTATTATTACTCGTAAGTATTTCTAATATTTCTAAAATTTAATTTATTGAATAGTTAATCAATTAGTTTAATCTATGTAATAATTAGTAATTAATAAATTGATTTAATCGTTGTATTAATAAAAAAAGTTGTCGAAAGTAACATTTTTCTTGCGACAATTTCTTACAAATCCATCGACAGTTTTTCAAATTCATTTTTCTCTAAAACGTAACCAAATATAAAAAAATGTTATTATTTTTTTCGTCATGTTGTGTTTGAAAGTAAAGTTACTGTTTGGTAGTTTGTAACACGATTTTTGATAACATTTAAATTTGGTCGTCGTTGATTTACAAAATATTGTGAGTTCTTAAAATTCGTGAATGTAAATTACGTGAGAGCAAACAAGAATATTTAAAAGGATAAATATTGATCTTTGACGTATGATACACGAAATCTGCTGCTTCAGTGTCTTGTTATCTAGACTTAAGAAATGCTATTTTAAATGTAGGGTAAACATTAATTTGTGTCACAATAAAATGAATCATTTCAATAAATGTCTAGGACAGTGATACTATATAATTTAACAAAATTGCTAAAAAGACATCTGTACTTTATAATTAAATTAGCTTTGTTTTAAATATTGTTTCATTTTCTAAATTCGTCATTTTCACAAGTTTACTATTTTTAATATTTCAAATTTAATATTAAAAATTATATCTAATACTACAAATATTAATTAATAATATCTAATTATTATTGGTTGTAATATTACCTAATATTATAGATATATAACAGTTTTTTTTATAATATTTAAATAACTACATAACATTTTTGTTTGTAATATTTAAATAACTATATAACATTTTTGTTTATAATACTTGTTTAAGTATAATTAATATAATTAAGTATATCAAATTACACGATCGTTCTTCAATATTTGTATCCATCGAAGAGTACGTCGGACATAAATGACTCATGTTCACCGTTTGAAAGTACCAAATACGTTTACAGAATTGGGGTTCATATTTTGAATAACTAACAGTTTAAAAAAATTGCTTGTCTACTTGAAGAACCATGTGAAACGACGATTGGAACTACTTTCTACTCGTACAAGATAATTTATTGTTTGCATAACCACTTTAATAACGAACAAGGATATTTCGAGCGAGGTTAGAGAATCTGGAGAGCATTTCCTTGGTAAATGCCAAACGATCGGTTGTCTTATTCCGGCGGGGACATCAATGCGAATGGGGCAAAGGGGCCAAGGAGGCCTTCCGAGAATCGTCTGTAGAAAAGACACACATATGATCGCCACTGAAACCTTGAAACGTATACCCGGACAGTTTCTAGAATTTGTATTCCCCTTACAAGTCATTCACATACAGATTTTCTTTTTTTTTTAAGTTCGTGACTAAACTTTCAAATTTTTTAATTATTCCTCCCTATTCTGCTTGCTATTCCTTTTAATGATCAACGCTAGAATTAGAACCCTGATGAACGTCAAATTTCTTAATTTATCTTGTAGAAATTATTAGTGAACTTCTATCAAGCATATGAATTGCATTTGAAAACTTTGGTGGGTTATAAAGTTATTGGTACATGTAGCTTGACTGCAGAATAAATAGTTAAATGGCTTTAGTTTATTGTACATTTATGGACATGTAATTTATGACCTAGAATATGGTTGTTAAAGAGAAATCTACAAAAATGTAATATAGAAGCAAGGATTAAGTGGTTCATCTATTTTGATGTACAACTATTTGTGTATTTAGAAAATTATAGGAAGAGGGTTCCTCTTTTCTTATAGATACTTCAATCTGCATTTGTTCCAATTTTTTAAATCTTTTTATGTTATAAAACGTAAAATGCTATCAAATGCTGCAAAACATCAAATGTAATGAAGAAATAGTGAATTAATATGCTATAAAAGCGAGATAATAGCGAATGAAGGAAGAAACAAGCTTACATATTAAGGAATTTCTAATTCCTAGTTGGAAGGGTAAAAAATGAAACTTAAAATTGAGAATACTGTCTTCAAGAATTTTATAATAATGCAATATATTACTAAAAAATTTGGAAACAGAGGAACATCAGAGAATAAAACAGAACATGCTTTGAAGAATGCTATGTTATTAAAAGAATAAAATAATGATATAAAAATAAGTTTGAAAATACGTTTGTAAGAAAATTGTACATAAATTTTTATGAAATTCTTAAATTATTGAGTGCGTGCTTTAGCGTTCAAACTGTTTTGCAGTTTTATTGTTTATTCTCGCACGTTATTTAAATTGTTGAAGACACTCAAGAATGCTAATTTATAATACGTGTATATAATTATATGCCATAGTATGCAAATCATTTCATACTCCAACGATTTTGTCAGCAGTGATTAGTGTTCCTTTTATGAAGTTCAAGTATGAGTAACGTTAAGATTGTATTTAAACAATATTGATTTGAAAGTTTGTTTCCTTTCAAGTTTCGATTTTGATACAATAAAAAGGAGTAATTTTTATTATGCACTTACTTTTTTTTCTATATTATATTACTGTTAGATTCATACACAGGATAGTCACATGTGTTATAATTAAAAATAAGTGATTTTAATTAAGACATCAATTTATTAATTTTTTTTTAATAGTGTTAAATCACATCTCATTATTAGAATTAATAGAGTTTCAAGAATGAGGACTTTTATGAAGCTTCACAAAGCTTTTTGTGTGTCACTAAAATACAAAAATAAATTTTGTCAAATTGTAATTCAGTTTTTAGTACGTTCAAAAATTTATTGATTATTTTCTGCACATATATATATGCGTAGAATAACATGTTTGATACTAATTTATAACACAGAAAGATAAAAATTTTACAAATAGTGAAATTTAAAATTAAAAATGAAAAATAAAATATTACAGATACAAAAAGTGGCAGAAATATTGTATCTTACAAAAATTAACCAATAATGTAATATACTACATTATATAATATGAAATTCTATAATTCGTAATGCTATGCAAAAAATTATACAAACAATTGTAATTTCAAAGGCAACAAATATTCTTAATAATTTCATTAGTAATTAAATGCATACTTCATTTATATGTTTGACAAAATACAAAATTTTCATATCACATCTTTACATCAAAGTGTAATAAAAAATTATTTTTCAAACACTGTAAGGAAGAAAAATAATCGAAACATAAATGTTCCTCAAAAGTCTTTAATTTTAGAAACTGAATTTTCATTGAAGTTTAATTATTCCACGGATATGACTCATCTCATCGTACTTAGACAATAATGTGTGACACGAGTGTGACTGGACATTATAAGGCATGCAGTTAAGCCGATATTGCATACACCATGACCTTTCATGTCAGATCCTTAATGGACTGTCATAGTGGTAGTGACATTGTGCATTGTCGTTCAAGGCCTTTGTACCAATCAAAATGATGATGACCGCGGTTGATTTGATTCTAAGATTAGCCACAGTCTCGAGTCCGCTCGATTGTTGGTTCCGTTTTATTTCCCTTATTACGCGAAAATAGTAAAAATATTTGCGAGACAAACTTTAAAAAATGATCATAAATTCTACATATATATTTACATTTATTCGTAAAGAATCGTATTAGGTTTTTAGTCTAGTAAGTCGCTGCAGATTCTTCAAAATAATGTATGTAGAAAGTCTAATTAGATGACATAAATGTGTTGCAAAAGTATTTATGTTGTATCAATTTAATATAAATAATTATTTATATTAAATGTAGTTTAATATAGTTTAACAAGCTTAATATTTAATAAGTTTAATATCTAATAAGTTTCATAAGTTTAATGTTTAATAAGTTTAATATTTAATAACTGACTGTGCGTAGTTCATCTCTCCGTAATACAAAATGGCGGGTCATCTTTGGAACTACCAATGAATTACAACAGAACACATCATTATTTTCAATTTTTATGCGTTTAAACCTTATGTAAATAAAATTATTGTTCCAATTCGCGAGAAACACGATTCAAGGGGATCGAAAAGGAAGCATAGGCCAGCTGGTGTAAATTTAACGCGACATTTGACATCGCGTGGGTGGCAATAGTCCCCGGCCAACTGGCGCCCACAGTTTCATTCTATTTTCCCCTTTTTTCTCCTGTGACTGATCTACCGTTCTTTGTTTAAGTCGTACAAATATAACTCAGACAAACTTTTACGAAAGTAATCGGTGAAAACAGCCATGGAGAAAATCTGTTAGGTAGGTACGTTTGTTGCTAATAAATCTTCCTCTTCGTACTAATCCTCCTTCTATTTACGCGAAAAGCCAAGAATTTCTCTGTTCAAACGAATGAAACAGTGGACGTATCCTCTGCTGATATAATTAGACAATTAAATGTTTATTTTACAATTCAATGCTACTGTTTATTTTGAAAATTTTTATTTTTTGATAGTCAATATAATAACACGTTCATAAGTATACACAAGAATGTTTATAAATATAAATAAAATATTTTGTCGTTTGTTTTGTAAATAAATAACAAATTCTTCGAAGTAAAATTAATACTTGATATTTCTAGATAAAAATGATAAATACAATTGTAATATCTGCACCATTTTTATACTGTTAACTTATGCAAATCGAATTAGACGATAAGTTCATCTTGTTTTTAAATGTTTTATTACTAGGATGAACCTAGTTTCCTTTCATAGGGTTACGAAAAAATAAATAACTTGTATTATTTATTTATGAAAATAAAAACTCTTTAGTGTATGCAGTAATTACATAAATAAATTTGTGTAATTGTGGAACAATTACTGTTTTTGAGAAAACTAAAACTTACAAAATAAGTTCAAATATAAAATAATATTTATCTAATAAGAATTTATATTAAAAAATATTTTTCCAGTAATAACAACTATTTTTAGTAATATAAAATCCCAAAAGGATTAAAAGAAATTAAATATTAATGTAAAACGCATAGAATGTCTACATGTGCCATTTTTAATATTTTGATAATAAATATTTTACATACTATATTTATGAAAAATTTTCCTTGTCTTTCTAATTTATAATTGACCATTTTTGTATTACCGTAGTAATAATATTTTAAAAAATGTATAAATGTTATATAAATGTTCATAAAAATTTGATCAAGGTTTATCGTGGATATAAAACTTTTCTCGAGTATGATATAAGCGTTTTCAAGATTTATAAACACGATTGATCACTAACCCATCGGGATTTATAGGAACAGATATCGCAGGAAACGTTATACTACAGGAAAAATAAATTGGCGAAACTGTGTTCATTTTTGGAACGCTGCCCGATAGTGGGAGGCTTTATAAACAGTAAACCGGTATGTTTTTGGCGTAATGCCTATTTTTGTGCTTGCTTTCGTTACCTGCCGTCCTCTTTTCCACGATATTGAAAAATTACGCATTATTTCTACGTCTCCTATCATATTTTGTTTTTAATATATGCAATGACATAATTATCACATTGTCGAGCACTCAGTGATTGATACGTATCAACCTTGACGGTACGTCGTAAAAATTAATTAGCCGTAAACATACATTTCAGCTACTATTATTTACATTCTCCACGTAATACTATAACTTTGTTTTTTGTCAAAAATAAATTTATAACGAGTTATTAAATCTACGTTGCATTTTGTTGTAAATGTATTACATAACATAGTACAATGAAATTTTTTTATTCATACGAATAAAAATAATCATTAATTAAAATCAGTTGTAAATAAGAAGTAAATAATTAATTTAATTATTTAGGTAAATTTAAAAATTATTATTAGGTCAGATTTAAAATTATTTACTATAGATATGTAGGTAAATGATGAAGAAATGCACGATCTGAGTTTAGGAAAAAATTTTACATTTATTTTTGTACTGTTTTCTTTCGCGTTTTTAATGAGCATTCATCAGCGAAGCATAAAGAACATCCAATGAAACGACAGGATTTCAAAGTCACAGTTTTTCTTGGATTCAAGTGTTACTCAAGATATAATGATTCGTTCTAACGACGAATGTTCTCTGAAACGCACCTAACGAGGATTAAACATACACGAAGATGTAAAGTAGGATTTGACCTTCCGCCCAGTCATCCGCCATCATCTGCTTACCGGATTACGCGTAACAATCGGCATTCGCTTCTCTTGTAACTTTTTATGTAATTCAATCACTTCGATAGCTATTTCAAATCTTTCAAACTTCTCAGCAATTCGATTTGAAATAGTTTAACTAGTTTTACTTGACAGTCTCCGAGTGTCAACAATTTTAAACGTTATTAACTTTCAAGAATGAAAAATACGTAATTGTAAAATACGTTCTATAAATTGAAATTAATAGTTTACGTGTTATTTGAATAACCAGAAAAATGTAGAATATGTACATTCAATTTCTTGTTAAAAATAAGCGTATATTTTTTTGTGTAATGTAATGTAACAATTTTTTTCTTATATTAAGCTGATATTAAGTAGCGAATTTTTTGTAAATTTAGCACTTTTGATACATTGACTTGAAGATGGAAGTTTAATGAAAATGACGAGATATAACTCTTACTATTGTTTTTTATAGAAAATAGCTGATTGTCAATTACGAGGACCAACTGTAACATATTAATTTGAACCTTAATTTTTTTGAAATATTGAGAAAAATGTATTTATCTGTAACTTTGAAAATTACTTTCACTTTTAAAATATAGATAATAATATGTGTTAAATATTTGTCAAATTCTGAGAGATAAATTTTTGTTGAGGGATCAATTCCTATTAACATTTTCTATTTTGTTCTTTTTCTATTCTATGTTTTTGTAAAAACAAAATTTTTTGTAATCTATGAGTTCATTTCAAATAAATCATAATAAACGAAGAAATTCTGAACGTATTTAATTTCGAGTAATTCTGTGTATTCAAAATGAAATAAAATTTGAATGTGATGATCGATCCTCTTGTTTTTTCTGCAAGTTTATAATTAATAATTTAGTGTAAATTATTGTGGACATAGTTCTTAATTTGTTGAGATATGTATATCGACAGGTCGAAACGATGTTGCAAAATATCCAGAATCAGTGAATGATATGACTCCTGGTATTTTTATCAACACGTTACTCAACCAAAAACAAATATTACGAAAGTGGAAACATACTTGAAATTACGATTGTTAGGATTATAAAACAGGCTATAAATTGCAACGATTAGATTATAATTTAATTATAATATCTAATGCGCATTTTCGTTCGCAAAATGAATTTCATTAACACAATCAATAATTATAATAATTTCAAGTTTCTTGTATTTCTCTCAAATATTGCCTTTGAAAAAATTACATAAATCTATTTGAAAGATATTACAAGATATCTACGAATATTAAGACCATTAATTCAATGTTAGTAAGGTTAAGTAGATGAAAAAGATTCGTCAGAAGGATGTTTTCAACGTTTGACGCCATTATCAGTAATGTAATTGAAAAGGTTACGTAAACTTGTTCTAAACTAATTCTGTTATATTCTATTTATATGTCACATGTATGAATTATAATATTTGACGTATGTAAATATATTAAATATCTAATATATATACATAGATATATGTGTACTAAGTAATATATTAAATATTGCTAATAATATAACATAATAAATATATAAATGTATTAACCCTTTGCACTCCCATGTCGAGTGAGGCTCGACATCACTTTTCTCTTGGATCGTATAAATAATTCAGATAAATAAATTGGTTAAAAATATATATTATCATTTATTACTTGTAATAAAAGAAAAATGTATTTGTCACATACTTCACCCTGTTGCAATACATTTTACTGAGAACCCCTTTCTTCACCTATTTTGTAAATTAAGGAGTCGGTAAATAAAAGAAATTAAGGAGTGCAAAGGGTTAACATGTATTTATTTATTTCTTCCATTTCTCCATTTTATTTTGTTGATAACTGTCGCTTCTTTTTCGTAAAGAAGATTGCTTTTTCACCAATAAGAAAATGTTTTATTCTCCAAAATATTTATTGCACCGGGCCTCTTTGTGGAGAAGGCCGTCCCTGCATGGCATTCAACGTGTTCAAAACAGGACATAAAACTATCAGAAAGTTGGGATGCTTTCACGGTGTGTTTTAAATGTAGAATGCAAACACGAAAAACATGACACAGAAGCACAGCGCCGAATTGAAAACGCAATGAGTCACAGTTGCAAAATAAGCGCGACTCGTCTTTCACGGTGCTCAAAATTTGTCGCGTTCGCTTTTGTACCATCTGCTGTTTTTAAACAGCCTGAATTGAATTCTCGTCAATATTTCTTTGTGTTTTCTCAACTCTTTTGTCAATGAAACGTGAAACGAACAATTTATCATGTTTCTCAGAAGCCAAACTGATCACTTTCTATGCATTTGTTAGTACTTCTGTTTTCGTTTGTACATTGTATATCTTACAATGTGAAATTTACACATTAAATATTTTTATATTTATTAATATTCATATATTTAAACATATGAATAATATTTATGTATTTATGTATAAATAATAGACGTTTATGTATTCACATATAAATGACATACAGATAATATTTCAACTAATATATTATATAATAATAACATAAAGAAATATACTATAAATAATAAACATTTGCAGAAATATTTGTATGTTTGTACATATATTTTAAGTACAAATTTGTTAACTTTGTCATTTTTTAATAACAATCTTATATCTTACATGTTATAAAAGGTGAGTAAATATAAGTTAATTTTGTACACGATGTATGCGATAAAAGTAATCATACAATTAAAAACGTCAGTAAATATTGTATATTGCTTGTTAGCAAAATGTTGCTATTAACGCAAATAATAAACAAAAATTCCAAAATAAAATACTTATTTAGTAATTTATAGAAATCAAAATATATTAGAATGTTCTTAATGTTATTTAACAATACATTATAACAATATTAACCTTCACACACCAAAATGGAGTTTATGTTCCATAACACCTGACGTGGAGCCTCGGAGACTGCCATATTTATATCATCGTAAAAAATTTGTTATTTCAATACGTTACAATAACATGAGGTCCATAAATAAATATATAATTGATTACTAAAATATTCATTACTAAAATAGCACTGTTTCTTTCAGGTTTTCTAATCTTTTTAACCTGAAGCCACAGACGCCGCCATGTTTAGATGATCACCGTGGAAGATTAACTACATTTTCAATACGTTACCATAACATAAGGTTCATAAGTAAAAATACAATTAGTTAAATAATCAACTTACAACTTGGACCACACGTAGTTAGTAACTAAATTCATATCACTTTTACTTTCAGGTTCTTTAAGCTTCTTGTTAGCGAGGAATGCATATGATTGAATCACACGTGTTTTTTACTCGAATGGCGAGTTAACTAGTTTTTCGAGGTTAATAGGTTAAAATAAATTTCAAGAAACAATTTTAATGTTTTTTAGCTCATGAAGTTGATTGGTTTGGCTTCTAAGAGACTCATATAACGAAGACCACTGTTCGAGCAGCCTCTCAAACGCGTCGAGAGTTTTTCAATGCACCAAGATTAATTGCTGCACGGTACCGCTACTGTGTTTGTAGCAATTCTTCGTAAATGTAGACTTAACTAACTGGAAGCAATACAGGGTGGCTCTGAAGAGGATGAGTTTAATTCTTGAGAGTGAAGAATTTTTAGTTTATTCAGGTTTGTTTATTCACTTGCAACGCTGTACACCTTGTAATTCATATGTTTATTTTACATATTTTATGTAACAGCTTCTATATAACGCTTCCTTTGTGTTATAACCACAACTTAAATTATTTTTAAAATAACGTTTTATCTGAATATATTTTTTAATTTCTTCTGAGAAATTTATACTACAAAACTGATACTATAACTGAATGATTAAATTGTAATGGTGTTAATTGTTTTTTTTATTAACTCAATATCTATTTAAATAGACAGGTTAATAAAGAATTTTTGTATTCGACATTTATCGATTAACATTAAATTTATTTACTGAATTACGAAGAAAATTTTTTATATCAAAAAAGCTCTGTAACAGAATCGATCAGTGAAGCTTTCGTTAATATGTAGATTGCAATTAATATTTATTATTAAAACAAAAAAAATTAGTTAAATAAAATTAACTAGAAAAAATCTTCACGGTAATATTTTTGTGAAGTACTAATGGTTCATTCAGATGAAATTATGAATTAATATAATTTATAATATGTAACTGTTTGAATAAATCAATGAAGATAACTTGAGTAAAATATTAATGATAATATTAATGAAAATATTATAAATAGGTAATGAATCTCATGTCAGTGTAGTTGAGAAAGATTTCATTTGAAAATGAAAAGAACTGCATATTTTGCAATTTAAATGACACAGTACTTTCATGTTCATTGTTTAAAGTGTGACGGTAGAAGCGTGAATAAAATTGCAATAAACTTAGTCCATTTCTTAATCTTTTATCACTGTATTTGTATTTTTGTTTTCCAACGAATTTTTATGGCGATTGATTTTTATTGCAAATTTTACGAGTTTGAAACTTTTACTGTTTATTAACTTTACGTTTTTTTCTTGTGATATTTTACACGCACATACAAATCATATTTTATTTATTTTACAAAATAATAAATAATATTAGATACGATACTGTCGTCTGATTTTTAATTTTTGGAGTATTTTTACACTGAGAAATACTATTTTTCTATCAAATTAAATTTCCTATTTATTAAAACAGCGGAAGATATTCTTTTTTCATTTTGTATATTTTGTTACGTTCCTAAATAATGACGTAGCAGAGAATTAAAAGACAATATCAATACAATTCTTACTTCTCATTTTATTCTAATATTTCATTAATACAACGAATTCAAGTAATGAATAAAGTTCCACGATTTTATGCATGAAAGTGTGTCGTGATTGAATGATCGACAGCTATCAGCAGCTAATTACATTTAAAGTAGAATCTATAATGTCTACTTCTTTTGTTTCTCTCAGGTAATAGTCTTCTACAAGTTGTTTATAATCATTGACGTATATAATTTTACATAAAATTTCATATTTCTAAATAACGAGTAAATATACATATAACATGTCCCTATTAATTTCTAACGTAAGAAATTTGAGTCATAATCTACATATCAAAAAATGAGTAATTAATTAAAATTATTAGTACCTGCTTAAAAATATTTAATTGATTGATTAATAATATTTAATTTGTTTTAAATGTAGCGTTATTAAATTTTCTCAATTACTAATACAGCAATTAATAAAATACCTTTCACAGTACATTAATTATAATCTGTAATAGCCTCGACTACGTTCTTCCAAGGATATCAATTTATAGACACGATTTATTACCTCTTAAAGTATACTTTTACAATATTAATTATGCGGCATTACCTCGAGCTTTAATGGCAGTTGCTAGTGTCAACAACAAAGTATAAAATTATTGAAGCATTTTTGATTGTATGCAAATTATATTCATTTCATACGTATAAAAAAAGTATAACTTCCTTTGTTTACCTTCAATTGACACATACATACAGATATGTCGGTTTCTACTTGATTATGTCCTACGTTCACTTTCAAAAATACGTACGTAACAATAACCTTGAGTTATCGCATCGAATCGCGCAATTTTGGTTTCATCTCAAATTATGTTTGTATTGTGATGTGAACGAAGACACGAAATAGTTGTGAGGGCTTACCTCGCGAGAAAGGGTAATCCAATATTGGCGATGACGCACCGCTCGTTTCACCGTGTTGCTTTTTCGTTTTTCGTTTCGTCGACAATTTTCGCGCGTCGAACGGATCAACCGTCGAACGGGCAAATCGAAAAGACGGCGCACGTGACACCGCAGAGTGCCCGTCCAATACTGGCTCGATCCACTAAGCTTTTCGCACGCGAGTGCGCATCATCACGCAGGACCAGCGAGCGCGCATGCGCAGGACCAGCGAGAGCGCATGCGCAGGACAAACGTAAGTGCATTCTCCGAGTCAGGTGCTTGATTCGTCGATCACGTCAGTTTAACGCAACGTTGCTGTCAAAAATCTTTCTCGTCGACGTTTTTTATACTGCGTAAATGTAAAGTAAAGCACGCATGCAAAATAAAGGTTACCGCTTTCCCACCTGTAACAGGGGAAAGTGTGGTAATCGATAAAAAATTGACCTTTTTCTCTTTCTCTGATTCAAAGGATGGTGAAACGTTGAAATTTGTTAACATTTGTCATTTGTCTGTGTTTCTAAAATAGATGGACTTGAATGCTTTAGATTTGAAATTAAAAATTCTATTGTATGGGAATTTAAAGGGTTGAAACATTTTAACCTTGGGGCGAGGGTAGTTTACAGCTGAGAATAAATGAATAATGTCTTGTTTTAGGGTTGTATCTTGAGATTGAATGGACAGAAATACTTTATATTCGGAATTAAAGACTTTATGTATGAAGTATTTATATTATTAAATGCTAGGACATCTTAGTCCAAGGAGATTAAGCTCCTGTCTCAAATTTTTATTATGACGGTCTTTTAGCTCTTCAAAAACAATATACAGTATTCCACGTTCTTTCTTTTTACATAATCAACTCCATCTCTGAAAAATTCACTGTTATAACACAATAAAATATTCATCTAATTGGCGGGAAACTTTTGCAACTATGACTGTTACTAGTGTTTAAATAAAATTTTAATCATTCATACAGGTTATTCGAAATGCAAATTTTCTTGGTTCAAATATTTAAGATATTAAATTATTTTATTAAAACCATGTCATGACTTTTAAAATATCTCTTATTATATCTGAAATAAATTTTTCTGTAAGACAGTTAAAATAAACAACTGTTTTAAAAGTAAGTTAAGAAAAAGTCAAAAATAAGGATCATAATCATAATTTTTACAAATTTTATATTACACACAAATAAAGCTTTGGATTGATGTATATACACGCGGAACACAGTTAAGTAATTTCTAATTGCAATTTATATAACATAAAATTTAAATAAAATCAGCATGTCTCCTCGTTTCTCAAATTGTATTCTGGATTTATCGATAGGAACATTATATACGGAGTTAAGAATTACCCTGTACAAACGTTACAGTACAATCTGAATTTAATGCTGAAGTACTTTATAGGATGTTTTTCAATCGGGAAATAGTCCGTAACATTTATTGGAAATGACGTGGAGTGCATTAGAGGTGCCAGCATCCAACAGGTTTGCGAGTGTACGTTTGAAGAACGAGCAAGAAAAGCGCGCGAGCGCAGTTTATCCGGTCAGTGCGTTCGCAGAAGTCGCTTTACTCCTACGTATATACAGGGACGGACAAATTCTAATACTTCTATAAAACATTTTCTGTTGTTAAAAAAAAATGAGTTTCTTCCATAAATTCCTATTTTAACGACCGTACAAAACGTACCCACTTTAAATTAATTTTCTTCAGCATCCTGAAACTCAGAATGAAAAATTTGAAATAAATGCTTTCTACATTGTTTTACTTAAAGCTGTTGAACTACGTATATTATAAATATTTTAAGCAATCACACATTTGTTATGTTTTATTTTATTCTACATAATCTTACTTGTCTCATTTTATTTGTAATAAAAGTAAACTTGCAAATTGCTTTTTTTTTAATTAATCAGTGTTTATATATTTATTATACATTTTTCAGAACTTAATTAGGTATGCGATGAATTTGATTTTAGATTTTATACTTATGAAATGAAGAAATCTTGTTTTATGTTTATGTTTGATTTACTGAAATATACCAAAGAGTACAATCAAGTTTTCTGTGAATTTCTAATTGAATATTATTGGTAAAATTAAAGAAGGAAATTGTTTTTTCAATATAATGTTTGCGGTAGGCTACGTCCCTGTCTGTGCCATATTTCTTTTCTTTCGCCCACGTTATAGCAGTCCTACCTTTAGAATCGTTATTTACGGTAATAACGAAACACGAATAATCGATGCCTCTAAGAAATCGTTCACGCATGGATATTTTCAGACAATTCAGTTCTCTGCAGGCGGAGTAATAGAATGTAATTTAATAAAACCTTCACAAGTTAAATTAGATTAGCGTTTTGCAGAAGAATTTCACAGTACAGCGAAACAAGACATTCACGAAGAAAAGTAGATTAAATCACAATAGATTCATAAAGATAAAATTGTACAAAGATCTGGAAATTATACTTTTACAGAATAAAATAAATAACAGATTAATTATTACTAAGTGTTAGTAATATTAATATTTAATAATCAGTATTAAACAGTGGTTAGATAAAGAACCAATTTAATTTTTAATAGATAACTCTATAAATTCTATGAACGATAATTAACTAAAATATTACTAGTTATACTTTAACATAGTCAAATGCAGAGATTTATAAATTTTGAATTAATATAATATAATGAAATAAAAATTGTAAATGCATCATGGAAATATCGATAATATTGCTGGTGTAGCAATAAAAGCGTTGTAACCTTTAACATACTGTTCAATGTATATGAACGGTAGTGTTTTTATATCATTTATGAAACATTCGATTACATACATGCAAATAAAACTACCTGCATATAAGTATCCACTGACGAAATGGAACGAATCTGTTGATGATGTCATCCTTTACGATTCTTGCTAACGTGTTAAAGTATCTGCATGATTCCTAATAAATACACGATCATTCTTTAATGCATAAATTAACATGTAATTAGTACCGTTGTTAATTGAAGCTTTACTCTACATTATTGAATATGTTAAAGTAGGTTGGAGAGTTGTTTGTCACCTTGTCAAAATGACAAAAAATGATTATGTCAGTAATGACGAAGAGTTAAGAATAAAGTATTATTTATGTAATGAGAATATCATAAATAAATTGAATATTTATTTAATCTTAACATGTTTCTATTTAGATCTTGTATTATAATTCTATAATGAAATAATCTTTTATTTTTTTTTAAACAAAATGTTATATAGTTTTCATTAATATTTATCAATTTCTTAAATTGTATAATAAAGGTGTTAAAGCGTAAAATAAAAACTTGTTGATTTTACATGTAATTGATATTTCATTGAATTACTCATAATCAATAACAGACCTTTTTCAAGTATGTCATTGGGGGAATGAAGACAAAAGAGATAAAATTATAGTAACTAAAAAGATAGTAACAGTTTCTTCGATTTTTTAAAAAGGAATGTGCTATATCGCAAGGTATTTTTACCAACAACGACATTCATCTTGATATCGTGTTACAAATTTTTAAGTAAAGCAGAGTGTATGAATGTTAAAGTGGTTAAATTGCTTTGATTTTATCAATGAACGTAAATTTTTGTTTTTCTCAAGAGAGTCCAGTTGAACAAAATGGCGCTTAAACAAAACTACCCGTCTCGGAAGGTTAAAAGGAGGTTAAAAAATAGATCTAAGAAAAGATTCATACGTAAATAAGAAATAAATTATGGTGAAATGCCTTTTAAATTCCACAGTGCGGAATTTCATTCATAACAAAATTCCAAGTGGGGAATATGTACTCTGCAGTCCATACAACTTGCGTTGCGTTGTTCAAATGTTAAGAAAGATTTCTATATGTTCTTCAGACAGTAATACAGCTAACCATTTTATGGCACAGTTCTTTTAAAATATATAATATATAACTTCTATAGTTTTTATACACAAATTTACAGTGTCATTATAATACGACTTAATAAACGTTGACAAACAAAGGTTGCTTAATTCGTTGGGATAAAAATTTGCCCACCTTTTCCTTAGCTTATTGTGCACGATGGGATATATTTTAACTCATCTCGAAATAATCTTATATTTCAACTTCTCGTTGAAGTTATACATAGTCGTACAGTTTAATAAAACTAATTAGATTAATTTATTTACAGTTTAATTTTGTGTAACTTGGGTTTTTCTTAAAATCGTGTGTCTCAAAGGGTTTCGATATAACACAGAACGAATTAATCGTGTTATAGGAGGATTGATTGTAGTTTTTTTATTGGTAAATTCACTGTTCAATTTCTATCACACAATAGGTACAGAATTGAACTGGATTTTCATATTCCATGTACTGAGTTACTGATTGTACAAAAAAATGAGTACCCTCTACAATTTAGAATGGTATATTATCAAAGGAATGTATTGCAAACAGCATAATATAATAATAATAATTATTATTAGTAAAATCAATATTAATTAAATTTTTACGAAAATGGAACAAGTGAACTAATGAAACTACAGTTTCAAAAGTGTGTAGTTCACCCCGTTCGCCAGAGAGATGGCGCCCCATGTATCGTTTTTGATTCAATTCCATTAATATATTGATTTTATTAGCTTAATTCAGTATAATATGAATTAAATTACATCGGAGTGCAAGACCAGTTAACTTCGAATTGTTTTGACTTTATCAAACAATTATCAACTTTTAACCATTCTTTGGCTAATCATAGTTAGCTTAAGAGTTTCTGTCTTATGTGTCGCCATCTAGCGGCAGAAGATGAGAACTAATTAAACTACAGTTTCAAAAGTGTGTAGTTCACCCTGTTCGCTGGAGAGATGGCGCCACTCGTTCCATTTTCGTAAAAATGCAATTAACATTGATTTTATTAATTAATATGCTATATATTCATTATATATTTATTAATATTGATTTTATGCTGTTTGCAAAATATTCCGTGGGTCCGAAGATGCGGATTATGTGTTCAGAATAGTTCGCACACTATACTGTATCTCGTCGATGATATAGGGAGTGACATAAGAATGGTAAAAAATTTTCTTTCGTGTCACCAAAAACCATTCTTTTGCAAAAAAGAGCTTATTTGCTTAATTTGGTCGATATCGGGGCATGACGGTTTTACGAAGTTTCGCCTGTAATTTTATAACTTTGAAATTTTTATTTGGGAAGCTAGAATTTTTAAATTTTAGGATTGTGGAATTTCTGAAGGTTGAAATTTTTGAATTTTTAGACTTTGAGATTATAGAATTTCGGAACATCGTGCATTAAGCAAGCAAATACTGTATATCTTGTCTCTGCTGAAATGCGTGACTAGTTCAATCGATACAGTAGGGTGTGACACGATGATGGTAAGAGATTTTTTAAATTCTAAAGGTTTCCGTGTGATATACAAATATATTGTGTGAATGATGATCATCTTACACCTGGTCTATGCTACATAATATGATTTGTCAAATTTATTTTACCCTTAATTACTATTTGCAATTTATACAAATGACAGTATTGACAGCACCACAAAACAAAATACTATAATCTTCTATATTAAAATTAAGATTTCTTTCTTCGCAAAATACTATGTATTATTATTAATAAATAATATTTTCAGTATACTGTATTCACCTATAAATATGTATACTACTTCAAAAATTGTGTTTACTTAGAATTTCGCAAAATGCTACTAAAAAATATTTTTGCTATTTAATTAACTGTTTAGAACTACCTGTTATCAAAAAGCGTCAAAAAATTAAAAATTGATCGGAATATAAAACTTAAATAAACTTATTTTGAATTTGTTAACACGCAACATAAACATTTATTTGCAACCTCATTAAATCTTAATATCTTTACTATTATTGTCACTGCGAATGCCTTGATAAAAAAATGTTCTCTCAGTCATTATACCTTATGCTTTAATCAAAACACGATACAAAAATATTTAATATTCTCAATGTTATTTAATTTACACTAATGTCTTTCTTTTTCATTTATGATGTCTCATATGTGTTTGAATACATTTCTGTTTTTAAACCATACATATATGCAGATTCGAAAACAGAAATACAGATTCAGGAATAATAGTAAGTTTTCGTTTCAGGATTAGCAATAAGGAGTAGAGAGTAGAGAGCAAACGCCGACGGAAAGCTACTCTTACAATTAGTGGGGGCCACGGTGCTTATGGAGGTAGATTATATTGATACAAGTGCAGAACATGTTCCATATGTCCGTACACGAAACGAGCAACTCTCACTTCAGAAGAGGAACGCGACAGTAAAAGTATATGTGTAGTAATGTGCTAAGAAAAAGAAGAAAAAAGGTGTGGCTGTCACCATGTTTTATAAACACGCGCACTGTTTCCACTTGGCGCGTTCTGCGCATGCGTAAAAGTGACGTTACAATATGGCCGACGAAGTGGGAAACATTGAGCTATAATGTGGGCTCCACATAGTATTCACGAAGCGTTAGTTACTATAGTTACAAATAGAGAGACGTCAAACTGGGGGAGAAAAATATTATGTAGCATATCTGTCTCTTTTCAAACTATTCTGCAATAAACTTATTGCATATGTACTGAAAATTGATTTCATTTTAAATCTTTGAAAATTGTCATCGACGACTTTGGTCACGAGTGAATACTTGTATCGATTAACTTATTAATTTGACTATAATTTATGTTTATTATCATTTTGAGTATATTAATATTAAGTTATAAAAGATGTATATAGGATGCGTACAAAATAAATGGATATACCGACAGTCGAGATATAGAAACGAAGTTTTAAATGGAAATTGAATACTGTTTTCCATTAACTTTTGCAATACTTTTAAGTATTTATTTTGAATATGTAGAATGTATTTATATCATTCATTATTTTATGTATTCGTGTAAAACATTAGTAATTTTTAAGTAATACTTTTGTTTGGTTATGGACAGTATAAACATTGAATTTTAAATTCTGACTTGTTATAAAGGACTGATGATGGCAGCATAAGACCATACTGCTGCGTTTCGAACAAGTTTGCTTGGATTTTCAAATATTGTGTTTCTTGAAAGTTTCTATTAAGCAGAAAGTAGAATAAAAAAAATAATATTAATAATTTTTAAATTAACATTTCATGAATTTATTTGATCTTTGGTAGATTAATATTCAATAATTTTCTTTTTCATTGCGTTTTCTTTTCAATGATTTTCAATTTTATTTCGCTGTTATTATTGTTATTATTATTTTTCGTGTATATGCAGTAAGTTTCAATGTTCGAAACGTAATGATCATGTATTTTTTTTTTATAAATACCTCTATTATAAATATACAAATTTTATAAACCTATAAATTTAAATGTATAAATATCTGTATATGTAAATGTACAAAATATGTTATGCAATAAAATGTACATGTATAAATTTGTGCGTTTTTGAACAATTTTTTAATCACAAAAAATCTGAACGTTGAAGAGTCAATACTGGAACTTACAATAGTATTTAGAAACTATAATAACAAGCAATTTTTACGTATTTTATTTTTCTTCTTAATTTGTTTTGTTGTTACATGTATATTGATTCAGCTCTATACCTGCCTTAATTTATTCATGAAAAATTCTTTATACAGGGACAGGATAATGACAGGAAGTAGAATTGAAAACGTGCGTTGTAGCAGTAAAATAACAATATCATTTAGAATCCATCTTTTGCAGACCAGTTTTAACATCCTTTGTTGACAGCCCAGGTAATTCTACCTGGTAGACTATAATTCAACAGTTGAAAGAGCTACCTCTGAAAATTATTTCGAAGAAACCCACAACAACATCGTGTTATTATTCTTGGAATAATGGCTTTTTGAAATTTTTATTTATATGTTACAACTGTTATGTTTCTAGTAGCGTTTTTAAAATGTGAATAATTTTACTTATGAAAGTGTGACCTTATAAGGAAAGTATTATATATGTGCAATAGAATACAAGCCTAGAACTGAATACTATCATATGTTTTACAGAACTAATATCTATACTTTTTATTATAAGGTATAATATACCTTATTAGTATAATAGGTATATTATACAACTAGTAGTTGTATAATTAGTCTCCACTAATTATAAAATTCCTATAAATATATTATACTCTGCATTTGTATTTTGAAATTATATTTGTCATATGTTATAAGCTTTCAGATATATCCCAGGAATCCTGTATTGTAAAGTAGAATGGCTATGTGAAATCAGTGAGGGGTATTGTTTCCTGGGTGTCCACGTATTAATAGAGATTCCGTAATGGTAAATCAGTGAGAGTTTATAATTAGATTTTGTCGAAGACTTTACAGTATAATCTTTAATATTAGAATTAGGCGCGTGTTCACTATCTATGTTTCAGTCAATTTTTAAACGTACTTCTCTATGATACGATAAATCATTAGTACTATAGTAATTATATTAAACAGCTATATATCTTCAGTTAGTTATTAATGAAATTGTACTAATCTGTATATCATTGTTCTATGTTCAGATACAGTTAATAACGATGTATGTTTGGTTTTATTTATTTATTTTACTGTTCAACTTATATATTCAATTTACTCAGTTTTATAGCGTTTCAAAGTACCTTGATTTCTGTCCAAATTAAAATTGGTACATACTTTTTTATTCTGGTTTATTTAATTAAATTGAATATACATTTACATTATAGTTAAATATAATCAGTCAATAAAATAAGATTTTTCTAATTCTTTATAACTAAGTTATTTACTAGATTATACGAAATGCTCCCTCTTTTAGATATACGCCCACATATTTTACATCCTCTGTATTTTCATTGAATTTATCGATTTATGCTTCTACTTTCGGTCAAAACATGGTGAAAAATAAAATTATAATTTTTTGTGTTTGCATATTATATCGTGCTTTTTTATTCATATATTTTATCTAGATCCCAACGGGAAAGAATTTAGTATCATTCATGTAAAAACATTGAACTTATAATACTAACTATTCAAGTTTAACCGCATAATTTATCTACAATAAATGTAGCAATTTATCTTGTGAAAATATACCTAGTAAATAAATATAAACATGTTTCAAACAATCACAAAATGTAATATTTAATATAAATAAAAAAAAACATTTCACAATAAATGATACTTGAAAATTGCAACTGTATTTACAACAAGCCTACACTTTGTTTAACCCTTTCCCGTTAATCACAATGCATCCCAAATCCCATAATATCCACATTGTTGGATCAAATCACCACATCCGTATTCATGATTATCATCAACAGCAACGTCTATTCCATCGATTCGCAACCTCCTTGAAAGAAACATCGTTGGACCAACAGGCGAGTCACAAACCACAGACGTCATCTCGAATCTCTCTAGCAAGCTACGTTACTGGCTACTGGTCTATACACGCGCAGCTCCAATGAGTCTGTTGGTGCGGTTTAGTTAGACTCCAACTCGTACCGTTCACAAGAGGGGCCCCCATATTAATTCTCCCACTTTTCTTTGCCTTTGTAACGCGGACAAATCGACGCACATGCAAATTCTGCTCGCAGACTGTACAGCAAGTGTGCGTCAGAGAGCAGGTACGTATACGACGAAAGGGTATAGGGGCCCTAGGACTGCACTAGGCAGCACTGTGACCAGAGTCTAGCTGTAGGAGCATCGAGGGAGGAAACAACAGAGCAGGGAAAGTGGTAGGGGTACTCGGAGCTAGGTTCACAGTAGGGGATGGGTAAGGTGGGGAAGTATGAGGTGGTGGCGGCTGCGCCGGGTGTCCGACCGGGACAGCCAACTGTTCAGAAGATGAAGAGAGATAGCCGGAGAGAATGAGAAAGAAACGAATGGAATGGAAAGGCAGTCAGGTTAGCAGCTAGTGGGGGAGGCCAGGGACGAGGCAAGGCAAGCGATTTAGCTGCTGCTGGTTCGGCGAGACACGAGTTGGAGTGCCGAGAGAGCAGCCGAGGTCCCGTTGCGCCGGGATAGGCGTCATGAAAGCGCGCCAGTTGACCGAGTGCACCTCCCGTAGCACGAAATCGCGTATTTGCTGTCGCAGGATTTAACGTTGACCCTGTTGTTGTCTGTCTTCGTGGCAAGGACTCGACTCGTGCGTCCACCGATCCTGGCTGTCACTTCGCCCTCGTTGCCCCAGTGCCGGATCTCTGGCGTTACGTTCCGCTCGGAGAAAGGAGTCGACAGGTCCGCGTACGATTTCGTTGTTCCAACAAGACAGTGTACTCCGAGTGATATGACAAACGTGTTTTGTTTCTTCGTCAAGTGATCACGGATGTACCTCGACCGCTCCGCTGGTGATATAGGACAAATGGGTGTGTGTGTATGTGCATGTGCAGAGGGCTGTTAGCTGACGAACGTGTATGTGATATTGTTCAACAGTTTGCTCGTTTCACGTCGAATCTTGTGGTACCTTGTTATTGACATATTGATTTGGCCGGTATGGCCTTTCTCGTGGCGAAACAGCCAACGAAAGAATGAGAACTCGTTTCTGTCAGTAGGCACGACCGCATCGAACGAAAGTATAAAACGTGCTTTGCTTTCGTGCTGATAGCTTGGTGCGGCTGCCGTTTCACCTTGACGTTGGAACACATCGAACGTAGTGGCACGTTTCGGTTGATATTCCGGGAATAATGCAGAACCGAGTGACAGCCGTTCGTGTATCGTGAAGATTTTCGCAATATCATCGACGCTTCGTTCGCTGTTCGATTATAAATGCAAAGAAACGAAGACAATGGAGGAAATGAAATCATGCTAGACTATATGGATGAATGATTCAAATCCGTTCAGCGTTCCGCAACGCTCGCTATTTACATAATTTAGCAATATTAACGCAGGCCGTTTTAGACACCGCATAAGAATCAGACGTACAAACAAAAGAGTCATCCTCATTTAACAAGTAATATTTTCTTATTATCGTTTTTTACGAACTTTGTACATTCCAGTCATTTCCTCGAACATAACCTACCGAACGTACAAATAATTGCTAGATCGACAAAGGACCAAGTTAAGGTTCAACCGAGCTGTTGATAAACAAATTAACAGCTTTCAGAGAATCTTATCGTCTAATAAGCGTGGCATCTTCGATTTCGGCTCACTCGGTTCGTTAACTCGTCTGGAGGGTAGTATCCCTCCGGGTCGTTATCCCATTCCGTGAGCTGACAAGGAAGGGTACACTCACTGGGAGGTAGAATCCTACCAACCGGCAGCTATTCTATGCTTCAAGTTTCAGATTGCACTTGAAGAGAAGAAATGGCCCCCTGCAAGGTTACCAACAACCATGTCCATCGTCGATGAGCATAATTTCTGATTCTTCGTAGCGATCTAATTCATCGTGTAAGCATGTCGTCCGTGTGGTCGTCGTTCATCGACTTTCTAGCTTGACATTCCATTTGGAAACCGTCGAACCAGTTGCACATATTCGACAGTCATGACGAAAAGAGGAACTAAGAGGTTAATGAACGACAGAACGAGAAAAAAATAGAGTCAGCTAATCTGTACCGACATTCAGCAGGGGTATCCCAAAAGACTGAGTTCTAGCGGTGAAAAGTAAGTGTGCAGGGAAGTAGACCATCAGGAAGAACGTGTTCAGACAGCACTGTCTGTCGTTTGCAACATTCCTACCAGTGTATCCGGAACAACACAGAGGGGAGAGGCGTACAAGTGTTCCGGGTAGCCAAACTCGAACCAGCTCGGATATGGCAGCTGTCGTTCTTTCACGGCTCCATAGTGATCGTCAATGCTGTTACCGGCAGTATAGTACCTGTCAATCGGGCGAACAGGTGTCGTCGCGAAGTATCCAGGTTGGGACACGCGGTTCCTCGTGATACGGGATCCGGTGTCGTCGATCGATCGAGAGACACGAGCGTGAGCTCGCGCGCATTTCTAACGACCGAAAGTGTTTGTGTGATACGGTGAGTGAATCGAAGAGGAAATAGGGCAGAAAAGGAAACGAGGAAAATATAATTGCATCGTTGTCAGTAGATATGATTCTGTTAAGGATGAGGAACGTGGCCATCGATTCACCGTCGCCTGTGTCCAGGCTGAGCGGCACTCTTCTACTACTCTTGACGCTCCTAGCCGAGGTGAGTAGGACGTGAGCTGATGGATAATCGTATGAATGTAGGACGTGTTGTTGGAATACCTTCCTGTGACAGAGTCCGAACACGCGCGAACAAACACACGAAACCTCGTTTCTGACGTACGTTTTCGAACGAATCTGATTTTAACACGCGACCTTCGAATCATCCGATTCGGACACCAAATTTTGCATTATTATTCGGGACACTGAGAATATCATTCGATAATTATGCACCTCTTCAAAATATTAGACTAACTCCTGAAGAAAAATTTTATTAATTTCTGGGGTAGATGTATTAATTATGGAGTCCTCATATTAAAACTGAAAGAATATACATATATATAAATAAGCATAAATAAAATTTTTTAAGTTAAATGCAATCATTAAGGAGTAAGATCTGTAACAGAAAACTAAGATTTTAGTATGTTACAATTTTGTACATATTTATCAAAGAATGCGCATTACATTTTGATTTTGATAGTTCTTATCCAGAATTTTAAAGGATTACTGAACTGTTTCATATAAATCGATTATGAACGATAATTTCGCTGTACAGAATGCATATTATATAATTAAATAGCCAAGTATAGTAACGAAAGAATAAATCCAACACCTACAAACCTTTCTGCTTTTATTTCCAAGTAAATTCTGTAATACCGTGTCCGTACCTGAACCTCACATGGTGAATATTCACTATAATCTCATGTTCATTCTCAATTCCAAAAGTGCAATGTATATCGTGTATCATTCATGTAATTATATACTTCATTTTTATTAAATTATTTACTATAAAATGACAGTATCTACAACAAAATTGTCATATTTTATAAAAGATACATTAGAGAGTGATATTCAAAGCCGTAATATGGACGACGAAATATATCTTCAAAAAGAAAGTATCAGAATTTTTGTCAGGAATATATCTACATGTTTAAATATAAACCTTTATAATTTCTCGAATTTTTAATTTCTTAAGTTAGTTCTAGAGAGACAATAGTTTAATAACATCTAAATAAAAGGATCCTTCTTTTAACCTAAAAAATGGGGATATCTTCACAGCGAGATAGTGGAATAGAAATGCGTAGAAATTCTTCTTATATCTAATTAAATCTTTTCTGTCAGCATTAGAAAGTGATGTACTAAGATTTGGCGAGATAATGTCATGCTAATAGCAGATTTTATCTACATTTCGGAGGGTATCATTGGCAGTGATTTGCAATAATTTCGAAATTGATTAGGACTTACTTAGAAAGAGCTATTTAAAGTTTCAGTATGGAACAACAGATCAAGTAACATATTATCAATAATTCCATACCAAACGTTTGTTCTAATTTGTACCTAAAATTACCATAAAGAATTCTGAATAATACACTTCAGCAGTATTAATTTAAAAGATTAGTTGCCGAATTAAGACAAAAATACACAAAATAGCCACATGATATCCATTTATCGAAACTGATATTGTATTGACATTAGCACTAAACCTGTCGACGTACAATACTTACTTTGAAAATAAAAATAAAGTTAAAAAATAAATAAACAAACGATAAGACAATAATTCCTTATCTTGATGAAAACCAACATAGATTTCAAGATAACCTTAACTTTGTAACTTAAAATAAGAAACTTGTTAAACGATCATTCTGATATCCTTGATAACATATTTTTTTATACAAACGAATCATTTTTTATAACCGATCGCCGTATATTTGAAAGGTTATCCAAAACAGATTGCTATAAAATAAAGTAAATTTCTATGGTTACACTTATTCATCAGTTTTTGCGACATCGAACGTAGCGATGCAGTTAAAAATGTCTCTAGATAAGTGTTATCGACTCTCGTAAGAATTTAACGTATTTCTCTGCTATTCTCTCAGCATGATAGTTTACGAGCGTTCACTGCAAATCTGACTCGTGGTCGGTGAAGGGGAACACTGTCAATATCTAGTCTTCTTTGCGTGGCCCATTTCTGTCGCTGCGTTGCGAAACTGGCTTGACTTTTCCAGCTGTCGAGAATGTCTCCCCGCAGACTGATGCCCATTGACCCCTGAATTTGTGGTCCAATGAGTTACCAGCGTCCTCTTATCTGCTCGTTTACCCAACACACTGGATTTCCGTGAAACGAAGCCTTTTATTTTACGGAAATTGACGACTGCAAAAATAATATAGGGTAGATGTACTATTTGTAGACGCTGCATCACTTGTGGTCATTGTACTCTTAATACATCAACTATTTTCAGATTAGTTTCTTTGTAAATAAACCTTTATGTAGAATATGTATGCATTATTTGTCCGTTAATTTCTATTTTTTTATCGTGTTTTTTAATACTCAAATGAAACGTGATAAAAGGACGCATGTTTTATTATTTTCTATCTACAGAAATAACTAACATGACTTTATCGAAATGTATGTATATTTTTATTGGGATGAAGAACAATTGTACAAATTGATTTATGATTCATTCTCTGCATATTTATTGTTGCTCATATTTAATCTAACACAGCACATCCGTGAATCTAGTGTTAATTAAACTTCTCGATGAACAATATTAATTTTAGTAAAAGTAATGCGTTTTTTGTTGCAAGTAATACTAATTCGAATATAATAATAAACAAATATTTTCTCTTGAGAAAATTTATTTAAAATATAATATAATTTAACACGAAATCTAACAGCACATAATGCACATTTACTTTAAAATTAAAAGTTAGGTTGAAAAATAAGTAAACGAATGTAAATCACAAATTAATGTACATACTAATTCTTTATTTTAAAACAAAATTAATACAGGTTTCAAGAAAAACACTTTAATAAATTGTGTAATTTGGAATACGAAAATTTTGAACAAGTCAAATTTTGGTAGTTTTAGTACAGGTCAAAGTTTGGTAGTTTTAGTATTAATACAACATAATATTATATATTAATGTAGTATAATATAATGTAATATATTAATGTACTATAATATCATATATTAATATAATATAGTATTGTAAATTCACCAAAATGATTATAATTATGAAATACAGAAAATATTTTCATGAATTTCTGGTGTATAAATAAATTTTGTAACTTTTACAAAAGTAAGAGACGAATCGTTACATTTCTGAACTTGTTTCGTATGTACAAGATTAAAGTAAATTAACTATAAATTGATCCTTTATAAAATTGTTTCAAAGCTTACTATATACCATTGTAAAAATTTGTTAAAATAAACAAATAAAAATGTATCCACGTTATTGTTAGGAAACAATAGTTCTCGTTTATAGCCATTTAAATAATTATGTTACTTGAAATGTAATTAAAAATCTAGTTAACCAGATAGCCTAAATTTTGTTAAACAACTAGTAACCTAGAAAATGTAACTGTAAGTGAGCTAAAAACATCGTAGCAAATAAATTCAGTGCAGTTACTAATAGCTAGACTGCAGATATTTATGTAATTATAACATACCAAGGCGTGAAAAAAATACATATAAGTAAACGAAGTAAATTGTTTAGAATGTGTAAAATATTCGAATTAAGATAATGGTTTTAATCACCTAAATAAAGGAAATATTTGATAAGACCATATTTACATAAACATCCGCTGTCTACTAATAACCATTAGTGATTGATGTAACTTCACACTTGAAGATAAGCGTAATATTGAATTACTTTAACTCTATGGAAATTATATTATTTGCACGTATGTATTTCCTTAAAATATTTATAAATTTTGTTTACTTCATTTATACCTTTGGGACACTTTATTTTTATATTTATTATATTGTTGTCAAATGTTATTATATATTGTTACTAATATTTATTTCGGAATATTGAAAGACAATATAAAATTGAACGAAAACCTAGTAAAATTAATTTAAACTTACGTATATCATAATAATTTGAAATTTACAGTTTAATAAAAATAATCATATAATTCTTTCATTAGTTTGTTTAATATAAAACAGTTAATTATCAATTACGGTAAACAACGCATCGGAACAAAATTCGTGCATTGTTTCTTTACGCAACGAAGGCTGCAAGTAATTGAATATATCCAGAGAAAGTACAGTTAATTAACACATAATGCGCCGTTACCTTAAGAAAAAGTGTAATTTTGAATAATTCATTGTTTCATAAAGTATTGATATTTTTGGAAGATGTTTTAATTCTTGAATATTCCGCATACTAGGTACCTTTAACGGAAGTTTTGTAATCTTACGTTTGTCCGATTCGAAAATGTTGAATTTGCTTACGTCAAAAATGATTACATAATGCCACCATTTACATTTCTTCGCGAAATGAATTCGTTGGCAAAAATTAATCACCTCATTCAATTTGTTTCGTTCAAGCATAGTTTTCTACGAAATATTGTTCCATTGTATGATTTTTTAAAACTCGATGAATAGTATTAGGATGTATTTTCTTTACAAATTCTTAAAATAGCAAAGCTATTAAGAAGTATAATTAATCTCTGTCATTTTCAATTTTTTTTAACAGTTTTCTGTTGATGAATTTCGTGTTTCTTATCGTCTCTCGTGAAGTATGGCTTTCATAATTAATACCTTAACACAGTGTGTTTACAACGATATCTCTTGTTCAATTTAAGTATAAAAATAATTTTTCTCAACAACCTGACACATGTTACACAAAACATTTTTATTCTCATAAAGTCGTTAATAATTTTGTGCTACTCTTGACGTTTTAAAATGAATCGCATTTATATCATTTGTTAAATAATGTATACTTATGTACATTATCGTAATATCATCTAATTAGATATCTATAATGAATAAAAGATGTTCGAATACTTTTACGAAGATAGAATGTATAGTTATTCTGTCGTTTTCTTTCATTTCTATAAAAATTGTATCAGATAAGTAAAATTATCATTATAATCAAATAAATTAAATGCTTTATCACAAGTATTACATAACAATATTTCTTTAACGTAATTGTTCATGAATATACATGGAAATAACATTAATTTTAATGAAAGCCACTGTATTTACCAAATGCGGAGAAACTTATTCAACAGAATTTTAATCTGAATTCATTGAACGTATTAATAACGTGCGAGAGGAATTGAAAGGTGGGGAAAATAAACGAGGATAATAATTCATTAACAATGTTTCATTTTATCAGGCAAATAAATAAATCAATTTATGAATTTCTACATTTTCGAATTGGTAATTTTTATGTTTCTCAATTTTTCAGTTTCTAAATTTTCAAACTTTTGAATTTATGAATTTCTTTATTCTTCAATTTTTAAATTTCCAAATTTTACAATTTTACAATTTTTCAACTTTACAATTTTTCAATTTTTCAATTTTTAATTTTTAATTTTTCAACTTTTCAATTCTTCAACTTTTCAATTTTTACATTTCTTAGTTCTTGAATTACTTAATTTACGAATTTCTTTATTTCTCAATTTTTAAATTAACAAATTTCTGAATTTTCGAAATTCTCAGTTTGCAATTTGCCGAATTCCTGAATATCTGAATATTTACATTTACAAATTTCTAAATTTTTAAATTTAGAAAAGTATTAAATTTCTCAACTTTTACATCGTTCAATTTCTCAAAGCTTAAACCCCTAGATTGCAGATTTTTTAAGTTCTTGGATTTATACTTAATTTTTAGATTCTTATATCTATATATTTTCTTAAAGTTTTTAATTCCTCAATTTTCGTATTTTTAAATGATGAAATTATCCAATTTCTAAAGTTCTATATGTTTAAATTTTTGAATTTCTAATTTTCTAAATTTTTCAATTTCTAAATTTCTAAATTCTCCATTACTTGAATTGCTAGGGTAATAGTTGCAGCCCGACCGTGATAAACTCAGGTCATAAATTAAATTGTTAGGAAGTGGCTTCGCTTTAATGACTCAGCGCACAGTATATTGACACAGTACATTCTGTATTACGATTCTCTTTTGGTATATTGCACAGAGTACATTGACACTCTTCGAAACATTTCTTTGTGCGAAGCAAACGCAGCATTCCAGGTCTTTATTTCTCTTTCGCGTATCGAGCTTCGTGTTCCTTCACATTTACCACGTTTTTAATAAGGGTAGATTTACCCAAATAGGCGTAATAAACGTGTTTGTTGGAATTGATCGCAGCCAATTCAACATTCTAGTTAATTTGAATACTTAACGCGTCACGCAGCATGGCTATTAAGTACACTTAATTACGTAATCGATTTTAATTTCCCCGTGTTGCAACGAAGGCTGCTCGTTTTATCTAGCATCGTCCTCTGATAAAGCATCGAAAAGTTGTAGCAGTGACAAATTAAATGTGGAATTTTTGTGAACACTATATTCGCTTTTCTTGTGTTTTATACAATTAAGGTGCAGAAATTAACATTTGAAAAGAAAATGTTTATCTAATTAATGATTCTACTAACAATGCATGAAGATAATTACTGAAAAAATTGAATGTTCTTTGAAATAACATGTTTTTAAAAAATAGGCTTGGAATATAAACGTGCGCTAAAATAATGAGTTACTTTTTAGTTATAAATTATTATTAAAAAAAATTTGGTATAGTACTTCCTATGTTTTCTCCCATTTTTGTTATATAATATTATTTAGATATTTATAATTCTTTTTTATTGTGTGTTTATTGCAAAATTTATTATTAATATTTATTGTAAATCAAAATTCATTTCATGATCAGGAGACAAAAAATGAAAAATATCTATCAATTATTTTTTGAATAATTTAATTTCGATAATTTCTGTTTTGAAACCTATAATTATAATCGTATTGTGACAATGAATTAATAAACATATCACTACTTATATAAGTACTATATAGTATATCTTTATGTATGAATTATTTATAATATAAAAAAATGTTTCAAAATTATTGTCGTCGGTTAAACGAACTGTAACACACCATTACTGTCATTACTATATTTTTACTACATTTTATTATTATTATTATTATATTATTACTATTAATAGTATTACTGTACTGGTACTGATACTCATAAAATACTAAACATTAATTAGAGTAAAATATCTATAAGGAAAAATATATTAGAATTATTTATGTAATAATTTTTATCAAATATCACATAAATCAGTATGACATTAGTGTTATCTTGCGGACCGTTTACGCCATTAAATGATGACAGACTTTCTACGTTTCGAAATGCATCATTTAAGAGGTTCTTTCCATTCGGAGCCGACGATTTTGAACGATTTATGAGATAAAATATTATTGAGTTATTATTGCTTGAGGATTTGGAAATTGTATACATGTTTCAAGATAACACGTTGTAATTTTTACACAATTATCTATATCATTACTTTATCTATGATAGTTTTTTTATTAGATACCGCTTTCAATGGCTGCTATCATTAATGTTGATGTATATATCTAAAAGAATAAAGGACGATCTTAATCTATACAAAATGGCTGCCTTGTAAAGTAGAACGAAGTAAAACACAATTGTTTAACATAATAATAATTGTATAGAGTCGAAATTTATGAAATAATTTTGTCAGGCGATTAAATAAAAACTGTTGTCAATGTTGGCATTATAGTTTATGAAATAAAGGGACATTTATTTTGTATCGCTGCAAAATTTGGAGAAGGTCAAACAATTATTCAGTTATGGTAGTTAATTCGAGAAATACAATTCTCTTATTTTCCTACAATTGCCTTCACATTTTAATAATTTCAAGCATAAAACTAAAAAAACAAATGAAAATATTATACCATTGAAATATATAATATTTTTATAGTTTATGAATTTTGAATAATTATTAAGCTATTTCCATCTAGGAAATTTTACAATAATGTTTATAACAAAGGTAGAAAAATGTATAACATATATGACGCATATGAGATAATGCTTTCCATCACTTTCACAAAAAAAATAGTCTTTCATTACCAGCTTATCATCAGTCAGTTGAGAATATTTCATATTCCTCATTTACTTTCAAATATTATTCATGGTTTGCTAATAAACTTGCCACCAAACAGAGGTTAACATTTTCAAGAGATTTATTTTTTTGACTTCTAATAAGACGAGATAAAATTTCTAAAATATGTATTGTATGCATTGAATTAATTCTCTTGATAACTTTCACTGAGAAATAATCTTTTTTAATCTTATTATATTTAGAACATCTTTATAATATTAACTTTTATATCTTTATAATATTTACTTTGAAATAATATTCATAGTTTGCTAATGAAGTTGTTATCACTCTCAAAAGACAATTTTTAAGAGGTTCATATTCTTCAAATATGTCCATTTTGAATTATAATAGCATCATTACGTGTTTCCTATCAATCAGTAAAAAATATTTTATATTCTTTGACTGCTTTTGAATATTATTCGTAATTTGCTAATAAAGTTATCATTCATAGGAGGAAATTTTTAAGAGATTCACATTCTGAAACTGCGTCCATTTTAAATTATAATAGCATCATTACGTGTTTCCTATCAGTCAGTAAAAAATATTTTATATTCTTTGACTGCTTTTCTATATTATTCGTAATTTGCTAATAAAGTTATTCATACGACAACAATTTTTAAGAGATTCATATTCTGAAACTACGTCCATTTTGTATTATACCAGCACCATTACGTGTCCACTGTCGATCATTCACAAATATTTTATATTCTTCATTGACTTTTAAATATTCCTTGCTAATACTTCTCCTGCAAACAGAAACGTGAAAACCTTTAAGAAACTTATATTGTGAAAGTACATTCATTCTAATAATAGTCCCATTCACGAAAAGAAGCAAATGCAATCTTTCAGTGATTAAAAGATAAGAAGTTACGGAATATTCTTCTGAATGGAACGAAACTTCGCAGTCGAAGAACCGAGTATATTGTCGCTTATCGACTGAAGGAAAGTTTCTTTGGCGAAAGTTGCTTCATAGCCAACGTGGTTCGCAGCAAATGAAATCGCTTTGCGCTCGAACAACGGGCTACGCCCGCCTCAATGATTTTCAGCTCGAAAAATTTTTCTTTTGTTCATTCATTTAGTTCTTCGTTCGTAAATTGCCCGTTAATTTATTATACCAAACCGAGTGTTGAAATTATAGTCTATTGTGTACATTGCAAAGATACCCCCAATTGATATTAAATAAAAGAAATAACATTGTGTGTTTAACCTTAGTTCTTTTATGTAGCAATAACGTAATAGAATGTTCTGAGTATTTTGTAAAATAAATATATGTTATTAATATTTTTCTATTCGAATGAAATTCGGCTGTTATTTGAAGACGTTAAAAAATATTACTAGCTGAGATTAGTAATTTGTTAAAAATTGAAAGTTTGAGGCAGAGATAAAAATGCATCTATAATAGTTAATTTAGTTATGTTCTATATTTATTTATTATCTAAGGTAGATTATACTAACTACAGCAAATTTTTGTAATATTGAATATACATAATAACGTAACTGGGGACATTTTAAAAATTAATATATGTACATAAGAGGTTAGGTTAAATACTCATTTAGGGGGAGGGACAGATGTCACCTTCAGCTTTTGGAAAGAATTAAAAATTAGAATCTCTGAATATGTATGTACATATGTATATCAAAAATTAATACTATACATTATTTAAGAAGTATCCTCATTAATAGTAATAGTACTAATAGAAGTGTTAACCATACTAAAATAGAAGTAACTGCATTTAAAATTATAACACATAATATTTGCAGTATAGTGAAAGTATAATATTGGATTTTGTTGTATTTGAAAGTGTAGCATAGTATTTGCGTAACTTGGTTACGTTTACAACCAGTTAACTATTTCATTTCACCGGTCGTCATTTTTTCACGAGTATATTCGTCAAATACAGCTAACTGGTTAATTACAACGCATAAAGCTATTTTTTCTAAAAATAAAATCATTTTCCGTATATGTTTCGGTGAAACGTTTCTGTAATATGTTAAAAATATTAAAAATATGTGTTACTTATTGTTAAAACAAAAGTTTCGACGGTAAAGTTAGAATACTTATTTCTAAATCATCTCTTTAAATACTCTCCAAACATACGAAAATGAACTAATTCTCATTATTGTCACGTCCTCACGCAAAATATCGCCGTCTGAGTAAAGCATTATAGTGAGAACTAGTGGATTATTTACGTGCGTCAGTGAACAGTAACTAGGTTAAGTGAAAGTGAATAAAGATCGGTATAAAAATAATGCAAAAATGGATACGAGACAGCGGACATAAGTTGAAGGACAAAAAAAATTGCAGAACTTTGCATGCTTTAAGGTCACGCTTTGTTGGTAACTAGAAGTGCAGAAAATTAGGCAAAATATTCACTTTTGCTCGTAGGAATGTTTAGTGATTTTAACTTGTGAAACAACAATGGAGGACGATCAACAACTATGACTAATTTTATACTTTTCTTGACTTTTATTTAACCTTTTATACATACATTTTTAACGTGGTTTGCAAATATATTTTAATGACAATATCATTAAAATTGCGGTTTAAAATTATTAACAAAAGTTTTACAACGTGATGTGAATGAAAATTCTACAAAAATTAATAGTATCTGTATATCTCTATAAAAAATATTTAGCAACGTATTAATAAGATTTAAACTCTGATACCTTCTTCTCGTACTAATTATACCTTTAGTTAATTATATCAAATAATTAATCAGTCAGTTGCACTAATCTGATAATTATAATTTCTGAAATTTATAAATACGTTTTAAATACCAAAAGTTTCGAATGCAAAAATTACAATACTTGAACAAACATCTTGACTTCAATCAATCTACACGTCGATTAAAAAGTCGTACAAAAAATAATTCATTTTTATACAAAATACTATAAGAAGAAAGGAAACTAAAGTGCTATAAGAAGAAACACATTTTATGGAGTCTTGATAGAAAATTGGTGAACATCAAACATTTTTTATTTTCCAATACAAAGAGTCTTATAAATAATCTGTGTACACATCTTTAGATGGCAAATGTTTGAACGTATGCCTTGATTTTCAACATTTCATTATTTCAAGATCGATTAACGATGATAATTCATGAAAATAAAAGCAAGAAACGATTCTACGGTGGTTTAGCAAACAAGGTGAAATTATAATTAACTCGACTATACGATACAGAAGATAAGGCAATAAAATATAGCAGCCATCTGTTTCAATTTTGCTGTAGAGAGCCGATTTCACGGATGAGCGAGAGTATTCGCGTTATTGTATTTGCATTGGATCTGTTTTCAACATTACACTGGTCGTTTGCACAATTGATGTATATGATTTATGTCGAAATTCTTCACAAATGAAATATATGTCTGGCAATAACAAAAATTGTATATTTCGAAACGCTAAATATGAACACTTAACGAATGTCTATGCTCGGAAATTGTCCTTGGTTTCTTACAATTTTTATAATTGGACAGCTTTTGTTGCATCAATGCGTTTTATTGTGTAGTAAAGTAAATGTATTGCAATATAGGCTGAATTTTAAATATGTTAATATATTATGTAATAAATGAGATTTAAAATTACTTTTGCATGGAAGGATCATTTGCTAACAATGAAAAAATAAATTTTTAAATGTCTAAACTACTTAGAGACCTTATATTTGGTTATTTTCGAATTTAGAGCTTTGGATGTTTGGAAAGGGGATTTATAAGTTTGGAAAATTTTAAGTGTGGAATATTTGGAGATTTAGATATATAAAAATGTGGAAATTTGGAAATGCAGGTTTTTCGAAATTTAGAGATTCTGGAAATTTAAAAAATTTCGGTATTTCTGAATTCGGAAATTTAAGAAATTTCAATATTTCTGAATTCGGAAAAAGAAATTTTGGTATATCAAAATTTGGAAATTTTTAAATTTAGTATACAGAAAATTCAGAAATTTGAAAATTTGCGAATTGGTATATACAAATTTGAAAATTTTAGAAACTTGAACATTCGGAAATGTAGAAAATTTTGGGATATCGATTTAGAATTATAAAAAATTTGCAAACATAAAACTTTTGAATATGTACATGTGAAGAGTTAAAAATAAATTTGGGACATTTTGATAGTTGCGAAATGGGTTTTAAAAATTTGAGAATTAGGATATACGAAAGTTTAGAAATGTGGAGATTCATTGTTTTATGGATTTCAAACTGAAGATAATAAATAATACGAATGCACAGTAATTTCCACTTTCGATATTTTATTATCTGAACGGTAAAAACGCCGCAGATACTAAACTGAAGATACTATTTACGGAAATGATGTCGCCGGTGACAGTACAGTTCATAACCGGTTTTCATATGTCACAGCCGATAATTTTTATTTAGAGCATACAGAATGTACTAATGAACGATCCGCCATTAATATTTATTAAATAAAGATTCTTGTGAAAATTTTACGTAACACAACTGGAAAAATTCAATCCATTTTATAAATATGACACAGTAACGTATAATTATATAAAATGTTTGTTTCGATGTTATTCATTTTTCCTATATGTTTCTTGAACATCATTACTTTAAAAAATGGTGTACTGTTTTTAAGCAATATCGTGCTGTTTTTAAGGAATAACGGGAAAAATAACTTTCTATAAGGATATTGAATATCTTTCGATATATTGAATATTGAAAACTTGTATTTGTATTTTAATAGAGAATATATCGAATATAATATTATCATTGTGAATATAATAACACAGTTATTTTGATTTAAAAAGAATAGCAATTCTGTGCGTCATTCAATAATCAATGTGTAAAAGATGTTTGTAATCGGATAAAAATGAAAAGAAAACTCAATGCAAGATTTTTAGTAATAAAATGTTACTAAAATATGCAAAATAATATAAGATAAAGAAAGATAAATACCTATGCACTTACGAATGATTTAGAGTATTATCCATGTGTTTCATAAAATTCTGCTGAAAAATCTATAAATGGTAATTTTGAAATTGACATTTAGAATGCTGAATAAAGTTGATGGTAAACATATTTTCTTGTAAAATATCATTTAAAAAATAAATTAATGTCACTATCAAATAGTAAATGATTTAAAAATAACACAATTATACTTACAATTTTATTAGATTTTTATGACTTTTCAGACTTTTCAGACTTTTAAAAAATAATTTAATAACGTTAATATTAAAGAGATAATAATTATATACAGATTAGATCTGCATATAATATGTACATATAGTAGTTCATGTACGTCATTTTTCAAAAGAAAAATCGTACAGATTAAACGAGTAAAGCAGATGAATAAAATCGTTTTTCAAAATATGGGAGTGAGAGAATATGTGTAGGTTGGAATTCGTGTCTTTAACAATTTATTAGCGTTACAGCATTTTAAATTTGAGATATAATTGTATTATCAATGACACGATGTGTGTGAAACGTGTTACTTTGATATCACACAAGTAAAGTGTACAATATATGTATATAAAATGTCGGAGAAGTTATATCATCGTAGATTTGCGGTTAATATGCGAGTCGCTTTTAATTTTAATTATCATTATAGTTCGGATTTATGCACATATGGTGTGTAAAGTTTCGTTATGTGATATTGCGTGATTATAATTTACACACTGTCTATTTTCAGAATTCAAACTGTCAATTTTTCAGTTTTCCAAATTTTCAAATTTTACAAGTTTTAAACATTCATATTTTTAAAATCCCAAATTTTGAATTCTTCAATCTTAAAATTCAGAAACTTCTAAATCTGTATATTCTAACTTTCTAAAATTCATATATCACAATTTCTTCATATTACCAAATCTCCAAATCACCAAATTTTCAAGCTCTAGAATTGTCAAGTTCTCGTATTTCTAAATTTCCAAATTTCCAAATATTCAAATTTTCAAGTTCTCAGATTCTCGTAATTTCGAATTTCCAAATTTCTTTACCCCGGAATTCTACAATTTTCCTAATTTTTAAATTTCTAAAGTTCCATATTTCTAAAATTTCCAAATTACAAAATTCTCATATTTCTCCAGTTTTTTCAAATTTTCAATTTCCAATGTTCGCAAATTCCTAAATTTCCAAAGTTCGACATTTCTAAATTTTTATCATAATATTTTATAATATTATGAAGTTTTTATTTTGTTATATTTAAATATCTAAATTTTCAAGTTCGCAAATTCCCAGATTCTGAAACTTTCGAACTCCCAAATCCTAGAAACTTTAAATTCTCATTTTTAAAGTTCTAAACTTGAACATCTGTGAAAATGCCCAATTTTTTAAATTTCTAAATATGAAATTTTTTTTACTTAAAAATCAAGTAATAAGTCCTTTTATCCCTATATTGCCATACTTTCTAAAGAAGCATCCCATCATCTGCAGATGACACTATTTAGTATTTATTATATTTTATTTCTTTGAACTGTGCAATCATGTCATCACATAGTACACATAATAAGTGAATTTGAATGAGTTTAATACTACATACAACCCATTTTAACACTATGCACCGATATACACAGGTAGTTTGAAAATGAAAGTAGTAAAATAAACAATCAAACAATAAAACATAATTGAGTGCACACACTTCACCTCCATAAAAATCAACGTAGATTTCAAGCAAATCCACTAAAATTTTATGATTTAAAATAAGAACTGTGTGGACGGGTCACTTAATCGGTTTGGTACGGTCAGTGTTAATTGCAGTGGGTATTTAACCCTTGACGGTCACGCCGAGGTATGAAACGACCCCAACCAATTTATCTTCAATTTTAACCACTTTATAACCCGAAGATCTGAATAAATACCTTTCTTGAAACCCCGGTATTTTTACTATTTGTTTCCTCAAACTGTTATATCTCCAGTGTAGCTAAAATTGTAGCTCTAAAATCGAAAAAAGTTTTGAATTTTTCTGTGAAAACCGTAATTTTGTTCAATTTTTGACGTTTCTGAATTTTTGTTTATATTCACCGACTTTACTGAAATCAGCTGTGAAATATGTTAAAATAACTTTCATTATTTATAATTTTTTGCAAGTTAAAATAATGAGTAGCTTTTTTATAAGGAACATTTTTAGTGACTGGGGTCTTAAACGTTTCAGTATGTCAAATATTCTGATGGAGTTTGCCGTTAAGGGTTAAAATCTCGGACGCAAAGTGGAGCCGAATTCCTCAAATACTTTTGCAAAATTCTTAGTAACAATAAGCATGAATTGGGAGAAAGCCGTGACATTATTGGCCCAGAATTCGGGGCTCATGACCGCGTACTAAATTAAGCACTCAATGTTGAGACTGTGTTCGTGGAATGAGTCGCGAATCGCTATCGTCAGTTTTTAGTCGGGCGTTACGTTGCGCTTACAATGCGTTACGTTGGGAACATGGCTGTTTTATTGGTTAATGTACCGCGAAAAGTTCGTGTTAGGGTTATCTTATACCTAGAGGGACAAGCATTAGGGTAATTTGTCGGTATACAGGGTGTCTCACAACTAGTGTAGGTCCCTGAAATGGGGGGTACATGACGTGATTCTGAATAAGATTTCCCTTTGCAAAAATGGGGTTTGAAGCTGCGTTTTTGAATTATTAAGAAAAAGTACATATACAGTGTGATACATATATACATACATATGTACATACATGCATTTGTATACAGCGTGATGCACTGTAAATAAATTTTCACGTGTAGTATGTCATTCTTTTATTTTACTAAATAATATAAATATACTACTGTATATGCAGTATTTTATTGTATCGTTTATGATTATAAATTTTATTTTTGTCGTATTAGATATTTGCGTTAAGAAAATTAGGTTATGTCCATTTGCGTCGATGAAGTTAGGTTATTAATGTGGTTATCATTAAATTCTGTATTTTTACTTAATATGAGAAATGCCGATAATATATAGTATTATACTACATAGTACTAAATATTAAATAATACTAAGTAATGTTAAAAAATAGTAAGTGAAAGTAAATACTACTTAATAATATTAAGTAACGTCAAATAATATTAAATAATATTAAATATTACTAAAAAATACTATATAATGCTAAATAATACTAAATATTACTAAATTATATTAGGAAATATTAAACAATCCTAGATAATGCTAATTAATGGTAAATAATTCTGAGTAATACTGAGTAATACAAAATATTACTAAATATTACCAAACACCACCTGGTGATACTGCATAAGACTAAATAGTACTAAATATTGAAATATAATGCTAAATAATTCTGAAGAATTGTGTGTAGTACTAAATATTATTAAGTAATACTAAGTAATACTAAATAATACTAAATAATACTAAATAATACTAAATAATACTAAGTAACATTAAGTAATACTAAGTAATACTAAATAATACTAAATAATACTAAGTAACATTAAGTAATACTAAGTAATACTAAATAATACTAAATAATACTAAATAATACTAAATAATACCAAATCGTACTAAATAATGACGTAATATTAAATAATTCCAGTTTGAAAATTTCAAGTGGAGGAAAACTTCAGACGTACCGAATATTAAAAAGAAATATACGAAAACATTTGTATAAGGCAGTACATTTGTGTTGTTCGCTAGGGTTGTTTGTGTCATAGTATATTTACCTTCCCTACTCCGACAGATTACTCTGATGTTCATCCCTGATTTTCCGTGGCCAAGGGTTTTCCATTGATTCAAAGCGAACCCTTTTCTTTTCTCAGGTAGTTCATCCCTCGTTGAGGTAAAAATAAACTGAAAGTTTCGTTGAAAGGACCCTTTTTATTGTGAACGAACGGGGAATATACATATGTATATTGTTAATATAGTGAAAGAGATTTGTTTCTATATTAGACGGTTATAAATTGAAATAAAAACTAAAAATAAATGAATTGTTTAAATTTGGAAAATTTGAAAAATTTGATTAATAAAATTTGTATGCATGATTTTTTATTAATTATGGTTAAAATGCTCTCTTCTACTGAAACTATGTGACGGTTTACTTGTATTCGTAGGGATAAAATAAATACACATGTTGTTTGAAGAATTTTGGGTATTTTGGGTGATTAATAGATATTGCTTGTAGTCTGACAGTAATTTTTACGTTATTGCAGATAAATTTGTTAAAGAAATCGATATTTATTAATAAAAATACAAATATGCTTAGAAAAGTTTGACTTAATAATTAAATATTTTTGTAGAAAATCGAAACAGTGACTTTAATTTTAATTTTGTTAACGTGTGTAATTAAGAATGGCAGATTTAGAGATTTTATTTAAAGATTTGAATTTATTATGAACCACAGCTGAGAGATATTTTATGAACTATGCTAGATAAGCAACTGAAATTTTTATTAAAAATGTGTAGAAATTAAAAGTGTATTAGATAAAAAAATTCATATATAAAAGTCTTGTGTAAAAATCTTTTGTTTTTTTTGTGCGAAATGTCTTTGTTCAGATATTATTTCTGGCAAATTCTTTATTAATTCAGATACGCGATATCTGCAACAGTTCAAAACATTCAAGGCTATCAGATCACAATCTACTGTAACAGTGTTAAACATCTCAAAATTTTTAACAATTTCGAGAGTTGTTAAACCTTGAAACATCGTGGTTAAGAACTGTAATAATTGATTTATAGTCGAACCGTGACGTTGTTATGAATCATTGCATTATATGCAAAAATGGTTCTCTGAAACAGATTATCCTAGGGTATTATATAAAATACGTTAGATAAATATTTTCAAAATATTTCACATCTTCAAAGATGGATCATGATTTAAAAACGAAATAAATTTTGTTTGGAAACGAAATAAAATATTAAATTCAAGTCTCTTAAATTCAATGTTGAGTATTTAAAAATATATTAAACTTATTTAATCAATAATCGAGAAACGAGGCAAAATCCACAAGTTGTTTGTTTAAATTTAAATAACAGATAACCATAAAATTATTATGCTTCAAATATGTAATAAAAAATAATTACAAACTTACAGTAATTATGTAATTAAATTGTGTTTGCTTAATATGCTCATCTTACTCGATATGTACATATAAGCTAGTGAGAATTAAATATTTGCTAATATTGTGTTGAGATATTATTCATTGTTTACTGCTACGATGTATTATTATTGTATATTTAAAGAAGAATTGGCCAATATTAATATTTATATACGAATATATAGTCTAAGTTGAAAATTAATTGTTTCATCAATTGCATTTTCGTTTATAAACTTTATTTTATCAATTTCTTCTCGAATATCTTCCATTTTCACAGTGATCAAACATGGCGGTCTCTCGGTTATTACGACATAAAAATCCCCCACAATTATTACGAGTTACAATTATTAATAAAACTTCTATGCAATTATTTTCATTACAATTTAAAATTTAATTGGATACATTGCAAGGACTATTTTTCCGTATTTTATACCATTAAATCATGTCAGACTTTCTACGTTTCAAAATCTGCAATTCGATAAGCAGTAACTTAACGCATGATATTTTTGAAACATTCTATTTTACGTCGCTTTCCGAGGATTGGGACATTTTAGTATTATACATCGATTTTAACCGCATGAATCGCAATCTTTCCAGAAAAGGACGGAAAAATGTGGTTTCGATGAATCTTAAATGCGCGAAATTTCCAGCAATAGTCATCGTTCCTTGAAACAATCTAATCTGGCGATGCAACATCCTGACAACAGTTGAATCTAACTGGTAATCATTGGATAAAATCTGCATGCGCTTAGCGATCTAACTTCCTGTTTACCAGATGTCCGATTAGTTTTTGTTGGCTTGTGTAATTTGATGCTTTATGCAACCAATGAATTCTCGCGAAACAGAAAAATCTATTGAAACGTTGGCGATACTGATACCGGTCTGTCTTATGAATTCGATTCAATCAAATAGATAACAAAAAATATTCTAAGTATTAACCCTTTGAGTTTAATATTTTTAGGGTTAATATTACGAGATTGTTTCGTAGCTATATTTTATCAAAAAAGTGAAATCTTATATTACGTCAAATTGTTTCATAAAATGTACGTTTTAAAATCTGTATCCTGATTTATGTGTGAGATGTGTTAGGTTAGGTCCTGATGTAAGTGTGCTCATAAATAATGTTTTCGAAGAATATCGCGTTACGAAATACCATTTTGCAGGAAAGGATAATCTGCTTGAGAGAGGAAGGAAGATTGTTAATAACGATGAGAGTTATGTTGTGAATTTGTAATGAATGTTAAATACAAAACTTTATTTAATAAAATAACATTTGATAATATCACACTCTGCAGTATCTACAATATAATATTCAATGGAATTTCTTATATTTAAATATTTTTGTAAAACTTGTTAAAATTTAATATTATAATAAAACTTATTAAATATACATAAGTATTCATTAATATATAAATTAGTATATTTATACTTCTTTATGTTACATATTTACAATTTATTAATTTATGAATATACAAGCATAAGAATTATTATTATTATATGTGTACATATTATGTATTAATGTATTATGTAATGTAATTTCATATTAGGTATTTAGGAATGTGAACAGTGGAAAATAGGAAGATGTAGCAAAGTATAGAGTTTTGGAAGATATGGAGATTGAGGAACATAACATTTAGGAAATACAAAATTACAGAGATTTGAAGATATTGATGTTTGGAAATGGGGATGAAGAGATTTGGAGATATAAATATTTGAGAATATAGAATTTGAGAAATACAGAAATTTTGAAATATTAATATTTGGAAATATAGAAAGTGGGGAATATGTAGTTTGGGGACGTCGAATTTTGAAAACATAGAAATTTGAGTATATAAAAATTGGGAAATACAGTTTAGAGAATATAGAAATTAGGAATACAGAAATTGTGGAATATAAAAATTTGAAGAAGCATTGAAGAATATAAAACAGGATACACATATAGTAACTTGTGAATATATCAATTAGAAAATAAGGAGATATAGACACATAAAAACTTAAAAATATACAAATTTGTATTTGGAAGATATAAATAATGGTAAATATAAAAATTTGTTCACGTAGACACTTAAAAATGTAAAAATTAAGAAATCTCAATGGTGAGTCAAATGATGCATGATCATAAACGATTTTCGACTTATCCAACGCATACAGTCTTTAACAATAATTCTTATACATATGTCGTTATACTCACCATGTGTATCACATGTGACATACATGTCGTTATATCACATATTGATGGAACACTAATGTTTCTTCTATAGCAAAAATTTGGACAATTTTTTACTGTTGTCTGTCCAGTCTCATGAGTAAAAAATGCGTTTAACAGAACGTTTTGAAACATCTCACTGAAATAATAATATTGATTGCTGTATCAACGAGAAAAGTAGATACAATTAGAAACAGTTGACGAAAAAGGAACAACGCGACAAATACGGCCATTTTTCAGAGGCATTTGGCGAGAGAAATGCGTCTATCCGACAAACAAGGCGTGTGCAGTCGCGCAACTTTTGGTTTTGCGTAATTAAACTTTACGTAATAAGCTACTTCAACCGTGCAATTCCTGAAAAGGGCAAGTCACACAATTTTTAACGACTACCAGTTAATTAGTTTTTAAATAAAAATTCTAGTTATTCAAGTTCTGATGAAGTGTAGATTGGCTGCTGTAGTCTGGTTTATTTCCGCACATGGCTTGTGCTAAGTAACAAAAATGAATGGTAACACGCAATAATTGATGTAAATAAATGTCAAATATAATTAACAAGGTTGGAGAAACGGTTTTATTATATAAATAGGAAGAAGAAAATATGTATAAATTAAATGAAATATAGAAAAATTGCGATCACGAATTCAGGAAGTTTGAAGAATTATTTAGTACGCAATAATTAAAACGACGATAAATGACGTGTTTCGTAAGGAAAAATAAGAAGTAATTAGAATTAGAAAAATAAGATAAAAATTTCCTGGTACATATATTTATAATATTATTTTGAAGAAGGAGGGTTTTCGCAATTGGAGTAACGGTTTGGTTAGGTTAATAAAGAATATACAGGGTGGATTATCTGGTGTGACTTCAATTATTTTATTCGAGTGAATTGATCAAATTTTTGTCAGATGACAGAATTTTGGAAGACTTTCAAGGCCATCTGATTTCAAGGTGAAATTTTTTCTTTTCAGGTTAGTTTTCAAGGTCAATTATTTTCTGTCAATTACTAATAAAATTACTTCAATAATGTTAACCTTGAAATTTATATTTTTAGGTAGAGACGTAACATTTCTAGTTTCGGGGAGATTCAAATTTACACATTTACAAATTTACAAATTTACAAATATACACATGTACATTGTTTCAAGGTTTCACAGGTTTCTCAGTTTATGAATTTATAAATTTGTGCGTTTTCAAGCTTTTTCGAATACAACAAAATAAATACAACAAACTTATAGATTTACAAATGTACAAATTTATTAATTTACAAATGTAAGAATTTACAAATGTGCAACCTGCAACTTGTGAACAATTTTCAGGATCACAAATCTGTAAACATAGAAATCAGGAAACGTTGAAATTTACGCTGGCAGTGACTTCCAGAATATACTGCAGTGATTTCATTTCTGGCTATAGGTATTGTGTTTGGGCCCACATGCGCCCATTTCTACGTGTCAGAACTGTGTACTCACACGATTATGCACGAGGTAACGGATCTTTGCGGACGTAGCTTTAACCGCAATTCGAGAGAGCGGAGGCGGATAGAAACGGTTGTTCATCGATCGACCGTAAAATACTTTTCATCGAATCGAAACGTTTGCGTGCAAATGTATCCTACCGTTGAAAATTATCCCGTGAGAGTAACATTGTGCAAACTTTCGCGATAAAGCCGTTTTCTATCACGCGTAGTTAGGTAAAAGGTAGTTGCCTCGAAGCATTGACTTTAGAAACGCGTTTGTGTGTTTATATTTGTTCGTTAATGCGTTAATCGTCATGGGAATCACTGGTAGTTAAATACTCCAGTTTTGTACAAATGTAGTCGAATTAATTGGTGGAAGAGAAAGAAACAAACTTTCTATTGTGTTGGTGTTATATGGAGAAGCTTTGATAAATATGGAGAATAATGTTTAAAATTCTAGTTTTAAGATGGTACTTGGACACTTTTGCATTTTATTTTTTATACGGAGAAATTTCACGACAAATAGTTTTACTTCTAATATTATTCTTCCAAATATTTTTTTTTTAATTAATATTTTGAGTGACGAATTTATATATCACGTTTTCAATAAATATAAGAAACGGATTATCTCAGAAACAAAGAAGAAAAATAGAAGAAAACAGAAGAAAAGAAAAAATGGTGGCTTCATAAATTTACTTTGTAACAATATTCCAACTTTAAATAAATATATTTTAAAACTGTAATATGTCGCAGAGAAATTTCTGGTAAAACTCAAAATTTAATAACTGGCAGCAATCTTTAGTTCATGTACAAAGGGATTGTTAAATTAATTTTTAGTTCCATTAAAATAGTTCCAAAATTCTAGAATCTTCAGTTTCAGGATTCTTAAATTCCTAAATTCCTCAGTCTGCAAATTTCAACATCCCCAGTTTCACGATTCTTAAATTTTTAAATTCCTCTCCAAATTCCAAAATTCCCAAATCACCAAAATTCAAAGTTTTAAGATTCCTAAATTCCCACATTCCTAATTTTCCAAATACCCAAATTCCCCAGATCCTATATTTCCAAGATCCCAAGTTCCACAGATCCCAAATTCCTAAGATTCCAAATTCTTAAGATTTCAAATTCCCCAAATCCCAAATTCCAAAGATCCCAAATTCCCTAGATCCTATATTTCCCAGATCACAAATTCCCCAAATCCCAAATTCCCCAGATTCCAAATTCCCCAAATTCCAAATTCCCCAAATCCCAAGATCCCAAGATCCCAAGATCCCAAATTTCCAAAATTCCCAAAATTCCAAATTTCCCAAATCCTTAATTCCCAAGATCCCAAATTCCCAATTTCCCAAATTATCAAAATCCCAAAGTCCCGAATTCCCAAGATCCCAAATTCCAAATTTCTCAAACTCCTAAATTCCTAAATTCCCAAATTCCCAAATTCCCCAGATTCCAAATTCCCCAAATCTCAAATTCCCAAGATCCCAAATTCCCAAAATTCTCAAAATTCCAAATTTCCCAAATTCCCAAAATTCTCAAAATTCCAAATTTCCAAATTACCAAAATCCCAAAATCCCGAATTCCCAAGATCCCAAATTCCAAATTTCCCAAATTCCTAAATTCCTATATTCCTAAATTCCCAAATTCCCAAATTCCCAAATTCCCAAATTCCCAAATTCCTAAATTCATTAGTTTCCAAATTTCTAAAATCCCGAACTTCTAAATTTCCAAACTCCCAAGTTTTAAGATTCCTAAATTCCTAAAATTTGTACGATTCCATTTCTCCAGAATGTGTTTACTTTCACAACACTCTTGTTTCTCTCCTCTTCTTCTAGGTCGGTACTGAGCCCCATTTTGGGAAAATAGGCGTGAAAAATTTCTCCTATAAAAATTTGCATGTTTCTCGTGAAATTTTAAGGGTAAATTGCAAAATCTCTGTACGGACTTATTGTACAAAGAATATTTTGCACAAGAAATCATGACGAAATATTGCTTTTTGTCTTCAGTCATTGGAGAAATCACATTTTGCATATTTTTAAAAACCAAACTGTCCTTGTCTCTCCTGACCAAAACAACATGAGATAAACAAGGAACACCGGAACGTTTCAATTTTTCGCCAGAGGTCCCAAAAATCCCCAAAAGTTATACTCAGAGTATTAAGTCCACATATATGACCTTAAAATATTTTCTACGAAGATGATAGGTACCTAAATTCATGTAGCTGATATATAGACATAAAGGAAAGGTACTACATTCTCCCCGTTATCTAGAAACGTGATTTTTACAGGTTTACCGTTAGAAAATGTAAGCAAAGTGTGGGTGACAGACAGGACGGCGAAATTGATATCGTTTTTAATATACTCCCTGTCTGGTGCAGCCTGTTATGTTACGGTTGAGTAACGGCATTATAGATTTGCGGTGCGCCTCTTTCCCACGTCTGTCTCACCGCTTCCGGCATGCCGTGTACATGCCAGCAATAGTTCTCCATCAGAATTCATAGCCATAAATATCGCCGACCATGATATTGCCGTGAGACGGTATTCAAACACGATGGAAGAACTGCATATTATGAATCGACCTTTATACGCGAAATTAAGCATGAAATGCTCCGGAAAATGCACACCCCACCTTTATGCTATTGTAGTTTAAAATTGATGTCCCAGAGTGCGATATAGTGAGAGGGTTATAGATTTATTTGGGAATTAATTTATGTGTGCATTGGGGGTGGAGAGTTATGGACGACTAGGATGTCAGCATCAAATAATCATGTTTTCAAATTTTTATATTTAAATTTCAAACTTTTCAAATTTTCAAATTTTCAAATTTCTAAATTTCTATATTTTCAAATAACTAAATTCTCCAATTCATAAATTCCCCAAATTCCAAATCCCCCAAATTCAAAATTCATCAAATTCCAAATTCCCCAAATTCCACATTTTCCCAAATTCCAAATTCCCCAAATTCTATATCTTCCCAAATTCCAAATTCCCCAAATTTCAAATTCCCCAAATTCCAAATTCCACATTTTCCCAAATTCTAAATTCCCCAAATTCCCTAAATTCCAAATTCCCCATATTCCAACTTCCCCCAATTCCAAATTCCCCAAATTCCACGTTTTCCCAAATTCTAAATTCCCCAAATTTCAAATTCCACAAATTCCAAATTCCTCAAATTCCAAATTCCCCAAATTCCAAATTCTCCGAATTCTAAATCCCCGAAATTACAAATTCCCAAAAATTCCAATCTCCCCAAATTCCAAAGTCCCCAACTTCCAAATTCGCTAAATTCCACATCTTCCCAAATTCCAAATTTCCCAAATTCGAAATTGCCCAAATTCCAAATTCCCCAAATTCCACATCTTCCCAAATTCCAAATTTCCCAAATTCCAAATTGCCCAAATTCCAAATTTCCCAAATTCCAAATTTCCCAAATTCCAAATTCCCCAAATTCCAAATTCCAAATTCCTAAATTCCTAAATTTCCAAATTCTCAGACCCAAACTTCACAAATCTCCAAATTCTGAAATTAAAAATCCTCAAGTTTACAATTCATTAATTCTCAAACTAAGTTAGTAGTAAACTTAATCACTATTCACAAATGAAACGTAATAATTACAATGTGGAACAACGAACGAACAATGTGACATTTCTGAAACTCACTAGATTATTTTCGTTTGTCTAACGGCAGTTTCTGTCAACCCAATTCCGATGCATGTAACGTAATCTGATCGCTAGAAATCTAGACTCAGCATTTATTACTTACTAGTCGCACGTCGTACATCAGAATGTTTTTGATCTTCTGGTAGTATAATGTAAGTATAACACTTTCTACTTGGAAATTTACCAGGAGTTTGTAACGGGAACGTTCAAATCGTGATTATTACGAAAGTAGTTGCTACCAGTATTATGACCCACCTCACTGTAAATAATCGATACCGTAAGAAATACGACAATATAGGACACATCAAATATAACCATTCTCTTAAAAAAGAATGCTATTTTTCATTTCATTTGTCTTGAAAATTTGATGTAAAAGTAATGGGTCGTTTCTATTCTATACGACACCACGTATCGATTTCTTTTACAAATTTATTATGAAAATAATTTATAGAATATTTTATTCTTGTCCTAGCATTAAAACCGGAGCTTAATCAAATATTATTTCGAACAGTAAATAATAAATAACCTATTTTATTTTAAAACGTTCGTGTACTTTTGAGAATAAGTTATTTTATTTGTTAGACAAAGTTTCAAAAATAATTTTAATGTAGAATAGTATTTTACAACTCTAAACCTTAATTTATAATAATATTTTATTATTCTAAATCTTAACTTAGAATAATATTCCATTTGATGGTTGTTGAAAATATTGAAAATTGTATTTGAATGATTTAATTTATATAATAAAAAGATCAACGTGCACACAGTATTTTTGCCCTCCTCCAAATAAATAAATTTTCAACAGGCATCTCTCGATAGTATTGCTGTCATACTATGTATTTAAACACTAGTTTGTTTGAACACCTCGGAACAGGAAGTCTCCTCCATTTCGCGATATTACGTTCGTCGATGTTTCAGTACCATTCATAGTTATATAATTCACAGGTATCCTCTGACCGGATGAAGGTCGTTGTTAATACTGCCATTGGTCAATTATTGCGTAATGTTTGCATAGATCTTGCAACAACGAATGATTCGATAATTGATTTCGACATTTTTCATTAATATCTACGTGGTAGAAATGAATGGATAATGCAAATATCTGAAACATACTTTCATATTTTTTTCCGAATACTATGACGAATAAAAAGAAATTCCTTATATATTAATGCGTTTTCAATTTGTTAGTATTATGTATATTATTTCCTTTTTAATTTGTTAATTTTATACATATTAATTCCTTCTTAATTTGTTAATATTATATATATTAATTCATTCCTAATTTGCTAATATTATACATATATACTAATTCGTTTCTAATTTGCTAACATTATGTATATATTAATTTCATTCTAATTTGTTAATATTACATTGTTTCATTTCTAAATAATAAAACAAAAAACGATGCTTTCCCAAAAAGTTAGTATTAAAGATAGATATCAATACCTAATAATAAGATCAAATTTGACCCTGGCAATCATTCTCTACTCAAAATAATGCTACACGTGATTAGAAAAATTATTTAGTTGTCCTTTGAACGCGGTAATAGCACAAATATACCAAAATAAATACAGCACGAATATCTAAGAATAAAATTGATAACACATCGTTACAGATTTTTGAGGTTATTTTACATGTTGTTTACCTTCTCATTCCTTTGAAATCCACGATGTTACCAGGAATTCGATATACGCTCAGTTTGCTTCTGGTTCACGAATGGGTCTCGAATCTCCAAATAAACTGCACATGGTGTCCTGCATTGAATACCTGAGTCCTCGTAAAGGAAAGGTTTCGAGTTTGTCAAAGACAAACATCCTCGAGAAAAACAAGGAACGCGCAATCCCTTTGAATTGAATTTCAGAGAGAAAGTCCTTGCCTTCGTGAAAATTTTACTAATCGGACGAGGGCTCAGCTGGAATTCGAGATGAGGCAAAATGCAGGGGAAAATTATGCGAAAAAAGTCGACCAAGTCGTTTGTTCAATTATTAACGACAGAAATTATAGATACACGTGTAAAATCATGTTTTACTACGTATATGGTAAACTGGTAAAGATTATACTGAATTAAATTAAAAAATTAAATAAAACAATTAAGTACTATTTACTGTAGTAAATTGAACATTACAAATATTATTTACTACAGTGAATTAAATTAAACACTACAAGTACTATTTACCACAGTAAATTAAACTAAGCACTACAAATATTATTTAGTGTAGTAAATTAAACATTCCAAATATTATTTACTACTGTGCATTAAATTAGACATTACAAGTACTATTTACTACAGTAAATTAAACTAAACACTACAAATACCATTTACTGTAGTAAATTAAACATTGCAAATATTATTTACTACAGTAAATTAAACAAAACACTACAAATACTATTTAATACAGTAATACAGTAAATTGAACCAAACACTACAAGTACTATTCACTTCAATATATTAAACTAAACTAATACAAATTATTATGAAGTAGACTAGATTAAAAAAATAAGTGATAAATTAAAGATAATAATAAACTAGAATAAGATAAAAATTCTGAAATAAACGAACAGTGATTTTAGATTGAAAGTAGCGACGGAATAAACAATTACTTCCATCGAATTTCTAATTAATTTGGAATTTTTTCGTGGCATTAATTTGTGTCAAACTTTCTTTACTCGGAAACCGTTATTTGGTATGCAACGACCTAATATTTAATTCGATGATTAATAGCCAACTTTCGGACTGTTTTATCGCAGTACACGTATCAGCCTGTGCAATTTATTTCACAGTTTCAGTGAATTTTCACGGTAAACGGCGATTTAATTGGGCTGGCCAACAGCGATTAACGAAATTGAACGATCTGACGAATATAACGAAACGGATAGCGAAGTCGGACAATCGTTAAAGTCGTCACGCGCATTTCACGTGGCGAAAAACACTCCTTGATGCTATCGATCGTTAAACGCCTATAGCTTGTGATGGCCATTCAATTCATGCTCTCTTCTTAATTTTGGAACGATTCGTTCGATAATATTCCTTCACTGCAATATTCAAATTACAGTTCCTCGCTTGTTATACAATCGTAACAAACCTAACCTTATCTGCAATTGATAGTGATACGAGAGGAATGCTAATAAAACCGCACACGAATTAATTTTACTGTTTGATCGAGGATAGTTTGAACTGTGATTGAAATCTGATTATCGACATCTTTTAATTTCTTTTTTATATATTTTTGTGAAATATATGTATAGATACTATCTATACATAATTATACTAAGAGGCTTTAGCAATAAATGCAATAAAATTCTACTTGTGCCGGACGAAAGAAAATTGAAAACTGTCGCATGTGTATTTGTAATTTGCGTAATACATTTTATATCATTTTGATAATATAGAGGATTTTCACAGTCTTCGACGTAGATATTCTTTTGTTTATTTGACTGTATGATACGTAATTAATAAATTTTGTAGAACAAGTATAATGGATGTGAATAAGTATAAAATGTAGTATACAATAATTGCAAATAACAATTGTAAATAATATTTCTCAATTTTTCTTTTTCATGTGCATATTCATTCTAATATATAGGGCTTCATTCATTCTAATAATTATAGGAGATTTCATTATATTCATCCTAGTAATTATATGGGACTTCATTATATTTAATCTTATTATATTCATTCATTCATTTATTATATCCATCCTAATAATTGAATGGGATTTCGTTATATTCATTCTAATAATTATATGAGATTTTATTATATTCACTCTAATAATCATATGGGACTTTATTATATTCATTCCAATAATTATATGGGACTTTATTATATTCATTTTAAAAATTATATGAAACTTTATTTGCACATATAAATAAAAATAATAGAAAATTCAGGGATATTAAACTTAATAGTTATAGCTAGAGAAAATGTATTAATGTTTCAACAAATAGGAAACAAATATGAAATCTCAATTTCTAGAGCGAATAAAATATGTAATAAATACAAAAAATATGATACTGTTAATAGTTTAAATGAATTTGATGCTCCAAAGACAATTTTAGATATTATCGGTGATAATAGAAAAACATTTTTCACTCAGATTTCGAGCAGTGAAAGAAATTTGAAATGTAAATAAAACACATAGAAAAATAATAGTAAGAATAAATAACCACTTTTTCAAAAACTATATACGAAATCTTTTATGAATGTTAAATTATAGGATGAAATATTTGTTTGTAGCTAAACGATTTATAAACAAGTTATTATTTTAGGGAAATGTATAACCTAAAAAGTCAAAATTTTCATTAAGAAATAAAAGGACAGGAAAAATGGTGTGTCGTGAAACTCAATATGCAAAATGTCTGATGCATCGTTAATGATGGTAGTATGATAATTTTTCAGTTTTTCTAAGAAAGAAATAAAAACTGGTGGAAAAATAGCTGATGTTGATTATGTTATTTTAAACAATTCATGCAATCAGCAGAAAATATGTTTGGAGAAATTTAATTTTCAACAAGATGATGCTTCTGGATCTCGCAATTCTCGTCTGAGGTTTTCAAGAAATAAAAAGTTACAAAATTTAGTTAATCTACATAATTATTACATTTCAATTCGATTATCTGGGGAACATATTTTCATTTTTCTTTAAATTATTTTATTAATAAAGAAACATTTTGGGAAATTGTACTAGAAAGCCGTATACTTTCCCAATAAATAAATTACAAACCTTAGTCGATAATATTTCAAAAAGACTGTACGCTATGCTAGATAATAAAGGAAAATATATATAGTTTCAGTGCAAATCACGAAAACATATAATTACACTTACTTTTGCGCAGCAAGTTTCTTCGCCTGTTGCGATTTTGTAAATAAAACATGTATTTCCTGTTTTTTATGCTTGACTTTCTCGTTTCTTCTATTTCGTGCAATATATACATTTACGAAAAATTACTTTTACAATATACAGTTTTTTTCGTAAGATTGCCATGATTTCTCGTATCATTTACATTTTAAATTTTCCTTTGTTCGCATTACGTATGCAAATGAAGACTATAGTGCAATTTAGGACGTGATGAAAATTACGAAACTTTGGTCAATGCATTAAACTTGAATCAAATTACTTCAATTTCTTCAGAATCGTATTTTCTGACCCAATTGTTGTCAGAAGTTTTGGCAAAGGAAATTGTGGTATAGGCAGTGTTAAAAGTAAATATACAGTGCGTTAGATAAATATACCAACCCCTCGTATTTTCAATGATTCCAGCTTTTGATACAAAATTATAGTCAGTATTCCTTAAACAATAATTTAGTACGTAAACTACATGTAGTATGTAAACAGTTAATTTTGCAAATGAAAATTGACGTATTAAAATAAATATGGGGTTACATAAAACCTGATTTTAAGAAAATATAAAAATAATATAAAACTCCATTTTGATCACTCATTCACGTATACAAATGTACAGGTCAAACCGTGTCAGATACGATTTTTTGTCAAAGGACCAAACTTTCTTAAAATGGGCCAAAACCCACAGGAAAATCGTCAAAAGTGTCGAAAGGTGGCTATTGGAGGATCTGGGGGGTGGAAAGCCCCTCAGCGACCGAAAGGAAGTACCTTATATGTTGACATCAATCAACCTTCACGAATAAACAAAATTATTATGTTCATTTGCTTCATTTTACATTCCCAGGATTCATTTATAAAGGCTAGAAAGCGAAGTGCCTAGCGGAGAAGAATTTTCAGACAGAAAAAGCGGTCGATGTTTTTCGCATTGAAGGCAAAGGTTATGGTAGTAGTGCGAAACAAATAGATCGTTCCAAAGTGCTACTGTCGATTGTGTTAATAAAAGACGTAATTATGTTGAGAAGAAGCGTTCAGATCGCCCTCTAACAGTGTCTCCAGATTCAAAAATAAAAGTAAATGGGGAAGTAAGTCAAATGGGTTCGAATGATTTTTTCAAACTTGCAATATCAGACATATGAAACAATATTAAGAAAAATACAGTGAAAAATATTACTGACAAATCGTTTCCATATAATTCGTAATGAGAACATAAATTATTAAATTTCGTATTTTTACACATGCAACATAATTAAACAGTTATTTATGAAACGCCTAACAAATAGTTATTACGCAAATCCGCTGGATGTTCACGTTAATACACCAAATTCTTGTCAAATGATTTTATGTTTACACACGGTGTATTAGTATTTGAAGAGCATTGACCACCATTATTAGTCGTAAACTCAGATTAATAAAAATGAAGGGTACATTTATGCACCACACTGTACTATATGTAATATAGCAAGGGCAAGTGCAAGTGTTACTCGACCCCGTACATTCTCATCCGGATGTGGGCTTGGAGTACATCCTGGCCTAGCTAGACAGGATGCGGCACGAAAATAGAGCAGACGGGAGAAATATAATAAATCAACGAGCCACACTGTGTCCACAGGGATCTCGTACGTCTCTGTTACGATTGAACTACATACAGGAAACGAGCAAGCTTGGAAAAACTTGTGTCGATGACGCGTGACATGCAATTTCAATCGAGGTACGCGTGAAAGAAAATTTTAATCGTTTCACTAGAAATGCATACCGCGCGAGTTTTCTGCGACGCCAGATGCATCCTTGTGTGAATTTCATGCTTGAGAATTTTTTCAGTACTCTGACGACGAATGTAATTGCCCTCCCTGTATTTTTTCTTCATAATGGAGTTTTAATATTGCATCGCAAATGTGTAAATGGTTATTAACTATTGACGACGATAATGGTATCGTCCGATGAATATACTATGGGATGAATGCAGGATAATTACGTGTAACGTGGAACACTTGTTTTTAAAACCAAAAATAGAGACTTTCGAAGTGAGGATAAGACACGGGTAAATTAATACTCGTATGTTAATGGTTAACTATCATTCAAATTATGATGTTATAATGGTCTTGAAATTACAAGTGTAATTTGTTAAAAAATATCTAGCATGAAACATGCAAGGTTGCGAAGACAATTGGGATAAATTTATTTTTGTTATGAAAAATGAATATTTAAGCAAAAAAGACAAGTGAACAGATGTCTTACAATTTCTTTTTATAATCATTTATTCTACGTGACAAATTGTTACCGACAGTTTTTATTTTTGCAAAATTTCTGATCACGTTTGGCTGTTGAAAGATGAAAATGTCCGAATGTTCTGTAATTACATAATAATTGATCTACGAATCCGGTTTACTTCGATATGTGTTAGCCATTGAAATGAGTCACTAGAAACTACAATCGGATCGCGTCTTCTCTCCGTTACTTTCACTTTTCAGTTAACCTTCCTGTAAAAGTGAAATTTCGTTTTACAATACAATTTATCGTACGTTGTTTCTATTTAATTGGTTAATTGTTAAACATACTGTAAAATATTTATTTTGTTGTGGCTTTTTAGAACATTTATAGGGATTCATAGGGATTATTATAGAGATTGAGGATTTAGGGATTCAGGAATTTGGGGATTTAGGTGTATAGTGATAAAGAGATTTAGGAGCTAGGGATTTTGAAGTTTAGAGATTTGAGGATTTGGGGATTTAGGAATTTAGGAATTTAGGAATTTAGGAATTTAGAAATTTAGGAATTTAGGAATTTAAGGTATCGGAATTATAGAATTTGGAATTTATGGATACGAGGATGTAGAAATTTAGGAAATTAGGGAACTAAGATTTTGGGGATTTAGAAATTCAAGAATTAGGAGATTTAACAATTAAAGAATATTGGAATTTGAGGATTTAGAAATTTCAGAATTTGGGGATTTAAAGATTTGAAGTTTTGGGGTGTAGAGATTTGGAGTTTGTGAAGATTTTGAGCGAAGAATTGAAGATGTGAAGATTTTCGAATTTAGGAATATAGGGATTTAGAAATTAGAAATATGGGAATTTAGGAATTTCAGACTTTAGGGACATGGGAATATAGGTATTTGGAAATTCGTGGATTTAGAGATTTAGCAATTAGGAAGATCAAACATTTGAAAATTTAAAAATTCGAGAATTCATAAATTTGAAAAATTGGCAATTTGAAAATTGGAGACTTTGGGAATTTACAAGTCTGAAAGTTTAAAGATAGGAATTTTCGAAATTCGGAAATTTAATTTAGTAACTTGGAGATATGGGAATTTCTGCACCTGAAATGTTGCTACTAATGTAATCACCCATGCTCCTATTCGTCTAAACCCTAAACAATATCTTAACGATACCATCAATACATCAAGTTATCGTTGACATTCCGATGTTATCGATAAACACAACTCTACTTGATGTCTTCAAATGCCTTTAACCTGAGAAAGGAGTAATCTACATATGTACACATTCCGGTTTTTTCGTACTTATTTCGCTAATAGGATATAGTCGTAAAGCAAGGGGTTAAATGTGGCAATGCACGCACGAAGGGAAAAAAGAGTAGAATGTTCACAGAACGAAGCGGTTTCTTTTACTCCGAATGACGTCAGAATTCCAGGATCCTTTGGGCGCACGTGGTGCACTCGGCTATATCATTTGTATTTTTATCCCGCGCGATTTAATCTACCCCAGAGCATAGCGTGTCTCGGAAGTCCAAAGAAAATTAGACGGCTTCCGTCGCGTGAGAATATTCTCAAGGAATTAAAACTCGAGGAAGTAATCGTTGATCTAAACAATAGTACATGACACAAATTACATAATATTCGTGTTAATGGTAAAAGAACGCATTTTGTGTAAGCATAGTAGTTTTCGAACTTGTTATATTATTTGTTAGATTTATTATAGGGCACTAGGGTGATGCGTATTTTATATAAAAATTTTGTTATTTCTTCTTTCATGAGACACTGTTATGAATATAATAATATCATTATACATAAGACACCTTTATGAGTATCATTTTTATATTATTTACCCTTGCAGGTACCTTTATATATTTTTCAATTAAATATCGAAGGTCGATATCACCTATTAAATTTTGTGTATTTCACAAGAAAAGAAATTCCGATATATTATAATGTTAAAATATGTTCATTGGAATGTTACTACAAAGTAAATTTATGAACCAACAATTTTTAAGAACATCTCGAATTTATAATCTATTTTGCAAATATTAGGATAATAAAATTGATTTCTCGGTGTGGGGATGTTTCTGTTAAAACAGTTTGATTAATACAAATAAATAGTCTTTTTTTGGTGCGTAAGTAGATCCGGCTCTCAGATTTATTGAGAATGAAATGTAATAAAATTTTAATCAGGTTTGTTTCTTACCATGGAGAAGAGAATATTAAGTTTGCCATAGCAATATTTTTAACGCTAAATATTAAATACCCTTTTCAGAACTCATCCGTGGTTTGCCATTTATTAATTAAATACTAATCAAAGTTATTTCAAAACTTCATTGCTCATAAATTGTATGTCTACGATTTATGATCAACGATTATGCTTTGAAATAATCTTGATTAAAATTCAACAAATAAATAATGTACGCTCAAACTTTGTAAGACACTATATTTCTTTGATCTCAAAGAATTTTCAGTTTTTGTATAGCATGAGAAGTTTCTGCAAAATATATAATTTATACAACCCAAATTTATTTGATGGTACACGATATTATTTAGTAACAAATAATTTATTAAGTTTTTGTATTGTTATTTACTGTATAGTTTATAAAAAACATATAAAGTTAAAGCAAGTTAAAGTTTTATCATTTCTATCGTCTAAATTGGAATAGAACCAGGAACGTCCATAATCAATGTTTTAATAAGCACTTTGGGATGTTATATGGTTAAACTTGCTATCAACAGCGTGAGATGTTGAAGTGTGAGAAAATATTTGCTACATTCGCCTTCTTGATTCGTCGACTTTTTGTTAAGGTTCAACAAGCAACCCTTGTATCCATAGCTCGTCTCTTCTTTACTAATTTCGTAACATGTTAATTTTCGAACATGATTTTCCCAATTCTCGATTGTCTCTTATGAGGTCCGCCATTTTAAAAGTAGTTCTCCAAAACTTAATTTCAGGAAAAGAAACACTCAGAAAAATGTTTTATTATGTAATATCTCTGTTTTAATAATAGTATTGTTCTTCTGATATAACAATGGAATTCTTTTTATATAATAATATTATTATATGTATAATTGTATAAGAATAATATTATTAATATTACCTGTGACATAATTAATTCCTCATAAAACTTATACATTCTTTCATCATACTTCTTCCTATTTTGCATTCAATATTTAGAATTTCTCTTATAGCTGTTACTAGATTAATAATAACAATTACTCTTGCAAAAGTATGAAGGTGATCAAACAACGCAGTATGTTGGTTAGCTGTAGTAGCAAACTTCTTCGACTGCATGCTCTGTTTAGGTTACAGTGTATCATATTACTCGAACAGATTGCTGCATTGCTTGTCCTTGCTTTTGCGTTACAAAGGCAAACATAAAATAATCTTCTACTGTTCAGGGTTATTTGCCATGTACTATGCTCGTTCAATAAATAAAGTCCAAAAGAATTTGTTCAAATAACAATATAAAAAATATAGTACTCTGAAAATTAATACCTTTCTCACTAATCTAAATCAATCGTTTATTAATCCTTTTAATAAGTATAAGACACTCATTTAACAGTAATAAGTACTGTTAAAAGCTGCATTCTGGAAGAATGTTTTGCTGTAAAATTTCGTGTTCCTTTATTTCGCTCATTGATAAATGAGTGCTTAACTGAATTCACGTTTGTTCAAAATTGCTTCAGAATATTTAAATACAGCATAAGACGCATGAGGTGCGTCAACACCAATTTTACAAACTCACGATTTTATTACAGACATGACTTTATTATAGACAACAGTATCATTAAAAAAGAATTGCTAATAATTGCAGTGTGAGCGAAAAACGTTTTGTTTTTTGAACGAATGAACGTACAAATTAATATGCTAAATATTACAAGTTCCAACTCTTTTCAAATCGCAATTGCAATTTTCATGACTCACAAGTATACACCAAGAGAAGAGCTTCCATTAGTCAGTTTCCTAAACTACTATTATTATAAATTTTACATCAAATTTTGTATCAAAGTTCGTGTAATAAATACACGTGAAAATGTCAATGTCAAAATTATTTATATTCTTGCAAAAAGCAATTGTAGTTACTTTCCATTATAAGGCCAGTGGCGTAACCTTTCAAACCGAGATCGCTAAACCCGGGGCGAAGTACCAGCGCGATATTGAAATGCTATTCTAATTTCAATTTTACGGTTCGTTGAATCCTCCGTCATCGGAAATCCGGCTTCAACGGCACCCAAATGTCCCATTCTGCAAGTTAGGTCTTTAGGACAACTTATCTAAGTTTTTCCATTTCCAAACATTTCCGACGCCCTTTTCCCTATGGGCGCGGAAAGCTTCGAGTTTCTCTTCCTACATCCGGTCGCGACGCTGATGTGCATATCGATCCCTTTTCCCTTCGTCGTCTCCCTTTAGTTCAGTGAGTTTCTCGCACCATCCCTTTTCTTCGTCCCTCCTCTTTCCATCTGGCGTGCACCCCCACAGCCATCGTTACGCCACCATCGGAACTAATTGTACAAAGAATAATGGAATAACTGTGTAACTCCTCCAGACTGTGTTACTAACAACGTTGAAACATTTTGAATATCATTTCTGTAAGATGCGGATGGTTGAGAATCATTTGTCGCCTCCCTTACAGCAAGAAACGTATTACTCCAGTATAGATCACAAGAGTTCTGGTAGGATACAAAATGTAATTAGTTTAAGCGAAGAACGTGTTCCTCGTTTTACTTATATTTTCACGAGTAAATTAGTTATAGTCACGCGTACTGGTTAAGTAAAAAAATAGGGAAAGTTACTTCTTTTTATTCTTTGAGTTCATTTTGTGGACACACAGTAGTATAGTATTTAAATCTCGAAATTTTAATATTGATAATAAATAGAATTTCTCATTATTTTAAAATACTGTCTATGTTTTCTGAATCTTTAGATTTCTAAATTTCTATATTACCAAATTATGTTTCGTAAATTGTTATATTTACCAATGTTTATATTACCACATTTCTGTATTATTAAATTACTGTATTTCATAAATTTTTATGTTTCCAAATATACTACCATTTTATGAAAATTAGTATATTATTATTATATAATTATTTCGAAAATTTCTATATTACCAAATTACTATTTTTCGCAAATATCTGAGCTTAATTTCTGCATTACCATATGACTATATTTTCGGGGTCGATGACCACATCAGTCAACGCCCATTGTTCAAACAATCAATCAATCGATCAATCAAGTATATTTCCAAATTCCTGTAGTTCCACATTTCTGTATTATCAAATTACTGAATTTCGTTAGTTTCTATATGTCGACATTTTTTCATATTACCAAATTAATATATTTCGCCTAGCACTACATTTTCAGATTTCCATATTATCAAATTACTATAATTCGCAAATGTCAACATTTCCAAATTTCTATATTTAAATTATTGATCTTCTAAATTTCTATATTACAAAATTATTATATTTTGCAAATCTATGTTTCCAAATTTCTGTATTATCTATATATTTTCAAATTTATATATTTTGTAGGTCTCAATTTACTATATCTCGCAGGTCTCCATATTTGCAAATTACTATATTTCGCAGATCTCTATATTCCCAAATCTGTATATTTGAAATTTCTGTATCTTCAAGTTTCTGCATCCACAAAATTGCATGTACCGCAATTATCTACCCAAATTTCTAATTGAATTGCTAGAAATAGCATAACGTTTCAATCTCGAATCTCGCTGCGCGGATAACGAAAAGGTTCACCTCGCATTACGAATTATTTGCCACGTGAATTTCCGGTGATTAAACGCGGTCGTGGCTCGAGAGAGACTTTCAGACCGTTAAAGTTTCACATCGAGCGATGGGTGCTCGTTTCTGAAACACGCCACCCTCCTACGCACCCTTGTGTCGCGTTCCACGACCTGACAAGCGAAATTAGAAGAAATCTCTGGCGCGAGGGTAACGCTTTCAATTTTCTTTCTTCAAAGGATTTCTGCCGTTTCGTTGATGTTTCATACTTTTAACGACGCCGCGCTAACGGCAGACCAAGAGAGTAGAAAAGCAAAATAAAAATCTCTTTCCATCGTGAGTTAACTTCACGTTATTTACTGCATTCGTAATTTGTATTTCTCTGAAAAATTTAGCAACCCGGTGTCGATGTATAAATTATAATTTAAAAATTACATAAAACTTCGATATCAAATTCTTTGAGATTTATTGCTAAATTGAGATTTATTGAATTTGTTAGATTACAATTATTTGCAGACATTTGTTTTAATTAAAATCTAAAATCTTAAATTGGGATCTACCGTTTATAGTTCTGCAGATAATTTTAATATTTATTAATTGTGATACATTTAATTTCAAGGTGAAAATCAAGTATGCAATATTTATAGAACAATGACTGATTAAAATACATTTTTTATGTGAATGTTTACCTATGTATATACATTTATATTATGGGGAGTTTCAAATGTTTATCAGCAGTAATAATATTGAACTATTAATATGAATCAATCTAATATTAACATTTAACTTTAATTACTCAGTATTAAAAAATAAGTATTTTATTCAACCATGATTCACCTAGATTTTATGTTCTAAACAGGAAGAGTTTTAAAATAGACCCCATAGTAAATTTCTAAAGTTGGTATGTGACTTATAGTAAAAACGAAACAATCCTGTTTAAATTAACTATACAAACTAGATGCCTAGGTCTTACCTTGACCAAGTAACAGTTTAATCAGATTTGAATAATGTGATTCTTCTATTGATTCGTTTTATCCAGGGTCATCTCTAATAATCCGGATTCTAGCGTATAATCTCTCTAACTTAGAGAATGAATGTTTATCATAGTGCCATAAAATGTGTACTATAAATACCACAAAGGTTTATGCCTCTTTGCCATTGACTGCGGCCTCGTCTGGTCGCGTGTCACTGTATCGTGATCCAGATACGTAATATCGTAACATAGAAATGCCACATTTTCTGTGTGTGTGTAACCCACACACGTAACAGAAGCTTGTGTAACGATCGTTTCGACGTCTGCGATTTTATCGAGTACAATATGTACTGCTTTCACAAAGAGGTTACCGATACAATTTGATTTCCGCCGTAACGAGTTTTTATATTGCCTACCCACTGACATGAAAGTAATACATTTGGCGATATGATTTCACCGATGCTCATTTTCTGGGATTATAAATCTTCGAAGTTGACGATTTTTACAAGTATTTAAAGCATTAAAAGATGCAATTTTTTTTTGTGGTTATTGAGATTGGTTTGAATCATGTTAATAATGGAGTATAGTGTGATAAGTAATATTATAAAGAAATGTATTTCTATTTTATTCACAGCGTCAGAGATAATTTACCTTTGAACTATTCGTGTTATTTCATCTATTTTCATATTTTTTAATTTTTGTGTATCCGAATTTCTGTTTACTCAGATTTCAGTATTTTCACATTTTTATGTGCTCGAATTTCTATATTCTCGAATTCCTATGTTTTCGAGTTTCTATATTTTCAAATGTATTTAGCTCAAATTTCTATATTACAAATCTCTATATTTCTAAATCACTATGTTCTCAGATTTCTATATTCCAGAATATCTACATTTTCCAATCACTATATTCCCAAATTCCTATATTTCTGAATGTCTACATTTTCCAATCACTATATTCCCAACTTCCTATATTCTTGAATGTCTACATTTTCCAATCACTATATTCCCAACTTCCTATATTCCTGAATATTTACATTACCCAATCTCTATATTCTCAAATTTCTATATTTCTGAATGTCTACATTACCCAACCTCTATATTCTCAAATTTCTATATTTCTGAATGTCTATATTTCCCAATCTCTATATTCCTAAATCACTATATTTCCAAATTTCTGTGTTCCTAAATATCAACATTTCTCAATCTCTGTATTCATAAATCATATTCATAAATTTCTATATTCCTGAATATCTCATTTCCTAATTTCTACATTATAATCATTCATATTCTCAAACCTCTATATTTCACATATGTACTATACAAATAACATATCATTAACATAGTAAAATGGAAGAACTAACCACAAAATACAACTCGGCAATTGTTCAAATTCTTACCGAAAAGAATTCGAACATAAGAATCTGAAATAAATTAAAACAGAAACGTTTATAATTCTACCGTTAGGAAGTTATACGATTCTAAATAAAACTTAACCACGAACGAATTTTAATTTGGTTCTCTTTCTATTCAGGTCACATACTCGGCTGATCTTGCTATCGAAATACCAGGGAATTTGAGCCAAGGCGGCTCATGGTATCGTTTAGACTACAGCCCTCCCGTTGGTTATCCACCACCCAACACCACCATAGCCGCCATCGACATCGGTGACGTCATCAAGTTCAAAGATGGGCTTCCTGGTACAAAATACGAATTTTGGTTGTATTATAGTAATAGCACCCTCCATGACTGGCTCACATGGACTGCCTCCATCACCACAGGTAAATTTATCAATTCACATTCGTTATCATGGTAATCGAAGCCTCGAATAACAAATACACCGTGAGAAACGATTGACTTCAACTTACGAAGTTCATAGTGACATCAATTTGTGAAGTTCGTATTGACGAAGGCAGCAAAGATTTGAATATTTATTTTTATTCAGGAATGACTAACCTTTTACACTGCATATGTATATTCTCATTGTCATTTACTGAATTCAATTATGTATGCTGTCGTTCAAAGATCGTGGGACACTTGCTGTTTTTATCATTTTTTGTCACTTAAATACGTCATCGTTTACATTGCATAATAGACTAATGCTTTATTGGAATTTGGAATTGTACTTTATTTACATTTGAATTAAAATCAAAGATAATGAAGTCTACTCTCAATAAGGCATGTTTTATTACTAATTCGGTTCAAGGATCTAACTTTGTAATAATTAAAATTATACAATTTCTGATGTCTGACAATTTAAGAATTTAGCAGTAAGACTCCTTAATATTTTATCAGATTCGATAATTATTAAAATAGATTTCAATTGTATTTTTCGTTGCTTCTGTAACTTTGAATCATATTAAATGTTAATTTTCTCGAGGTGTGATATTTATACATAAACGTTTCTTTGAGATTTATTATTTAGGATTTAATATTCTTCATGTGCATATGTAAATATACTCGTTGCATTTGATGTACGTGAATGTACATAGGACATAAAGTTTCCATCCATATTTTTGTTTGATAAAAAAATTACTCCAAATAAGAGAGGTAGAAGTTTTTGTTCGACAGATTGAATGAATTTTATTTTGCAGCACCGGATCCACCCTCGAATCTGACCGTTTCGGTGCGAAATGGAAAGAACGCGATAGTCTATTGGGCACCGCCAGCTCAGGGCAATTATTCCGGTTTCCGGTTGAGGGTGCAAAGCTTCAGCGACACCGGAAATCCAAAAACAAGCGTCATCTCAGCGGATGCGGTTCCCTATTTGCTTCGTGATCTCATCCCCGGGGCAACGTATTCCCTGCAACTTTTCACTGTGTTGGACACCAAAGAAAGCGTTGCTTACACTAGCAGAAATTTCACCACAAGTAAGTGAACAAGATCCATCATTCTGACAATTTGCGTCTACCCATAAAATGCACTCAATCACTTAACCTATAATTTTGTAGACAGTTGCGTCATTCGAATGTAACTAATTATTGCTACGATGTTAAAATAAATAAAATAGAGTGAAACGTTAGGCGTATTTTGCAATCAGAGATCCTTGATTGTGTAGATTATAATTAGAACTGAACCATAAATTCGATTGCGATGAAAATATTAGTCTGGTTTGTCGCATTTGACTTGTGTGCGTCACGAGTGTCTCATGATGTAAGAGGTTAATCTAGATAAAGTTCAATTTTCTTTACCTGTAGTTCTTGAAATTTTTTCTTCGTAGTCTTTTACACTCAAAGTATTAAATTACTGTGGTAATTTATGATACATCAATATGCAATGCAATATAACTAGTCGAAAAACTTGATTTATAAGATGCGGATTTGCATTATTTTGAAATTATCTTAAACTGATATTCTTGGTAATTTTTTATTTGTGATAAAATCTGTTTTTTCTTTAATTAAAAAAAGTATACTTTGTTGTGATAAAGAAATAAATAAAACTATAAAAATACAGATGCCTCTGAGACTTCAAATTTACATAGAGATTTAAAAATGATGTAATAATCTTGCAATCGATATTATAATTAAATTATTCTTTTTCCGTTGATGTTATCTACCAATTATGTGAAACTCAGTGGAAAAAAGTGCAAATTATAGACTAAACTCAGTTCGTTCATAACAAGTTTGAAATTTCATGAAGCACCCGTATATTTGGCAGATATTTATGTCTGTGTTGGAGTTCGTAGTTGAAGTAGTTTGTCAATTGAAAGCCGATATTGCGTTATTTATTACGAATTCATGAATTGCCAATTAGAAGCGTACCGTTATACAGTCGATATCACCGTAATGTTTTCAACAATTTCTGTCTAGTTTCATAACCGGTAATTACGAAATGAACTCAGAGCTGAAAGTCTCAAAACTTTATAACTAAAGCGAAGAAATTACAATATTCAACAGTTTTTTCTTATAATATATTTTCAATCATTTATTACGTGAAACAGTAATAAATACTTTTTGCAGAAAGTAATTATGTATTGGAAAAATCTGTAACTGTTTAAAGAAAATCATGATAATCATTATAAATGTATTAGTATAATAAACAAATTAAATTCTTTAATGTACAATTTGTATTATATGACGAGTAAAATAAAAGCAGTTTTGTTTTGTATGTGCTATACAGTACAGACAATAGTATATTTTTTAATTCTAAATAAATAATAATATTAATAATTTTAATAATTCTACTAACTTTAATAATTCCAATTACTCTAATAATTCTAATATTTTCTAATATTTTTTATTAATTTTTGTAATTCTTATAATTCTTATAATTTTCATAATTCTCATATTTTTCATAATTTTAATAATTCTAATAATTCCAATAATTCCAATGATTCTAATAATTTTAATAATTCTAATAATTCTAATAATTCTATTAATTCTAATAATTCTAATCATTTTAATAATTCCAATAATTCTAGTAATTCTAGTAATTCTAGTAATTCGAGTAATTCTAGTAATTCGAGTAATTCTAGTAATTCTAGTAATTCTAATAATTCTAATAACTCTAATAATTCCAACAATTCCAATAATTCTAATAATTCCAATAATTCCAATAATTCCAACAATTCCAATAATTCCAATAATTCCAATAATTCTACTAATAAAGTTAATACAATTGATTTCATAGTGAAATGCGTCACTCATCATTTAGAATTACCATTAGCCATAATCATTTATAATCATCATTTACCACTGCATTTATAATGACGATGGTACATGTAAGTCACATATGTATCTAATTTTTACAGAACCCAACACACCCGGCAAGTTTATCGTATGGTTTAGAAACGAAACGACCTTGTTGGTCCTGTGGCAGCCACCTTATCCTCCTGGGATTTATACCCATTACAAAGTTAGTATAGATCCTCCCGATGCCATAGAATCTGTTCTTTATGTGGAAAAAGAAGGCGAACCCCCTGGGCCAGCGCAAGCTGCTTTCAAGGGACTAGTTCCTGGTAAGTTATTCACCAAAGCGCATGAAAATTTTATATGTCTAAATTCATCTGTCAATGTAGTACGAAATCCAGCTTGTAAATGTTTAATAATATTTGAAACGACTGAACATCTGTTATCAACGAAACAAATCCTCATTTGTTGCTTCTGATAAAGCAGTCGGCATCTTTTTCACTTACTTTGTAAATAATTTCCGAAAAGAAGTTTCTGTCAGTTTGTTAATTTTTAGAGGAATTAGTTTTAACATTTTACACTCCTTAATTTCTTTTTTAACTATCAACTTAATTTACAAACTAGATTAAGAAGGTGACGAATATATTTTTCATTTATTATAAATATATATGTTCAACCAATCTATTTATCTGAATTATTTATAAGATCCAACAGAAATGTCGAGGCACACTAGACATAAGAGCGCAAAGGTTAACTCTTAACGGTCACATTGGGATATGAAACGACCCAGAGCAAATTTAGCTTCAATTTTAACTACCTTTTATCCTGGAAATACCTTTCTTGAAAGCTCCGTATTTTTACTATTTTTTTCTCAAACTTATCTCAAGAGTGTTCAGCTGAAATTTTATCTCTTCATACTAAAGTCGAAAAAGGTTTTGAATTTTTCTGTGAAAACCGTCAGTTTTTCAATTTTTTCACGTTTCTGAATTTTTGTTTATATTCACTCATTTACTGAAATCAGTTGTGAAATATGTTGAAACAACTTTCAAGGATTATTTATAATTTTTCCCTAGTTAAAATAATGAGTTGCTTTGTAAGAAACATTTTTAGTGACTGGGGTCTTAAACGCTCCAGTATTCTGATGGATTGTGACCGTTAAGGGTTAAAATTAACAGAGTAGATTATTAATTTTTTATTATTGCAGGTCGAGCTTATAATATTTCCGTGCACACCGTGTCCGAGGATGAAACTTCAGCCCCAACAACGGCTCAATATCGAACAGTGCCAGTAAGGCCAGTGAACGTTACTTTCGACAAGTCTTCGATAACTTCCACTTCCTTCCGCGTTTTCTGGAGTCCACCCGATGGAATGTCCGAATTCGATAAGTATCAAATATCGTTAGGAGGTAATCGAAGACTAGCGCCAGTTACCAGGAACAAGGACGATGAAACTAAATGGGAGTTCAAAGATCTGGAACCAGGGAAAACTTATCAAGTTATTTTGAAGACTGTCTCTGGAAAAGTCACTAGTTGGCCAGTCAGTGGTGACGTTACTTTGAGTGAGTTTATTTGTTGTTCGCGTAGTATTAATTATTAATATGAATTTTTTGAGAGTTGACCATATTTTACTATTTTTTATGTTGAAATTAAAAAATTTTTTAATTTAATTTTTATAAATTTTCGAAGTTATAAATTTCTGAACTTTAAAAAATTTGAACTGTACTTTTGAATTTTGAAATTCTAAATTCCTGACTTATCAAATTTCTGAATTCCTAAATTTTCAATTATTTAAATTCAAATATCGAATTACAAAATTAACGAATATCGAAATTCACATATCTCCAAATTAGTAAATTTCCAAATTCCCAAATTATTAAATTTCTAAATTACTAAATTACGGAATTATTTAATTACCAAATTCCCAAATACCCAAATTCTTATATTACCAAATTACTAATTCACCAAATTACTAATTCACCAAATTACTAATTCACCAAATTACTAATTCACCAAATTACTAAATTCACAAATTTTCAAATTACCAAATTACCAAATTACCAAATTCCCATATTACCAAATTACAAATTCATCAAATTACCAAATTCCTAAATTCCCAAATTCCCAAATTCCCAAATTCCCAAATTCCCGAATTCCCAAATTCCCAAATTCCCAAATTCCCAAACTCCTAAATTCCCAAATTCCTAAAATCCTAAATTCCCAAATTACCAAATCACCAAATTCCTAAATTACCAAATTACCAAATTATCATATCTCTAAATTTTCACATTTCCAATTCGCCACAATTCAAAATGCCTACATTCCCAAATTCTTAAACTTCCAAGTTTCAAAAATTTCAAATCTCCATATCCAAAAATTGTCAAATCTTTAAACCTTCACATCTTCAAATCTGCAAATCGTAAAATCATCAAATCTCCAAATTCCCTAACATTCAGAATCAAATCCTTTAATTTTGAATTTATATATAAATTTACAATTAACAAATGTTAATCCGGGAATATTTTTCTTTTAGAACCACTACCTGTGCGTGATCTCCGTGCTGTGATTGACGAAAAAACAGGAATGGTGGAGGTTTCTTGGAATCCCGAAAATTCGAGTACTCAGGACAGTTACAAACTTCAATACCACGAAGTAGAAACAACTATCAGCGGTGATAGCAACACGCTAACAACTGATAAGACAAAAGTAAGTGTTGCTACAGATGTATAAAGTCACGTATTGCGTAAATTCTCCAATATTCGTGATGATATTAAGCCATTTTCATAATTTCCACAGTATGAGTCATTAAAAATGTGAGTGAATGACGTCTTCAGCTTTGATAATACAAAGAGAACGTACTTCTTTTAAAATCGTTGTTTCAAGATTTTTCGATGACTGTCAAATCGGATTAAATATTGCGTAGATAATAATTACTTTGTCGAATAAAGTCCAATATTGACTTGTCGAATATTTACGGATTTATCTGTACGGATTATCAACCGGATTTATCTTTGAAATTGGACATCACCTAATTTTTGCAAAGTATACTTTTTTCAAAAAAGAATTAAACTGATAATACTGCAAAGCTTAAACACTTACGATTAAAAATATTAATTGTACATGAATGTACCCGCATTTATTCTTTTCAATAAAATTTCAATGACCTCAAATTTTCGAAAGTTAGAAAACCTATTGTTAGAAAACAGATATTATCGTTCCAAGTATTTTATCTCATCAAAGAGGCAGATATTTTAATTATGAATGATTCACAATATCTTTTGTAATAACATTTCAAATGCAGAATAAGTCATAAATGTCTAAAACAGAGATTCTAATTTGATAAGGTACATGTGAAAATAAAAAGCACCATTAATCATTCCTATTTTTGTAATCATACGACTTTGTTTTCGAAAATGTCTGCAAAAGTTTATTTATGATTTGCTAACAAATATTTTATGAATACTTAACACATTTTTTTATAATATTAATATTTATCACATCTTATCACATTTTCACTTATATTCGAGCATTCATTTTTATATCAAATTACGATGGAGACAATGTCCCCAGTAAAACAATGGGGAAAATGTTTTTGTGTTAATTAACATTTGTTCACAAATATTTTGTTGGCACAATATTATAGTTAATACAATACACATGTAAATAATTTTCTAAAATATGAAAATTGTTTGAATTAAAGCCATCATTTACTAATTTTAAGAATATATGCTTTAACTTTGAGGAATATATATTTTAAATTAATTTTAAACTAATTTTTAGAACATATATTATTATCAGAACATCATCAATCGCACAAATTTTTGAGTAGTTATTTCACTAGCCACAAACACCAATTTAAAATTAAATAAATATCATTATAACATAAAAGACCCGTTTAAAGAAAGGATTTCCGTTCTCCAATAACACGAAAAAATAATTCTTTTTCACACGAAGCAGCACATTCAGAAACGCTGTGGTGTCCAAATATTAACGTGAGTGACCGTATATTTAGATCCAAATGATGTATCGAATTAAAAGCTCTTCCACAAATCCAATACGTGAAAACTGTTCCAGTAAATCATCTAAGACTGATACGTTTCTTTCAGGTGACTTTAGAAGCGTTGTTACCTGGCAGAAATTACTCCATAATCGTGCAAGCCATCAGCAACAAGGTCGAGTCGAACGAGACTGTTTTGTACCAAGTCACACGACCTTCGAGTCCGATAATCGAGGATCTAAAACCCAGCGAAACAGGATTGAATATCTCGTGGAAAAGTGATGTAAATTCGAGGCAAGAGAAATTCGAAGTGACACTTAACAGAAACGACACGGGAGAGAGTGCCACGACCCTTACAACGGAGTCCCATATCGTTTTGGGGGACTTGTACCCGGGTGCTGCATATGAAGTCAAAGTTTTCGCCATCAGTCATGGGCTCAGAAGCGAACCCCATGATTATCTTCAAGCTGTTTGTAAGTGGTTCAAATGTTCGTCACGTTGTTATATCTAATACAGATGTCAACCCACGAGTTGGCGCGTGATCGATCCAAAGTAAAAGAAGCCTATCCCCACCGTGAATACTTCCAGCGTTACATTTCGGCAAATAATAATAATGTCAATAACATCAGCATCACGCAATTCGCACTATCTCACGCATTTTTGAGACGTTTGCGACTGTCATTGTCCTTCGCCTAATTGGTGTGCGACCGCTCGAACCAATAGTACCGCTGAAAATACATGTGGGGCGTTCATTATTCTATTCTGAGCAATTGGAGCCGTAGTGATTTGGGGATGTAGCGATTTGGAACTGTAGTGATTTGGGGACGTAGCGATTTGGCGATGTAGGAATTTGGGGATATGCCGATTTGGAAATATAGCAATTTGGGTATGTAAGAATTTGGGAATGGAGGGATTGGGGTATGTACCGATTTGGGGATGTAGGTATTTGGGGACATAACGATTTGAGTATGTAAGAATTTGGGAATGGAGGGATTTGGGGATGTACCGATTTGGGGATATACCAATTTGGGGATGTAGGAATTTGGAGACATAACGATTTGGGTATGTAAGAATTTGGGAATGGAAGGATTTGGGGATGCAGGAATTTGGGGATATAGCGATTTACGTATGTAAGAATTTGGGAATGGAGGGATTCGGAGATGCAGAGATTTCGAAATGTAGGTATTCTAGATTGTAGGAATTCGGGAATGTAGGGATTCGGAAGTGTAGAGATTCGGGAATGTAGGAATTCGGAAGAGCAGAGATTCAGGAATGAAGTCTATTCTGACCAATTGTGCCGTAGCTCTTCTAAACACCTGGAACAGCCTCTTCACGCGTCAACTCGTTGGTTGACAGCGGTACGTTCCCAAGCGAACATCGTTGGACCTAGTGTTATAAATATACTAAATAGTATGCATGAAAACGTACAAAATATTAATGAAATATTAAGTTTAAATATATCGTTGCTACCTAACGTCAAACTATTAGTACAAATGTTAAAAATATATAGTATAAAGGGTATTACTCGTATACAATTAATTACATGTACACTCTCTTTGATCTCGTATATTTTAAAGGAATTGTCTCCTGTGAACGATAAATGTATATATTATTTTACTACGTTTTATTTTGTTATATATTACATTTTACATATTACATATTATTTATATATTACATACAAACAATAGAATCAACAGTAAAGAATTGATAATAGAAAATGTTGAATAATAAGAGAACTGAACTTTATATAAAAACTTGTTCGTTTTAATATGTAAGAAGTATATAATTTTATATTAATTATCGATACCATTTCGCATAATTTCAGTACCCCATCCACCAAAGAATCTAAGCATCGAAAGAGTGACAAGCAACACCGTCGTCGTTCATTGGGAAGCTCCTACAGATTCTCTGTATTCCGAATTTTCGATTAGATATCGAACCGAAGACGATCCTAGATGGGTGAAATTACCTAGCGTGCGAGAAACGGAAGCGGAAGTTGCGGATATGACTGCTGGAGAGAAATACACGATTCAAGTGAACACTGTGAGTTACACAGTCGAGAGCCTTTATCCGCTTCAAGTTAATCACACAGTTCGTAAGTAACAAAATATTTCGAATTTTATTTATAAGAAAAATATTTTGGAATACTATGTATTGCATAATGTATATTATAATAATAAATAAACTCGTACAATTAAACTATTACTAAGTAATAAGTCAAAGTTTTAGTTTTGGTCAAAATATTTATACAGAGATATAGATAATATTGTTAATAAATATTAGTCTATTTCTTGATTAATTAGGATTTAGCTTTTGAAGGATCTGAAGAAATCCGTTTTTGATATTTTATTAAAATAAAACAATTATTCATCATACATGTATACTTCTTATTTCTTATTGAAAATTGAATGTATATCTAGAAAATATGTAAATTAAATTTATTATGTAACGTATAATTTATATTAGTATATGAGGGTCCTATTTTAACAAAATCTGTATATAAATTCATCAATGCTGTCAGTACCACAATTACAGTAATGAAAAGAGTTTATGTTAAGAAACATTATCTTCTGCGGCATAAATACCACTTAGAAAAGTGGTATTATTTTATTCATTAACTTCAAAATGATTTTGTAAAACTATAAGATTTTGAAGTTAATAATACCGCGATTTTAACGAGAGAAATATTGGTATAATATCTTTTCAAATGCAATATGTTAAACTACTATTATCATGTTAAAATTGTAATTATATTACTTGGGGTAATTATATTACGTGGTACTTGCCACGTCACATACTGCAAATTAATACGTTAAAATTGCAATTAAATTACTACAAATTACGTTTCAAATAAATAAGTATTAATAGCTTTAAATGAAACGCAGCATCTTAAATGAGTTAGTAATACTCCTGCAGTATAATTTCTATCGTTTTACTTTGCCATAATCTAATTATCAACACTGTAACTAATTCCAAGTCAATAAATAGCAGAATTTTCCCATCTTTGTTACTATAAACCTTACTCCACTTATAATTTATAAATTTATTTCAGGACCAAATCCAGTGCTCAACATAACACCGATCATTGACTCCACGAACGTGACCTTAGAATGGCCTAGGCCAGAAGGTCGAATCGAAACGTACGTAATAAGATGGTGGCCAGTCGAAAATCCAGATGATTTACGTACAAAAAATGTCACGGAAAGTAACGATGTGTCCAGCATCGTTTTTGACGAAAACGCAGTGCAAAGGGTGCTGGTCAGCGATCTGATGCCAGGTGTTCAATACTCCTTTACCATCTACACCGTTTCTTATAATTTGGTTAGCGATGTAACCAATTTAACAACCAGAACAAGTAAGTAATCATCACCGATTGTTTTCCATATATCGTAGCTACGTTTCTCTTTTTCGAACGAATTATCCAAGTGTTTCATTAACGAGCTCCATCTAAACATTAGTGCTAACACGTGTTAAAGAGTTATCTGGTTGCAAGTTTCACGTTTGTTAGAATACTAATTTCTGTGTGTTGTGCTGTGATGTGTAATCTCATAGACGCTTAAATTTTTGTTAGACGACTCGACTTTTCGTTTCGTAAAATATGATTTAATCATAACTTGATTTGAAGAAATTGAATCGACAGTACACGTACAGGGTGGGAATCTTTTTGATTATTTTCGCGTATCTTTTCTTTTGCCTTTGAAACATAATTTTATGTCGCAATCTGACTGTGAGTTTGGAATATCACTTCATTTTGCGCTTGTTATGTTAATGATTATTAGGATAAGAGGTTTCAACATAAAATTTATAATCTTTCTTGTATACAGATAGGTGAAGTAAAATAAAAATTAAGAGAATATTGGCTTTGTAGAAAGTACAAGACAATTCTTTAATTATGTTCTCAAAGAAATCGTAAATTGAAACTAAAATAAATTATCAATAAATAGTAACAGATATTTACATGAAGTACTAAGCACATTCTGAGCATGTCTGATCTTTTCAATTTTTGTTATAACTCTGTTTATTTTAAGAGCTAAAAAGCAAAATTATAGGTCTATACAAAAACTATGTTTCAAAGAAAAGTAAGGGTGCATGAAAGTAATAAAAAGGTTTCAGTTTAAACAGTTTTAAACATTTCTTGAATCATAGCTCGAATGCCATACAAAATCATGTTTGTATTTAAGGACATAACTGATGGTACAAGTAGAAAAATAAATATTTTAGATTTAAAAAGATATGATGAAAATATACGATAAAATTTATTTATACATAGCTTCATTTTTGAGGAAATCTACTTTGAACATAGATTGAACATCAAGAATGTAGAGAAAGAAAATATTTGGTTTTCAAGACTTTAATTAAAAAATCGTTGGCAACAATCATGTTATTGCATGTATGAGATATTTATAATATGTATAATATACACACGTCTATGTGTAATATTTATATGTATGTATGTAGTATTTATTGTTCTTAATATTTGAAACACTATAATTCATTTCTACTTTCAATTGTGTAACATGTATTATACACGAGACACATTATATATGAAACTGTAATAATTCACAGATATAAATTGAATAGTGTTAGATTTGTACATTGAGCTATCGGAATATTTTTATTCTATATTCAATTAATTATTGATACTTTTGTTTGTAAAATTTCACTGCGAGAATGCAGTAGTACTACGATACTAATCGTTACATGTCTCATTAAACAATAACATTGGTGCAAATTTTTAGAGAAAAATGTTGCAATAACTTCAGCAACAAATAAAATAATGATATGTATATTTACAGTTACAAGACAATACATGAAAAGCAAATATTCAAAGTCATTAATAAATAAATATTCATTTTTGTTCTCAAAAATGAAGTTACATTACAACTTCACTATTATTTATTTATTTTAATCTGAATTATAAGTAACTATAAGTATAATCTGAATTTATCTAATTGCATCATCAGTTCTATAAAACCCTGTATAAATATTGCAAGATTTACGTTTAGTTTAAAACACGACCACAAAATATGAAAATTAAATAAGTTCATAAAGTTGATAAGTTTACACGAAGTTGAGAGACGGATTTGAAATTATCTTGGATAAAGAGAGAAACGTTAGGATGAGAAAAGAAAATACAAGAGAACAAACACGATTGTATCGAATTCAGTGCCACTGATCCAATCGGAGGTCGTTGTGGTGGTCGATCGAGATCAACCCGACTCGTTGACATTAAGGTACACACCGACACCGATCCAATCGTCCAAGTTCGATCTGTATCGTTTCCGGATTAGCGATGAGAACAACACGACGAAAGAACGACTGGTCAACGATACCGACACCAAGGTGACGTTCACTGGCCTAACACCTGGTAAACTCTACAACGTGACGGTTTGGACTGTCAGCGATAATGTCGAAAGCAGACCTCTGATCAGACAGGATCGACTTTGTGAGTATTGCGCGACAGAGGACGATTAGTATAGGACCTAACACTGAACCTACCAAACCAATCAAAACCGTTTAACAGGTTTCTCATTTCAAGTTACGAGCTTTCTCGAATCTGTGATCTTCATCAAGATGTATACATTAATTTATGTTTTATCATTCTTTATTTTTAATTTGGAAGTGTGCAGGTAGGTTTGGTGTTAATGCAACCCGGCCGAGGGATGGTAGTCATAAATTAAAGTAGCAGGAAAAATGTCCACATTCGGAGAACTTTGTGAACTTGTATTTGCAAGGTATTAGTTAAATTGTTAATGCAATAAGACATATGTATAAATAATATTTTATATACATGAACGATTTTTGGGCCAAAGCCATTTTAAGAATTGATGGAAATAAAGTGCCATATGGCCTAGAATTAATTGTATGGTAATTATGTAAGAGGAATTCATATAATTTGAAAATTTGAATACGAAGTTAAAAGATTCAATTTTGGATTTTTCCAAATATGGACAACTGTGGCGCTTTTTTGATAACTTTTAATAAAAGTTACTCAGGAGTATATCGCATTTTGAGTCTCTATTCCTAATAAGTTATTTACTTTACAGGAAGTTATAACAGAGATATTTGCAGAAACATTTTGTAACAGTTTATAATAAAAATACAACTCCAAAATAATTTATTTAAAGATATTTACTATAGCAAGTATTATTGTTCGAGTCTTTCATCCACTATTTGTGAAATGCGAGTATCGTTTAATGTAATAATATCTGTTATAAGAGAAAAGATTTATTTGTATTTTCAGTAATAAATCATAGTTTAAATGTATCTAAAAAGTTTATTGAAGATTAATAAAATGAATAAAAAAATATATCAAGCTCTTGTGTATTTTAAAAACAAATTACATTTTTAATAACTCATATCTGTATTCAATAACTAAAATAAAGGCAATCCATTCGTTTGAAATGTTTTTTATAACCATATTTTGTAATATCAAATTGCATTTCATGTAGAAAATTGAAAAATAGTCTTGAATTCTTTCTATACTATCTGCTACAACAAATAAGTAATGACAAGGTAATTAAACGAAAATATCCAGAAGTTTAGGAGTTTCGAGTTCACGGGCATCAAATTGTTGCGTCCATCTAGTTTTATGACCTTTTTCAATTTCGCCGTCCCTCTGGCATGGGTATGTATATTCAAGTAAACGTTACTTTACTAAAATGGATGTCAACTTTGATCAAATCGATCGCGTATTTACATTTCACATATCGGTATTCTTTTCGGTAAATGTTCAGAAAATTGTCTTTAATTAAATGAAGTACTTTGCAGTTATCTCAAAAAATAAAAACGGTACATGTAATTATTTACATTTGAATATAAACAAAATTTCTTTAGTTTTGTGTAACATCATCTCATTTTTTCGTTAAATACTTTTTATTTTACTATTACATTTCACTGCTTGAAGAACAATTTCAATCATTAAAAAAATGAAACCATAAGAACGTAGGTATTTCGGTAAATGGTCATAAGTTCGTTAAAAAATATTATTTCTGAATTTACTATAGCTTGTTTTGAAGGTACAGAACTATACTTTCAGATATGTGCCAAAACTGCGAATATTGTTACGTACTAACTACAGACGCTTTCAGACATGAACAAATGTTTACAATTTGACGAACTATAAGGGATTTTATCCCTTGAGTTTCAACTTAAATAAAATCAAATAAGAAGTGAACTTTAATTTGCAGTAGAACTTTAATATGAAGTAGAACTTTAATTTGCTATTAATTTTACATTATGAAGTATTAAATTTCAACAATCTTCTTACTAGTGTAAAAATGCTTCAATTTTTATCATAAATTTCACTTATTATTACATTTTAATTTTGCAATGAGTAGTACATAGAAGTATAGTTAATTTTAGTTTAATAAAGTATACTGAAAATCATTCGACAAGTGGTATCAAAAAAATGTTCTGTTAAAGGTGGCAGAACTTGTAATATAAAAATTGTACATATACTATTTAAAATAAATTCGCGTGAAGCTCGATGCAATTAAACAGCATATATTTTTAATATTCGTTGTGTAGTTTTATTTTGTTGACGTTTGTGAGACTGCTTCATTAAAATGTGTATCAAGGTGGTGTACATTTATAAAATCCCACTTAAGAACGTGGTATTTGGTTGTTGAGAATCAAGCTTGTGATATTTGAGACATTTCACAAGTATTATTAACATAATGTCGGAAATAATATTTTAGACAGTTGTTTCGCATAATCGCCTCTAATGAGTGTTAATTAAGGGTAATATACTTCTTTTATCGATAGATCGGCATTTCAAAATTTCTCGTTATTTTAACGATTGTAAAATTATTTTGATCAAAAGGCGAAATCGTAAGTAGATTCTTTCATTATTATATAATGAATTGAAATTTATTAAATTTTAATAATATAAGCAATTATTTTAAAAGGAATTTTATAATTTGCTACTAAAAATTATAACACACCTGAACTACTTAAAAAAAATGTTAGAATATTTACTAATTATTTTAATAAATTTTGATTATCTCGTTCTGTTTAACGTTAGCTAAAAGTTGATCGCAATTCATGATGAAGATTTGTGGCAAAACGATTTGCATTCTTACAAAATATTCACTATAAATAGACAAGAAGGTTAACGTAAAAATATTTCGTTAAATACTAGCTAAAAATTTTTAAGATGCAATTTCGTTAATTAAATATTTGTACATTTTTTTAATAGCTTAACGAGCATTTTATTTTTAAATTAAACATTTATGTAAATATGATCAATTGGCATAATATATTGATTCAGTCATTTCATTTTTATATTAATAGAATGGAACATACATTATTTCTCTATACTTTTTCTTTATTATAATGATCATATTGAAAACTATTACACATTTCGATTTTTTAGAAATTCAGTAAAGAAATGTAGTTTTATAGAAACGTAGAGAAAATCGGTGTGAGATGATCGTACTAAAGAAAAATAACTGATATAATTTTTTATTTCTTATCTAAAAAAAATATTTCAGTGCAACAATTTTACATGTTTTTGAAACAAAAACATGTGCACAAGGAACAATAACTTTACTGTTATCTTTAGTTGAAAGTTAAACTAAGTTAATCCCTTCAAAGGAGGGTCTATATGTATAAGCATACAAATCTCATATGTATATCTACATGTGTATATCTCATCACATCCTGAACACATTATGGCATCGAAAATTTCTTTGTCCTTTGTTATGTGACTTAACTCATCTGATTGACTTTTTAATGTGAGTTCATTGCATTGCAAAATTGCACTAAGAAAATATCTGTGAAATATAAAAAAAAATTGTACAGCAAATGAATTATTTCACGGTAAGGTAACAAGTGTACCATTTTATAAAATTATGTACATAAATAACGTTAAAATAAAATAGAGATCATCTTTTTTAAACCACTGTATATTTCTTCTGCACTTGTATAAATGTCAAAATTAATGACCCATGATAATCTGACCTCTATTCTTTAATTTATGATCTCAAGTTCTTATTTACATTCACAAATAATGATTTCGTTAGAACTTCCGGTTGCATTGTGTTCTGACTACCTCATCAAATTATAATATATTACCAACTCATATGCATAAATGGCGTCTCCAAGAAAATCGGATTGTAATATCAACAGAAATAAAAAAACAACTCCGATCATCTTATCTCGATCTTCTTTACATTAAGTATTAAAAAATGTAGTTCCATAAATTATTATTTAAAATTTAATGTGACTATTTCATTCCTGGGCGAGAACTATTCAGATTCGGAATTCGAATGAAAAAAATCAGATTCATCTTTGTATTAATGCAGATAAATTTTTTCCAAACAGCTTTACTATTTTATATTCTTAATTTGTTCAATAATAACTATAGTCGAGAGAAGAGAATATTTCGTAAAATGTTCGATTATTTTGTAAAACTTTATATACTGCAGAAAAAGAAACAAAAGAATCAAGCAGATGCTATTTTTAATTACTTGTAAAATATAAAAATTTAAAATTTTGACAATTCAGCATAAATACGAAAATTCTATTTATCCCGATATTATTTTACAGATCCTGAACCGATAACAGCGATCCAGGCGATAGACATCAACGATACCAGGATCACGTTAACGTGGGACATTCCACGTGGACAATACGATGCTTTCGAGGTCCAATACATAAACACAGATGGAAATTACATTCAGAACATCACGTCGTTCAATTCGATAACCATTTCCGACTTGAAACCACACAGGAATTACACGTTCACGCTCGTGGTACGCTCTGGCACGGCATCCTCAAATCTCAGGATATCGAATCCTTTGAGCGCTAGTTTCACCACCAGCGAATCTTATCCTGGAAAGGTGGAGAAGTTCCATCCTACGGACATTCAGCCTAGTGACATCAGCTTCGAATGGTCTTTGCCTAGTCAGGAACAGAATGGCATCATCAGAAAATATACCATCACTTATGGATTGGAGGTAAGTCCAATTACAGGTATTTGACGAAATAATATTCCTGATAATGAAAACAAATAATAATGAAAACAATATTGCTGATATACGAAAATGTTACGTTCAAATTGATGAAATTACAATAAAATATTTGTCAGTTTGAAATGTAAAAGTTAATGAAAGTTAAAGATATGTATACTGATGTAAATGGGGAATATTTAAAAGTACATACATTTTGTGTCATTTTAACAACATAAAAATATTCCAAAATAATTTGGTAAAAGTAATTCATTGAACCTTAAATAATTGTAAATAATAACTTTGTATAATGTTCTTCAAGAACATCCATAAATTTGAACGTGTCACAGATGGTCTGAACTGACAATTTCAGAAATGAAATGTCAAGAATGAAATTTGGAACTGACTAAATTAGTTCAGTAACATTCGAATCGAATTGACCGAGTAGATTATAGAAGATAATGTTTAAAACTATTGCTTATTGTTCCTGCTCTACTGTTCTACTGCGGTTTACTGCTCTGTATCATTTAAATAAACTCGCGTAGATCGAATTGAAACGATGACTGTTTTCGCTATTATTAGGGTTCAGCACATACTCAGATGCAGGACTTCAGACCAAACGAATACCGTGGCATCATCAGATCCCTCATACCTGGTAAAACATACATCTTCCGTATCCAAGCGCAGACGAAAATTGGTTTCGGACCTGAGGCAGTATGGAAACAAAAGATGCCTATCTTGGCACCTCCAAAGCCACCGACACAAGTGGTACCAACCGAAGTCTGCAAAAGCAGCAGCACGATTCAAATACGGTTTAGGAAGAACTACTTCAGCGAACAGAATGGAGCTGTGACTTCGTACACCATCATCGTGGCGGAGGATGATAGCAAAAATGCTTCCGGTTTGGAGATGCCTAGTTGGAGGGACGTACAGGCGTACAGTATATGGCCACCTTACCAAGTAAGATTCTATTCTTCGTAATTGATCAAATGATGGGCGATTTTGCAATAAGTAGAAACAGGGAAATGGGTGTGCAAGAACTGTAATTTGTACAATTTACCATATCTTGGCTAGTTCAACTCAATAATTTGTGGGTTTTAGATGGAAAGCATTTTTAAATGTATATCTCTGAGAATATTAAATACAAATCTTATTATCCATATCTATGTTTATATTAGGGATTAATTTATTGAAAATGTGTTTTACTAGATGGAAGTATGAACATAATTCAGTAAAAGCAAATTTGAAATTGTTTTAGTTGGGTCAATGTCAATGTTAAATGATATACGTACAAGGTGATTCACATATGGTGTCACATGAATTATTCACCTATCTTCTATCTTCTATACATAAAGATTAAATGCCGTTCGTTGGTAAGTGCATTACTTGAGAACGGCTGGATTTGTCAAATTTAAAAAAAAGTATAATTAAATTTTATCCCAAACTTTCAGTTATTGCAATAAATTATTCGGTTCTAAAATGAATTGCAAAATGAATTTATTTCACGCATTTTCACTTTAATTATTTTTTAAATATATTTAAGAATTTTTAATCCAGTAATAACATGTCATTTTGTACGATAGAATTCATAGAGCAATTCCTTGTTAATAACAATCGAATTGATATTATTGTTTAATCTTGTCTTTACTTCGACAATATTTAAGTACGTTTACAAAGACTTTTTAATACTGATATATTATACAAGTCGAGGTGATAAACTTTTATATAACGTCACAGATGGGGATATTACCCTTTGGTATATCGAGTCACACTCGTGACGCACATTACAGTTCATATACAACAAATATAAATCCTATTTGCACCACGAGTCTGTAGTTTAATACCAACTGTAATTTCCATGTTCCAGAATCTCTAAATCCAAAACATATCTAACATTTCAACTTTCCTTATTTGTTTCAATATTGCAGTAATAATTACATAACACTCACTGACGCACCTGTTGAGAAATTTATAAATTAAGGGATTAATAATCATGTCATATTATTTAACAAAAGCTTTTAAAGGTATAAAAGATGAGTTGAAACAAGAACCTAAAGATTTTAGGAATGTTTTGTATGACACAACTAAAAGTTCAAAGTTTGCATTTATTTTTTGAAAATCATCTTTCCAAGAAACCACTTGCAGCCTCTTCATATTATTGACAGGAATTGGTCATTAATTTTTATCGACTTTCAATGTTTCATATCAAGTATCATATCCTGCAGGAAGGCTCTTCAATATTTTTAAATTGCGTCGAGATATGATTTTCTTTTTTCAATCGAACGCAATGCGTCATCGGCACGCTGAACGATCTCGCAATAGAGATGTAAAATAATGAATGCAATGTATCACGGCAAGTGGCTCGTTAACTTGCAAGATCACGAGCGAATAACGCAAACAACGAAGAAAATACGTGCACTCAAGACCACGCATAAACAATTGGTGCTCGCTGCAATTGTTGCATTACGTGTACGCCACGTGCAGTCAACAGTTGATCTCGGTACGCGACCGATTCTGGTCGTCGTTAGAGGACACACTAACGATTATGTGAACTGTCGTAACAGTAAAACGCGTAGAAATCAAATGAACGTCATCCTTGTGCTATTCGGACATTTCATAAATACCTGCATCCTTTTAACACAGTTTGTCCGCTAATCGCAGAGTTCGATTCGCGTTCTCGGATCTGCAAGTTGCCAGTAATGGTCGTTGAACGCTGCTAAAAATGTCGAAGTTTTGAAAGTTTTTAGGCTTTGTTAGTGTAAAGTAATAGTGCGAATAAATAGTTAACATTTTTGGCTTGAAGTCGAATAAATTGTATAAAAACTTGTGAAAGATCATAGTTACACATGAAAACTGTACTATAAGTGAAAACGTGAAGTGTTAATATACACAAAAACTTTGTACAAAATAATACCTGTTCAAGAAATAAATTTAAAATGAATACAGCAATAATAACAATGAAAATATGATGAAGAATATGGTCTTCATTTTTTATTATTAAACAATTTATAATTTATAAATTGACGAGAGAGGAACACATTAATTTGATTTAACAAATTATAGTGATTAGTGACGTCTTTGAGTGTACGTACGGTGTTGTGCATAAAAATATTGATATGAGCATCAAATTGGACCATGAACGTTGTACAGAGCTTTTTTTCAAAAAGCGGCAAGTTAATTGCACAGGTGAAGATGTATCTAATATTAAATGTAACAGTATCAATTATTACTAGTTAGATAATAATTATTTCATATTTTTCCATGAAACTTTTAGGTTCACTAATAATATTATGTATCAATTTATCTTTCTATTAATAATTTTTTATTTTTTATATGAAATGTCATAACTGCGATATAATTTAGGGTTTCATTAAATTGACCTCGACACACATGAGAACCTAAATCATTCGGACGACGCAGTTCTGCTTGCACTGCAAGTATTACAATTAGCCAACAATATTTGCTTTGATAATTTTGTTAAAATTATTTACAGCGTCTTCCTAATAAATAATAAAATTAAATCAGCATATGATTGTGTGCCTTGTTTGCACAGTGGCTTGAATCATTCTTTTGTCCTTGAAAAATCATTTAAATAATTTTCTGTCTCTAGGAAACATTTTACGAGTATAGAACATCTGTATATCACAAATAAGCGAGTTAATAAAGTACTTACGTGAATTAATACACGTGTGTCCGAAGAATGTACTTGACATGGATGTAGAAAAAAAACTCTTACGTGATGTTGTTCAATATTACCCCTCATTTCCTCAAAAAATGATTCAGTTCTTAGTAATTCTACTTATCCACACATCTGACGCTAATTAGAAATCAATGAACGTCGTTTAACATAGCCAACAGGAAATTAGTACATACTACGTACTATGCAATTTCGTATTATACTTTGCTTTATTGCGATGAAAAATTCGCGATGAAGAAATGAGAAATTTAAAAGTGTTGGGCAATTTAATATTTTTTACATAGGGTTAAATACAATAATTGAGATGTTTGGTGAAAAAAGAATGTATACTATATCTACACATGTACTTCCACTTTGATGACTCATGTAACTAGCTTTTGATAGCCAACATTTTTGTTATTGAATAATATAATGCACACGTAATTTGAAATGAAAAATAAAGTTTAAAAAATATTTTTGAATATTAAAATATTAAAAATATATAATTGTTATATATAAACAAAAGATTTAATGTAGTTGAAAGTACACGTTAGGTTAATTTTGATACATAACAACACAGATTTGAAGGCTTTAACAAATTTTTTAATTTAAAGGAAGAAACTTGTGAACCGATCAAATGATCGGTTTGGTAGTTTTAGTATTATTAGGGTACTTCAAAATGTAAGTCTTTTAGGTCATGTATGAATTTGTCGAAGAAAAAGGAAGTGTTCATATATAAATTGAATAATATATGGATAGTATAATATTTGAAATAATACATGAATATATGAATTGATAGTGATACATGAAATGATACATGAATATATGAATTAATAATAATATATGAAATAATACAGGAACATATGAATTAATAGTAATATATGAAATAATACATGAACATATGAATTAATGGTAATATATGAAATAATACAGGAACATATGAATTAATAATAATACATGAAATAATACATGAACATATGAATAACATACGAATGTTAATAATATGATTGAATAATATAATCTTACTGACAAAGCCAACATAACTTTTTAACCAACCCAAAACTATTTTCCACTTATGTCCAGGTGATGGAACCTTATTATCCATTCAAGAATGGATCCGTGGAGGACTTTACGATCGGTAGCGAGAATTGTGACAACAAAATAGGATACTGCAACGGGCCTCTGAAGTCCGGATCCACTTACAGAGTAAAAGTCCGAGCGTTTACAGCACCTGATAAATTCACGGACACCAGTTACAGTTTCCCAATTCAAACAGGTGAGAAAGATCATGTGAAAATCTTGATGCAAACAACGATTGTTCCAATCGGTTCTGTTAGGAAATTTTCAAATTTATGGAAAGAGGCCACGATGAACATGTATTTTTCATATTTCTCAGTAGATTTCATATTTCTATAAAGCGGAAAATACATTTTCTTCACTTTGTTCAGATACTTTACATCAGATGTTGCGACAAAGTGTTTTAAATTTAGAAAGAGTTTATTGCTCTTCTTTAAAAATACAATTTTTGTACTGTGATACTTTTTGAGATTTTGCTTCTTTTATTTTGATTACTTCAAAAGCTTATATGTAGAAATAGATAGACAAATTTTTGTGTAACTCGATGTTTTGTGAAATTAAAATAGCACTCTGTGTAGAGTTTTATATTAAGCTTGTTTCTTGATATTTTCTTTATTTTTTCAAAAGTATACATAGAATGGTTTTGTGAGATATAGTTATAGGAAGCTTGTTAAATTCATGCCTCGTTATTTCGTATACATGTCTGCCTAAGGATTGCTGCTGGCAGGTAAGCTAACATATGTTAACATATATTTTAATCGAGTATAGGGGACAAAACATTTTTTACATTTAGCCTATTTATAACCTTTCAAAGCCATAGAAATCAAAATTATGTCATAAAAAGGTATGCTTATGGACTATTATTTGGTCCAAAAGCTTCTTCGTGATAAATCGTCAACAAGCTATAATATTTTTCCGCAGTTACTATCATTCTTACTTTCCTGATCCATTAAGACAAAAGCAACTAATTCTGTAGAGAATTAAGTAAAAATACTTTCTCTAACGCAGAATAGGATGTTTATTATAACTAACAGTGAAGACACACTTACATAAACATATTATATTTGACGTAACGATAAAAATATCCATATATTTAGATAACGAAAAATGGAACGCATAACTAGCTTCGAGCATTTTTTTGGTATTGTGTATGCGGTTTATTTATCGATTTCCAGTTACGGTTATAACGTGTATAATAAATCACCGTTGGTACAGTTTTTTCGTTTCGAGTAACATGTTACCCAACCGTGTTTTCTAAAACAGAAATAACTTACAAACTATACATATTGAAATTAACTATAAGAACTTATTATCTAAAAATGCTTTATAAAGTGATTGGTTTTATATGGATAGTTGAACTATGAATATCAACAAGAAAGTCGAAATGATAAAAATTGCTTGAGTGACCTGAATTACCAATTCATACCACCGCATGTTCACTTTATGGTTCAGCCAATCGACGGCACAAAACGTGTATTGTGCACATGTAACTATGAAAAACGAATTGTTTAAAAACGTTTGTGGAAGCGGGGAAAAGACTACTTTAGTCCCGGCTCTTCCTTAATTTATTACAATTTTGATAACAATTTTGATAACAATTTTTATTACAATTGTGTAAGACAGTAATGTTCACAATTATACATTCATTGTGTAATGAAGATATAATATAATTGTTATTAAATAAGTTTGCTAAATGACGGATTTAAAATTAGTTGACTAAAATTGAAAAATTGTCTAATTTCAAAATAGAGTAATATTGTTACGTATACTTCAACAGATAAAGACAACACGGCCATCATTGTCGGAGTGACGGTTCCAATAGTGCTTTTGTTAACTCTACTCGGTATTGGCTTATTGGTGAGAAGAAGAAGAAGTCAAGGTCGTAAAACAACTGAAACACGAACCACCGATAACTTGTCTTTACCAGACAGCGTCATTGAGACCAGGTAAATTATAAACAATTTTTTGGCTACTTTGCAATGTACCATTTTTGTACAAATTAATTTATAGACAAATTATTGCTTTAATGGCCACATTGTTTTTCACCTTCTTTTTATCTGTTCTGTCAAATACTAATTGCAGTGTAAAAATTAGTAATTTTACAGCGTAATATTAGTTGACGTTTTCAAATATTATTTAAAATGTGGAAAATATGTGTGATTGCAAGAATTAGATGTTACAAAATGTGTGGCTATTAAAGTATTAATGTATGAATCAAACGGTGTATATACTTCAACAATTTATACTCTGAAATTGACAAATTTTATGAATTTTATGAATCTGTTGAATTTTATGAATTTGATGAATTTGATGAATTTTATGAATTTTAAGAATTTGATGAATTTTAAGAATTTGATGAATTTTAAGAATTTGATGAATTTTAAGAATTTGATGAATTTGATGAATTTGATGAATTTTTAAAATTTGATGAATTTGATGAATTTTTAACATTTGATGAATTTGATGAATTTTTAACACTTGATGAATTTTTAAAATTTGATGAATTTGATGAATTTTTAAAATTTGATGAATTTTACGAATATAATGAATTTGATGTATTTGATGAATTTCATGAAAATATTAATAATGAATTAATTATAAGTACATAAAGAATTTGTTGTAGATAATACTTATTTGAATAAACGATCCAAGATGAAATTAAAAGCCTCAATTAAATTTATTTTTAAATAATTTTGAATAGTATTTTAGATGCCAGTAACCGTGGTTTTATTTTATTCCTTTTAGTCGGCCAATCAAAATAGAGGACTTCGCAGAGCATTATAGAACAATGTCAGCGGATTCCGACTTTCGGTTTTCGGAAGAATTCGAAGAGTTAAAGCACATTGGAAGAGATCAACCATGTACAGCGGCAGATTTACCTTGCAATAGGCCAAAGAATCGTTTTACGAATATTTTGCCCTATGATCATAGCAGATTTAAGCTTCAGCCTGTAGATGACGAAGAAGGATCTGATTATATCAACGCCAATTATGTCCCAGTATGTTCAACTTCTGTATTAATTATTTATATCATTTACAGAAAATTGATCTTTCTAGAATGTTAAATTGACATACAATTTTCACTTTGGTGTTCAATTTCAATTCTCTTTAATTTCAATTTTTATAATCCACTTTTTCTGTGATCTAACTTGATATTAGCAGTATAATGTTTTAACTTCAAACATTGAACTTGAAAAATAATTATCTTTTAGTAAAAAAATGTGGTTTTTAAGTATTGGTTGCAATTTAGGTTTTAGACAAAGATATTAATGAAATTTTTATATTAATATTGCAAAAAATAACGAGAATTTTTAACTGACGTAGCTTCAAAACACTGTATTTGTAATATCAACAAATAATAGAATGATAATAAAAACAATATCTGCAATAAGATAATGCAACTGATTCAGATACCAGTTTGCCAGATGCTCGCAAGATCTATCATTATTTATTTCTGTGTGTACAGAAGTATATGTTTCTCTTGAAAAGTAAATGGATATATTAAGAATTAAATGAAAAGATCAAAAAGAAAAATATATTTCGTTATTTTCGTCTTGGTTTTAACAGGGTCATAATTCTCCAAGAGAGTTCATCGTCACGCAAGGTCCTCTACATTCGACACGTGATGATTTCTGGAGAATGGTCTGGGAAAGTAACAGCAGAGCAATTGTGATGCTAACAAGGTGCATTGAAAAAGGCAGAGAAAAGTGCGACCATTATTGGCCGATGGATACACTACCAGTTTATTACGGAGACATTTGCGTTACGATATTGAACGAAACGCATTATCCAGACTGGAGCATCACGGAATTCATGTTGTGCAGAGTAAGTGATGCAGCATCTACAATTTTCATTAATTTATCATTCGCAACAGTTATAACATTTTCGATAGTTAACAAAATAATCTTCACGCGCTATCTTCTGCTTCTTTATTATACGAAAATGCATTTCGTAATATTGGAAGAAAAATTTGGTCGGTATCGAAGCATCGTTTTCTAAAGTTTCGCCGAATTGCTTAAGATTCATAATGGTTTGGTAAAATCAAAACATTCCGAAGTTAATCAGTATTGTACTCCGATGTAATTTACTGCATATTAATAGTAAATTAAGCCAATAAAATCAATATTAATTGAATTTTCACAAAAATGGAACAAGTAGCGCCATCTCTCCGGCGAACAGAGTGAACTACACGTTTTCGGAGCTGTAGTTTCATTAGTTCCCGCACTCTTCCGCTAGATGGCGATTATAAATTTTAAACAATTCTTAGGCTAATTAGAATTTCCGACTTATGTGCTGTTGTCTAGTTTTCCGAAGTTTCGCATTTTATTATAAGATTTGTAAATCTTCTGGATTTACATAAATATAGGACTTGTAATATATACTTACTTGACCCATGCGCGTTTAATGCAAGGTTCTTGGAACTTCGAATGGTGCGTCTAGCGAGCACACATATCTTCAGTCCAAAACATTTTCGTCAAAGAAAATGCGGAATAAATGAAACTATAATTTAACAGTAAATCGTAGCTCTTAGCTCGATATCGTTTTCTAAAGCTCATTTCGTGAAAAATATTTAGAAAACGATATCGATTACCAGGTCACACCACGTGGAGGTGGCTACGACAGTGACCCACCCTATCTCCAAGTCCCAACCACCCACCATTTGCAAATAGCTCATTTATCGGAAGGATAAATGAGTTCTAACTCTACTTAGCCCGTTGGCTCGCGAAAATATACAAGTTCTTTACCATAATATAGCAAAGAACTTGTATCGCACGCACGCACAAGTTCCTTAAAACTAATTTATACAGGCACACCATACAATTTGACGCACTTGCATTCTAAGATTGCACCTCTGTTATCTAAAAACGGCACAAAAAGCAAAGGGAGAAGGAAAGAAAGTTAGAAGAACTTTCTACTAAAAGAAAAGAAAGTTAGAAGAACTTTCTACTAAAAAAAAAAAAAGAAAGTTAGAAGAACTTTCGCAAAAGGGTGGACCAGCATTCTCTATCAAGTGAACCTCGCCCTCCTGGGTCAAAGGGTAGTCGCATCGTGACTTACGTGAACCACGAGACAGATATGAACCGAAAACACTGGCAAGAACGAGTGACACATCCGCGAAGGGTTTCCCATTTCTCCCCGCTCCCGTTGAAAGGGAGTCTAACAGCAGAGAGGAAACCCACGCCGTGAAGCGGCAGATCGAGATGGACCATCAATCAAAATGCCTCGCAGAGATGTGTCCCTGGCGCTACACCAGCATTTGCAGCTCACAACTGCCGCGTGTTCACAGCATTATGTACCCCCAATGATCCACTTGGGTTCGGACCAATCGACAGAGAATTACCGACTAATACTACACTCTATCGCGCAAAAAAATTCACGAATTGTGAAAATAGGTGCAAGTTAGAATTGTAAGCGCTCACGCAAACTCACTTATAAACTTAATACTAATTTCGTGGGATCCCACATACACACTCTGTTCTAAAATTGCACTCGTATTACGTAAAATGAAGCGATAAACGAGAGAGGAAGGAGAGGGACTAATACTATGATCTAACGCGGAAAAAGATCGCGAATAAAAATGAGTGCAATTTAAAACAGCAATAGCATACGCACACGCTTATTAACATACTTATTCTAAACGCCGCACGCGTACCTCTTATTCTAAGATTGCACTCGTATGATCTATAACGAAATAAAAATCAAAGGGGAAGGTAAGAAAGTTAGAAGAACTTTCTACAAAAAGGTAAGAAAGTTAGAAGAACTTTCTCCAAAAAGGTAAGAAAGTTAGAAGAACTTTCTACAAAAAAGAAAGAAAGTTAGAAGAACTTTCGCAAGAAGGTGGGTCAGCATTTTCTGCCAAGTGAACCTCGCCCTCCTGGGTCAAAGGGTAGTCGCATCGTGACTTACGTGAACCACGAGACAGATATGAACCGAAAACACTGGCAAGAACGAGTGACACATCCGCGAAGGGTTTCCCATTTCTCCCCGCTCCCGTTGAAAGGGAGTCTAACAGCAGAGAGGAAACCCACGCCGTGAAGCGGCAGATCGAGATGGACCATCAATCAAAATGCCTCGCAGAGATGTGTCCCTGGCGCTACACCAGCATTTGCAGCTCACAACTGCCGCGTGTTCACAGCATTATGTACCCCCAATGATCCACTTGGGTTCGGACCAATTGACAAAAAATAACTGGTTATACTACAATCTAACGCGTAAAAAGTTCACCAATTGTGAAAATGAGTGCAAGTTAGAACAAGAGGCACTTACAAGGACCCACCCGCCCTCCCACGAGATTACAATTAACTTAGAATTAACGCACGCATCCCACGATGATCCCTCGATGATATCTTCAAGTTTCGTATATACGCATTTCATACATGCACTCATCCATGCTACAATATTACAGAAGCCCGTTAGACGCAACTTAAAATAAACTTAAAATTAGCGCATCCATCGGTGAAATCTTCCTGTGATAGTCCTGGATGATTACCTATGCTGTAACAATATGCGAACGGAGAAAACAGATGCAAAATTAGTAATATTATAATATATGTCCATGTAGGGATATATGACTCATACTTTCCGTTCTGGTACGAAGATTGTAGATTCACTTCGGCATACAGCCTCTTCTTTCTTCGGGTAAAACCCTCACAAAACTCACTCGCGAAACACTCGATAAATAAGTCGAATGTTTAACATTTTCGGAAAAAAATGAAATAAAATTCGAGTCGACTCGAGGAAAACATGCAAATAAAATAACAATATATTTGTGAAATATTCAATTACTTACTTAAAAACAACACCTAAAACGTACAAATGTACTTAAGATAAATAAGAATCATTAATTACTTAAAATCAAAACCTGAAACATACAAATGCAATTAAGACAAATATGAATTTTGACTTACTTACTTAAAATAAAAATCTGAAATATACAAATGTAATTAAGACAAATATGAATCATTAATTACTTACCAAAAATCAAAAACTGAAACATACAAAATCTTATTAACATAGGAAGTTGTAGGAGAGGGAGTGAAATTTTACTTTATTTGGTACAAAATTTTTGGAGCACAGAAAACGCAATGAAAATTGCGGATTTGAGAAGAAAGAACATAATAACTTACCAAAAATCAAATACTGAAACATACCAAATTTTATTAACATAGAAATTTGTGGGAGAGGGAATGAAATTTTATTTTATACAAAACTTTCGGAACATAGAAAACGCAATGAAAATTGCGGATTTGAGAAGAGAGAACAACATTATAACTTACCAAAAAGCAAATACTGAAACGTACGAAACATTATTAACATACGAAATTGTGGGAGGAGTGAAATTTTTCTTTATCCGAAACAAAATCTTGAAAAATAGAAATCGCAAAGAAAATTACGAATTTAAGAGCAATGAACGACAAAATAACTGATTTAAAATCAATCTCTGAAACAGAAAAATATAGTTAACACAAGAAATGATCAAAATGATCGAAAAAGAGGAATGACGGTGAAAATAGATTCGCGATTATATTTCGAGTTTCGCGATTTTATGACCGTGTGCTCGTCGAAATTCGAGCAAAACGCGTTTGACGATACATTTCGTACCGTTTAAAAAACCCATGTAAAATACAAAAATATAATTGCGAGCATAGTGACAAAATGACTGTCCATCCGAAGATGGACAGCCATTAATAGTTCCCCTCTTCTTTGGCAAATTTTGCCGGGGCTCTTCGGCATATAGCCTCTTCTTTCTTCGGCACAGCCTCATAAAAATCACTCGCGAAATTTTACGGTAACTCGGATATTCTTTGCTTTCAATCACATAAACTTTCAATTTGTCAATCGATCTCCACAAACAGATAGCACTTTTATAAAAATAAAAATGAACTATCCATTTGCTTCAATCGACAAATCAAAATTTTATAAAAAATTCTTTACTTAAGAAAGAAATTCTCGAAATTAAAATACGACCAGCGATTCTTAGAATGCGCTGTCCGTAAAAGAATATCCGAGCAGAATTTTTATTTAAAGCACTTCACTTCACTTCACTTCACTGTATACTTCATTTTTGCAATCGGGTCTAGAACCACGACTGCGACTTACAAACTAAAAGGCCTGGCCTTACGAACAATCGAGTTCAAGAGAATATTAAACAGAATAAATTCATATTTAGATTTTCTCTTCTCGATTTTTCGTTAACCCCCCAGATGCAAGCATCTCACGTGTGTTTTACCGGAGGACAGAGAAACATGAAAGCTTGCTCTGGCCCTACCTACTTAAAACTAACTCAATCACACCAGAAGTAAGCTACCTGCCTGCCTAACGCTATATTTAAAAAATTGCAAAGTCCATTCTCACAAAAACACACTCCACGATTCTCACACACGCCACCCGGGTGCAAAAAAGCCTACTCCTAGGGAGTACGTCCCGGGACGTCTCCGTCACCCGAGTTCAATACAACATTCACACTCTAAGTTCATACCTTTTTTGCTGAAATCGATCGACAATCGACAGTGAACATTGAACATTTACATATTTCATTTTCTAATTCTTTCGAATATTCAATGTAATATGTGCATGTAATAATTTTGTAATTACTCAAACAATTTTGTAATTCTTATTCACTTTGTATAATTTGAAAACTACTCGACTTGCATTTTGTATGCATTTTTAGAATTTTGCAAAATTTTTATAATAAATCTACAGTTTGTAATCGACACAAGGTCCACGACCTAACCACACACACACACGTGTAACTTGTGTCGATAATTCACTGCCAAATTGTCGATCGCCGAAACATCTTAAAACTAAACCGTGCTCACCTGCTCTAACTCATGCGAGTAGCATCTAAGCACGCGTATGAGTTTAGAGCATAAAAATGAACACGGCCAACAATATTTTCACCTACCAGCTTTCTTCATGTGTGCTGAAAATCCTGAGCTAAGAAACATGATTAATATCATGCTAATAAAGTGTCTCTTCCGATAAAAATTTACTCTAAAGTTTCAAAAAGGAAAATGGAAGAACACTTTGCAAAAATCTAAGTATATCGATTGATCCATTTTTAACAGATTTTTAATATCAAAGTAAATTCACTAAATGATTCAAACATTCATAATTAACTTTGATATCAAAATCTGTTTCTCGCGAAATTTTCTTGTACATATGTGTATATTTAAAGGAGTTCACGGTACGCGTACAAAAAGATTAAACTACTATGAAATCGGAGGGTCATCCGACTTCTATGTAATTTTAAAGATGTTATATCGGTTCGTAAGAGAATTAAAACGCGATGTACAAGAAAACCCTAACCTGATCTAATAAATGAAATATGCAGTTTGTACGATTATTGCACGATCGTACAGTCGTGGTCACTATGCTCGCTCAAATAATAAAAATACAACCAGTTCCCGTGCCGTTTCGGACCATTCGTCCTACGACATGATGGGAACCGGAGGAACCGTAAAGCATGCGACTCACCGATCGCTGACTCGAACTACTCGGCTCGTGAGCGATCGGCTGTACTCGTACCACATCGTTAGAGACTGATTGACTGCATCTCAGAGATTGACCCATGATCGATTGCTTTCGTACGATCAGGCATCTCGGCTCGGCATTGAATCGTCCTTCTGGAAACAGAAAGAGTCATAGGACGTTAGCAAACTCTTCAACGATTCGTATTTCTTTGTCAATATATTTAAATTATAATAAATAAGCACATTTGCGAGTAGGTAACGTGCAAACAAACATGCATGCAAAACTATGCAGAAATAACAGTTGAAACATTTTCACAAACGTATTAAAACATGTTAGGTCATTATAACGTAAACATACTACAACGTTTGAAAAAGTACGTTAAAACACTTTGTTAAATAATCCATAAAACCCAGTAAAAAATTCGGAAATGTATGCAAAAACACATAGGTAACCACACCATAAAACTCACTATAACGTTCTCTAAAATATGTCAAAACACATAGGTAACCACACCATAAAACTGTCTATAACATTCACTAAAATATGTCAAAACACATAGGTAACCACACCATAAAACTGTCTATAACATTCACTAAAATATGTCAAAACACATAGGTAACCACACCATAAAACTCACTATAACATTCACTAAAATATGTCAAAACACATAGGTAACCACACCATAAAACTCACTATAACATTCACTAAAATATGTCAAAACACATAGGTAACCACACCATAAAATTCACTACAACATTCACTAAAATATGTCAAAGCACGTAGGTATTCACACCGTAAAACCCAGTAAAATTTGTGTAAAACACTGGTAAAACACTTAAATAACCACACCATAAAACACACTAATGTATCCGTATACACATGCACAATCACAAATTAAAACACACTAGTAAGCACGTAGGTATATGGGGAACCACACCGTAAAACACGTTAATACACCCCCGTATATGCACTAAAAAACTTCATAACACACACTAGACACTTGCACTAGAACACTAGATAACACAGGGATGAACACACGATCGGTTAATTAAGACTTTGACTCGTACCGGTGCGAGATGTCACGGTCGATCCGAACACTTCGGCAGCTTGAACAGAACTGAATACCTGTGACACTTATCAAGTTAAGAATGATAGGTAAACCGTGGACCAATCAGCTGTCATGTCAATGAACCAATACCACGCAGTTTGAACAATGCTGAACCCCTATGACCTTTATCAAGTTATCAGTGATAGGTGATCCATGGACCAATCAGCTATCATGTAATCCACCAATACAGGGCAATTACGTCATTCATACCTGTATTTGTAATATCAAAATTTTTTATTTCAATTTTTAATTTTTCAATTGTTTATTTAACAAATTATTATTACAAATATTTAAATGTATCATTTTTATTACAATCGGTTACAATATTTTGTTTCGTTATTACATTTTTATATGATATCTAAATTATACATTCTTTTTAATATTATTTTAAATTTTTGAATAAATGCTCGTTAAATTATTATTGTATGTACTGAAATTCATGTTTCTTTTTCAACTTTAATCCGTTTTTCTGTTGCTTTTTTTATATACAGTAAACATATTCCACGTAGTTTGTTCGTGTTTTATGTATGTATGTGTCTTGTTTATTGTTTCAAATAATAAATATATACCAGTATTTTGAATTTTAATTTCAAAAAATTTTCTTCGAATCGCCAAAAATCGATTTCACACATGTTTCTTTTCTTAAAAAGGAGCTTATTTTTAAAATTTAACGTGATTTAGAGCATGACGGTTTTCCGAAGAATAGCCCCTAAGGATTTCAAATTTAGTTCTGTCAGTTCCCACCCTCCATCGTTCATAAAAATCATTGCAAAATAGTCTACTCAACAAAAATTTTATTTTACAATGTTCATCGATATGTAATAAACTTTTTTCTGAAACAGGGTGACGTTAAGAGGGTTATTCAGCACTTCCATTTCACCACGTGGCCAGATTTCGGTGTTCCAAGTCCACCGCAAACCTTAGCCAGATTCGTGAGAGCGTTTAGGGAAAGAGTTCGTCCAGATCAAAGGCCAATCGTGGTTCACTGTAGCGCTGGGGTGGGTCGTAGCGGTACTTTTATCACCCTGGATCGAATCCTTCAGCAGATCTTGGTGTCCAAGTACGTGGATATCTTCGGAATAGTTTGGGCAATGCGGAAAGAACGTGTCTGGATGGTCCAAACCGAGCAACAGTACATCTGCATACATCAGTGCCTTCTGGCGGTGTTGGAAGGCCAGGATATGACTGGACCACCTAGGGAAATTCATGACAATCAGGGATTCGAAGGTGAGTTTGATTGGTGAACGTCTTCAGTTGTTGTTATCTTGAGTATTAGGATAGATTCTATCATCTTGAAAGATAACCTTGCGAGTTTATATTTGATTCTTTGCGAAAGAGCTTTGCTAGAGTGGTAGACAAGAAATGTGCGTAGATTAACAGTCTTTGGTGATGTCTTTGAACGGTGCTTTCCAAATGTCATTTCTGGGAAAAAGAAATTAATGTTTATTAATTTTTTATTGGTTTTTCGAGTTGTTTGAAATGTGAACAAGTAGTGTTAGTTGACAAAATAAATTCTATTATTTGATATAGTAAAATTAAGATTTCTTCGTTTACTTAAGAAATATTTATGTCGATTTAAAGTGTTAATGCAGACACGAATAACTTAGGTTTTAATGTGTTTATGCATTTCTGAGTTTTTATATCTTTAAGTTTCAAAGCTGCGAGATCTTCAAAATTCTAAACTTTCAAACTCTCAAGTTCGTAAATTTTCAAATTCCTAATTCACTAAATTTTCAGATTTCCAACTTACTAAAGCCCCTTTCAAATTCCCAAATATCAAAATATTTAACTCATAAATTTTCGTATACTCAGATTCTAAGTTTCCAAATCTTCAAATTCTTAAACTCTTAAATATATCCAATTGTCAAATTCCCAAATTGTTAGATTTCCAAACTCGTCAAATTCCTATGTTTCTAAATCTCCAAATCTTTGAATTTCTACATCTTTTAATTCCTAATTTCACAAGTTACCAAATTCCCAAATTTTCAAAACATCAAACATCCAAATTCCGAGAATATTACCCTCCCAACTTAAAAAAATTTTCAAATTCTCAAATTTTTAATTTCTAAATTTGGCAATTCCTATAGTACTCTTTTAATGGAAAGCACTGTTTTAAACAAAAAAGAATTGTAGTTAATTGAAATACTGAAAATTTCTTGTAACAAAAGATATATATTATTTCAATATTATATTTAAAAAAAAATTAAAAATGGAGTTGCTTTGAGAAAAATGTTAAAAGAAGCGTTGGACCTACGTATATTGACGAATTTTGTTTGTAATTTTGGCAGAAGCAAACACAATTTAGAATTTTGTGAATAATAATGTGTGAGTTTATAATATACTTATATATGTTTTTACATTATACAGCAGAAATTTTGTAAACTTCGTACAATTATATTTTTGAGTATTTACATATGTAACAACTTTTCGGTACTTCAAGAAAAAGTATATAAAAAGAAACAAATTGTTAATGAATTATTTACAAATTTAATGTTAATTATTCGAATAAAAACTGCAACTTCATTTTATTGTGAGAACTGAAAAATCAACACATTTTCTCAATTATCATTAAATTTTGAAACGAATATCCACTCTAGGAAAGCTCACGTATAATTGATACTGAAATCGTGAAATACAAAGTGAATAAATATTATTTAAGTAAAGATTTCAATATTCGTTAATTTGTTGAGTGAGAAGTGCATTTTTCCTTGTGTTTGAATTAAATTGTTCGAAACAGGAAACAGTAGTGCATGTATTATATGATTCAAGGTTGATGAAGTATTTACAAAATTTGCAGATGCTTCGAAAAATCATAATAATTTACACGCAGTGGTGATGGGCGTTCGATACCTTTTCTCGTCAATTTTCAATATCTCGAAGTTCGAAAGTTTTGAATATCTCAAACTATATATATATATTGTTAACAAAGTTAACGAACAATTCAGCGATTAAAATCGTCAATAAAAATTTAGCTGTACACAGTCAATAAAATATTATTTCAGTTACTATTTGTAAAATATCGAATATAAATAAAGTCTGAAATGTAAACATAATTGGTAATAAAATCTAAAAATATGTATATAATCGATTATAACATCTAAAAGTGCAAATATAATCAATAAAATGTAAAAACATAAACATAATCGATAAAAAAAATATAAATACAAATATGATCAACAATAAAATAAAAATCTATAAATATAATCAATAATAAAATTCAAGAATGTAAATATTATCATAAAATCTAAAAATGTAAATGTAGTCAATGATAAAATCTCAAAATGTAAATATAGAACATAATAAAATGAAAACTGTAAATATAGAAAATAATAAAATCTAAAAATGTAAATATAGTCAATGATAAAATCTAAAAATGTAAATATAGTCAATAATAAAATCAAAACTGTAAATATAGAAAATAATAAAATCTAAATATGTAAATATAATCAGTGATAAAATCTAGAAATATAAATATAGAAAATAATAAAATCTAAAAATTTAAATGTAATCGATAATAAAATCTAAAAGTGCAAACGTAAATAACAATAAAATCTAACAATGTAAATATGATCAATAGTAAAATCTGAAAATATAAATACAACCAATGTATAAACAAATATACAAAACAATGATTAAATATCGAAATTGTTCAGAAGTACCTTGCACTTCATCGAGGTTCAAAGCTTCTCGATATCAAATCTTTCGAAATTTCGACGATATTCAAACCGTTTCGTATGTTGAAACCCATCACTCATGATTAATGTTTATCCGTTCTTTGTTCTCTCTCCCCTAATTTCAGTGATTTGTGAACTTGCAAGTTTCCTCTTCTTGCTCCGTAATATTCCAAATCACTAAAATTATATTCGAAAACGACATATTTGTATCTATATTTCCGAGTTAAAAATTGTGAATAAAACTCTAGCGACTAAAAATACCGATCTTTCTTGAATGATCAAGCGGTGATGGTGGTGGTGGTAGTGATATTGATCTTATAAAACGGGGTACATTCGATTTTATGTCACGTGCAAAGATGTTGCTTTTGGTAAATTGTGTCACATCCGTACGTAGCGAATCACTTCCCTTCTGCAACCTTGTACTCCCTTTGAATCCAGGCAAGAATCGAAGCTCCGTTGAAAACGCAAACAGTCCTGCTGAAGATGAAAAGGAAAGGTGACCCTCAAACTGCGATTCCTGCGTCGATGGTAATTTCGATCCTGGCTTTTTTCTCTTTCGCTTGTCTTTCTTTCTTCTTTGAACAGCGTGTCGCATGTCATTATTACTAGTGCACGTTGCACGAATACACTGTTTCAAAATTAGCATACAAGCTTCAAAAGGAACATAATCGGTGACAAACGTATTTGTTCACTTCGTTACAATTTACATATTTAATAATACGATTAATGAATGATATTTACGTCACTTTATTTAGAAGTGTAACATACTGAAAACAATTTAACATAACACAATATAATACAGTATAATGTAATATAATATATCATTACACAATATAGCGAATTATAATGAAATTTAAATAATATAAATTTAAATTTGAGTAATATAGTGAAGTTTGAATATTATATAATAAAATGAAATATCATGAAATTTGAGAGTATAGTATAATGAAATATAAAGAAAATTAAATTTACAAATATAAATGTACTTCAGAAATATAAAATTAGTTCATAATTACTTATTATTTAACTAATAATGAATTTTACTATCTTATAAATCGTTGTCGTTTTTGATATGCTTGCTAGTATTTTTATTTGAATTAATTTGGATTTTGTGGTACGTTTTTCTTCTTCGAAATTTGATACACGATAGTCTAATAAATTTTATTCGATTGTTCCAATAATCGATGTTATACTTCTAAATAATGTGATGTAAATGTTACAGTGATAAATACTTTAACGAAGTTTTCTATTTAAATGTCTTTGTGAATTAGAAAATTTGAATTTTACAAAAACTTGATATTAGAAGCAAAATTAATTTGGAGTCAAATATGTTAGACTTCTGTGTTCTAAAATTATTTGGTACATGATAACTTAATAACGATATATTAACAGTATATAAGATATATTAAAACTATTTAAATATTTGTAGCAACATTTGCTAATGTGTAGCAATTATTATCGCTGATGACTATTTAATCGAAGTGAGATAAAATAGTTAAAAATATTACATAGAACAAATTTTTATTTTACTTTCTTGTATCACTGAAAAAATACTAGAATAGCTTCATGTATTTACTATCAAAAATTACTAGAAAAAACTGCTAGCAAAATTTGAGATTGATAAGTTTGAAATTAAATAATAAGATATTACTTTATTGATGCAGCTGCAATAAGTTTACACTAAAATACATAGAATAAACACTTTTTATCCTATTTTAGTATAAAATTGAAAAACGTTCTTTTTTAGTGCTATATTTAATCAGCATAATCATACTTTTACATGTTGTATAGAAAGATATTTGGATGATTACAGGTTCTTATTTATTTTACATTTTGAAGCTATAATATTTCCATTAATTTAACTTAGAGTAATTCTGTAGTATTTAATTTTTATAGGAATGTTTATAAACTATGCAAATTTTAATCGTTATATAGTTAGGCGAACTTCACTGCATGGCATGATAATTGTTCATGAGTTTTATCGTAGGTCATTATGTTCTGCAATATCAATAATTTATAAATTTACAAGTTCTTTTTCTTGGCTTTTGATAGTACACTTTATTTTTTATGAACTTGTTACAAATTTAATTATAAACATTTCTGCAATGTAAGTTGAGAAAACATAAAACAGTGTTACGAATACAATATTCAGGAATAATTGAATTTTAATTCAGTTAGTAAATAAATTATTAAATTAATAGCATACAAACTGTTTTATCCTGTCTGATTTGAAAATGGAAGTAATAATTTCTCTATTCTTTATTTTACCAATTTTTATTTTTATTTCAATTACCTAGGTATGCACAATTCATGAATATAAAAATTAACTGACTCAAGAGGTCATTAGTTTACCATAAAAAATCTCAAATAAGAACGATAAGATAACATCATACAGTTATTCAAATTATTTCGAACAAATTTTTATTAAAATTAAAAAAAAATTGTAATAAAAATATCATAGAAATTTTTGCTTATTGTATGAAAATCAAACGAAACGATTGTAACAAAACATACAAAAGTATTAAATAATTTATTTAGGTACTATAAATGTATTTATTTAACACAAACCTAGAAGATGTATTACTTATTTTCAAAATCATACTGGATAAACCAAAAAAACTAGTTTCTAATCAACATTAAAAAACAGGTTTCAAATAGAACACTAATTTACTAATCCACTATCAACTACAATTTAAAAAACCGTAATGAAAGCTATACTCACACGCATCTTGTATACTCACAAAAATCGATCAAACACTAATAAGTCATCATATACCATCATTATTAAAATTTAATGGAGAACATTAGGAAACGTAGTAACTGCATCTAATCGATCTGCTTCACAAACGAATCTAGCCTGGCATGATTGATCTTAATTCAAGCGTCATGATCATCCATTTTGATTCCCGGAATTCCTACTTGATATCGTGTATCTTTGCAGACGACGAAGGAATAGCAGAATCAGGGATGTGATGCTCGAATACCTCATATCATTCAGGGATCAAGGAATACGAGGATCATGTAGAGGTATTTTGAAGGACGACAGTGGCATTCGATGACACGCCCGTGTGTTTAGAACTCAAACAAATAAACGGAAGCTGAACGCGAAGCCGAGGAAGAATCAGTGTGTCTGGTTCTGTTTAGAAAGACTTGTGATGAATTTTTTTTGTTCAACCATGATTCCAGAAGTGATTTTCTAGTTAGTTTCCTCGTGGCGGGCGACACGTGCCCAAGTGATAACAGTTTTAGTTTTCATTCACGTTTTGTGAAACTGTGAACTGAACAACGCCAAAGCTCACGAAGAAGTTTTGTACACGTGAACACGGGAAGAGTTCGAGATCGTCTTGACAGCACGTGGATGGTAAATCAGCCGACAATAATTCATTCCCGCTAATGCCTTATGGCGGAAGTGTGGCTCGAAAGGTAATTTACTCATTCTGGAGAGAATTTATGCGAACGAAACGAGAATTCCCAGATTTTGTACCGTAGACAGGTGGACAAACTTTGAGAGAGAAATTCCTTCCTTTTCAAATTATAAACACTTTATGTGGATGGCTTGCTTTGAAAGCTTATTATAATCTCGTTGAAAGACGTTTAAAGTTTCTTAGAATTTCTAACATTTCGAAACGTTTCTACGGAAATTATAATTGTAAGAGACTTGAATTAGTACATATAATTAAGGTATACTGAGTGTAGAAGGAATTGAAAAGTGTAAATGTCAATTTGTCTTATATCGATCACTTTAATTTTTAAGTTCAGTGTACAGGATATTTAAGTATATTGTGTATGGTCAAAGGAGTTTAATATAAGGGTTGCCATAATTGGACCACATCTACGTTAGATTTGTTGGCATAATTGGTTTTCTATGTTTACAGGTGATTAATATAATTACTATTATGTATGACAGTTAACAATGAAATATTTTAACATCAAATCTCATTTTCCAATTTTTATATCTCAAATTTTTGTACTTTTAATATTTGTGTATTTCTCAAATTTTTATAATCCTCAAATCTCTATATCACAAAATCTTTGTATACCTTAATTTTTCTATTTTTGAAGTTTTGTATTCTTGAATTTGTTTAGTCCCCGAATCTCCGTCTTCTCCAATTTTTATAATTCCCAAATATTCCCTAATTTTATATTTCTAGATGTACATATTTACAAATTGTTATATTCACAAATTTCTATATTTCAATACTTCATATTCTCAAATCTCTATATGTCTAAGTTTCTACATCACAAATTTCAATGTCTCCCAAATTCCACATTCCCCAAATTGTTATATTTCCCAAATTTCTATATTTTCAGAATTCTATATTTCTAAATTTCTCTGTCCAAGTCTCTATATTCGCAAATTTTTATATCTCCAAATTTCTAAATCCCCAACTTTCTGTATTTTTCAAATTTCTATATCCCATAATTCCCACATTTCCAAATTTCTGTCTCTCAATTTCTACATTCCCCAAATGTTGATATTTCCCAAATCTCCAGATTTCAAAATCTCTACATATCCAAATCTCTATATCTCCAAATTTCTATATTCCAAACTCACTATAGCTACATCTATATTTTTATATTCCCAAATCTCGTTATTCTCCATTTTGTACATCCAATATCTATATTCTCAAATTTCTAGTTTTCCAAAATTCCCCAAATATCACTGTTTCATCAAATCTCCATAATCCTCATTTCCATATTCAAAAATACATAATCCAAATTTGTATATTCACAAATATTTATAGTCTCAACTTTTGATATATACTATTCCTTTTAATAACATTTTCAATTCAATTTAATTGTTCTACTCACAAAATAATTCAACAATCAAATTTCTGTATTTTACAATACATTTTATACATACATATTACAATACAGAAATTTTCCTAGAAAGCCAATTTTATTAATTAACGATGGAATTTTAATAAATTATATTTTTACTTTTTTCAGAATATATTTTTTAATAAATAATTTTCTATAGATAGTAACTATTTTATTGTTCTAGTTTCTAAATTGTATGATAATGGTCCAAATTTGGCAACCTTTTCCCATAAGAATTGTTACTTTAAAATCTTCCGTTGCGTATGTTGTGATAAATAAAAAATTACGCTGAATAAAGCATTGTCTCCAATATCTGTCGAATTGATGCACGTTCTGGTGTTAAAACGTTTTTATAATTGAAAACATTTCAATCGGGAAACTAAATCCCCCGAATGGTTGTATTCTGTCAATTTACTAACTAATGTAATTATTATTAACTGACAAATGGCGAAGCTGACTCAGACGTAATATTTTATCCATGTCGAAACTGATCGTTTTATTTTTAAGTTAAAATTTTTCAGCGAAATTATATTTAACGCAATAATGCGAATAACAAGAAAGTCTAAAATCCAATTGAACCTCGATATCATAAGTTATGTCAAGACCCAGCTTCGCCATTTGAGAGTTAAAACTTTTGAAGTTGAACTGAAGAAGTTTCGTTGAAGTGTATGATCATTCTCGATTGCGTATTTCTTGGAACATTTTCTAATAAAGCAAAAGATTATATTTCCATAAAATAGTAGAATTATATAAACATAGATGAGCCAATAAAAAATTCGGAAACAATACAATATCGATGCTTGCATCAAAATTAAAAATAAGTGCTCGAAGTGTTTATAATTTGTCAAGGAAGCGTTCACGTTTGGCTACCTATTTTCAACTTGTATTTAAAAATCGTTCGCACTCCATTTTATGTCTCGAAAGAATTTTGCGCAGAAAATGTGAAGTAGTCGAGTGACGATTGTCAAACGAAGAATGATGAAGAATGATCAAATTGAACGTGAAAAATAATTTACGCGAAAGAAGCTGTAAGTGTATGGCTTATCCTGGAAGAATAGATCTGATAGCTTTATTAGAAGTTGCAGGATAATTGGTGAGGAGAAAGTGTTTGCTAATAAATACTATGTATTTCATGATTAAATAGCAGTGACGAACATCGATTACCTTACGTTCTCCAAAATTGTTCACATATCGGCAAAGCAAACTTTTAATGTGACATTGCGAAATTGATCCTTTATAAATAAGTCAACGTGTCGCTTTCGAACGAATCAGCTGATTTTAGAAATTGGAAGCACGTTGAAGAAATCAACGCAACATCTCTACGGTGATTATTTTTCGACATTTTCGAAGGGTCATTTCACGTCTGCCTTTGGGTATTTCGGAAAATAATTACCGTAATTAACGACACGTTCGAATTTTCATTGAGGGTATTTCTTTCTCGATAGGCATTATCGATTGATAAAACGATCGATGTTCGCGTTTAGGTACCTACCGTGATGTAGATTAGTCCTGGTTGCATATCTTAAGGGTTGTAAGATGCGTATCCCGCGTTGGGTTGCCACGATTGATTCGTTGGATTCGCAACAAAATCGAGCTTCATACCTTGAAATGAAGATATACGTTCAACACCCATGTTTATTACTTGCAAAATCAATGATACTGTGCAAAAGCAATGATAATTATTTTTATCTTCATAATCTCATGACTTGAGTCGATATTTGCTGCTGGATTCCACGTGTGGGGTTGACAAAATTTTATTTGAAACAAATTATATAAAATACTTTATTACTTATATTCTTCAAATAACGAAAGAAAACTTGTATAAGATAAATGTACCTTGTATTGCCCAGTAGAAGGTTATTCCTGATAGAAGTTTGAATGACTATCACTTGTGGAATAATTGCTATCTTTGATCTTGGACTCAAAATTAGAAATATTTTATTCGACATAATTATTCCAAATAATTTGTTACTTGTATTTTATAAAATAATTTTATCTTGTGTTTAATTCAGTAAATGTATCTGATAATCCCTAGCAAAATTTGAATTGCAATCAGTTCAGTAAATGTTACTTTTTAATCGAATTTATTGCAAATGCAGGGTTGAAAATATTTTATTTAAATCAATTTATTATTTCAAAAATTGTATTGCTGGTACTTTATAAATGACAATGAGACAAAATAATTTTATATCCTGCTTAATCCAAATGTGGTAAACGTGTTTAATATTCCCAGAAAATTTGAATTGCTATGACCTGAGTCAGAATTTTTTTTTATGGAAGTTTTTTCATACCTTTTGTAGCAACAACACATATCCGATTTATTATTTCGAAAAATACATTTTTGGTATTTTATAAATAACAATGAGACAAAATAATTTTATATCCTGCTTAACCCAAATGTAGTAAACGTGTTTAATATTCCCAGAAAATTTGAATTGCTATGACCTGAGTAAGAATTTTTTTTTATGGAATTTGTTTTAATACATTTTGTAGCAATAACACACGATCCTATTGATTATAGAATATACATCTCAACATAGATTATTAATCAATCTGATTATCCATACAATACCCCACATGAAGATAGTTTCGAAATCCTCAGCAATTAATTTGTACTTGATAATGACAATTGTAGCAGAAAATGTACATCTCAGAAAAGATATAAAAATTTCAAATTGTACAAAGAAATTGAAACATACTTTAACATTTTCTAATCTTTCATTTTCCATATAGGAACAGTAGAAAATTGTTCATTGTTCTAACATTAAAGAGTCTTCATACTTACACACTTTCTCTGAGGTACTCTGCATAATAGCAACTTCGAAAGTTACATATGAATAATTTCTAAAGTTATATCTGAATAATTTTTGAGGTCCGAATAACTTTAAAAGTGACATCTAAATAATTTCTAAAGTTATATCTCTACTTCAAAAGTTATTTCTGGAACTGTAACGGCGTTCAATGGTCGAAAATGCTTTTAGATTGACGCGAAAGACGTATGTGGGTTTGAACAGTGAATAAAGAATAGAGGACAATTTTATTTTATCCATGAGCTTTACCGGATATGCATTCTATATTTTACAAATTTTATTTCTGTAGCGGGGTCAGATTGCGGTCCAGAGTTACCAGTTATTTCTGCACGATATTCATTCTTAGCTGATTGACCTATTAATGGAAGGATTGATGTGCATTTTATAAAGAATTCTGATTATAGATCGAAATCAGTTACATAGTTTGTGCAAAAAGTGAGTTTCACCTCAAAATATGTTTATGTCGAATGAAAGAGCTGTCTGATATTTTTATGTAATTATTGCGTATTTATTTGACGAATATTTGTCATTAGTGTTTGAAGTTTCACCATCGCAATTCTCCATGATGATTATTACAGTTAATGGTGTCACAGTACTTTATATAATTTTAACTCAGATTTTTATTAGTATTTAATTAAAACTAGTACTGAATTTTATTAATATATGATGAACTAGTATAGAATTTTATTGGCATCTGATTAACACTTCGATCGTCTATTACCATTGTTTGGATGATACGTGATTTTCACACCGTTTTTTAAAGGATATTGTAAAAGTCTTTTTCCAAGATTTAATTAATTCAAGTTTGTAATGTGCATTGTTTCATTAAATGTTTACCAGAAATATTTTATCCATATCATACTTCAAGTTATAAAAGATGAGAATGTTTATTTAATTTTGAGGTTAGGTTTCATTCCAAATAAGATATTGACATTATTGCTCTAAATTATGCTACGAAATCCAAAAATGTTAGTTAATAATAGTACACCAGCTTATTACCTACACTACTAATACTGATAAATTAAGTATTCGATTAATATTTAAAAAATGATGAAAAAAGAGCTTACAGAAAATCTTCGTTACCATTTACTTCCTCAACAAAAATCTCTTCCATTTAATATATGAATTTCTACTTATCGCACCTTCATAAACAATATTTCAGTCAGTATAATTTATCATTATTAAAAAATATTGTTTCATTTTCAAGTAGGCTCACCCAAAAAGTAAGAAAATGATTCACTTACTCCGGCATTCAACGTGTTAATAATTGAATCATGTCCGATAGTTTGCTCGATTTATTGAGAATCCAACGATAATTTAATCAACAGGCACAAATTTGCTAATCGAATTACATTCGTGTGTGGCAACCATCCGTCCAAGGGCTGTAGTAGAGACGTCAGTTAAATGTAAATCATTTGCCTAGAATGAAAAAGCAAAGGGGACGGATAAAAACGAGAGGCCCTCCTTTTTCATGATAGGACAAACATGTCAGTGGGAACAAAAAACTCGCATCTTCGTAGAAATCATATCACTTATCATGAAAAATCACCTGGACGATCCGTGTACACATATTTCATTTTACGAGCAATTCGATCGAGGTAGCGGTTCTTTCAAATATAAACGGTTCGTTCTTCGTCATTGTCAACGTTTACATAAATGTTCCGTAAATAATTTCCTTAATCCTTTGACTGCTATTTTCGTCACTTCACGCGGGCATTCAAAAGTATTTGTCCATCGTTCAGCATATCGGTGTATGTGAAAATAGTAATCATTCTTATAATACAGTAAAAATTCTGTTCGATGATATTTTGATACTAATGGTACTAGAAATTATTATTAAACGTTCACTTTGTCGATATTCTCTTTTCTTATATTTAATGATCGCGTGTGACGGTTATTTTAACACGAGATAATTAAAGTATATCGATAAAGAGAAGAAAATAGGTTTGATGTGAGAGAAACTGAACGATTATAGTGGCATGATGTGTTTTAAAGTAATTTATTTAGAAATTTAGGATAGATGTTTTTGAAGTATTAAATATTGTTTATTTTTTTATTTATTTAAATATGTACCAAGAAGAAATCTTTTGATACGAAAAATAAAAATGATTAATAAAATTGTAGAGAACCGTCAGATAATTTAAATGTTACAAAAGACATGTGAAAATATAAAAAGATTGCATAAATGTACAAAAATGTTAGAGTAAGGTGTATCCTGAAATCCCTCTAATTTAACTCGTTGCACTCGATTGGACAGTTATAATAAATAAATTATATATTTTACATTTCAGGAATGTATACATTTTTTCTAAAAGTACTTCAGACTTTATAATTTGTAAAAGTAAAGAAATTTATAATTTTATTTTCAAACGTTACGGTTTTTAAAAATTTAGACTACAAATTTGTGTTGTAATTGTTGATTCATTATTTTAAAAATATGGGGGTGCAAAGGGTTAATCAGCAAATTTCAATAATTTTCACAAATCTGTACAGGGATTTTTTTTAGAAGATTTAGGCCCTGTTTAAAAGAAAAATTAGACACATATCATATAATATGTAAAAGTGTAGATGGGTAAATACTTTTGAACATACTAAGTTGCAGTTTTGTAATATTCGAGGATTTTACAATAAAAGTGAGTAATAACATTTTCGTGAGGCTGTTTCTAAAAACTAATATTGCTTTCATAGAACTTTATAATGAGGTTTAATTTCAATTTTAATTTTCACCATATAGCGATGCTCATAAATTTACGCACCTGTGTCAACATATTAGCATCGGTGAATGCAAAATGACTGCAATTATTTCTAAATTTAAAATCAACTATTTTAATGGCTACTTTAAATTGAACACTTTGTATAAAAACAGGTAAGAGCGCTTTTGTAATTTCTGACAGGAGATCTTAGTTAATAATTAATTTTCCTTTCCAAAGTTTAATGAAGTTTTAAAAATTTATAATGCAATTTTTTTATCGACAACTTTCTTGTGGAACGAAACATGTTATCGACATGTTATAATATTTTAAATACTATTTTTTATCAGAATAGATTCTTCAATTTTATTTCTGTATTTTAAACAAGAACAAAGTGGAACACATTTCGTTTCAGTACAAATACTAATTGTAAATAAAAATCTTTTATTATTTAACATTGTAATCTTTTATTATTTAGCAGCTGAAAATTTATATAGTACTTATATTTTTAAACAATTTTTTGCATTTATGAATAATTCATTTCTTACAAATTTAACATTCCTTGATAGTATCATACAATCACGGATTGAGAAATTCAATGTGACGTTATTTTGGAAAATTCTAAAAATATTTAAAAAATTATATTTTAAAAAATGGTACTTAATTTGGTAAATACTTTGTTTATTAATATTTTGTAATTTTAACACGCTCTGTATTCATCGAAAAAGTTTCAAAATTATATTGTAATATTTTATGAACCTCTTTTTCGGGTTACGAAAACCATAGCAACATATCAAATTTTTAAGCTAAATATGTTTTAATTGGTATCAATATAATTATTTGAAAATTATTGCAATTTTTAAATGTTGTAAGTAAATTATTAATATTTTATATTAATTTATATCAATAAATTATTAAATTATTAAATATTTACTCATTTCATAAAATGGTACTTAATTCATTTCCTAAATCAGTTGGTGTCGTTTATTACATAACTGTAGTTTTTACAAACAAGTACAAATTTGTAGAATAAAAATGATTTGGCAGCGCTAGATGCAAGTTTAAATTTTTAAAGTTATCGTATATTATTTTACATTTATTTTCAATTATATTATAAATTACAGTGAAAATATTTATAAAACAAACTAATGAAACGAAATATGTATTTCGCTAAACAGTTAATAAAATCGAAATAATAAAAAATGCGTAGAAAATTCATAAAGTTATGATACAGAAAGGGCAGCAGAATTTGTTTATATTTATTCGATTATAGAAACAAGGAGTTCTTAAGCTAATAAATAAGTTCTTAAGGTAATAATTCTAATAATCTAATAAATACAAAAATTCAATAATTCAAACAAGTTCATGAACAGATATTGTATATGTGTGGCAGTGAAAATCAAAAGATGAAGTATAAATTAAAGTTTTCCAACCAAGTTCAATAAATTTACCAAGTTCACTTTGCAGAATACGGTTTTGTTTGCCATTCTGTACAAAATATTTTTAAATTCGTCAATACATCAACTCTCAGTAATAGCGACTGGAACGTGTCTAATGCATGTATAAAAATAAATGAAAAATCTACATTAATAATTTTCTATATTAAAAATTTGTGGATAGAGTCACTCAATTTTCAGTGTGTCAAATTTTAGATCTCTACATATTAAACAGCTTGTCTCTAATATCTAGTTAGTAGAATGCAGAAAATAAAATGAAATAAGTTTAATGCTATTTACCACTCTAGTCTCTGCTTTTTACAATTCATTTCACAGAATTCCTTCACCGCTTTAAAATTGTTTAAGCTACTTTCGTGTCGTTCGTTCGCTTGTACTGTAAGACTTACATCACCGCGTTCGAACGCTCTGCAAACTTTACTGTCAGCCACGGAAGTTGAGCAACTAGTCTACATTTGCAGAGCAAACACGAACGACGGTAAATTTGTAAAGTCTTCGATGTAAACAGTTTTGTGTGATTTCGGACACGGAAACAGGTATTTCACCTGTTCATTTTTCGTTCTTAAAAAAATAAGCGAATAAAACAAATTGAAACACCACACAATCTAAATTGTTTTAGTTGATTAACCTTCGAATATAAATTTTAAATAAATAAATATATATTGGGAAATAATAGATAATTTTTTATGAAGAATCTATCGAAAGATTTTTTAATAAAAATTTCGAGTAAGATGAAATTTTCTCATAAATATAATTCTAATGCTTTCAAATAAATTTTTGTTCAAAGTATTGCTTGAAATAATTGTGTTTTATTCTTTGTTTTCGTTTGAAAATCTTTCAATATATTAAAATTATTTATTATTTCCTTTTATTTGAAGTTCATATGAATGTTGTATACAATTGGTTATAATTATCAAAATATATAACCAATATTCACGTGAAACCGTAGGCATTTAACAGACTTCGTGTTTCTATTTAATATTAGTAACCGTAGTATCCGGAAGGCAATTAAATTGTTCTTCTCAGAATATTACCGGTTATCTACCCTCCTTTATCGCAAGCTACAAAAATAATATGTTATATTCAGGTCTTATTAGCAGAATGTTTGAGTTATTATCTTTATTAACTTTCCCCCTGAATCGATTCTTCATAATTTTGAATATTCAAATTCTTTCATAAATAAAAGTAAAACGATAATTTATATCCACTAAAGATGTTTATAAAGCTTATAAATTTCATAAATGAGAAGAAGAGATATTACAAGAAGTAGAATAATTTAAAAAAATTTCAGAACTCCAATCCGATTAAGTTATTACTCAACAAAGTATTCAAGCCAAGTCTCAAGAAACTTCAGATAAGTATCAGAGCAAGCTCAGCAAGATTCTAGCAAGAGATTTAAAATTTAACACAAAGAATTAAAAGAATATTTCGTGCAAGATTTATTGCTATTACTAGTTACCGTTATCGACATCATTTATGATTTATCGTGCATTACGGAGCCTGTTAAATTGAAACAGTAATGTTTTTCTGCGACAATATAGCACTCGAAGTGAGAAATGAGATTTGAACTATAACGTTGAACAATGACGCGCGCAGAACGAAAAGAACGATATCATCGCATTCAGTACTTAGAGTCAGATTTTTTTCTCGACGATACAAAGACGTGTACTTAATTTTGTATTTACGACCAGGTAATAAAGACGTGGGCGAATGTTTAGATGTTTAAGAGCGATAGGGAAACCGATTACTCTGAGCAGGGTCAAACGAATTTTCTCCATCGGGTTTCCCGGAACACAAAACACTCAGAGTGGTGTTCGAAATTGATTGTGCACTGTATTTTTGGACGAATGTTTGTATATCGCTTAAGTACGTATTAGGGACAAGAGTGTCCGCTCGAGTCGATGTTCTTTTATCGATCCATCGCTTCGTGTATATCAATATCGATGTGGCAGCCATTCCATCGAGTCTGATGTAAATAGTATCTCGATCAAATAATCGAAAGTGTTTTACATTAAATTTCGAATAATGCAACAAATTTTTGGTATTTTATACGCTTGAGGCAATGTAATAAAACGAGTCGATGTTTGTTGAAATACCTTGTGTGCTGAATTTCTTTTACTTTCAGATGGTTTCTTTCAGGTCTATTAATTGCAAGTATTGTGATATGTATATTTTAATATGATATTAATAATTAAAAATTGATATTGTACAATTTGTATTTTTATGGAGGAGGCAGGTTGAGAATATACAGTATGGAACAAATGATTAGTGATTTTTTTTTTTTTATTAAGTAGTGTATTTATGTTTGATTTGAAAGTAATAATTGCGTTGGAGGATTTTATTATATTTTGACATTCATTTATCTCCGATTTTAGGGCCGGCGAAAGAAATTTATTTTGAAGGCGGAGGGATTTTGGTATTGAACGATTTGAAAACTTGGAAATTATGGAATTTAGGGATTTGGAGATTTGGGGAGTTTTGGGGTTTTGGGGATTTGGGGATTTGAGGATTTGGGGATTTGGGGATTTGGGGATTTGACGATTTGGGGATTTGGGGATTTGAAAATTTGGAAATTATGAAATTTATGGATTTGGAGATTTGGGAATTTGAGGATTTGAAAATTTGGAAATTTTTGAATTTGAATATATGGTAATTTATTGATGATTCGAAAATTTGGAAATTTAAAAATTTGGTGATTAGACATGAAAATTTTGAAATTTTGGGATTTGGGGATTTTGAGATTTAGGGATTTGGGAATTTGGGTATTTGGTGATTTGGGAATTTGGTAATTAGAAACTTTTGAAAATTTTGAATTTGGAGATTTTAAAAGTTTTGTGGTTAGAAAGGTTGAAAATTTGAAAATTTGCAGATTTGGAGATTTGGGGATTTGGGAATTCGGTGATTAGAAACTTTGCAAATTTTTGAATTTGAAGATTAGAGAAATTTTGTGATTAGAAAGTTTGGATATTTTTTAATTTGAAAATTTGGGAATTCGGTGATTAGGAACTTTGCAAATTTTTGAATTTGGAGATTTAAGAAGTTTGGTGATTAAAAAGTTTGGAAATCATGGAAATTAGGAATTTGTGAAACTGGGAATTCTGAGATTTGGAACTTTGGGAATTCGGTAATTTAGAGATTTAGAAATTTGGAATTTGAAAATTTAGAATTTTGAGAATGTAGAAATTTGAGAATTTGATTATCTCGGAATTTAGGAATTTGGAAATTTAAGAATTCTGAAATTTTTCATCTCAGGAACATTGCAACTAACAAAATTTAGGGAATCTAGAGATTGGGATATTTGAAAATTTAGAAATCTGAGAATTCAAGAATTTAAGAATTCAAATATTTGATAATTAGAGTTTATGAATCCACACATTCCAACCAATCCGCGCCGGCCCTGTTTGATTTTAACCCCAGGAAGACGGATGTCCTGTAATCGATTTGTTAGACGGATGCAGAGTCATTTTGACCAATCACTATCAAACGTGATTACACTAGCTCGAGATTATTGTACAGTGAAGTACCTGTACACACACTGAAACATAAATGTATGCATATAGCGTATGTATGTTTTCGAATGTACAATATATGTATGCATATTACATTTAACACTAGGTTTATGGACGTTTGATGGTTACTTATATTTAAATTTAAACTAAAGTAGAAAAATAAATACATTGGGGATGATATGTAAACTGCCTAAGACATTGATTCTTTAGCTTGACAAAAGTTGATATACATTTTTACAAAAATTTCTTAATAAGTTTTGTCATTTAAAATAAGAGATCTATGATCCGTCATTTTGACGGGTTCTGTAAATCTAGTGTTAAGTACATAATACAAGCACAGAAAACATTTATATAGGATGTCTCGTAACTAGTGTAACTACCTGAAAGGGGTGGTAGAGGACGTCATTCTGAACAAGATTTTCCTTTACAAAAATGGGGTATGAAGCTTCGTTTTTGAATTATGTATTTACAATACATATATTTCATAATTAAACCTTTTGTATTTCACATATTTTGTAGATAGGTGATGTAAATGACCCCCTATCTGTTAAATGATAATTAAAGTTTGATTCCACATTCCTATTTAGAAGTCTTATCTCTTCTTAATTCTCTTTTTCTCTATTTCAAACGAATTGTCTTAAATTCTCCATGGTATCCGAAAATAATTGTGGTTTAATTACACACGCTTACTTATTCGGTTTAGTAGGTACTTTGGTTGGTGATTAATAGGGATTTCACAAGCATCGGTATCATTAGCACGATGGGAAGACACGAAGTGGAGTATTTACAAGAAAGTCTAAAATTCGGTTTACATAATACATTTTGAGCAGGCGCATTTTTGTTCTGGAATGCGTTTAATCTGACCTAACAATAACAAATCAAATAAGAAAGGTTCTATTAGATCTGTAATGCGCTAAAAATAGTTAAGAACCGACTTCCTTTTCACTAGTTTGTATAGCACACCTTTAAACCCACAATCGCTGTTTTTTCCTTAATCCAAACCAGAGATAAGTATCATAGTAATTTATCAGAATAGTTTAAATAAACTATAACACTACGTCGACATACCTTATCTCACAACCTTCTGATTTAGCTCAAAGTAAAATATTCCAAATGTAAAAACTAAGGATTGAATATAATTACAAACTGAAATTGTTCATACACACAAGTAACAAAAATATAGTCAAAAATACCGATTGACTTCCATATTTTAATTAGATCAATGTCGATCAGTATTACGAGCCAAAGGATGCGTTAAAAATCATCCATTTTCGTATTCAATTATTTCTGTTACATAAGTATTTCTTAAGTGATGTCTCGTCTAATTTCCATCATGTATATTTTTCACGCCCAAAAATAAAATTACAAAATTACAAAATTAATACAAATGCAGCAAATGTACCGATGTCAACCCATGAGTTGACGCGTGAAAAAGCTGTCACAGGTGTTTAGAAGAGCTACGGCACAATTGGTCAGAATAGACTTCTTACATTCCTGAAACTCTGCACTTCCGAATTCCTGCATTCCCGAATATCTACACTTCCGAATCCCTACATTCCCGAATTCCTACAATCTCGAATACCTACATTTCCAAACCTCTACATCCCCAAATCCCTCCATTCCCAAATTCTTACATACGTAAATTGCTATATCCCCAAATTCCTACGTCCCCAAATTCTTACATACACAAATCGCTATGTCCCCAAATTCCTACATCCCCAAATCGGTACATCTCCAAATCCCTCCATTCCCAAATTCTCACATACCCAAATTGCTATATTCCCAAATCGGTATATCCCAAATTCCTACATCCTCAAATCGGTACATCCCCAAATCCCTCCATTTCCAAATTCTTACATACCCAAATCGCTATATCCCCAAATTCCTACATCCCCAAATTGGTATATCCCCAAATCGGTACATCTCCAAATCCCTCATTTCCAAATTCTCACATACCCAAATTGCTATATTCCCAAATCGGTATATCCCAAATTCCTACATCCTCAAATCGGTACATCCCCAAATCCCTCCATTCCCAAATTCTCACATACCCAAATTGCTATATTCCCTAATCGGTATATCCCCAAATTTCTACATCCTCAAATCGGTACATCCTCAAATCCCTCCATACCCAAATTGCTATATTCCCAAATCGGCATATCCCCAAATTCCTACATCCTCAAATCGGTACATCCCCAAATCCCTCCATTCCCAAATTCTTACATACCCAAATTGCTATATTCCCAAATAGGCATGTCCCCAAATTCTTACATCCCCAAATCGCTACGTCCACAAATCACTACAGCTCCAAATTACTACGTCCGCAAATCACTACGGCTCCAAATGGTCAGAATAGAATAATGAATGCCTCACACGTATTTTCGGTGATACTATTGGCTCCAGCAGTCACGCATACCAATTAGGCCAAAAACAGTGACAGTAGGCAAACGTCTCGAGAATGTGTGAGATAGTGCGAATTGCGTGATGCAGTTGTAATTGTCATTAGTATTATTTGCCGATATGTAACTTCTGGCTTCTCTCTATAAATTGCTTCTTTTACTTTGATTCCACCTCACGCACCAACTTATGGATTGACATCATGCATTTACTCTAACAACGACATATTCTTTTTATTTAACAGTCGAAGAGAAAAAGCAAAACGTTTGTCATACACTTTTTAAGTACTGCTTTATTTCAAAATTTCTGTTCATAAGTGTATGTAGATTTTCCATTATTCTGGGTAATGTGGAAATTTCAGATAATCGGAAACTCGAATAATATAAAAAGGAATTGTGTTTGTGAAATCATTTTCTTTCACGGTTAAGAATAGATTGACAGTATACCTTTGTATGAAATGGAAACAGCCATTGGCTGTCTACGGTACTCTTAAGGGACGCATTATTTCTTTAAGGAGTCGATATTTAAAATCAATTCCGCCATCCAATATAAGGTACAAAGCATTTGGGATAATACGAAACCTTGCTTAAACGAGACTAAAATAGAGACTCCTTTGTATTACATTATTTCAAGGGATCACCTTGATACATATCTTATCTCTAAATCTTGCATTCATTTCTAAAATTTATTCGATGGCGTCCGCCTTAGGGTATGTTTGTACTAAAGGAAAATAATCCAGGAATATTTATTTGTCCTTGTTTAATATAAAAGGAAAAGGAAATGTTAACTCCTAAATTCTGTTGAGATACTTCTGTTTATACATTAAACAAGCACCAAAAATTGCCTTATTTTTGTTCAATCAGTGTAAACGTATTCTAATTAATACTTAACACTGTACAGTTTAATTATGCAAAGTCGGAGTAAAGGACAGATAAAATTTCATGTTCAATTTAACCACTTAACCGATTTCTTCGTTAAATCAGAGTTCATTAATCATTTCTGTCATGTTGAGGCAAATAAAAAAGGTTGAAATGTTAGATGTACTCCGTGGTTAACGCTTCTTGTGCAGATTATAATTAAAATTAAATTTAAAATTCGTACTAAAAATACGAGACAGGTTCGTCATTTTTTAACTGTTGGCTGCGACACGAATGTGGCACGATGTTAACCCCTTAACCTATGATCTTTTCGTCAGATGTGTCAGTTAGAGCTAATAACCGCAATTTTATGACAAACATAAAAATTTGAAATATTAGGTGTATTTTGGATTTAACGATTAATTATGCAAATCATAATTAGCATTGAACTTAAAACTCCCTGTGCAAGTACGATTTATGTTTGTCACATTTGAACTGTCATGGGCGTCACAAATCTATGTTAGAAGCCAAGGGATTAAAGGTAGGGGATTTTACAGAGACTTGAATATACTTGTCGAGCACTCCCAAATAACTGTTAGTTTATTTGACAAATTTTTAACAATACAGTTTGGTAATAAAGAATGATGCAGGTATGCAAGCCAGTATATCACGAGAGGCTTATTAACAGGTAAGGATTTTTTTACTGACGGATAATTTTTACTGAAAGATGTAGAAATTTAGTGGATCAAATTATTTTTAAAGTCTATTATTTTATTTTAACTAGTCGAATAGAAAATTGAAACAAGTATGAGTACCCACATTTGAAGAGGTAATGAAATGACAGTATGTGAGTGATTAGGATTTAAATGGGAATTGGGAGACAGCAGGATATACAGAATAGAACCATTACATGAGATGATTGATGAATAGTGAGGAAGTAGTATAGGAGAATGAGGTTGCTACGTACAAGCCATTTGTAATAGCATGAATCATGACAATCTTCAAGTCCGCTTCCCGTAAAATGTGAACCCTTGTAAAATCTTGTGAAATTTAAAGTAAGAAAAATCTATGTGGATCATAACCCCTGATCTCTCCATTTTTCTACTTTTATTTCAGACGTTTGGCCAGAACTGTTATTGACATCTTCAGTTTCTTTGGCAGCAGCTGTGACGAGACTTTTCTGCAGTGGTTCAGTTCAAAATTTTGTAAAAGAGAACAGTTGCTTCAGTTATCTTCTTAACTTCTATTTCATTCTTGTCTATATAACTAAAATTGTTCAATGAAAAGTTAAATGGATCCAAAAAGTTGTGAAGTTATTTTATTTAAAATCTTTGTTTTATTATTTTATTTTAAGTCTTTACGTTATAATATTTTATTTAAGGTATTGAGGTAATATTATAAATAAAAAGTTCAATTTAAAATATGGAAAATATGGGAAGAGTGGGGTATGGTGCGGGCAATCGTTCGCATCTATTTCAAATTTCGCGGGCAAATTGGGGAACTTAATTCACTACTGGCAGCTTGTACATTTTTAATTTTTTATAATATAACATAAAGGAAAGTAAGTATGATTTGTTTCTTATAAATACTATTTATTATACTTTCTTTTAGTAAAAATTTACTCAAATTTAAAAGAAGTCTTAGCCAGCAAATAAAAAATAAAGATTGAAAAATGTTAGACGTCTAGAAATTGAAGTCATACATATCTACAATATTTATATTCATTTTAATGACTTGTATTTTTGTTAAGCTAAACACATGAAACTATATCAATCGTAATATTGATTTTTATATTTTTTATAACAACCATTGACAAAATAATTTTCGTAGAGTAGGTTTATATAATTAATACGATACGTTCAACCAAAAAATTATATTCATGTCCGAAGCTAAAATTGCATTTTACTTAATTGCATAAACACGTACGGTAGCTTTTACAAAAACTATTTTTTCAACATTTTGAAACTATAAATTTGAATTATCAATGTTATAAATCGTTTGAAAAATGAAATCAGCAGTTCAGTCACCAAAACCACATAATTTGAAACAGTGAACAGAAATATATAAAAAAATGAATTTCGAACACCTTTAATAGTATTATACACTTTACTACACATGTCTATTTCTGTCTCTCAATGTGTAAAATATTGAAACCCATAAATAATATTGTATGTAATAAATTCAAGTGTGTAGTTTAACCAAAAAGTTCAACAAATTCGTCAAACTCGTATTTTATGGAGTGGCTGATCGCAAGTATATACTCAAAATTGCATGTACGTTATCGAAGAATATTGTTATCAAACAAAACTGTATAATTGATATTATCGTCAATGATTATTTTTGTAACGCTTCGCGATGGTTCTTAACGACCAAAAAAATTTGCCAATCAATTGCCAAACTCAAATAGAGTATTCTAGAGCTGTAAGACGTGTATATTGACATTTCGGATTTTTTCTGGTATAAGATGTACATACATTATACTGAATACTATAAGAAAACATAGTTGTAGTCGTATCTTTAGAAAATAAGCGGAATAGTTGTTATTCAACGGATCGATAAGGGAAGAGCAAACATTGACCGAACAACTGCAGTTTCCAATCCATCGAACTTCTTTGCTATATACTATGCTGTACGTGTATGCGTGTGAATGTTATCGATGTTTCTCGTATTGCTGAATAATCATGAATCCATGTTTATTTACAAACTGTAATTATTCTCTTGCAGTATTCATTGTGTCGACTCCATTTCGTCGAAAAATTGTTCGACAAACTTTTCGTTCGAAATAAAAATATAATTTCGCAGAAAAATTCTTGTCAGAATATATTCGATAAATAAATTAGTATTCGACAATGTTATTTAAAATATGGGAGGCTATGAATATTAATATGTGAATATTAACGCGATGAATTTGAGGATAATTTCGCTTAAGTTGCATACAACGAATTTAGTCTTTTGTGATACGATGAATATTATAGTAAATGAATTATCAATTAAGTAACATATTGAGCTTTATGTGGTCATTGGAGACTCCTTGTTTTTTGGCCATTTTTGTACTTTTTTAAAATGACTATTCAAGTACATTATAATTGTTTGCATTTTTTAACACGGTGTGACAATACAGATTTTTAATATTTTTAATAATTGTGTTCTTAACACAAGTATTTAAATTATTTTTATTGTTATTATATAGTCTTAAGACATGTATTTAATAACGATAACAAAATTCGTTTTACAGTCATTGTAAATTTCAAGGTCATAATTTTATAACAATAAAAATAATTTAGATGTTTGATTTAAGAGGAACACCTTGTATCTGTAAAAGTAGTGTAATGAAATATGTTACTGTCATAAAATTTACAGTATAGAAAAATGTATAAATAATAATAATTTATTCGAGCTTTAATAATGAAGTCAGTCATTATCGGTGATCCCATATTCAACGTGTTAATATTTAAAATAATACAGAAACAAATGAAAATAGTCTAGAATAATTTTAAACTAAATTTGTTATTAACAATGTTAATTATCAGTTGCATTTTCCTTCAATGGAATAATGTACAAATTCAGCGAATGCTAATTATATATTATATCGATATTACGATATTAAAATTTTTGTAAATGTATATATCATTTCAACAACATAGTTTATATTTATAAGCCAAATAACATGTTTCAGTTTTTACACAGTATTCCAACGTTAACAGTCGATAATAATAAATTTTCGATGATTTTTAAACAATCATGAATATTCATTTAATTTTTTATCATCATTGGCAAAAATTGTTTGTGATAAGTAAATTATTACATTTGCTACGGTGATAAGGATTTCCTTTTGACAAAATGAAAAATGACTAATAATAATAATTTATACTGCACAGTAAAATTTTAAGTGTTCATAAAATTTGCAATAAATTTTATCCGTAGTTTCTACGAAACATAAATTTCATTTCAAAGTGTTACTGAAACTCATTTGTAAACTCGTAAACCTGTTTACCTTCTTGTTTGAATTTATAATTTCAAATTTGTTTATCTCCTTTGCAAATTATGAAAATATGAGACAACTTATACTTAACAGATAACGTTCTGCTAATGGAAATAATTTATTCGGTACTTACGTATTTACATATTTTAACGATACATACTAAAAATATTGAAGAACCATCGAAAATATTGAAAACATATGTATTTAAATTATATACAATTTTGTGTGCGCAAATAGTTTACAAAATATTTGACTTATATTGTTGATATTCAGTATCTAGCTTCAATTTTACGAATTTTATTTTATCAGGTAACCATTTAAAAATAATCAATTGTTTAATTCTAACAAATATCTCTCAATTGTAATCACATTCTTAATTTATTCTTTTTCTTATATGGTAATACATCCTTATGTTTATTAATTCAACGTTCAATCATTTTTGAGATTCTTTACACTATCATGTCATCTATAACTTTATTTTCATGAGATGCATTCGGTTTTATTAACAAACAACTTACAAAAAACTTATAAAAAAACATATTTAAAATATCGTTTGATGAATCATATCGTTAACCGGTATTCAATTTAAAATTGATTTGTCCCCTTTTGAAACAAAGCCTTTCAAGAAAAAATGTCACCGAACATTTATATATTTATTTGATGCACTTTATTACGTAATGCACAAGTAATCGAATGGTACGGCTTATTGCCTGTGTAAGTGTGCTTTTGCAAACATACTAATGTGTGTATAAGTAACACAATGAGTGACGAATAATGGTTAAAATAATAAAACATTTAATGTGTTCCTTTCTATATACACGAATGCAGTTTCATTAACAAATTCATTTTAGAAAATATCAAAATGTTACTTGGGTAAATCTCCTGCAAAGAGACTCATTAGTGTGTTAATTTGCAATTAACACGTGAAAATTAATTTAAAATAAAGAACGCTATGCTGATATATAAATATATTCTAAAATACACTAAAATCGTGCAATTTATCATTACATAAGAAATACATAAATACAACAAAGATTAATAATTATCCGAGGATGATTAATATTATGTACACGACAATTATTGAACTTGTTAAATATGACATCTATGAAACTTGCAGGGATCATTTCAATTTGAAATTCAAACGATGATTTCTATCCGGGAGCTCATTGTCCATTGACAGTGACTTTAACGAATTTTAAAACTGATTTCGACGAATTTTGTAACTTTTAACAACGCCAGCTAAAATATGCACAATTTTCATATATGTAATATAGGTTTTTTAAGGTAACTTTTGTATAAAAACCGATCGTTTGCAATGTAAAATTGAATACAGGTTTGTTTCTTTTTTTATCATCATTAGTATTATTAATATAATGACATGTTATTCTGTGATAAACCGTGAAGCACGAGTGAATTTCAATGGACAGAGCATTGAAGTCAGCTTTTTGTACCATGAACAATTGATTGATTTTCCCAGAATCAATTCGTGCCAATTACTTTTAGTCCACCAATTAAACACAAATATCGAAAATACAGGATACCGTCGTATGAGAGATTAATTATAAGAAACAAATGCGATTTTGTAGATAGTACATCAAAAGTGGAAAGACAATTAATTTTTATATTTTTTAAATACTGTACGCAAACTGTAAACGTTTGATTTCATCAAAATGTGCTTGATTGTCGCCTGCGGTAAAAGAAAATTCTTTTAAATAAAAATTGAATGGAACGTCGTGTAAAAGTTTTATAAGTACAAGCGTTGAAGTATTAATTATTTAGTTAATTACAAGAACAATGAAACTCCTATTTCTTTATTAGTTACGTTGAAAAATATTAAAGCGGATAGATGATGAAAATGTTGAATTTGAATTATTTTACAGCTCATTCGTTTCAATAAAATAAAGTTATGGGAAGTTAAAAAGTATAGGGCTTTAATTGGTTGCAGATGCAACTGAAAAACTTTTTTCCGACGGAATCAAAAAACTTAAGAAACGTTGGGAAAAGTGCATTGCAGTCCAGGGAGGTTATGTAGAAAAATAAGGTATGTTTCACATTTTCATTATCAGAATAACTGCCGCTTTTCTCAAATGTCCCTTTATTTTTGACTTCCCCTCGTATTTTATTGGAAATTAAAATGTCTGGGCAAGTTTCCAAATTATTGCTGCTAGAGAAGCTACCGTCAACCCACGAGTTGGCGCGTGAAGAGACTGACCCAAGTTTAGAAGAGCTACGGTTCCAATTGGTCAGAATAGACTTCTTACATTCCTGAATCTTTGCACTTCCAAATCCCTAGAATCCCGAATCTATACACTTCCGAATCCCTACATTCCCGAATTCCTACAATCTCGAGTACCTACATTTCCAAATCTCTACATCCCCAAATCCCTCCATTTCCAAATTCGTATATACGTAAATCGCTATATCCCCAAATCCTTCCATTCCCAAATTCTTACATATCCAAATCGGTATAGCCCCAAATTGGTATATCCCCAAATCGGTACATTCCCAAATTCTTACATACCCAAATTGCTATATCCCCAAATCCCTACATCCCCAAATTGGTATATCCCCAAATCGGTACATCCCCAAATCCCTCCATTCCCAAATTCTTACATACGTAAATCGCTATATCCCAAAATTCCTACATCCCCAAATCGGTATATCCTCAAAGCTCTACATTTCCAAATCCCACCATTCCCAAATTCTTACATACCCAAATCGCTATATCCCCAAATTCTTACATCCCCAAATCTGTACATCCCTGAATCCCGCCATTCCCAAATTCTTACATACCCAAATTGTTATATTCCTAAATCGGTATATCCCCGAATTCCTATATCCCCAAATCGCTACGTCCCCAAATCACTACAGCTCCAAATCGCTACGTCCCCAAACCACTACAGCTCCAAATGGTCAGAATAGAATAATGAACGCCTCACACGTATTTTCAGCGGTACTATTGGCTCGAGCGGTCACACACAAATTAGGTCAAAAAGAATGATAGTCGGCAAACGTCTCGAGAGTGAGTGAGATATTGCGAATTGCGTGATGCAGTTGTTATTGTCATTATTCTTATTTGCCGAAATGTAACGCTGGGAGAGTTCACAGTGGAGATAGGCTTCTTTTACTTTGGGTCAATCTCGTGCACCATCTCATGGTTTGACATCTGTATGTCATCTTTGAATCCTCGAGTGATATATCGACCTTTCAAAATAATTCAAATTAATTTCAAATTTGGAAACTTGGAAACCCAAGTGATACCGAAAGTATCAACAGTAAATGCGAACAAATTTTGTTGCATGAAAATGAAAAGGAAACATATAGCAAAACAAAAATTAATGAATGTCATAAGGGATACAAATATTCGAATCACAATGGAGTTTTGAACCTTGATACGAGTTAGATATCGAATAACAATTAAATATAGCGGACTTCCATCAAGCATATTCTGTTATATACAGTTTTTTTATTCGCAACAAACAATAATGTTAAGATTTGTGTGCGTCAGTGAAGTCATGTGTATCATGTAACTCATATTTCTTTTTTTGTAAATATACAATTTTGTATCAGCTACATGGACAACCGTTTGGGATGGTTTTATGAAGCAGTTTGTAGAATTTTCGTGAAACCATCCTGTTGTCATAACACTACTAATAAAACATAGTCTGTATTCGAAAAAATGTACAGTGGGGGGACACAGGTTGTCTCTGAAAAAATGCAAAAAGAAAGACGTATGCGTGTATAATAAATATGGTTCTTCCAATAAAAGAGTGCCTGATTTACTCCCCTCTTTTATTTAAGCACTCAATTAATTCAAAAATTAAGTAAACTTAATTTTCATGTTATATTTATATCCTTCTTGACTTATAACGTTGGTATAAATTATTTTTGTTAGGTCCTCGGTATTAATATTACTCCATTCTTCCTTTAATCTCTATTTCAACACTTCTTTCGACATTATTGCAACTTTCTTAATTAGTTAAAATCGAACCTTGTTTCATTTAAAATATATTATTTACCAAATGCAAGCTATGAAAATGAAATTTATTATTAATTAAACACGGTTCCGCAATATTATATCTGACCATACATTGTTTTCTGTTACACACAAAATTATAGTAAAATCAAAATTTTCTGTTGAGCAAATATTAAAATTAATGCATATCTCTCGCTCCGGAAACCTCGTAAAATATTTCCATTTTAAACGACACTAAAAAATAACGTTTAATATTTTCTTGCTATTACAGTACACAGTGAGATAATATAACGTTCACAATATTTATTTTTCAGCCATTAATTTATTAACACTTAACGCTTCGACTTTTAATTGTGAGAATCTAAAACTTATTCTCATCATCACTTCCAAGTTGTTAAGTGTCAGATTTTAAATGCTACGCTGACGTGTAAATAATAATATTAAAGTTAAACAATTTTTATTCATCTCAGAAGTAATTTTGATTACTATGTATATTAATTATAATTGAGTAATGTAACGCCGCACATCGGTGGTGCCTGAGAGGCACACCTAGAGCGTTAAGGGTTAAAGAATATTACATAGAAGTTGCGTATCTATAAAGAAAAATTAATTAGACACAAAACATTTTCTTTTCAGTAATCCTCTCTTTTACTATACAAACAGTTCTACAATAAATATTAATAGCTTTAAAAATATCTTCATTAATTGATTTTCAGCAGGATGAAACGCTCGTTATCACAGAGCAGGGATAGCAATTTTTGTATTTGCGTCATTGTACGCCCATGCAAATTCTCCCGCTGGAAAATGAAAGAGTCGCTCAAAGAAGAGAGAAGATTTATAGCAATAGACCAATTGCGAATATAGTTGATTACTTTTGTGAACCTTAAATTGAATACTCGAAATTAGAGAATTTCTGGGGCGATCCTGCGGCTTGAGATGAAGCGGTTGTTGACGAAGACAAATTAGCTGTTTTCGAGTTCAATGGCACCTTCGGAGGTAACGAGCTCATTTTGTTACGGCTTTTTATATTCGGTTCGGTCAGCGAATTTCCACTGTCTGGACGACCTGCACATCATTAGTAAAAACATCCAACAAACTTTGCTCCGTTTGTTGCTATCGTTTCATGAATACTAGTCAAAGGGAGTGTGATCACTTTTGGATGCATATGTAAATCGGAATTTTTTGAAATAACAAGTAAAAGGCGAGCGAAAAACCTAAAAAAAAGTTTTACGAGTAAAATTCGCGATTCGATGTTTTCGTGCTATGTCAACGATAATTCATACCGAAAATAGAGAGAATATAGAGTTAGTTGTTGTACACATTTAAAACATCGGAACGTATAAAACGTGTCTGAATGTGTTCAGAAACGTAGTTTGAATGCAACGTTGGATGCAAAAATAAGTATGGAATTTGATATTATTAGATTTTGAATATTCATATCTTTCAATTTTGCAATGATAAGTTTTTGTATTTTCAACTTCTCAAAATTTCAACTTTTCAGTTTTTCAATGTTTCAATTTTACAGTTTTTCTGTAAATATTCTTACAGTTTTTTCTTTCAAATTTTTACATTTCTATAACAGATTTTCCAATTCCTGAATTTCTAACTTTGGAAACAATTAAATTTTGTTATAAAACAATCAAGTCTTCAAATTTATAAGTTTCCTACGTTCTCAAATGTTCTAAAAATTGTTATATTTGCACATGACTGACATTCGTGAATTTCCAAATCTACAAATTCCTAAAGTTTTGAACTTTCAAACTTTTAATTCGATAAATGTCTAGATTTCTATATTACTAAACTTTTATGGTTTTAAATATTTTAGTTTCTGAATTTCCAAGTTCTCAATTCCTCAAATTTTTTAAATTTCTCACATTTCTCACATTTCTAGCATTTATCACATTTTTCACATTTCTTACATGTCTCGAATTTCTCAAATATCTTAAATTTCTGACATTTGCCAAATTCGATATTTGTCAAATTCAAATTTCTAGATTCTTAAATATGCAACTTCCTAAATTACTCCATCACGAAATCCTAGATTCCGAAACTTATAGTCCCTAAAATCCCTAGATTTCAAATTCCAATATTTATGTTCTTAATTCTCTATTTCCCTAAATTCCTAAATCACCAAATCCCTAAATTCCCATACTCGTAGTCCCCAAATCCCAAGGTCTCCAAGTTCTACACTATTTTAATTCCAAATTCTATTTTCTAAATTATTTAAATTCCAAATCCTAAATACTAAATTATTTAAATTCCAAATTCCAAATTCTAAATGAACTTATTCCTAAACCCAAATGTCCTCAAACTCCAATGTCTCCAAATTCTTAAACCACCCCCCAACATTTGAAGTTCTCAAAAATCCCTAAGAAACAATATGATTTTGCATAAGTATTACATTTCCCGTAGGGAAGTCCAATTTGTTCCAGATTGCACAACAGAATATCATATTAAAATATAGTAGATTTATATCTATATTGTAACATGGATGTTCCTTGGAAAATACCAAAATAAACATATGATATCGTCATACAGTGGATACAGAGCATTTACCTACAGATGTCAAATCATGAGTTGGCGCGTGAGTCGACCCAAAGTAAAAGAAGCCTATCCCCACTGTGAATACTTCCAGCGTTACATTTCGGCAAATAATAATAATGACAATAACATCAGTATCACGCAATTCACACTATCTCACGCATTCTCGAGACGTTTGCGACTGTCATTGTCCTTCGCCTAATTGGTGTGCGACCGCTCGAACCAATAGTACCGCTGAAAATACGTGTGGGGCGTTCATTATTCTATTCTGAGCAATTGGAGCCGTAGTGATTTGGGTATGTAGCGATTTGGAGCTGTAGTGATTTGTGGACGCAGCGATTTGGCGATGTAGGAATTTGGGGATATGCCGATTTGGAAATATAGCAATTTGGGTATGTAAGAATTTGGGAATGGAGGGATTGGGGGATGTACCGATTTGGGGATGTAGGTATTTGGGGACATAACGATTTGGGTATGTAAGAATTTGGGAATTGAGGGATTTGGGGATGTAGGAATTTGGGGACATAACGATTTGAGTATGTAAGAATTTGGGAATGGAGGGATTTGGGAATATACCGATTTGGGGATATACCAATTTGGGGATGTAGGAATTTGGAGACATAACGATTTGGGTATGTAAGAATTTGGGAATGGAAGGATTTGAGGATGTAGGAATTTGGGGATATAGCGATTTACGTATGTAAGAATTTGGGAATAGAGGGATTCGGAGATGTAGAGATTTGGAAATGTAGGTATTCGAGATTGTAGGAATTCGTGAATGTAGGAATTCGGAAGTATAGAGATTCGAGAATGTAGGGATTCGGAAGAGCAGAGATTCAGGAATGTAAGAAGTCTATTCTGACCAATTGTGCCGCAGCTCTTCTAAACACCTGGAACAGCCTCTTCACGCGCCAACTCGTGGGTTGACATTGGTAGTTACCACGCGTTACACGATAATTTTCAAAATGTCGTTGCTTTTTGCAACTGGTGAACGCAATTCGCGCTATCTGACTCTTGAGACATTTGTCATTGTTTTTTGCCTAATTGGTGTGCATGATCTCTGGAGCGAATAGTACCGCTGAAAATACATGTGATAGGCGTCCATTTTTCTATTCTGACCCATTGGAACCGTAGCTCTTCTAAACATCTGGGTCAACCTCTTCACGCACCAACTCGTGGGTTGATATCTGTACTGTCGCAGCGCGTTTCACAAAATTCCCCAAAGTGATTTATTTATAACTGTTTCGATACTTCGTAGGTCAGAAAATAAAAGGAATATACGATATTTGTATCATATTCTCTTTTTATGTTTCTTGCATGAAAAACTTGGGTAGATATGAAAGGCAACCGAACACTTCGCTATAATTTTTCCTAATTTTTGAAGGGGAAAGTTGGTAACATTATATGGGATACTTTATGAAACACCCTGCTTGGTATTATTTTCGTAAGCAGAGCGAGCAACGCAATATCGAGAAAATCTATCCTTTATTTAGTCGGAAACAAAAAAGGGTAGCAGGGACAGCGTTCAATGGTATAACAAGATCTTTCTGCTTCTCTGATTTCCTCTGTCACGAAGATGACACGTTCACGGAATAAAAGGTTGCGAACCGTTTTGTCACCCAAGATATCAATTCTACAGAATATTCTGGGTGTACGGTGATAAAAATAGAACGACAAAATAACGGTATAGCAAGTGCACGAGACTCACTTTAATAGTGCTTTATAAATAAAAATAAATCAAATCGATATAATGATGAATGATTGATTAAAAAGTTAAAAGAAATATGAGATGGTAATGAAATTAATGGTCTTCCTAAATCTGAGCGCTTATTTATTTTATTAAATTTTATTAAAATGTTTTTAAAAGTTATCGTGTGCATTCATAGATAAAATAAGTTTATGATGAATGATCAAGGTTTAAAATGATTTTGATGAGGGTTTTAAAGTAATTAGGTAAATGATAATGAGTGTTCAGGTTTACATTGATCAAAATTGTTCATTTTCGTTCCATGTGCAAATAAGTGATTCGGACTGAAAACGGAATAGTGGATTTTATAATGCAAGAGGACAGTAAGCTGGAATATTGAAACCTTTGTTGTGTACATACAATGGAAGATATATTTTACTTTATCCATCACAATAGTCAAATTGCGATTCGATTGAAAATGATTGGGCTCATGTGGAGACGAAATGTTAAGAACGTAAAATGCACAGAATAAAGAACTATTGCATGCACAACAATGGCAATGTTGTAATAATAAGATTGACTCTATATTTGCATTTGTATAAATTCTGTGGACTAAATCAATAATAATTTATAATATATTATTGAAAGGTCAACACATATTCGGTGACGTGAAAAAGTATTCGAAATTTATATTTATAGTACAACAAATAAAGACATAGAATTGATATTTTTAATGTGTTTATTTATGTATAATTCTATCGATTACCGAGTATTACAGATATTCTAGCATGATTGGTACTTCTTTAAATCTTGAAAACAGTACTCGTTAAATTATAATCACCCATCAAGGAAGCGTGGAATTTCTTTTCACGACGCAATATATAAAGAAATAAATAATATTTGTATTTATGATGGATTCATTTATAAATAATTATATTCCTCATTGAATATTAAAGATATTCTAACATAATCAATACTCTTGTCTTTCAAATCTAGAAGAATAATATTAGACAAATTCTAATTATCCATCGATGAAGCGTCAAAAAGTATTTGGTACTTTCCTTGATGGTGCAATAAATAAAAAAATAAGTGGTATTTTCATTTCTAATGTGTTTACTAATAATTATTTTGATAATTAAATATTGAAGGTATTCTAATATAATTGGTACTCTACTTCTTAAAAATTCGAAGAATAATATTCGATAAATCAAATGTCAAAGAATATTCGGAAACGATTTTCCACCATCGTTCAAAACGACGCCATGTTGGTGGGACAATATTAGTGTAAAATAGTATAACGTTAATATTAAAAATATTTGTAATTTTAATAAAGAAGAAGTACAATAACTAGAGAAAGAAATAAAGGTATTAATATATTAAATCATTGACGATTTTTCATAGGACAAAGACAAAACGTTGCGTTGTATTTTAAATATAAAAGTATTAAGAAGATATATGATTTTCAACTTATGTGGAATACTTTTAAAAATTCATTGCAAATGTACTAGAATTTTCACATAAAACAAAGAAATTTTATTTTATTTACTATTACATTCATGCGTTTATCATTATTATACGCATATACTATTCATACAATTATTATTTCGCGAAAAAAAAAATCTTCATAAAAAGATACATGTAACACCTGGTAATTAATATAATTTCCCATAAATAAACTCATTACAAACAAATACATCGTTTACTTCATAATACTTAGTAACTAATAAAATTCCTCATAAATAAGCTAGTCACAAATTGACGTATTGTTTACTTTTTTATTTATTGTAAAAAAAAAAGATGTATCAAAAGCTTTTTCACGTTACTATATTTATGAAGGAAGATTGATTTTGCGCATATTTTTTGACACACTTCTCACTTTATCCTAAAATTTAAGGATTCTACATGAAACGAAACGATGCAAGATGATAAGGCAAACATTTTTCGACTTGATAGAAAACCTGTATCGCAAACTTTCACAAGTATATCTTGAGAAAAATGTTCATATTTTTGGCCTGATTTTATGTAAGATACTCTTTTTTTTGAATTAATGGAGCCAGGAGCTATATGTATTCCTTAAGAAGAGGGAGAGCATGGTTAACGATCAGGATAACTAAATTGGAAGAGCAGTAGCCTGGCAAGCGGAAGATCCGGTTTCGAATCCCGGTTCAGCAATCCAATCAACCAAATATCTTTTTTCATACAATAAATCGAGAAAAATGTACGTAACAAAAATTCTGGGAAGCCTATATTGATTCGGCATTTTCGAAAAGTCCTGCACATCGTTTTTCATGAAAGGACTAAAAAAAATAGATTTATACACGAAAAGTATCAATTTTTGGTAGAATAAAATTTTTCAGTGCAAGAGGAGTAAAAGTTTATGAATACTGTTTTTTAAGAAAGTATTATTTAGTACAAAATGGTGAAAAAGGTGAAACTTTAAATTTGCAAATTTAATAGTTTAAGAATATAATAATTTGGAAATATATGAATATAAGAACATGTGTAGAGATTTCAAAATTTGGTTATTTGGACATTTGTGCTTTAAAGAATTTGGAAATTAAAAAATTTAGAAATTTAGAGATTCTAAAACTTGAAAATTTAGAGATTAAGGTGATATACAAATTTAATAGTTTACAAATCTAAAATGTTGAAAATTTAAAAACTTAGAATATTAAGAAATTTGAGAACTTGAGAATTTGGATATTTGAGAATGTGGGATCTGGGGAATTTGGGAACTTGGGACCTTGGGAATTTTGGATCTTGGGAATTTGGGGTCTAGAGAATTTGAGATCTTGGGAATTTTGGACCTGGGGAATTTGAGATCTGGGGAATTTTTGACCTGGGGAATTTGAGGTCTGGGGAATTTGGGATCTCCGAAATTTGGGATCTGGGGAATTTAGGATCTGGGGAGTTTGGGATCTGGGGAATTTGGGATCTGGAGAGTTTGGGATCTGGGGAATTTTGTATCTGGGGAATTTGGGATCTGGGGAATTTGAGATCTTGGGAATTAGGGAATTTGGAGAATTAGAAATTTGAAATTTGAAATTTGAAATTTGAAATTTGAAATTTGAAATTTGGGAATTTGGGACCTTGGGAATTTAGGAATTTGAGAATTTGGAAATATGGGAATTTAGATATATGGGGATTTGTGAATATAGGAATTTGGAGATATGGGAATTTGGAAATATGGGAATTTGGAAGTACGGGAATTTGGGATTATGAAAATTTGGAAATATGGAAATTTAAGAACTTAAGAATTTAGGAATGTGGGAATCTCGGAATTAGAGAATCTGAGAATTTGGTTACTTAGGAACTTGGAAATACAGGAATTTAGGAGTTTCGCAATTTAAAAATTAAAAAATCCAGAAATACGAGAATTCGGAACATTTGGGGACTTACGAAAAATTTACAAACATATATACATAAATCAACATTACGTTATAAAAATGAAGTCCATCAGAGAGATGTTAATCCACCATTTCCATAAGAAAGTTCTTAATACATACATATATTGATATGCATATACAAGACATTGTAAAAGTATCTATCATTTTTTACTTTCCTCTTAACTGATTCAGCATCCTCGAGAAAATCCCACGTGTGTTATCTTCTGTGGCTTTCTTCTCGTTGTCGTTGTCATTATTGGGATGTCGGCGCAAAATACGGCTCAGAGACCCAGCTCGAGGATGAAACAGTTTTTTCGGTGAACCATCTTTATCCACTAGCTTGAACATTCTACCCAACGAATTACTCTTCTCTTTCTGCGAGACTTCGTCACAGCTCTCCACTGATTTCATCGTATTCTGTCAAATATAATTTATCTTTACAGAAGCAACCCAGGTAAATGGATTAGTTCTCCACTCTCAACTGATAACGAGTTCATACCATAATATTTTAACGTTATTTCTATTTTATTTAATAATTCGGTTTTATTTTATAGTGTATACTTCTGTTTTATTATACAGGGTGGGGGAATAACTATTAGCACCTTAAATATCTTCGAATCTATAAGGTCCAAAGAAAAATTAATGTAACCAAAATTGTACGGTACGAAGGGACCTATTATATAGCGATAATTTTTGTCCAAGTGGAGGCGCTTCGGAGATATGAAGGTCATCTCTGTTTTTTTAAATGGAACGATATGTTTTTTATTTACATTCTAGAGTATTTCAAGGAGAATACAATGATCTATTGAGAAGGTTATTCATGGTCTGGGTTAAACCAATTGTGATGGAAAATAATTTACTTTCAGGAAATGGTCGAACACTTCCTGCCGTCTCTGGTTGTTGATATTACTTCATCTCTGTCTCGAAATCTCTTGTTATGGCTTGTTGAATAGAAATAAACATGGAATTACGCTGTACTATTCCTCTGCACATACTATGATTAGTCGTTTATGAGAATCTCTGCTGAGCGATGTGAATCGCAAGTTTCTGATATGCGTTATTCAATAGCGGAAAGAGTAGATATGGTTTTTGTTTATGGGGAATGTCGTCAAATTGTAAGAGATGGAGTCCATTCGTATGCTGAACGTATGTAGTCGTGTATTACTGTTACATAAGGAAATCAACGGTGCTTGACCATTTCCTACAAGTAAATTAATTTCCATCACAATTGGCTTAACCCAGACCATGAATGACCTTCCTAATAGATCATTGTATTCGCCTTGAAATACTCTATCAGAATGTAAGTAAAAAAGCATCCCGTTCCATTTAAAAAAACGATGACCTTCATATCTCCAAACCGCTTCCACTTGGACAAAAATTATCCCTATATAATAGACCCCTTCGTACCGCACAACTTTGGTTACTCTAATTGTTCTCTGGGTCTTATAGATTCCAAAATATTTAAGGTGCTAATAATGATTGCCTCACCCTGTATATTTGAAGAAAATCGTAAACTATAGGGTGTTATCTGTAATAACATACGATTTTTCACCCACTTGCAGCTATTTGGTAAAAAAGAGTTTCTAACAAAAGTTTCAGGATATAGTGTATAATAACCACTAAAAAAATTTGAAAATAGTTTGTTCTCATAGCGAAATCAAGATTAAATGGGAACACATATTTTTTACTACACTGAAGAGAATATCGAAATGAATTCAAAATAAACATTACACGATATTTTAAAAATGTCACGAAGTTCCATCTATGTCCCATTAAATTGAAGCTGAAAGTCGTATAAAAGTAACAACGCAAAGCTTTCATAAAAGTAAACAAAAAGCAAAGCTTTCATAAATATTCTTTTTTACTATAAACGATTAATTGTTAATTACCGTAAACTCAGGTAAAGAGTATCATTTCTCTGTAAAGCTTTAATTGCAAATTCAGAATTAAATTCATTTCATTTAAAGCTCAAAGGTAGTATATAACTATGTGCATAGTACTGTGTTTCTTTGAAAGATTTTAATTAGAGGGAACGTAGAGTATGATTGACTCAAATAATTAGTGACTGTAAGAAATATACAGTGTTTAAGTTCTTGCTGCTGAACATTTTGTGATTGGCTTAATAATTAGAAAGTTTATTTAAATTATTTTTGGGGACAATTAAATGATAGAAGATAAGTAATAATAATTTATATTGACTCTAAAATAGTATAGGCGAATTGGTTCGAACAAGTTTATTAATTTATAGAAATTTGATATTTAATATTTAATACTAATACTATAAGAAAATAGTCTTTCCTTGTGATTTTAATTAACTTATCCGAGGAGGCGATGTTATATATTCTTCAGAGCAAGCAGAGCTTCTGCAAAGTATCTAAACATCTATCTACTCTAAACTCTGTCAACTTTGCCCTCTAGAAACTTTGCACTTTCGCATGTGACACAAAATGCTATCATTATATAAAAGTATCGCAAAAGGACATTTACGTCATATCCACTTAAAAGCTAAAATTTGTCAAAAATAACTATATGTACATTTTATTGATATTTAATATTTGTAAATTTTATTTGGGAGGGTGAAATTTATAATTATTAGTAATATTGAATTTTATTACGATTTTATAATAAATATTTATGAAATAATTTTAAAATTCTATTTTTAGATCATGATCTAGATTGTTTTAGATTATTACATTTAGATTATTTAGTTTATTCATAAGTTTAATTTAAATTATTAATTACTTGCAAATTTTATTCTTTCTTTATTAAAATAAATAATAAATCATTCAATTTGCAGCTTAATATTATCTGTTATCAAATATTCGATTTTTAGCTGCTTATATTAAAAAATGCCTGTTTTAACTTGTTATTTAAAATTTTTACTCCTACGATCTTTTATTTAAAACACAAACATGTATATGACAGCTTGTCATCTTGTAGTATGAAAGCTTGTTATTTTGAAAAGTAATTGGGTTGCATAAAAAATGCAAGCCATAATAATAAGCAATAAATTAATTGGTGTACTGTTTATTTTAACACAAAAAACATCAATCATGTAAATTTGTAGCCACGTCGAACACAATATACATATCAAGTTGAAATAACGTGGTAATAAAGACAATTTTATGGAATGTTGAACATGTTTTGTTTCATTTCCTTGCGTGTTCTTGATGTTCATATAGGACTGAATTGATTAAAACATGAGTACATTAAAAAATGTGTCACACTTTATTCAAAAAGCTGGATATCTTCTTTTTATGAACAACAATGTAAATATAAAAATTTAACATAGAGTAAAATATTTTCAAACCCCAAATTCTTAGATATCCAAACTTTCAAATTTCAACTTCTCAAACTGCAAATTGTCAAGTCTCCATTTTATCAAGCCCAAAATTCTGAGATCTCAAATTCTCAAATCTCCAATTTCACATACCCTAATTTCTCAAACCTCAAATTCTCAGACATCCAAATTTTCAAATCCCAACTTCTCAAACTCTAAATTGTCAAATTCCCAATTTCTGAAACCCAAAACCCTGAGAGCTCAAATTCTCAAATTCCCAATTTCACAAACCCCAAATTCTCAGACATCCAAATTTTCAAATCCCAACTTCTCAAACTCTAAATTGTCAAATTCCCAATTTCTGAAACCCAAAATTCTGAGAGCTCAAATGCTCAAATTCCCAATTTCACAAACCCCAAATTCTCAGATAACCAAACTTTCAAATTCTAAATTCTCAAACTGAAAATTGTCAAGTCCCCAATTTATCAAGCCCAAAATTCCGAAATCTCAAATGCTCAAATCCCCAATTTCACAAACACTAAATTTTCGAACCCCAATTTCTCAAACCTTAAATTCTCACATAACCAAACTTTAAAATTCTAAATTCTCAAACTTCAAATTTTCAAATTCCCAATTTCTGAAACCCAAAATTCTGAGATCTCAAATTCTGAAATCCGCAATTTCACAAACCCCAAATTCTCACATAACCAAACTTTAAAATTCTAAATTCTCAAACTTCAAATTTTCAAATTCCCAATTTCTGAAACCTAAAATTCTGAGATCCCAAATTCTCAAATGCCCAATTTCACAACCGCACATTTTCAAGCCCCAATTCCCAAGGGAAAGTGCGCTAACGAAAGGCACATGGCCTGCTTCGACTGAACGTCGATTTCTATTTTCTAACACAATAATTAATACAGATTTCAAGGAAAGCATTAACAAATTGAGTAACTTATAATAAGAAACTTGTGGAGCCATTTAACCAGGTTGATACTTTTAGTGCAAAGGATTAATAAATTTAATATCTGTTGCAAATTTTGTGTCCGTTGATAAATTAAAAATCTTACCGTGTCTTCGTTCGTGTTTGCAGAGGATTTATTAGAAACAGGAGTATGTGATCGTTGTCTAAACATTCTTCCCATTCTGTTTAGTGTGGCACTTTTCAATTTTCTAGCATCTTGCCTGACAGATTCAGTTCTTGATCTTCTTTGTACTGGTTGGGGAGGTCTCTCTTTATCTTTTGTGCTGGATTTTTCTTTGTCCGAACCTGAAGCCGACAAGTTGGAGTTATTATAACGTTCAAATTAATTTCGTCGTTATAATAATTATAATTTCTTATGGTATGATTATTTGAGCCCTTTATTTTGAAAGTGGCCTATGTCCATTTGTCAGTTGTTTGTTGTTAAGTCTAGTAACATGTACCATTTGATGTTGACTGTCAAAAAAATATTTCACGGTTAAATATTTTTAATATTTATTAATTATCAAATTAAGGAAATATTTATTGAAATGTCACTTTCTGGACCAAACAACATATTTCACTTTCCTCTAGACCAGAGGTCGCCAACCTGCGGCTCAATAGAATCATACTTGTGTCTCTTAAGTAGTTTAATAGTACATAGTGAAAAATGAACTGTAATATTGCAATTGCTAAACAAATATAATAATCCTGCGCACACATAAAAATGCGCGGCAGATCGCATGCATGTAAACCTAGCTTTAGCTAACCTTCCTCTCCACACCCACCGACGCCACACTCAAAACCAAAAACTGTTTCCGTTTCTTTTAATACGTGGACTTATATGTTCTGTTACTACGCAAAATAGAGTGTTTTGATTTCACAATCAATACATGTTTCACAGCAAATAATGGTTATATTATTTTTTCTAATACATATTACCGATGTATGTACTTATATTTAACTCTTTAAAAAAATAATTTATCACATCGGGAAAAAATGGCTCTTAACTCCAGAAAGGTTTCCGCTCTAGACGAACATTTTGCAAAAATTTTGAAATTTAACTTTCTTGATGATGAAGATACATATGAAGAAATTTGATTACATATTTTCGATTTATTTTCTAAAGAGAAATTAAGTATGATTACTGAAATACTTTGTATGTGACAACAGTTTCAGTTTATGCGAATACTTCTCGTACTTTTTCCTGTAACCTACATTTATTAATTATTAAAAATGATTGTATATTACAGAAATATGAAAATAAATAGTAAACAATTAAATAAGACATACGCTAGAACCAAGCTACGCAAAGTTCCACGATTTTTTACGTAAACTTTTATGCTTTCATGCGATATAAAAGTTTATATGTGTTCCGCAGGATGTTCTCTTGGAGAATGTTAATAAATGTGTTGCTAACAATGTGTTACTTCAACCGTTGCAACAATAAGATATTACTGCAATTTCAATTATTTTACTGCTGTTATAATAGTAAGGTATAACGTTAAATTCGATCATTTTACTGTTATTATAACAGTAAGATATTGTTTCAATTTTAGTTATTTTACTGTTGTATTTAACAATAAGATATTACTTTAATTTTCGCTATTTTCCTGTTGTTATATCAGTCAGATATTAATTCCATTTCACTTATTTTACTGCTGTTATGACAGTAAGCTATTGATTCAATTTCAGTTATTTTACTGCAGTTATTACAGTAAGATATTGTTTCACTTTCAGTTATTTTACTATTATCAGAACAGTAAGATATTGTTTCAATTTCACTTATTTTATTGTTATTATATTGTCTCAAATTTCAGCCGCGTTAAAAGTGCTCTCACCCGATGATACGTGATAGATGCCGATTACGTCTGTATTCGGATGATAATTTTCATGAAATATAATACCAAAATAATGATTCTCGATATCCATCGTCGATTGATTGCCAGCCGTTTAATTTGTATGCGGACGACTAGTGAAACGATAACAAATTATAATATGTATTGATCAATGTACTTCTCACTGAATCGTATCATGCTATGCAGCGTATAGAGTATTATATTTGATAATGACAGTGGCTTAATTTAATACTTGATTATTTTATCGCATGAGGTATACACTATTCAAATGGTCGGAAGTGGTATCACCTTTTCGTTAAACACGAAATTCTTGATCAATAATTGGAAAATATTTTTAAATAATTTTATAACAAGGTTTATTGTAAAAGTTGCAGACTAAAGTAGTTAAGCCTGTCACTCTATATTCGAATTTTTTCTTATTCTTTCTTTATTGTATTTTTGTTTATTAATTTAGTCGTTGCATTTTGATTATTAGCTCTTTTTAACTAACAATAATTAAACTAGTTTTATATATTAACTTTAGTTGTTCATTCCGTTTATTAACTTAGGTATCGATTTTGTTCATTCGCTTCAATATTATTCTACAATATATTAAAATTATAAATATGTTTTCTATGCAATCGAAATTTTACTTTAAACAAAAAACTAATTTTGGAAAAGTATACTCGTCATTAAATGCTAAGTTCTTACACGACGAGTATAGTCGACATAAAATATTACGGTCAAGTGTTTTTGATATCGAAACGAAATGCAAACACGTTAAGATATTTTTTTCGCGGCAGTTTATAAATAACTGTTGTATTTGCGTGAAAATGAATTTATTGCAACGTGATACGGAATTTATTAAAAACGATTTATCGAATCGTTGAAATTATTATGCATTTACTTTGAGTGTTACAAATGATTTATTCAGTGGAATTTTATTTTTATGAAGCCTCTGTAAATTACACAAGCGTTCCAATCTATATAACACAAAGATAAATATTTTTAAAAATACGATTGAATAATTCGTTAATTGCTGCGTTAATTACTGGTTGTACCATACCATTTATGAATTTTCTTTATGGTATTACAAAGATTATTTTCCATTCATAATTCTCTTTATAACGCATTTATATAAATTTATGATCCATAAGCAAATTGCACTATTCATTACAAAATATGAGAACCTTTATAAAATACGAATAATTTACACAGTCTCTGGTTATCGAATTAGGATCACTATAAATTTTCAGCACTTTTTACGTTTTCCATAAAATTAAAAGGCCTATGCAAATTGTAATAATTTATCAGCTACTAACATTACTACTGTACATAACATTATTAACACAAATATTTAAGTTAATATTTTGTATTTCCACCCTTTGCTTCGGTGACAGCTTCCGGCATGCTCTGTATACATCATATGCTTTATATCTTCATTATTTTCCCAAATATCTGTAATTCTTTTCAACTCAAATAATGTGGTTGGAGAGTAGTAAACTAGTCTTTTGAGTAGGCAGACATTTTCTATGGCATTCAAATTTCACCTCACGCGCTATCGATACTCGAGCCTAACGTAAACGCACGACTCTTAATTACTCACCACACAATTTATTATCACGATAGTAACAAAATGCTATGTCTATATCGTTATCAACGTATTTAGTAATAATTTAGCATGACCTAAGACAATTTTCCATATATGGCATAATGTTGTAGCCATAAAAGTGAAATTTTCATATGTGGTCCTAATTCAATGACCAGGGACTGTAATATTTTCCTATTTGAAGACACTCAATTAGTCTGAAAACACGTACAGATTTTCGCTGGCAGTCATAAAGTAATAAATAGATTATATACCAGGTTTTACCAGTTGATTTGCGGTCGTTAAACAATTAACGTGGCAATACATCGTAAAACGCGGCATCGTGACAATCGTGAAAAATTCCAATGAGCTTAATGGAAATGAACTGTACTTTAATTACACGTATTTGAAGTTTTGAGTATCAAGCAGTTAAAAAATGATAATTATAAATTTTGATGTAAACATATAGTAATAGAATAACAGTGACAGTAATAGAACAATAAAAAGAAAACATTTACTACGTAAATATTTCGTGAAAATATTGCTTCTTATAATAACAGTATCTAAATAATAATAAAGTACCTGAATAATAAATACCTAAATTCGAAAGGTAGCACAAAATAAACAGAATCGTCATTAAAATTCGAAAATAAAATGGACATATAATATATTTGATGTTGTTTTGCAGAGAATGAGGCAATTAACGGAATAGTTCAATTAATTAAAGTAAATAGTACGCGTTCTGCAGAAATTGTATTTTCGGTCATTTTTAGGAAAATAATAATTTTGCCGAGAACGAACACCCGCATTTCGTATTTCGATAAATTTGGTTTACGCCAAGCGAACGTTTCCCATGGAACTTCAGACATACAATTTCACGCTTGAATTAAAGTACCTATCGACTGCTTTGGTTCGATAACGTTTGTTCGATATTCAGAAAACGTATCAAGACTATTACATTTTATTGCGATTTAAGGTAATTCACATGGAAATTTGTTTTTTATTCCGTTCATTTAGGTAGTGATCAGTACCAAGGGGACTCGAAAACTGCTCGAAAATATAAGATCCTTTAAGAATTAATTCCAAGAAAGTGGAAAAGAGCTTATCCTTGTACAAAATATTTATTACTATCCCACGGAATAAACAAAAGTTATTTAAGTACCCACATATGTTATATTTTCAAAATAAAATATATTCTGCAATTAGTTACTCAATATTTTTAAAGAAACCTTTACGTTTAGTGACATGGAATTTAGAAACTTGGTGAAAATATTTCCCCACAGTAAGTACGTTGTTTTTAATTACACAAACATTTGTTGCTTTTTAATTTTCAACCGAATCGGTGAATTTAAGAAGAATAGTATTTAAGAGAAGTAATTTAAAAATGAATTAAGAATCAATTAAATATAAACTTGATATTCACTATACGAAATGACGCATTTATACAATGAGTTCTCGAAAACAATTCTGTCATAAGAATAAATGATCGATTGGAAACAATCATAATTAACGTACATAATTATGAATAAATTGTTAAATAATTAGCATTTAACAGGGAAGCAAAATTAACGAGAATTCTGTTAAACTCATTGTAGTAGTATAGCGTTTTAAGGAAACAATGTTAAAACAAAACCATAAAGTGCAACTGTTAATAAAGCTATATCCGTTAAAAGCTTTTAAATTAAACTGATTATTTTATTCGCAGCAATTTAATAAATTTTCCCATGGCAAATTAATTGACTTACTTGACGCAGGACGCAGCGCAATCGGCTGTAAATCTCTGATTACTTCCTGTGGCACTCCAGAACGATTCGAACTGTGAATTTCATCGAAACGAGTTGGTACCGCAACAGCCTGTTAAATTGAAATTCCATGTCTGTAGCATATCACGAAAAAGGGCATGTACACTGCGAAAGGCTGTGAATGCTTCATTGAAAAGCAAATCTTAATTCCCGTTGCTTTTGTTGTGGAAAATATTTTGTCGCGATGTACATGCTTTTTAAGGTTCATTCTATACACGTTATTTCTCTAATGGTTAAAAATTTGGAGAGATTTTATAGTGTGGAAATCAACGATTTTGGTGTTTGACGAAGTGAAAAATTGGGAATTTGCGGATTTGATACTTTAGGACTTTGGGGATAATTAGAGAGTTTGCAAATTTTATAGGATGGATATTTTATACTGTAGAGGGTGGCGGTTGGAATTTGGAAATTGGTGATGGGGTAATTTGGAAATTTGGAAATTTTATAAGATGGAGATTTCATAATGTTAAAGTTGGGGAGTTTTGGAATTTGACGGTGAGGTAATTTGGAAATTTCAAAATTTTATAAGATGGAGATTGTATAATGTGGAGGGTGGGGGTTTTTGGAATTTGGTGATGGGGTAATTTGGAAATTTGAAAATTTTATAAGATGGAGATTGTATAATGTGGAGGGTGGGGGGTTTTGGAATTTGGTGATGGGGTAATTTGGAAATTTGAAAATTTTATAAAATGGAGATTTTCTACTATAGAGGGTGGAGGGTTTTGGAATTTGATGATGGGGTAATTTGGAAATTTGAAAATTTGATAATGTGGTGGGTGGGGGATTTTGGAATTTCATGATTGGGTAATTTGGAAATTTGGAAATTTTATAAGATGGAGATTTTCTACTGTACAGGGTGGGGTTTTTTGGAATGTTGTGATGGGGTAATTTGGAAATTTAGAAATTAAAAGATTTCAGAATTTGAAATTCTAAGGATTTTGAGGATTTGAGAACTTTTGAATATAGAAATTTGAGAATTCAGGAATTTCGAAAGTTTGAAAATTGAAAATTTGGAAATATAGGAATTTGAAAGTTTTTAACTTTTGAAAGTTGAAGATATGGAAATTTGAGAACTTGGGAATTTAAAAATTTATGGATTTCAGGATTTAGGGATTTGGGGATTTGGACATTTGAGAACTTGTAATATTAGAAATTTTGAAATTTAAAAATTTTTAATTATTAAATTTTGGACTTTAAAAATTTGGAGATTTGGAGATTTGGGAATTCGGGATTTGAGGATTCAAAGATTTGGAGATTTTATTCTAGGATTTCAGTATTTAAGAATTCAAAGATTTCAGAAATTGGGGATTTGGTAATTTGGAAACTAGGAAATTTCGAAATTTGAAAATTAATAAATTTTGCATTTCGAACTTATGAAATTTAGAGATTTGAGGACTAGAGGACATATGGGTTTAAAAACTTAAAAAATTTGGAAATTGGGAAATTTAAAATAAGAATTTGAAAATTTGGAAGTTTCAAAGCTTGTGAACTGTGAAATTAAGAAACTTGAAATAGGAATTTGGAAATTTGAAAGTTTGAAAGCTTGTGAACTGTAAAATTAAGAAACTTGAAATAGGAATTTGGAAATTTGAAAGTTTGAAAGCTTGTGAACTGTAAAATTAAGAAACTTGAAATAGGAATTTGGAAATTTGAAAGTTTGAAAGCTTGAAAACTGTGAAATTAGAAAACATGAACTAGGAATTCAGAAATTTGAAAGTTTATAAACTTCAAATTTTAAAATTGCTGATTTTGAAATCTTTAATTTAAGTATTTATGGATTCATGAATTTTAATACTTTGAAAATTAATGATTCAAACATAATTAATACCAACATTGTAAAATTAAAATTTCCGATGATTCGAAAATTTGGTAAATTGAAAATTTTCATGTTTGTATATCAGAAAATTTAATAATTTAACGTCCAAAAATGTGGAAACATATAAGTTTGAAAATTTTAGAATTTCCTCGTGAATAATACTGAAATGTCCGTCAAGTCTTTGAATATAGAATTCCACCCACATGAAAAATTCAGTTATGAAATACCTCACACATATTACGCACTGAAAATTACTAAAACTGCATTTCATTTAGCAGAAAAGACTTTTAATGAATATATAAAGTTACGTAAAGCCATATTTTTATCACAATTAAACAAAACTTAAAAATTTATAAATCATTCTTTTTCGGGACGTATTTTTATTTGTCGACCACGGAAGCTTTAAAAACTGAGTAATAAAAATTTGTAATTTAAAAAATTTGAAATTTTATATACGTGTTCAACAGCTATCACCGATACTTCAGATTTTTTAGTACATACGAAGTCAGTTCTCAAGCAATAAAGGGATTCATTTTATCACGTTTGTATAAGGTGCAAATTAGAAAGCATTCTCTGTAGTTGAAAATATTTGCAATGGCAGGTCATGACGTGGTTGTCTGCGTCATTAAACACACAATAGGTGTCCACGATGCAAACGTATACTATCCTATACGAACGTATCACAAAAGAAAACCGATATTATTTCTTTCAAACTCGGCCACTTTTTCATTTTGAATATTTTTTAATAACCGCTAACGGCGATAGCTGCATTCACACAGATTAAACATCTCGTTCTACTTTATGAAAACCATTAAACAATATTTGAACAGCTGAAAAAATCGAGGCGCCTTCGTGGATTCGCTATAAATTCAGATATAGACATTATTTTGTCACAAAAATTCAGTATGTACAAGATTGAATCAGGTTTATGTAAGATATTGAAGTTTTTGGAAACTGTGTCGAACGGTTTATAAAATTATTGCAGCAACTCGTAATAAGCTGTTACGTAAACTCGTAATAAGTTATTACGCGAACTCGTAATTTATTACGTAAAGCTATAATACTTTATTGCGAAAACTATGTCAATGTGTAAGATTAAAATTATTGCTGTTATTAATGTTTGCATGATCATGGAACTGAACTATGACTCACCGTTTTTTGGGGTTGCGATTTCACGCCTTTCTGGACACTCTCCGCTTGCGTTTCCTCCATCACAATCCTGAACTTTTAGAAAAATTTTTAATGGTGGGAGTAAACATTCTATATTGTATATAAATATTCTGTTTGTTGATGGCCAATATTATTTTTCAGTGTTCATTCATTAATGGTCGTATGAGTCGAGTAAAAATAGGAGTAAAGATGTGTCTTTTACTTCTGTAGTATTTCTTGTTTAGATTAGGTTAGGTTAGGTATTTGTAAATATTGTGTTATTTATTTTAATATGTCCATTATTTATTTTAATATTATTCTTTTTATATAAATCGTTGCTTTGGAACATTCGGCACCATAACATTATTCAATTAAATTATAAAATTATAAAATTATAAAGTTATAAGATTATAAGACTGTAAAATTATAAAATTATAAGCTTCTAGTTATAATTACAACTTAAAAAATTATAAATTTGACTATAATTAGTAGACAATGTCCTGAAATTTGTATACACATGTGATGTCTCATTTTTCAACTTAAAATATCTCACAATCTATTAAATATAACTATATTTCTAAACTCTACTTTCTAAATTTAATGAATTAGAAATGAAATATTTTTTAAACTTAATGTACCAAAAATTAATATTGCCTTTTGACAATCTTTTTTTGATTTGGTACTACAATTTTTGTTATACACATTAATACTTTGCTGTTCATATTGCGTTAAATAGTCAGTATAAAAATAAGTATGCAACTTCAGTTAAAAATATTTATATGATCATAGTACGTTTTAAGGTCATTACAAAGTCATGTATGCAAAGGATGTTCATTTATTGAATGTGTTATGTGAAATTTTATACGTATGAAATTTTTATACAAAATATTTTTATGTATTATCCGTATCTTTGCAATATTTCAGTATAGTCATATGAAACTATCCTATATACTTATTTTGCATATGTATTGTTATCGACAACACATAGGAATATCCTCAAAAGTGAAAAATATTGACATTACTAAATATTCTACTTAATCGAAAATAGCACGATTACAATCAACGTAACTTCTTCAATATAATAAGTATATAAAATGCAGTCAAACGTTCTCATAAAGTGTTTCGTAATATCATGTTTGGCACCATGCACGTCAAGATACCTGATTATCAAGAAGTATGACTTTCCTTCACCAATGAACGAATTCTCGAAGCGTAAAAGAGTCCTCAAAAATCGAAAGTTCACTATTTCAGTCCGTTTGCTATAATATTTCAGCTGACGGTGGCTTCAATCATCCCTCGAAGCAAAGTGATTTTGCAATATTGCCTTTTCGTGGAATTTCATGAATTGCCTGGTACTTTTATGAAACGGTATCACGACATCGTATTGAAAACCAATTGTATCTCGTTGGAATCGGTGTTCAGACGTTTTCTTTTTGCAATCAGCAATGTCGGAACAACTATTTATTGTTTCGCGAGCTGAGAACGCAGAATGCATCGATTATTTTGAAGGCACGTTTCCATTAAGCTCAAAGGATTTTTTCACGATTTTGACGATGACGTGTTTTACGATGTATTGACACGTTAATTGTTTGATAACCGCAAATCGACTGGTAAAACCTGGTATATAATCTATTTATTACTTTATGACTGCCAGCGAAAATCTGTACGTGTTTTCAGACTAATTGAGTGTCTTCAAATAGGAAAATATTACAGTCCCTGGTCATCGAATTAGGACCACGTACGAAAATTTCACTTTTATGACTATAACATTATGTCATATATGAAAAATTGTCTTAGGTCATGTAAAATTATTACTAAATACGTTGATAACGATATATACATAGCATTTTGTTACTATCGTGATAATAAATTGTGTGGTGAGTGATTTAGGGCCGTGCGTTTACGTTAGGCTCGAGTATCGATAGCGCGTGAGGTGAAATTTGAATGCCATAGAAAATGTCTGCCTACTCAAAAGACTAGTTTACTACTCTCCAACCACATTATTTGAGTTGAAAAGAATTACAGATATTTGGGGAAATAATGAAGATATAAAGCATATGATGTATACAGAGCATGCCGGAAGCTGTCACCGAAGCAAAGGGTGGAAATACAAGATATTAACATGTGTTAATAACGTACAGTAGTGGTGTATCATGTTAGTAGCTAATAAATTATAACATTACAATGTGAACAGGCCTTTTAATTTCATGGAAAACGTGTAGAATGCTGAAAATTTGGAGTGGTCGTAATTCAATGGCCAGGGACTGCAGTTCTTGTATTTTGTTATATAGATATAAGGAAATCAACTCAATATTGATTACTTTGTACGAATTGTAAAGGTAAAACTGTATTCAGTAATTTTTAAATTAAAAGGATTAATTTTAAGAGTAGAAAGAATTTTAATTAACAAGAATAAAAAAGCTTTATCGATTTTAATGATCTTGAAATATGGCGTGAAGAACGTTCAGGACAATTTTTCTTTTAAATTCAGTGTGTGCCAAATTTCCGATAATTTCATGTATATTAATTATTATTTTTCCTAATTTTTAACATACGCTATTTAAGAGAATAAAGGGAGTTACAGGTGTAACTATTTTGAAAATTACCAAAAATAAAAATGTAGTTACTTTTTTTCGTACGCAGTAAAATAATGTAAATATTTTTAAAAAATGTGGGGGTATGTGAAATAACGAGGGTGGCTTCTCCTGAAAGCTTTTAAAATTCTGTACTAAAATGGTAAATGGTTTTTATTCTAACCTTTTTCTGTAAAGAGATTTTTACACAAAATCGTTGGCGAAAAAGATCGCTAATCAATTGTTCTCGAATTGTATGACGCGACTCGTCCAGTTGACTATTGTTGAAAAGCAAGAGTACACGTAATTGATAGAACTCTACAATAGATTTCCTCTAAAACGTAGTTTCAACTGAAAAATCTAATTCGACATTTTCATTTCACGTTTTCACAAAGAAACGCTGAACTTCGCTAATAAAACAGATGATATATCTCTGAAAACTACAACAATATTTAAGATGATTATTTATAATAACATTAAATTTAAACTGTATAAAAGCTTCACATGATTATTACTATATATTAAACAATTACTTATTAAATAAAATAAAGAACTAAATTCTTTTTTCCAAATATTGACTTATGGGCTTGTACTGTTATGGAATTCTTGGTTTTAATTTTTGTCAAGTTTTTTTTTTACAGAAGAATAATTAAAAGAAATAAGTGACGATGTCCCGATAGCAATTGTTGAATATAATTTAATTTTTTAAATTACAATTTGCGATTAAAAATGAACCAGAATTTAGCATTTCTGTAGATAATATTTGATGTGTACGAAATTCATTCGCTGTACGCTGTACACGTCTGTAAGTATTGATCTTGGTAATCATAAATTAATGTTCTTTTTATGTTCTCCAATAACATTGTTTTATTATAATCCCATTAGCATTTTATTACTCCTCGTAAGTACTACGTGCTGTACTTACTAAGAAATAAGTTTCTTAACGCGTGAATGATGGATCTCATTGTGACTATTATGTATACTAGTGACTTTAATAGGTACTTTTCATATCGCAGTCGTTCATCTTACTTATATTTATTGTATCAAGTATTAATTATAGCTTTAATTCTTTCGCAAACTTTCATCATTTTCAAACTTCTAAATTTAAACAATTTTCATATTCCTAAATTTTTGTTTTCAAATTATCAACTTCCTAAATTTGTAAATGATTAAACTCTTATATTTTCAAATTTCTAATTTTCCAGACTTTTACATTTCTAAATTTCTGATTTACCAAATTTCTAAATTTTGAATATCTGCTTTTCCCAAATCTCTAAACTTTACGATCCTAAATTGCGAAATTTCTCAACTTTAAATGTTTAAATTTTTAAATTCAATCTCCAGATTGTTACCTCCTTAAAGTACTAAATTTCTGTATCCGAAATGTCAAATTTCCAATTTTTAAATGTCTCAATTGTCAAATCCCCAAATTCCTAAATTTCCAGATTGCTAACCTCAATTTTCCAGATTGCTAACCTAAATTCCCAATTCCTAAATTCCCAATTCCTAAATTCTCAATTCCTAAATTCCCAATTCCTAAATTCCCAATTCCTAAATTCCCAATTCCTAAATTCCCAATTCCTAAATTCCCAATTCCTAAATTCCCAATTCCTAAATCCCCCAATTCCTAAATTTCTAATTCCTAAATCCCCAATTTCTATTTTCCCAATCCCTAAATTCCCAATTCCTAAATTCCCAATCCCTAAATTCCCAATTCCTAAATCCCCCAATTCCTAAATCCCCAATTTCTAAATCCCCCAATTCCTACATCCCTCAATTCCTAAATTCCCAATTCCTAAATTCCCAATTCCTAAATTCCCAATTCCTAAATTCCCAATTCCTAAATTCCCAATCCCTAAATTCCCAATCCCTAAATTCCCAATTCCTAAATTCCCAATCCCTAAATTCCCAATTCCTAAATTCCCAATTCCTAAATACCCCAATTCCTAAATTCCCAATTCCTAAATTCCCAATTCCTAAATTCCCAATTCCTAAATTCCCAATTCCTAAATTTCCAATTCCTAAATCCCCCAATTCCTAAATCCTCCAATTCCTAAATCCCCCAATTCCTAAATCCCCCAATTCCTATATTCCCAATCCCTAAATTCCCAATTCCTAAGTTCCCAAATCCTAAATTCTCAATTCCTAAGTCATCACCCAAAAGCTGATTTTAATGAAATTTTGATGTTATAGAACTTGAAAAAATATTTGACACATACTTTTTTTACGTTCGAATTTCCACATTGAAGTGGTGAAAATAACCCTTAAAATTGAGGTTTAGAACCTATTTTCACAAATGTCTCAGGAACTATTAGCCCTAGATAAAAAATTCAAACTGCAAATTTTTCTGTTTTGGAAAGCTAATAATATGTCATAAGTGGATTTTTGAAAAATTTGTTCGTTTAAAAAATATGTTAAAAACACCTGTCAAATATTTTGTCAAGTTCCATAACATAAAATTTCATCAAAATCGTGTAACGTTTGGGTGATGTCCCTTATAAGTGTTAACCTTACCATCTAAAGTTCGATCTCGGAAATCGTTCGAAAACGGTCAATATAAAAATATTTGAGTAACGGAATGCTTTTTGATGTATTAAAAACAACCATACACAAACGCACATGATTTCCCTACCAAAGATACAAGAAGTATTTGTTTAATAATAATCTTAAAAGTATCAATGTTCGTTTAACAAAACAAAATGTACATAGTGAAATATTCAATTTCCTTACTTTTGAATAATTGCTAATTAAAATTCAATTTCCTTAACTTATGACGGTTCTTACTTGCGGATGGGTCGAATTGTCCCAGGCTTTACTACACTTGAGATCTTCCACTTAATCAAGCTCTACTTTATCAACAGCACCGTCATAAATCTTCCTACCCCCTTTCACATAACAACTCTGAAAGGGTTTATCCCTTGAGAGATAATCTCTTGCGAACATATTTCTTAACAGCAAATTATATCTAGTCGTGAAGTTCATGGATATGTGAGAATCTATCAAAGATTTTACTTACACGCAAGCCTGAAGCGGATGAATGATTGATATCAGATTATCGTCTCAACTTGATAGTTTCATCGAGTTTGTCATGAGTTTATAACGTATAAATACTGGTAGTTTCTTGAATAAGCGTCCTCAGGGTTGAGTAATTAAGTAAGGATATATATTTAAAATAATTACATTATAAATCGTATCGTGTTCGTACAAAATAACCCGCGACAGAGGGCACGCGCTGTGTACCATATATACTGCCGCTCAAAAGTATGTGGACACTTATATTTTCTTGAAATTTGTGTTACATATTGTATATTTTTATTGTTAAACAATATTTGTTGCTAAATTCTATTATGAATATGAATGCAATGTATTATAATAGTACTAAATTAGCAATTTAGTTATTCAATTTTCTTAAATAAATAAATGTCTATGGGACCACCTTGATAGACAATTTCGAAAAATTTACAAAATTGGAAATACATTTGTGGGAAATCCTAAAATCGGTGTAGAAAGCTGTTAATAGTGAAATACTGAAAAGGTTAATAGCCACGATTAGTAATCGCGGTTATAAAAGCACGCGATGGATATGTGAACAAAAAGAAGATATAATTATTTTTTATCATTATCGGTAAGATATTTAATAAATTATTATTAAAATATGTTCTCTAACACTGTACGAACTGGAATACATACAGGTTAATCAAAATAATCAGAGGTATCATAACTTTTTTTTGAGGCATTTATAAGGATTCAGGAAGTGTCCACATACTTTTGAGCGGCAGTGTACATATAGGTAGACATAGAAAACTCTACAAATACAATGTACATTTCGCTTTCCTCATTATTGAACATGCTGTATGAAACATTAAAAATTAAACTATTTAAGTGAAATTCTGCAGTTTTATTATATAAACAAAAATTCGCAATGTTCTTTTTAACGAAGCTGTATGTTCAATATTATTAGAGGCCATTATTGCAATACAATAATATTGTAATACTATTATAATACAAGCTTAAAAATGACGTGATTTATACAAACTTAAGTTATGGTGACAATAATTTAATGATTTTGGTTGTGTGTAAACATTGTACACGATTAAAATATTATTCGATTACCAATAATTGTTATTGACGATCATTTCCTTTGTTCTTGCTATTTAATGATTTTGTGCATTTTTTGTGAATTGAGACATTTAGAGATACCGGTCTAAAATTTCAAACTAACAAATTTCGAATTTTATTAACGTAGTGTTAGGGAAATTTGGTAATTAAGCAGCTGGTATTGTTAATGATTATTAAGTACAGAAATTACATTCAGAAGTTAGTCTAAAATAAATCTAGTTAGAAGTCTATAGTAAGTCTAACTGTTAGACCTAAGTTATATATTTATTTACAAAATATAATATTGTACATGAAATAATAACAACACGTTAGAGTACACAGATAACTAAAATACAAATATAATTTTTACGGTTTGATTTTTGCGGATCTCAACAATTTCACTTTTACTAAATTTCGTCACGTGTTCACTCTTACGAAGTTCGTTTCCTTTCTAATTTAACCACGCCTACTCATACGTTAGCTAAGATAATATATCGTCCTCTCATGATTGAGCCACTAATTGAACACTCAACGTGAGCAATGATTAAATAAAAGAATCTTTCACAGATAAAATCAATGATATATTTTGCTAATTCAATCAATGAACATTCACCATTATCAGTGGTATACTTATAACTTATTGAGATAGATTCAGTAATGATGATTTGATCTTCATTGATCCAGAGTTAGAGAGTAAGTCATTTAGTTCAAATTTACATTAAAGTATTCAAATTTTAAAAGTACGCTTTTGTGTCTAATTGTACGTTCATTTTAACAACTCCAAGATATTTAGCGTGTTGAATTTCTTGCTATATGTATATGCTTGATAAATGTATGACTTTAAGAAAGAAGAACACAAGTCACATGTGTGTTTGCGCTTCGGAACGATGGTCGTTTAAAGTTTCAAGCATCAATATTCACTGAACTTCTGTTGCCTATCCTTCTGTGGCTTATCTTTACTCAGCTTATGGCGTTATTTTCACTGAAATACAACCATTTATTTGTTATGATAAAAATGTCAAATGCGAAAATATTTCTTAGCTGGGGTTATAATCAGTAGTGGTAATTAAAATTAGTGAGGGTGTTGCCCCAGAAAATTTTGAACTTTTATTTTAAAATTCTGTAAAATTATATGGTATAAGTAATTTTCGGCCATATCGGATCTTTACTGTATAAAGAAAAAAAGACTCATTATATTAAATGTTATCGATAATATCAGTTGAAAATAGAGGTTGCTGCAGTTCTACACTGATTACGATATCAATATTCTCCGAACAGAAACGTTTTAAAGGGCTATTATTAAATTTAAAAATTTTACCCTATTTGGGATTACCAGCTATTTTTGGAAAAATATGGTACTTTATGGTTGTATCTGATAAAATGTGCAAGATACGATATGCGATTGGGTTATATTTCAAATTTGATGAGAGATAGAAAACAACTATTGAAAAACAGTGAAATAATACGATAATCTCTATTTTTCTACGATTTCATTTTCTTTAGACAATGATGCGCTTGAAAAATACAAATGCACTCTTTTGTAATGGAATTGCGAATTTTTCTTACTAGTATCAACTCGAAATATTTTTAAAAATCAGTACAAATTGTAAAATTTTATTGACACATCAAAATTGCGGTATTTTTATTTTTTTCTAAATAATGTATGGTACACTGTGTTAAAATATGTTATACATTTTAATATAATATAATACAATAGAATACAATATGATACAGTGAATACAATACAATAAAATATAATGAAAAATGATAAAATATAATACAATATAATACGTACAATTAACATAATTTAGAGCTAAAGCCTAAATCACAGTATCAAGAAATGATATTATTACATTACGCTAATCGTGTAATAACTTCCCTTAACTGCCGTATACTTCACGACAAAATACTCCACTTTCGAAACTATTTATTATTTCCTAATTGTTTTAATACTACAAGACATTATGTATATTACCCGGTAGGCTTAGATACCCAACATATCAAAGATACACATTAATATTCAGTAATTCATTACACCGGGTGTGTAGAATACTAGGTTGTTACATGATATGATTTCATGACGTAATAATATCGTAGTGATATGATTTAATGCCTTAATAACATCGTAATGACATAATCCAGTCACGTAATAGCACCCTAAACCAGCAACATGTCACATAAATTTGAAGCTAAACATTTGCAAAAGATGCTCTTCATTAATATTAAACTCAATGTTATTAATATAGAATGATTGATTATCAGTGTAATGTGAATAATAATACATTTTGTGTTTAACTGTGTTAAATGATCTGAACGCTAACGCTATGTGCTAAACGACTGTGGAACAGTATTTATCGAGGATACCAAAGAGATATGAGACTCCGCTTTTAAAGCGCTTTCAGCGTGATATGGTATTAAAAAAAAATTTCACTGGTATTCTTTTTCTATCAGCAATCGTTCACATTGAAGAGGTCAAAATAACTCCTGAAATTGAAACTGAAAAGCGTATTTCGTTCTATATCTCAAAACCTACCGATGCTGAAATAGTTCCAAAATATAGTTATACGGACTTGTTTTTAACGATAAATCTATCTGACTTTTAGTTGTGAGAATTATTATAAAATAAATTTCAAATATGTTTTATATTAATATACAACTTAACACTAGGTTTACGGACGTTTGATAGTCACTTATATTTAAATTTGAACTGAAGTAGAAAAATAAATAAATTGGGGATGATATGTGAACTGCCTAAGTCACTGATTCTTAGCTTGACGAAAGTTGACATACATTTTTACAAAAATTTCTTAATAAATTATGTCATTTAAAGTAAAAGATCTATGGGTTCTGTAAATTTAGTGTTAACATCAACTTTGCGAGTTTTAGTACCTAGTATGGCATAGGATTGTTAAAATAGTGAAAATTTAAATAGAAACAAGTAAGCAGAGATAATCTTAACATCGTGAATATTTTAGAAAATAATAAAGAATAGTATGAAAATGAAGTGAAGAAAGAAATGAAGAAGTACGATATCTAAAAAATATTCAATGTTACTTTTCAAAAATTCTTTACCTGTCATATTATTCTACATCATTTATAACTAATGTACATTAGTTGTTATTACAATCATAAAAAATTAATCTATAATCTATTCGTAGAAGCTCAAACGCACTATATACGAAACACACGTAAATTTTGCATAAGGATTAAGGAAGGGGGAGGTTCCTGAGGGATCACATCATTAAAAAATCCTTATCTTCAGAACCGCTGAAAACATTATTCGTTGAGTACGAATTTCTGATACATCTAATCGACGAAAAATATAAGATACTTTTTAAAAACGAAATTAAACTTTTGCATACCAGGACGCATAGTAATGTGTACAAAATATTTATTTATGGTAATTTATCCTGCAACCCACGCTCTGTTTTTTGTAAACCTTAGCTGAGCTAATGACTGAAGGTTTTCAGAAAGCTATGCTAAAATTAAACATTTTAATTTCTCCGTATTTTTAGCAGAGATCGTTTAAATATACAGAAGTTCATGAATCGTAACATATGCAAATACAAAATATATTTATTTGAGTACATGCCTCATTGCACATGGAACTGTTTAATAACGGTTACAGTTTAACAGTAATTTTAACGGTTGCTTTATGGATTGAGAGGAAATGCAGCTGACTTTGATATTTGTATTTATTCACGGAGTTCAGAAAGGAAAATTCAATATCTGTGGCATTTTGGACGTAGTGCACCGAGTAAGAAAACCTTGGGTAACATATGTAGAAAGGTTAATCGGTTCGGAGATATAAATATATTTGTACGTTGACATCACGATTCACTCGATACCGATTTTCCAGCACTCGCAAAAGGTGTATCACACGACCTTCCATTTCCACGCTCGACATTTCCTTCCTCTAGAATCATAACTTTCTTCAATATTCCACATTTGTATCGAATTATTTGAAAGCTGGCGAATTCGATGATGTAGTTCTTCTAGGTCTCTTATCGGCATAGAATACAATTTTCTTGTCAAATATTCCTACAAAAGGGGGTTCAAAGAGTTCGAGGAACCATGCAACTGGTCCGCTTTTGATCGATCGCTGAGTTTAAGTGCTCTTTCACATTACGCATAAAGTGGACTTTAACCCGGTCATGCACGTATCATATCGATACTCTTTCGCTCGAAAGTATATTATGCAAATACTAAAGAGATTTAGTCACATAGAAATTGAAATAAGCAGCACCTGAAAGCTAATTTTGAAGTACTGTCAGATCTCCAATAACGATAATTAGGTACGACAGTGATCTCCGATAATTCGAACATTTAACGAGAAACGGTATTGATAATTTAGTTAAATAATTATGTGAGGAGTTTCTTTTGATCATGTGTGATTATTATGGAAATTTATAATTACATTTCCCGCTTCAGCAATGAATGAAATTTAGATTCGTAGCTCATTTTACGAGTAGTGACTAATTTTGTTCTCGTTTGATAATCGGATGGTATGAGTATTTGTACTCGTTAAAATTAAGTGAATAGGGAAATTGTTCTTGAAACATTCTGCAGCAAATGTAGTATCGATTACTATGGCATCGGATGTTCTACAGTTTTGGGAGATTCTTCTGCAATTCTTGCAATGCGACTCTTGACGTTGTCGATCTACTCACCCCGGTGACATACGCTGATTTTTATGGAACTTCATATAATATATTTGTACTATACTTCATATAATGTACCTATAACTTCATATTCATTATACCTGTTTAAGAACATGATGCAGTGTCCATTTTATACTTTAAAAGGAAAATCAACACTTTCTTCGAGCCGGCCCGTAGAAAATTTTTTATTACAAAGATTATCAATGTTGCAACTATTGAATTAATAGACCAGAACATTAAGATACTTTGTTTCATAAAAAATACGCAAAGCCAAAAGTGGCAATTTTATATTTTGTATATATTTTTGCACTGTTTGATTTATAAAGAATGTTGTTCACGATAAAAAAAATACAAAACAAATGAATTGGTTTTTAAAGTAAAAAACGAGCATCAACAAATTAGATATTAGTTTATCCATAAAAATTAATTTAATTTATTAACAATTCAATCAATTTTATTTAGGAGGGTAAAATTTATACACTAATAATACTATTATATTCTCAGGTAGATCCAATAAACAATTTTGCAAAGTTTCATCAAAATAGACGTGTATCATCCTTATAAGTCGAAATGAATCAAATTTCCTTGTAAGTTAGAAATGAACCAATTTCGCAAAGACATAGAAGGTATTGAGACAAATTTCATTTTACTTTTCAGACTACAATTGTTTAACAAAACAAATCATGTATCAATAAATTTTCTAACTTTATAATCGAAGTTATTAAGAGTCACCGAGGAGTTTCACTAGATTAGTCGCAAACTCAATTTCAAAATTAAATTTTGTATCGAAACAAATTTGATTTTGTTTTTAATACCTTATGGTACTTAAGGTACTATTTACCTTAGTAGCCTAAGGTATTATTTGAGGTATTATTTAAGGTATTAATTACATAGTACTGTAAGGTATTATTTAAAGTACTATTTACCTTCGTACACTAAGGTATTATTTGAGGTATTATTTAAGGTATTAGTATACTGTAAGGTATTATTTAAAGTACTATTTACCTTCGTACACTAAGGTATTATTTGAGGTCTTATTTACCTCCCCACCCTGAGATATTATACGTATAAGCTATTATTTATCTTATTACCTTAAGGTAATTAAAACATTATTTACCTTCTTTCTATTATTTAAGGCATCATTTACCTTCCTAAGATATTAAATGAGGTATTACTTACTTTAGTACCACAGCATGTTATTTACCACCCTGTCTAACGTTTCACCACATATGGGTGACGTTTCAATTTCCATACGAATCCATCACTTTTATTATTAACCCCCTGCACTATTTTGACAAGTCTAACTCGTGACGCACTCGTACTTCAGCTATTATCAATTTTACCCGAATTTTGAATACGCTTCAATTTGGAATTCAAGTCCAATTATAATTTTCATAGTCAACGATTGCATAATACCAAATTGTCCTAACGTTTCAACTTTTTTCGACTGTCATAATATTGTAGCTGTAATTAGTTCTGACGCATCTGACAAATAAGTACAAGGGATCAAGAATTTGTTCACCTAAGGCCGCGTTTACACTATGCAAGGACCGTGCAAGTAGGTAGTCGAATTACGACGCAGGGTCTGGTGGAAGGAAGACAAGAAAGGAAAGAAACCATTTTCCTTCTCCAACGACAGGCCTGGCACAAGCAAAGAAAGAAACCCAAGAATTCGACTACCTACTTGCACAGCCCTTACTTGCATAGTGTAAACTCGGCCTAACTAGAAATACTCATATTACTTGGAATTATGCACAATAAATATAACAATATTGTTAAAATATTTAGTAAAATTTGTTAAGATTATACAGTGAATACAACAACGAATTATTATAAGGATGTAAAGCCAAATAATATTCTAAGATTTATTAAAATAAAATTACAAGAAACTGATATTTATAACACGATGGCAATGACACAATAAATTGAACAGAACAGAAATTCAGGACGGTGTTCACGGTTTATATAGACCAATGACTGAGTAGTCTTTTGTCAATCGATTACTTTATAAATCGAATAACGATTTACGTCGATAATTTGGTATATTCTCAACAAAATTTGCCAAAACTAAAACTATCTAAGTTTTCAACTGTTTCGCTCAAATAGTTAGGGTATTTACCTCAGTTCTCCAGTAAGGTATTTAGTTCCCTAGGTATTTACCTTGATACCCTAAGATATTTACCTTGGTACTAGATATCATTCACCTTTATACCCTACGATACTATTTACCTTAGCATCCTGAGTATTATTGAAGGTTTTTCGAGGTCTCAAAGGCGGCTTAACCGCGTAAGATGGGTTAATCGCATTCAAGTTATTATGCATCGACAGGGGATCTGTAGGAAACAATTATAGAGACTATAGCAAGCTCGTCATTGATGTTGATGCGAGGACTGTAGAGAAAACTGATTGCTGAGCTAGGATTGGCCAGAGCAGAGAGCGAGGAGCATTCGCCGGGTTCAAAGTAGTCCTGGATTCAGTAGGCGGCCAGGATTCGTCGCGTGCGCTTCATGTTCATGGCGCCGGTCGCTAAACGCGTTGACTTTAACCACTTTTGCCGCGCCAATCGTCAAGCGTCGCCACTTATGCCGCTCCCGAGAAAACTTCACGAACGGTGTGCAAAGTGCCCGTGGAAAATGAACATCGTTCAATTTTTTTTCGTCGCGTAACGGAAAATTGAAGCTTAACACAGTTTGTTAAAAAGTGATACGTGCGAAAGTTTGGAAACGTAGCGTGGGCTGGTGAAAACTTTTTCCGTTTGAAAAGTTCCTTTGGGATTTGTACGAAAGTGTGCGATTTAATGGAAACGTCGATAGTTGTACCGAGTGATCCAATTGATTTATTCTGGTACACGATCGTGCGACGTTCATGAATTACAGAGTGTGAGAAAACGTGAAATATCGAGAGCGTTCAACTTATAGTTGTTTGTTCGGGTAAGTTTAACAGCTATTATGAAAATTACGTAGTTTTCCGTGTAATTATGCAGTTGTACTGTAAATATGAATATGAAGATAATTGTAACTGTTTACATACTTGAGAGTATTAACTCAGTTTTTTAATTATATAATTTTAAGTGATCAACATTCGTTTTGTAGCTTTTGTTTTCGTGGCCGCACTGAGGATTATTCGTCAAGATGTCTGTATGCTATGAAGTAAAATAAATTCTCGGAGAATAGAATCGAATCTTTGCTATTTTAAAATTCGTTATTGTACTCATTTTTTAAATATAAAAGTTTTTCGTCTGGAAACTGATTACTTAATTTTAAAACATAGTTGGGGTAAATATAATTGCTCCTAAATTTATATTGGAATTTATCAAATTTCATTGTGTCATCAGTTTCGAGTGCAAGAATGTTTTCGTTGAAAAGTTGTTATATGAAAACGGTTTCAAATTTTGATATATTGTCCGACCTTTGGAGTGACAGCTTTAATTGGCATATATGTATACATGTTACGTGATGATTGGTGCAAAAGTAAAAACAGTGATACTCTTTTATTTGACAGTGTAAATTCGTTACCTGTGGTTATCCACATATCAAAATCTATACATTTGATACTCTACTTTGTAAACGTGTTATGGCAACGCCAATTTGTACTGTAAAAAACTTCTCGTCAAAGGATACTTAATTAAAAATTGATTTATTTCACTTTTATTCACTCGAAGACTATGACGCATCATGTGCGTCTTCAAAGAATATATCACAGGCAGTTTTCGAAAATTGAAACTATTTTTTGGTAAACTTCGTTTGACAGTATGTTCATATAACATATACACAGAATGTGGATAGAAATTTAAATTTATAATTTATACATTTAATATCTAAAAGCGAACAGTATTTACAATTCATATCATATTCAAGTCACAAATCCTCAGAGTGACCATTATTTATGTTTATTTTAAAATTTGATATGGAAATTCAAGGTGCGTATGCAGTATACATGTTATTGGAACATTCTCTGCATGTTTGCTTACATTTTTCATACACAGTGAAACAAAAGAGTTCATGTGGGTACTTTATAAATAAAATAAATTTCCGAATAAATAAATGGATTAAAAAGACTAATAATAAAATTATAAATGAAATGATTTTGATGAACTGGATATCGAATAAATGTAATTTTTTTTTTATAAAATCATTCATTCGTGTTATAGTTCTTCTGTTTTGATAATTTACAAAAATTTATAATTCGTTGTAAAAAAATGTTATTATTTTACTCACGGTAAAATGAATACTGTTCGAACATTTTGCACTATACATTTTTTTAAACATGTGTTAATTCTTTCAAAATGTGTTTACAATTCAAAATGTTACATTTCTAAGCATAATGCTGGAAATATCATTTATTAACTGTCTCCTGTATTGAAATTATACGATACCGAAGAAGCCTAGTTCCTTTAAATAATACCAAAACAAAATCGTTTATTAATCATTATTCAATCTTAAGACAAGAGGACTCAAAGAACTTTTTTCGTATGATTGATGTTGTTCAATTACTCGTGGTAAACAATTGTAGTGTTAGAGGAATTGACAGCGGCGTTTGAATCAGATTCTTTGAAACTTGCAATTCCGTAATATGTATGGAAATAAATGTGATGGAAAGTCTTTTATATTCATCGATATTTTCCAGCTGGTTGTGTATAAAGAAACACGGAGGATCTAGTTTAATAATGCCCGAAAGTAAACTGCCGATATCACGTGAAAAGTCAATGTTGTTTGTGAGCCACTTTCGTGGAGGCTATTTTTCGTTTTGATACAACCGCATGAAATTGCTTTTATATTTGATGTATCGGTGAAGAATTCTACTTAATGATAGAATTTAACACCTAATTTTATTTAATTGATCAGAATAATTGTAAAAAGGGGTGATGCAAATGAAACGAATACTTTAAAACGATTCTTATAATATTTAATTATTTTTTAGAAATTTAATAAATTACTGCAATAAATAATTTGATGTATTGGATTTGAGGAAAAATTTTTTAATAGTAAGTCGTGTGAAGATCTGTCTGAAGTTCGATCTGAAGCACTGTCTTTCAAAACATTTGTAATATACAAACTGGGGCAATAACTAATTAGCACCTTAAATATCTTCAAATCTATAAGGTCCAGAGAAAAATTAATGTAACCAAAATTGTACGGTACGAAGGGGTCTATTATATAGCGATAATTTTTGTCCAAGTGGAGACGCTTCGGAGATATGAAGGTCATCTCTGTTTTTTTAAATGGAACGATATGTTTTTTATTTACATTCTAGAGTATTTCAAGGAGAATACAATGATCCATTGAGAAGGTTATTCATGGTCTGGGTTAAGCCAATTGTGATGGAAAATAATTTACTTTCAGGAAATGGTCGAACACTTCCTGCCGTCTCTGGTTGTTGATATTACTTCATCTCAGTCTCGAAATCTCTTGTTATGGCTTGTTGAATAGAAATAAACATGGAATTACGCTGTACTATTCATCTGCACATACTATGATTAGTCGTTTATGAGAATCTCTGCTGAGCGATGTGAATCTCAAGTTTCTGAAATGCGTTATTCAATAGCGGAAAGAGTAGATATGTTTTTGTTTATGGAGAATGTCGTCAAATTGTAAGAGATGGAGTCAATTCGTATGCTGAACGTATGTAGTCGTGTATTACTATTACATAAGTAAATCAACGGTGCTTGACCATTTCCTACAAGTAAATTATTTTCCATTACAATTGGCTTAACCCAGACCATGAATGACCTTCCTAATAGATCATTGTATTCGCCTTGAAATACTCTATCAGAATGTAAGTAAAAAAGCATACCGTTCCATTTAAAAAAACGATGGCCTTCATATCTCCAAACCGCTTCCACTTGGACAAAAATTATTATTGCTATATGATAGATCCCTTCGTACCATACAATTTTGGTTACACTAATTTTTCTCCGGACCTTATAAATTCGAAGAGATTTAAGGTGCTAATGGTTATTGCCCCACCCTGTATAGTAAAAGTATTGAAACTATGATTAGCTCGAATAGTTAATCTGCAATCACGATTGATCGTAAATAAAGAATAGTTGTTTTTTAAAGAGTTCTGGTATTTAATTTCAATAAGTCATCCTTACAATAGTTTTGATGTAACATTTAAAAAGAGCGTACCACTATTTCATTCACGATACAATGTTTGACAAATCTCCCATAAATTGATCATATATTTGAGTCAAAGCGTAATCGACGTAAAAATGAAATATGTGACTTTCAATAATTCATAGCTTCAATGAATGTAAATTTTTTCAATGCATGTTTCTTCAGTCAATGGAACAGCGACGATTTGAATTTAATTTCAATTGTCGTTTAATTTTCGTTTGAATAAAATATTATTTCAAATAGTGAATAATAAATAATTTATTTTATTTTAAATGGTACTATTTTGTAAATTTACGAAACGTTTTTAAAATAAAATTTAAATGAGTATTTGTAGGTTATTGAAAATACTAAAAATTACAAATGTTTCATTTTATTTATGTTTTTAATAAAAATGAACAATTAGTAAATGTCAATATGTATTTAATTTTTTTATTTTTGTTACTGTAGATAAAATTTCTTTTTTAATTTTTATTATCATCTAACACTATTGTGTGCTTACATACTTTAACGGGCACAGAATATTAGGTTATGTTAGATTATTATACGATTTTAATTTAATAATCCTTGACTAGTCTTTGCATGTTCGTACAACGATAATTAGATTCAACTAACAAAATTAAATTAACAATACATTAACGATGTTATCAATATTTTGATACCAGCTTTACGATATCAATATTTCAAATGATTGATAAAGCTTTGATATTATCGGTAGTAGCTGCTCAACCGTGAATAATTAACGAACAGGTCTCCGAAACAGCTATGAAGTCTTTACTATACATTCTCACTAAAATTATTGGTTTTCGAAAACGTTCCAAGCTTTTGTGTTAAATTTATCGAGAATCATTGATTGTCCTAAGCTGCCACACATTTCTTTTACGAATCCAATAGCACAAAGATACATGAACGTGTTTTATGAACCATTTCGTAAGTCTTTGAAAGAATCTTGCACTATCTGGAGCAGTTAAGGAAATTTATATCACTTTTGTCCAATGATCGGACGCGTAACGTACCATTGAACGATTCCCTGAATAGTTCTATGACGAGGGTGAGGGCTGATAAAAGTCAAAATCGTTTAGGACGATTTAATCTTCTGGGCAACAAATATCAAAGAAATACTAGACAACAAAACATCAATCTATTCGAGTATAAAATCTATTCTAGTAAAATTAATATTGCAATTTACATTTTTATTCGCAGAAATCTTGTAGGCAATAAATACTACAAAAGTACTACATGACAAAACATCGATCTATTCGAGTATAAAATCTATTTCAGTGAAATTAATATTGTAATTTACATTTTTATTCGCAGAAATCCCTTCTCAATTGTTTGTTAAATGCAAACGCTTTTTCGTTTGATTAAATAAAGCGCTTCTGAAATACTTGAATATTTTCATTTTTAAAATTAACTTTTCAATAATTGAATTGTTTTCAATAATTGACTTTTCAATAATCGAATTAATATTCGAATGTGCCAAGTGTGCAATTCATATACGAACGCATGACACGGACCGGGATAATACATGTCGGATACAACTCTTTTTATAAAGCAAAAATCAAAATTTTCATTTATTCACATTTTATATATGTATACTTCTCCATACGGAAACTAGATTAAAATTTAAGAATCAATAAGGTTGTGCTGCATTTTTAATTTTATTTAAACAAATAATTTTGCAACTCCGTTTAGACGATCAAATTGGTCATTTAAAAATGCGTATATGATGTACATGTACATATAAATGTGATGTACAATAGTTACCGAGATATACAGGTATATCGAATTATATTTGCCGCAAACTTTAAGGATTGTTCTTCTTCAAGAGTTATACCCCTCAAATGTTGCTACTGGCAGATACAGTACGTGTCAAATATTTTTAACAGAACTATTTTATAAGCAATTTTATAAATCGGTATATACTCTAACAACGATATATTTCATATTCTTTTTATTTAACAGCATACCGAAGTGAAAAAACAAGAGGTTCGTTATACACTTTATAAGTAACTTGCTTATTTCAAAATGTGTCACGCGCCATCTCGTGGGTTGACATCTATATACGTCTAACGAAGTTGTCGAAAATGTATCTGGTCAGGAAACTCATCGTTCTTTACGATTGTATTATACAAACGTGAAAAGGAAATATTACTCTGAGGCAATCTTTTATTGTTCATAAAAGAGATAGTTCTCTCAAACGTGTAATAATTTAAGCTTTTTATGTTATGTCAGGTAGCGATAAAGGGCGATTGTTTGTTATGATGATTTCATGCGGCGATAAAATACTATGGTCCTATGAAGAATGTTGCCGTATAACTTCTTTTATGCTTTTGTCGAAATTATATTTCTTCGCACGCATGCTCCTCGGGGTATCTGCTTATGCTAGGGTATTTGTCAGTCTGTCAGATTCTATAGAATTATGGATCTGCCGGAAAGAAATCGGAGTATGTGCTTTGTTTTCAAGATATAAGTAATTGAAAATTGTAAAATTGACATTCGGTGATTCTGTTTCGAACAGGTGGCATTGAACAGGAAACCAATATGTTTCACGTATTAATGGCTGATATTTTGAGATGTGATCGATATTGTATTAAAATATTATTTTGTTTGATCCCGATTCGTTCTGTTTGCTGTTTTCGTTGTACACTGGTGAGGTAGATATATCCGTCAACAATCATATTCCCATTAATGATAAATTATTTGTTTTAATTAATTAACAGTGATAAATAAGGCACTTTATTCAATATTATTAAATTATTAATTTATTCTATCATTTAATTACCAAATTATTAAATTATTGAATTATTGAATTATTGAAATATTGAATTATTGAATTATTGAATTATTGAATTATTGAATTATTGAATTATCGAATTATTGAATTATTGAATTATTGAATTATTGAATTGTTAAGTCATTAAAGTTATTAAATAATTAAATTGTTAAACATATTAAATTATTAAAATTACAAGTATTTCATTGATTATTTAAAAGGCTGGTCTCTAATTGAGGTGTTTGTTGACAAGTATAATAATAAATTTTAATAAGTTAACAAAATAATATCGATTTGTAAGATTAAATCATTACCGAAAGTGTCTTCAGAATATATGCACTATCAAAAACCTAATTTTCAAAATCTGAAATAGTATATTGATCCCAAAAGTTTAGTCGAATGACTTCACCCGAACAACGTTATCATTTGTAATTCATTACGGAACTTATTAATATCGATGCTTTAAAACTTTTGTAATATTATCGTTTCTGAATATCTTTCCGAAGGTACTTCTTCTTTACATAAGAATGAAATTTATAATCTGTCGCAGAGCATTGATCGATGGATTTCCCTAAAATGTTATTTAATCCAAAGTTCAGGTTTCTTAATATCTTTGACATTTATTTTCTTATAATGGTAGACGCACAGACAGCGTTCAATCTTTTCAGAATACATTATTTGAAGAAAATAAATGAGTTAGTATATTTTGACTGTGATCGATACATCAAATTCGAAGTAATCATGTTAAGAAGACAAACGATCTGTCGCACCTATTTTTGCTTCCAAGGTTAACGACCGGAAATTCAGATAGGACTGTTCTGACGACTTGAGTGGCAAATAAATGAAAATGGATTGATTCTGTTCTCAGTATTATGTAGAATATTCTATTTTTCACTGGAATCATGATTATTACAAATTATTAATATAAATAAATTTATATTAATTATTAATACAAATTTTAACGCTATTAAGTACCTTACTCTTTTGTTGGCATTTGTACACTTATAGTAGATAGTTATTTCTCAGCATACATTCTGTTTTCATTTTTTAACTAATATTAAGGTTTCTAGTACATTACATATTTGATATCAAGTCAAATGTTCAAGTAATGATACAAAACTTTTATTTACCACTAATGCATCTTCAATTAACCAAATATATTTAATTCAATTTTACAGTTAAGAAAGTATACACAGTTTCGAATTCTTACAAATTGGTATAATATAAATGGTATTATGAAACTTATGCTATTAATAAATGACTTTTTATTAAAGAGGTGTATACTAATTTTTAGTTTAGTTTATTTCCTTTTTTACGGAAATTCTAAAATTTTAATTAAAAATTTTTAACTACAACTGTTGCCATTCTGTTGAAAATTGACAATCAGAATGTGTGTCTGCCGGCCCGATAAGTACCAAACAATTTAATATATTTTATAAAACTAGCTTGATTCTTTAATTTTAGATAATTTTGTTCCAGAAGTGTAATTCATATGCATAAAAGAGATCTCAAGCTATTATAAATAATATACAATAAGAAGAAAAACATTTTTCCAGAACATTAAATTTAGGGAGCACGAAATTGAAAGAAAAACGTCTAACGTTGGAAGCAGCCACAAGATCTATTAATGGTACATTAATATGTATACATGTTTCATTCTGTATTTATGGCATAGCGGTCGAAAGTAATGATCGTTTTTGTCCCGTAAACAATATATTAACTAAGTACGATAAAACATAGAGGGTTCTAGAATTTGCATTAATATCAAAATTCATGTTCTTTGAACAATTCGATGTTGCATAAATACGTACTTTATTATTGAAAGTACAAAAATATTCTATTATGAAATTGGCATAAAAATAAATCAAATTTTATCTCTGGTAAAAACAAAGAAACAGTATGTTTTTTAAACAAAACTAACCTCAAAATTTTTAGAAAATTACGATATACCTACATTTATGTACAGTATGTCTATGAACTCTGTCCAGCTAAATACCTTGGTCATTTTTAAAAATACGAGGAAATGTTATGTATAGAATTTTGTTGGGTTTAAAAAACTCTATAATGTGATATAAATGATAACCTTGCAAGTGAGGCGCGGAGAAGATATAGCGTCACCTATGTTTGCTTAAATGGAACGTCCAACTTTGTATGCTCAATTTTGATAAGTTTACGTATTCTGAGTATGAAAGTACCAAGGCGCATTTGTTCTAAAGCTTACCCGAGATACTTTGGCATTTTCAATCTGTGACTTTCATTAAGGAACGTATTCGAGATTGCGACGTTGCACAGCTGCCGACATTTCGAACAATCTTCGTGAAAAAATTCAAATATCTCAGCAATGACAAGTTTGAAGACAAATGCACCTCATTACTTTATACTCGGAATATGTAAATCTATTGATCGTAAAAAATTAGATATTTCATTTAAGGAAGACTACATCTTCACGCATTCAATTCTAAGAATACCATTTATACCATATTATGTAGTCTCTTGAATGCTATAATTTCTGCAAGTAACATTTTCTCGTGTTGCTCGAAATAAGCAGAATATTTAAATGGACAGAATCCTTGAGATGCACTGTAGTACTGTCCCTAATAATATTATGTCATGTATGGAAAATTGCCTTAGGTCATACAAAATTATTACTAAATACGTTGATAACGTATACACAGCAATTTGTTACTATCGTGATAATAAATTGTGTGGGTGATGAGCGATTAAGGGCCGTGCGAGCGTTTGCGTTAGGCTCGAGTATCTACTTTTCTTGAAATCCCCATTGTATCAAGATACAATAATAAGATTATTACCATTGGTAATAATTTGGTAATAATATACGTAATAATAATACTATATTATTATATAGTAATAATAATTGGTAATAATTACCACAGGTTTGAAAACACTGGTTCATATTACCACCAACATCCTGCATATTGTATGTATTTAAATAAAAATACTATAAAAAGCCACCCCAAGCACGTACACAAATGTGCAGGTCAAACCGTGCCAGAGCCGACTTTTTGTTAAAGAAATAAACTTTCTTAAAATGGGCCAAAACCCCAAGGAAAACTGTCAAACGTGTCGAAAGGATGGCTAAGGGGTGGTTTGTGGTGTGGACGGTTCCCCAGCGATTGAAAGCGAATAAGAACATAACTTAAGAACATTCTGCTCCTAAGTTATATTAAGGAAAATATAAAGAAATAGTCAAAATTTAAAGAAATTATACCTACACACCTGCGATTGACAATAAAATTAAAATATAATGAAATTTTCATTAAGAAATAATCAATTTTCTAATTTTTTAAACTACATAACTTTTATAGAGCAGTTTCTAGTTTCGCAAGCATATTTACTGTCTTTGCAGATATTTTTATAGCAGAACGAAAAAAGCGAAAATGGTGTTCTCTCAAAAATGTTATAAAATGAAATAACTATACAGAGATCAGAAAACGATAGTTGTCAAATGGATCACTGTTTTACAAATAAAAGTATTAAGTTCATAACAAACGCATGAAACTAATAACTTTCTTTTTATCATCGTTCTATTGTACTTTGATAAAACCCACAAAGGTCGCAAGCATTTGAGTCGATTAGAGTACATCACGTGAAAGTTGTTTAATTTGCATTTGGAGTATACTTAGGGTGTCGAGTTAAATTGTGCGATATACTGCGCTAGTTAACCTATTAACCTATAACTTTCTAATTGGTAGAAACGGCAGTTACGTCATTCACAACTTACTAATTATTGCTATAATGTGAAGACAATTATAAAGTTAGGCACGTTTTGTATTCAACGATATCTGACATCTTGTGAGAATTATAATAAAAATTGAACTCAAACTTCAGTTCCGGTGCAAATACGAGACTAGTTTATCACATATGAACTGTATAGCGTGCGTCACGAGCATGACACGATATTGCAGGACAACGGATTAATCAGGAGATGCATGTACTATCTATACAGTTTGCATGTTTCGAATGGCAACCCTGAAGAATTAATATACCAATACATTAATATGCAAGAACAATTCCAAGAAGGGATACAACAACATGAAAGCAGTACACGTTTCTATATATGTTACAGATATGCACGGATAAGCAAAGATATACGCTAGTTTGATAAGATGCTGATGCGCTGTTATCGACTACCAATATCTTATTGGTTTGAAAATTCGGGAATCTCGGGTTTAGATAATTTGAACGTTTGAAAATATGAGAGTTTGAAAGATTTGGAGGATTTAGGGATTTGAAGAAGTAACACATTTGAAAATTTAAGAATTTCTTTGAGAAATTTGAGGGAATTGAGAAATTTGATAATCTGAGAACTTGGAAATTTGAGAATTTCGGAATTTGGCAATTCGAGGGTTTAAAAATTTAGAAATTTGGCAATGCGAAAAACTGTGAATTTGAGAATTCAGAAATTTTATAATTTGAGAACTGAAAATTCCAGAATTTCAGAGTTTAGGAATTAGGCAATCTTAGAAATTAAATTTGACTATTAGGGAATTTAGGAATTTGAGAATTTGGAAATTTCAGAATTTAGGAATTCAGGGATTTGGAAATTTTGGGATTTGAGAATTTGGGAATTTGGGAATTTGGAAATTTGGGAATTGCGAATTTGAGAATTTGAGAATTTGGGAATTTGGGAATTTGGGAATTTAGGAACTTAGGAATTTTGGAATTTTGGAATTTAGAAATTTAGAAATTTAGGAATTTGCGAATTTGCGAATTTGGGAATCTGCGAATTTGGAAACTTCGAAATTTGGGAATTTGAGAATTCGGAAATTTAGAAAATTGGCAAGTTCCGAATTTGGGGATTGAAAGGTTCAAAGATACAGAAATTTTTGAATTTTGAAAATTCGAAAATTTAAGGATTTAAAAAATTGAGATTTAGCAAAATTTGTGAATCTGAGAAATGGAGGAGGTAGGAATTTGTGAATTGAACTGTGTGAGAAATTGAAACTTGTACAATTTTAAAGTTCGAGGATTTGAAAATAGAACTTCAAAGTTTTACGAGTTAAAAATTTGGGAATTCAAAGATTCAAAAGTTTCCAAAATTAAAAATTTAGAAATTTAGACACAGGAAAATATTACATTTCGAACTATTTACAGCTATCAATACTTGGAAATTTGAAGTTTCTCTAAATTAAGGCGAGATCTAATTATAGTTACAAAATTACATTTTTTTTTTGAGTACATTATTAATCCTTTCTTAACTGCAGTTCTCTGTAAAATAAATGACCATCAGTTTTATATATTCAAGAGAAGAAAATATTGATACATTTTTTAATACATTCATATATTTGACTGGTTGTTACATAATATATAAATACAAAAATACATATATGCATTAATATGTAATTATATATGTATATGTATTAACATGTAATTATATATATTTTTTGTATATGTAAAAGTCCGCCAGGTTAGTAAAAGAGTAAATGTGGTTAGCAAAAACGTAAGGGCCACATGTGCATACGTATACACCTTTTGCAGTCAAAGGTTAAATTACGGAACATTCTAACGTTATCTATCCTCATTTATTTTTCAGATGGGACAAAGACAACTCGCAAAACAACGGAAGCTTAATGACATCAAAGAGAATAAAATTCTTCATTCATTATGCAGTTTACAAACATAAGAGAGAGAGTTTCGCTTCGTTCAAACTCGTAACAAAAATTTGATACAGAAAACGAAAGTGAACGAAGTTGAAATGTCGTTTTCGGATCACAACGTCTCAGACAAAGCGTTAAAACACGAATACGGTGTTCAATCTGACATGGATCAACTATTTGTCAGCAACATACCGCAGCTGTCGACGATGACTTCTGTCACTGTTAACATTACGTTGTCAAACATCACGCAATCAGGACAAGCTGATCTTCTGGAAACTTTAATTATACCATTATACGGGACTATATTTCTACTTTCGATAATTGGAAATTCGCTGGTGTTGATTACGCTGGCGCGCAACAAGAGGATGAGAACAGTAACCAACGTCTATTTGTTGAATTTGGTAAGTGAAATTGAAATCGTGTTTGTTTTTATCGGTTCGTGTTGAAAGAGCTTGTACTTGTTTTTGTACGTTTTATTTTATTGACGGACGATACGCATGAACGGGGTATTTTCTATGGCTTTTTTCATCATTTCACTATCTGAATAAACGTGATATAAATGCCTTTTAAAGTGCTATTTTGTTTGAAGAAGACTGGTGAATCTTTGGTTCATTTGTATAGAAAGGCAGAAGATTTATTTACAGTGGTTTTTGCTGTTTCATTTTAAATACACATTTTCTTCATAAATCTCATACAGTAGAGATATATTTTATATTCTATATTTTCTATTTTCTATTTTCTATTTTCTACTTTCTATTTTCTATTTTCTATTTGATACTTGATACTTGATACTTGATACTTGATACTTGATACTTGATACTTGATACTTGATACCTGATACTTGATACTTGATACTTGATACCTGATACTTGGTGCTTTGCATTTGATATTAGATATTTGATATTTGATATTTGATATTTGATATTTGATATCTGATATTGAACATTCGACATATTTTATAGTTTAACATTTTTAATATTTTATAGTTTATATTTCATACTTCATATTTTATGTTCCATATTCAAAAATATATTGCAGGTGTTGAAGAAAATATATACATCTGTGACTATCGTAAATCAATCATCAAATATTTAAGTTTACTTTATAGACATCATCAATTTTACTTTTCTCTTAGATTATTGTAAAAGTAGCTCCGTAAACCACGTTTTTAAAAGCAAACATTTTGACCAGTATTTCAAATACGTAATTTGAAGAAAATATTATTTTTATTCCGCTTACATGAACCCTATATCGTAAAGCAAATATACTCAGCTCAGTTGATCAACTTTTCCCAGCTTTTCTACAATCGAATCACATCATATTTTCTGTGTTTCCCATCATTTAATATGTAACAGCCAAATAGAATTATTCTACGTAATATTTACATTAAGAATTGCCGAGATTTCTAAACAAATAATAGTTAAATGAAACAACCTTCGATGAATACAAAGCAGAGGTGTAGCCATCCAAGTGATGCCTGACTTCGGCCTGCTCATATAATGCACACATTCCCGTCACGTAAGGTTAGGTCTGGCAAGAAATGTTAAGCAAGTGTCCTCTTGATTTTGATGAAAGTCGGATACGATGTAAACCTCCAAAGGGTACACGACACGTACTTTTTTATAGTTGCGAGGTTCACACATAGGGACTGAGAATAACCCTTAAAATTGGGGATCAAAAATGTAGACATGAAAGTTGACGTTACGGAACAGTTCTGTAAATTTGCAATTTTTGTGCTTCCTTTAGTAATTATCTATGCAAACAATTTAAAAAAAAATCACTTCCTTTAAAGAGTACTTATATAAAAAATTATCCTGCATTTATAAAATTTTCTTATGGAACGACAGATAATATGTCATAAAAATTCATCTGTTCATGTACGCGAATTATAAACCAGAACTAAAAATAAGGATGAAATAAATTTTTTTTTAAATTGTTAGACACTAAAGTATTTCTATTCTATTTTTTTATTTTACACACAATGACTTAAATTGTGAATGACTGAAATTTGTACGACTTTTATATGTGATAAGAATGTACTTATTAAGACAATTATTAAAAATGTAATTATTTAGACATATTACTCTATAATGTTAAATGATGGTAAATTAAAAAGTAGTACTAGTTTTCCGTAAAATTTATTTTCAAAAAGAGATCGTATGACGCTGCAATTTCTACTAAGATCGCCATCAAAATTCTATCCAGCATCATCTGATTGTTGTTCAAATTCCTTGTGTTCACCCAGCTTCAGCTTTCATCCGTCGTTGTTTATACTAACACCGTCGTATTTATACACAGTTTGCGTTTCATTCAATCACCTGTGCTAAATTGCTTTCCACGTTGTGTACCCATTTACAATAGGAATGTATTGGTACGTCCCTGTTGCAAAGCGTCCAAGGAATGCTCGAAAAAACGTTGGATTTGCTTTTAATCAAATGGAACAAGAATGTTTTAGAAGCTAAAGCGTAGCAGTGGAACAATTGATTTAAAAAAAATATTGGGAATTTGTCGATATGTGACGTAAATTTCATGGATTTTCACAAAACCTTTTTAGATTATCTTAAATTCATCGGAGATGATACAAATTTATTTATTAAGAAATTTACCATTTAAATGTAGAATTTAACATCACACGTTTTTAAAATTCAGAAATTTTTCAGCCCTGAATTTCTCAACCTTTTATATTTACAAACGATTAAATTCAGAAATTCTCGTGTTATCAAACTTTTAAATCGAGGAATTTTCAAATCTAACTTGTATGTGCAGGGTGCATAAATTTCTTTCTATATGGGAATATGCAATGTCGGTGTACTAGGTTTCCTATGATATCGTGCAGTTTTATTTGTTCCCATTTTCTGTCGTAATATTTTTCTCATTTTAGGAAAAGTTGTATTTCAAATACTCTGTTCTTCCTCTATTATTTATTGCGTTGTAGCGAAGGGGGCAATATTTTATGAAAATTCTTGTGGAAGACGATTGTAGAACAATGAAATCGCTGAAGGGGCAAATTACGACAGCTTTAATTCCTTCATAATACGTTCATAATTTGTAAGCACATAACCTCTTACTCTGCAGAAATTCTGATTAATAACACTTTCACCAAATTTTCGCTGACTGAAAATCTTTTATTCGTTGCAAATCCCTTGATTTATTATTCTAGTTACAGACATTTATGACTTTACAGATTCTAACTTATAATGCTAATCAAATATTTCGACTCGTAATAAAAACAATAAATGATTACTGCTTTTCAGTATGATCTCCTTATAACTGTTAAACTTTTGTATTGAATATTTGTCGCAAGATATTTGAGCCATGTTTTCCACGAAGCCGAAATTTTCGTTTGAGACATGAAAATTTTCCAATTTGAAATTTTCAAATAAACACTCAACACGGACGGTAAGATACTATCAAGGTGACTGGATAGTCCTTGACAAACTTCTTGTTCATAAATATTTCGTTCCCCAAAATTCTACAAAATTACTCTTCTATTTTAAGAACATAATTGTCGCAACTCACAAGGCTGATGGTTATCTCATAAATGGTGTTCGCGCCCAAATGCTTGTTGATTGTGATTTTAATGGAGGCGAAGGATCGATATGAAATTTATTAAACGCGTGACTATTAAGGGACTGTCCCTTCCAAGTACAAAAAAAATTGTGTGTCGGAACACCACTTAGCAATTTTTTGCAGTTGCTGAAGATCTGCCTCTCCAAACCAAGTCGAAACCGTAGATTCCCCTTCCAGACTTTCAAATAATTTTAACTCCAAGGGGATCAAAACTTTCCTCATTTTTTCCTTGTGGCAAAGTAATTTCTGTACAGTCTGCTAATTTCAATGCCTGTCATGGTTTACAACACCGCTGACTCACAACTCGAATTCAACTCTGGTCCCTGCCGACGATCATGTCATAAACCTGGGTCTCTAAGGGGCCATCTTTACTATTCCAGTAACTGATGCTAGTAGCATTTAAAGTAGGTAGAATTTTTGCATTTCTTGTTTTGCATGTACCAGGTGCATCGTTGTACAAAGAAATCAAGAAAGAAAAGAATCATTTTTTAATGGCAGACAGGCAAAACAAAGAACGCAGAAAGACCTACTAGCAAGATTAGTGCCACCAGTTACTGGCATAATGTAGACGCTCCTTAATACGTTTTTAATACATTTTTTTTTCACGTTGGATGAATAGTTTTTAATATTTCTGTCTCACAATACGCTTCACTCACAAGCGATATAGCGTACTCATAATCGATGCAACTTGAGAGGAGCGAATCGGAGAGAGATAAGCCCCAGAAATTCCTGGAACACCTACTTCTCCAGACATTATTGACTACATCGTCCTAAACCAGCGAACGTTAAGCAGGGATTACTGTATATCACTGTATCCTCAACCGTTTCATTCCCTCTCGCTAATTCCACATAATCTTCTTACAACTTGCTTCGATTCCTGTTCGCAATCACATGTTATACATTTTTTATCGAAACAGTATTTGGATTACGACGTTCTTCGATTCAGGTCGATCGTTTCCAAAACGGCTGCACCAATTCTCAAGTACTTTCTAGCTCATATTTTATGGTACTTTTCATAGTTGCAGCAGTTCTTACAAGTTTACTATTTCAAACGATCCTAGGGAGCGCAGTAGACATTTAACCCTTTGCATTTTAACCCCTTGCTCTATTTTGACGAGTCTAACTCGTGACGCACTGGTACTTCAGTTGTGATCAATTTTACTCGAATTTTGAATATGCTTCAATTTGGAGTTCAAGACCAATTATAATTTGCATAGTCAACGATTGCATAATACCATGTTGTCATAACATTTCAACATTCTTTGTCCGTTTTAATATTGTAGCTGTGTTTAGTTAGTTCTGACTGACGCATCTGACAAATAGGTCATAGTGCAAGGGGTTAAAAGTGACTCACCAGTTTAATGCAACAATTTGAAATAAATATTTTTTAACTGTATAATATTATACATGTGAAGTAGACAATAGTGGCAATTAATCTTAAATGAATTCGGCAAACTTAATTAAAAAATCCTAAAGTTGTGACATCAAAAATACCTCCGAGTGCTAAGGGTTAATAGAAAAATACTCGGATTCGGTTGATAATATATATCTGATATTTTTTGGGATTAACGAATTGTTTTTCTATCTCACTGTGAGCTTTCCTCACTGCTAGCTTCCTCCTGTGAATATTTATTCCATCCTTTTCAGATTATTGGTCTTACAATCAAAGTTTGACCTTTTCGTCTCTTATTCGTCTCCGTGCGATTAGATTGCATATGACTTCGTATTTCTCCGTACTCTTCTGTTCTTTTGACTGATCTTGTGTCTTATTCGATTTCACTCCGCGACTTATTCGTTCACAAGTATTTCTTCGCCTGCTTTTACCTGAAATTGTTCTTCCACTTTTAATATACACCTTCAACAATATCTTTTATACGGGTTTCTTTTTCATTGAACTGTTCTCGAAAACGTTCTTTAAAGTCAGGATCAGTTGATAATAGTTCAGCACGCAAAATCTGACCTCAAAATCATGTGTGCACACTATTTCACATACTCACTATTTATAAGTCCTCAAATATAACGGAGAAACATTTTATATAAAAGTATAACGAAATAAACGTTATATACTGTTTAAAAAAAAACTTTGAAAAAAGTCTTCTTTCAACTTCTCTTTTACGAAGTTTTATATCAATTGGTAAATGTTTATATTGTTTTCTTATTGACTTCAGTAATGTACAGCAAACGTTTCGACCCTGATTTGGGTGCTTTTCGTATACATCTGTTGATTAACCAGGCAAGAGGCGAATTTAGGATTCTCTGGAGGGTGGAAAGGGATGCAGAAACTCATATAAGATTTTCATGAGGGAATACCTTCGAGAAACAGTAATGAAGGGAATAAAAGAGAATACGATAAGAATTACAATAAGGGGAATCAAACAATTTGTTCATTTTAAGACCAATTGTCGAATAAGTATTGCAAATAAATTAAAATACCTTTTGCTCAGGGAAAAGTGCCGAGGGTATAAAATGATAGCATGACATTCGATTCGAAAAAAAACACAGACCTTCCCTTAAAATAGAATTCGTATAATCAATATCCGAGGTATTCAAGTTTTCGTGAACTTATAGGTTATAAATAGAATTTACTCAGAAAGTGATTAACCTGAATAATTTTACCAACATTAGTATTAATGGATTTAGATAGAATCATGATTCGATAAAGGATCAAATTCTTATGCCCATTAATTTCTAATATCATACTATTATCATAAATATTGCTTGCAAATATCTGAAGATGACCAAAACAGTAATCTTACATTATATTAAAGTAACATGGTTAAAATCGTATGGTGAAAGTAGTATATCATCCCGTTGTTTTCATTTTTCTTGAATTATAATTTAATACGTTGTGAGATCACCATCCCTGCTCAATATTCATTGAATTTCGTTTTATCGCCATATTATTTATTTTTAAGGCATGCAGTCAGCAATTTCCTACGGGAAGCAATCTTTGATGACATCAAAAATGCTGAAACAACATTTAATACGGTCGTTACAACATATGACTACGTTAAATTTCATAAAATGTAGAACATTTGGGAAAATTATTGAAAGAATTTGTGTGGATTAAAATTGTACTTATAAAACAAATTTGCGTGTCTAAAAACTATTCTTATAAAAAGAATTTATGCGAATAAAATATATTTTTTTTAAATTTGTGTGGATAAAAGATGCTTTTATGAAAAGAACAGAAATTATATTGACATTAAAATTTTTTCATTTTCGTTTATATCACAAAATGTGCTCGTTTTACTACCACTTGCAAAATTCGACGTTTTATTGATTTTGTGTTTCAGGCAGTTTCTGATTTGCTCCTCGGCGTGTTCTGCATACCTTTCACTCTTCTTGGACAAGTACTAAAGAACTTTGTCTTTGGCGTTACTATGTGCAAGCTCATACCTTATTTTCAAGGTATGTACCTTACAATTAAGTATTTTTTAATTTCTCTGTACATTATTCATTTCGTTATTTATGTATCTTTTCCGTGGGCGAGCTAATGACTTCCTGTGTAATTAATTCAAGCTATTAAAGATATTTGCGTTATACGAAAAAATTAAGTATTTTCTTAATGAATTCCTCGTCACACTTTTCTTATTATCATACAGTTTCAGTTCCATACTTTAGTGAATTTAATTTTCTTTAATCGAATCTAAAAATAATAATCTAGGAACTTTATCGTTAATTAATTTTAGAGTAATATATGTATATTTAAATTGTTAAATTCTATAATATTAAACAGTATACACTCTACTTATTATTATTAGATTTTTCATACTAATTATTCGTACTTAATTTAAGTATAAAATTACGTTCTCTTTGTTATTTTAATTATACAATTTACAAATATCATCAGAATAATTATTCAGTTATATCACATGATAATTGAATTACAATGTGTTTGAGATACAGAACATGGTAAACAGCAGCAACATTAACAGTTATGATCTCTGCATAAACACGGATCCATATAATGTATATCTGTAAACAAATACAATATGCAACAGTTTATCCAATGTTCCCTTAAAATATAACTTTTACAAAATAGTTACATTTTATAAATTAACTCTTCTCCAAATTTTCTTCCTTGAAGATGTAAAATAATGTGCCATGTCAATTATACACTTGTTTGATTTGTCAATTGTACACTTGTTCATGATGGAAACAAATATTTAATGGACGAAGAAAGTTCTTTGACAAATCTTAAAATCATATAAGAGAAGTGAAACTTTTCCCTCTTGAAAAGTCACAAATAGTTTTATTTAAATTTCTGTTACAAAATTAATTGGATTCATTAGCTACTTCAAAACGTAGCAACGTATTTAGTTAACAAATTCTATATCTTTACTTAAATTGGGCACTATTTAGTCTGAAAATGACGCTTTTTCCTTATATTACCTTGAAATATTTCCTTCGCTATGTCTCCTTAACGAGAAACCTTCATTACGGTTAAACGCGCTGAATTATTAACATAATGAGAGTAAATGAAGGTTTATAAACTGCCAAGACCTTGTTTTTGCTTCCTTAAACATTTTCCAGGGGCTAATTTATAAATTTGCTGTTCATATTTGCGTGCAACTCGATTCGAAAGTTTTAAAACACTCAAATTTAATAAAACTCCAACGCTTAAAGTTCATTAATTTTAATAGACGTTAAAATACTTGTACGTTTATTTCAGACTATCTATTACCGTAACATAACTGAAGATGCAAATTTTCCTTTGCGTGTATAATAACCTAAAAATGCAAAGAAAATGCATTTATAATATTTAAATAATATGAGAACGATATACTTACAAAAAATTGTAGCATGAATTGAATAAACATAAAAGAAGAATATAGTGCAACTTTTATTTGCATTATACAATAACTAAAATGAATAAAATAAAATATATAAACCATATAATAATAAATATAATAACCATATAATAATAATAAATAAAATAAGTATATTTTATATAATAAATAAAATAATAACTAAATTATAGTCATACAAAATTGATACAAATTATAATCGAGTCAAAATGAGTTTATAAGAAATGTAAACCAATTTCAAACTGCACTAAAAAGTAAAAAAAACAACTTTCATTTATGCAAAGACCAGCGAAGAAAATTTATTAATTTACTAAATAACATATTAAATGTATTACAACCTCAGTAGTGATATGAAATTCAATTTTCTTTTATTAGAATGGTCTTAACCTTTTATAAGACGATTTTTACAGTTTTAGAATGAAATACATCTTTGAATTTTTATAAATAACAATAATAATAATAATGACAAAGCAAAGTAAGTTACATAATAACGAAAATAACAGTAAACATATCTTCTGTTTAAAAAATTTATGACAAATGAAATTGTTCACAATGATATTTCACAAATATTTTTAAAACACCATTCATTTTCAGTCCGATTTATTTCAGCTCTCTAAATAACGTTTTTCAGTTATCATTTTATAGAATATCCGTTTACAATACTTGTATTTACATTTCAACATTACTTTGTGGGCCTCTGAAATCGATAGCTTATTCGTGTATACGCTTTTATTTGATAAAATCCTAAAACAAACACGCAATCGTTGGCTGCTGAATTCTGAAATTGAAGGAGTTTCAGTGACGTATTTTATCAAATTAATTATAAATTGTCTCCTGCATAGATTAAATATTGAAACTGTCATTCACACAATACCGACGGATTTCATAATTATTTCATTTTCGTAAAGCTCTTCAATAAGTCCTGAAAAAAGAGAAATTGAGGAGATTATTAAACTTTTTAAATCGCTTCACGGCTTTTAGCTATCCTTTGAAAATAAAATAGCAGAAGCTACAGCTTCAAAAGTTCGTATTAAAGTAAATTGCTTGCCAAGGAAAGCCCTGTTTGATGAAAACACATCGTGACACCGAGACAGGTGAGATGCACCATCATGCAGGAAATTATGCTTGTTAATGAACACTCCTTAACGAACATGCGTTCAAAATTAACTTCTTGTAAACAAATATGATGGGTTTAAATTACCTCGTACATTTATCAAAGTATTATATTCATGAATAATTACATTATTAGTAGTTGCACGACGAGAATTAGATTATAATTTGTTTATTTGACTAAATATATCATGATGAGATTATGTTACAATATATACCGATGTCAACCCACGAGTTGGTGCGTGAAGAGGTTGACCCAGATGTTTAGAAGAGCTACGGCTCCAATTGGTCAGAATAGAAAAATGGACGCCTTTCACACGTATTTTCGTCGGTACTATTCGCTCCAGAAATCATGCACACCAATTAGGCAAAAAACAATGACAAATCAAGAGTCTCAAGAGTCAGATAGTGCGAATTGCGTTCACCAGTTGCAAAAAGCAACGACATTTTGAAAATTATCGTGTAACGCGTGGTAACTACTGTTGTCAACCCACGAGTTGGCGTGTGAAGAGGCTGCTCCAGGTGTTTAGAAGAGCTACGGCACAATTGGCCAGAATAGACTTCTTACATTCCTGAATCTCTGCTCTTCCGAATCCCTACATTCCCGAATCTCTACACTTCCGAATCCCTACATTCCCGAATTCCTACAATCTCGAATACCTACATTTCCTAATCTCTACATCTCCGAATCCCTCCATTCCCAAATTCTTGCATACGTAAATCGCTATATCCCCAAATTCCTACATCCCTAAATCCTTCCGTTCTCAAATTCTTACATACCCAAATCATTATGTCCCCAAATTCCTACATCCCCAAATTGGTATATCCCCAAATCGGTACATTCCCAAATCCCTCCATTCCCAAATTCTTACATACCCAAATCGGTATGTCCCCAAATTCCTACATCCCCAAATTGGTATATCCCCAAATCCCTCCATTCCCAAATTCTTACATACCCAAATCGTTATGTCCCCAAATTCCTACATCCCCAAATCGGTACATCCCCAAATCACTACAGCTCCAAATCGCTGTCCCCAAATCACTACGGCTCCAATTTGTCAGAATAGAATAATGAACGCCTTACACGTATTTTCGGCGGTACTATTGGCTCTCGCGGTCGCACACCAATTAGGCCAAACACAATGACAGTCGAACGTCTTGTGAGTGAGCGAGATAATGCGAATTGCATGATGCAGCTGTTATTGTCATTTTTCTTATTTGCCGAAATGTAACTGGAAATTTTCACGGTGGGGATTGAGCTTCTTTTACTCACGTGTCAACTCGTACATTGAATTATGTTTTTCCCTTGTATGAATAACGTGATATAATTAGAGTATGTTAATCAAGTTCTATATGACATTCATTTGAGAATAAAATGAAATTTTTTTTGAGAAAATCTTGTTTGATGTTAATTTCAGAATTGTCGGTTTCCAAACGGTAGATGGAAATTAAAATCGTTTGACAAAACTTGAATATATTATCTGGGCTAATTAACAAGATACATTCCATGAAGTTACTCGAAGCAAAGAAGGAAAAAATGTGCCATATTTGATTTTTATCCTTTGCATTTCGTTCTCTGGATTTCGTGCAATTTTCATGACTGGAACACGCAACCATTGTTCCTTGCAGTGGAACACTCGAGAAAAAATAATAAAATGTCGACAGGTTTATGACCAATGTAAAAACTTCAGTTCCACGCAGATGTTAAAACGGATATATTTTTCTATAGTAAAATTAAGCACATGGAGTACGATCAGTACGAGTCACGAATGCATTGTGTTTCACGAAAGAAGATAAATGGTACACATAGCGAGGAAAATAATAAAATTGATGTCAGACAAATTTTAAAGATTGAAATAACGTTTCGAATTTATTCTCATATATTTCTCGGATGAAATTCACATTAAAATTGACAATTTATTTTATATTAAAATTCACACTTCATTTCACATTAAAGTGCATATTCTAATTCTCATTCAAATTTCCGGTTTCGTGTTTTCACTCACCTAGGCAAAATCAATAAATTCATTTCATTCTTAGTTGGGTTACTGCTACAAATAATGTTGCTCTTTCGTTTTGCAATAACATATGAAAACATGATTAATAATACTTTATAAAGGCTTTATAATTTTTATACCAATAAAATATATTGTTCCTTTCATGGAAAATAATATTTATATGCTCGATACAAATAAAAATTAAATATTAAAAAATATTATTAAACATTTATGTTTAAAATATATTGAATGTTACTTAAATATTTATATTTAAATCATGTTATTGAATATGTTATCAATATAATATTAAATATTAAATGTTTAAATTGGAAGAAGATTAAAATATTATTGAATATTAAATATCTTAATTTCCAAAATAATCAAATATCGTAAAATTTAATGAAATATCATTAAGTACTTGAGTGTTAATAATTAAATAATTCATAAAATAAACCATTTATTTACGAATTTAGTATGATACACATCATTTTTAATAATTAATTGCTGCTCTATTACGGTTAATTAGCAGGAATATTCGGATTTTCACGTTCTTAACGAGGTTTTTAATTACATTTGTATCGATTTTGTTTCGCTGCTATTCGCCATACATTCTCAATGGTACATTTATATTCGGGGAACGTTGAGCGTCTTAAAGAATATTTGTGTGCCGTGGTGAATAAAAGCGTTTGCCGTTAAAGCGTGAATAATGTTTTGCCTTATTTTTTCAGATAAGTGGGAAAACGTGATTTGAAAATTTCTTGATATTCTTTACTATTCATCTTCGCGACTGAGAGTTTCTGTAGGTACCGTTTCCATTGAAAACTGTCCATATTATTTTACTATCGGCGCCAGATTTTGTGTCGAAGAAGATTTATTTTCTTTTCGAATATCATGTTAGGTGGAATAAAAAGTATCCATTTAAAAGCATCTAGTGTAAATTTAGCTTTTTCATTTTATCAATAAATTTAATTTTCTCAATTAGTTTAATTTTCTCATCAGAACTGAATTTTTTTTAGCTTCAAATGCTCTAGAAACTCATTGATTGAATTTAAAAATAATACTATATTATTTATAATATATTTAATAAAATTATGTTATTTTTTTGGAGTCTTTCATATCCATTTTTAACAATTCTATACATTTTTTTAACAGTTTTATTTATAGTAGAAAGAGTTAAATATTGCGGGGGAACGAAATTTATTTTATTTTAATAAACTTACGTCAGATTTCAACACGAAAAGTGTTCAATTAAAGCTCAATTTGAGTTGTTTAAAAATACCAAATTAAAATGATTTATTAATGCTTATTTTCAATACAGATGATAAACAAGAAATTTACAATTTTTCAATCATTTCTGACGAATATATAAAATTAAACGCTGTGTACTGTACAGTTACCCATCTTAAATCGACTAATGGGAATAAGCATCTTACTGAAAAATGTAGCGGAACTTTTCTTCGACAGTACACAACTTTTCATTTCTATCTAATGAAGATAAATCTTCGTAGTCTTTAAAAATACTCTATTAAATTCATTACTAATAGTCTTAAGAATTTTGATTTAAGAGCGTTATCGAGTAATACATGAAAAGAATTTTAGTTGAATAAATGAAAAAGAAAATCAAAAAGTTCGGAACAAATTAAATATTACATTACAATTAAGGGTAGTTAATAGATTACTGCAAGCTGTAAAAGTTACTAAAAAAATGCAAACTAAAATTATAGTATTTATTTGACACTAAATACTTTCATCAGGAATAATTCGTTATACGACTAATTTTTATAAATTTAATAATCTATAACAAATATTTTAAAATGACTTTATTAATATTTCTTTTAGATGGAAACTCTGATAGTATTGATTTCCTACGTTTTTAAAAATGATATGCAATATTGATTCTAAAATGATTGGTACATAGAATGGCTATTATAAACATGAAATTACTTTGTAATTCAAAAAGAAACTTGATTGACATTCGATAAGGGTTGTTTTACATGTTTCATATTTTACACATATTAAATATCCAAGAAATACTGTACAAGGTAATAGCAACTTTATTTCGAAGCAATTCTCAAATATTTTTAACACATACAGAATCATTGTCCACTTTTACCATGATTTTTGAGGAATTTTTGTAGAACATTCGCGATCACAATGTACAACTATATTTGGTGAAACATGCATAGAATTATGAACTACGCGCTGTTAAAATTATATCAGGCTATCATTGTAGACCAACACAGTTCATAAATAAAACATGAACGTGGAATTTATAAGGTAATTGTTACATTTCCCAACAATATGAAACAAATTCTTTTTATCGCATGGCAGTCCCAGCGTATACGTACGATTGATCACTCCGCAAATATAAATGGCCCTGCAATTTTTATTCAGGGAGATGAAAATCCCCTGGATTTTCACATATATTTGCAGAGTGCTTTATCTATATTTAAACAGTGCCAAATATTCTCTTTCATCGAAAACACCTTTATTTTGGCGAAAGTCGGTCACGAACAGTAACCTGTGAACAAAACATTCCAAAAAAATGTAATCGCAGAAAATATCGTTTTTTTAAATTCTGTACCTCCATGCTCATTTATGCACAATGTTCTGAGAATACGAGTAAGAAAAAATGTGTAATTCCATTTAAAACATGCATTTGCATTTTGGGGTGCATCCTCGCATTCATAGAGAAACGAAATTTGCAGAAAACTGGACATTATTATACCATTCAACATTTTTCTGAACAGCTCTTCCTATCTTTTACGAAATTCGGGAAAATTTCCGTTCCAACTGCGTCATCCTGTATGTTACAACTATCACTATTGTTTAAAGTCTAATCGTTAGAAAAAGAGCAAAATGTCATCATAATATGAAATGCATCTTCTAACAAAAATTAGGGGTATGAAAATTAGGACTAAAAAATTAGGGGTACTTTGGGATAATTAATACAGGAAATTGATTTTTTTACTATAAAGGGATGTAACTGATTCACAGAAGACCTACAAAAAGCGATTGGAAATTTCAGCACGGATTGAAGTTAAAGCCTTCCGTAACTCGACTAAAATTATTTACTAACGAAATATGCTTTGATGTCGATTTATTCAGAAATACTTCAGTGATTAACTTTATTGTAAGCTTTATTACAACACAAATTCTTCATTGCAATACTTCATTACAAATTCATTATTTGTCGTGATTAACCTCCTAAATACGTCGCGCCACTATACTGGCTTTCGCGAATGTCATCGTAGATTACATAGCGCCACCGGTTACGAGCAACACGATTTCTGCTTAAAAATAACATGACGTCCATCTACCGACAGGGTTCATTTACCTAAAGTGAATAACGGTTCACAGTGTTACTCGTCGAGATCAACCTGCGTGGACAATTTCAACTTCCTCTATGACTAATAAAATGGAAAGTCGTATTTCAATTGTCCCATGCACAAACTTATTATGTAAATCAAGATACATCGTTATGTACATCTTTTTTTAGCGATTTTAAGGCATATACTTTTGAGTGTCTTTTCATTTCTTTAACCTCTTAGGCACGACGCGTCACTATAGTGGCTTTCGCGGATACCATCTCTCTGTACGACGGTCCACTATAGTGGCTTTCGCGAATGTCATCGCAGATTACATAGCGCCACTATAGTGGCTCAATCAAGTACCTCACTCGCTCACCGTTTCAATTGAATGATCGTTTTCATATATTTTGATTCGCACTTTTTTGCCTTCACCACATTTTATAAGAATATTAACAAATCCCACAAAAGTACATTACATGTAAATAAAAGGTAACGCCAAGTAGTAAACACTATGGGCGGAGCGCCTCTTTGCACTAATTCACGATATTGGAAACATTTGGAAATTACATATTTTGTGAATTTTCTAAACAAGTAAATTATCAAAGTTAAAGTATATGTATCATATCTTTGGGAAAAATTATAATTTAATTATCAAAAACTTCATTCCAATGTACTCGCGTAGAGAACAGCATTATTACATATTGTAGTGCTGTTTATGTGTAATTCGCATCGAACTCTCTTACAGAGAAGCAGCGCTGAAGTTCAGCCATGCTAAAGTTAAAGAGTATAACTTAAAGAAATGCGAGTTGAAGAGATTCGCCAACTTTCGCACAAAATTTGTGGTATAATCTGGGAATTCGCATACGGTAGATTTTATAATTAGATGCATAAAAGATGTACTTTGAGAAAGGACATATTTGATGCAGATTTATGCAGATTTTCATATTTCTACTTCGCATCACAAGAATTTTCAATTTTGTCATGCGATGTTTTATAAATTTGCATCGACACAGTTGCAGTTCTCAAACATATGGTTAAAATTCTTTTTGGAGATTTAAACCCGTGCCATTCTGAATAAAAAATCGCTGGCATTTTTATGCAGGCTGGCGTTCGCAAAAATTATCGGTTACAGAAACCACTTTGTCGAGTTCCACTCGCAGTTCAAGTATGAAAAACCTCGCTCGAATTTTCAGTACTCTTCAGACTGAAGAATATTGAAGTTCGATTATAATTTGCATAGCCAAGAATCGTTGAATATAAATGGACCAAACTTTCTTTACTTCTTTTAATATTGTAGCAAATATCTTGACTGACGCTTCTGACAGATAAATCATATGACAAGGGGTTGATATTGAGACAGTTTAAAAATATCTGATAAACTGAACTTTCATTAATTTGTTCTTTAACTTTGAACTCTCACACGGGTATAAAACGACCAGCGAATTTAGCTTTAATTTTAGCCACTTTATATGCAGAAAATCTGAACATTTTTGAAATCCTGGTATTTTTACTATTTTTTCCCTCAAACTATTATATCTCAAGAGTGCTCAGCTACAATTTTAGCTCCTCAAATGAAAATCGAAAAAGTTTTAAATTTTTCTATGAAAACCTTTATTTTTTCTATTTTTTCATGTTTCCGAATTTTTGTTTCAATTCAAAGTTTAAATTTACTGAAATCAGCTGTGAAATGTATTAATTTTCAAAGATTATTTATAATTTTTTTTCGAATTAAAATAATGAGTAGCTTTTTTGTGAGAAACAGTTTTAGTGGTTGGGGTCTTAAACGTTTTAGTGTGCTAAGTATGTTATTTTGATGAAGTGTAACACTTCAAGATTAATAGTTTAGAATGTTAGTTACAAATTTCTGTAGTTTCTATCTATAAGCATTTATAAAATGTTTAAATGTTTACACTAAAATGTGAATATAGAAATTACCGATCCAAATGAAAGGTATGAGTAAATATTACATTCCAAATTTATTATACTCAGATTTTATACTATTTGATGTCATTTGGGTATAATTCATTGTGAATTAAATATAATAATCAACCAATTTTCATCCAGATTTTTAATATATTTTTCAACCAAATTCGTTTCTCGAAAAGGTGTTACACCAGTGCGATTTATTTAAAGAAACTTATAATTTATATTTGTATTTTTTTATCTGTGCCTAATTTCTCTATATTTAAATACGCTTTTGTTCATATTTATCTAGTTTGTCATACCTACCAATTTTCACCAGATCGCCATTTGTCGATAAAAAAATGTCAGATAATCTGTTCAAATTTTACATCGTACAAAAAATGTTTAATCGTTCGAACAACTTCTGTAAAATGTGTGGAATGTTTCAATAAAAATTTCTAGCTCACTGAAACATGGTTGTTATTAAAAATTTCATTTCTGTCGCCACGTGTCTGAATTGTTTTTTTATGAAGTACTTTCAATTAACATCGCTTTTTCAAAAACGAAATTAAAAGTAAAGTGTTCGATTTTAACGTCGCTATAATCTATATACAAGTGAACGAGTACATGCAAGCAGACATAAATTGATTTGCAATTTTATGAAATCATTGAATCGGGTGGTGAATCGGAATAATTGTTCTTTTTAGTTAGCCGGTCGTGAAATAACTGCTCCTTTCCTTCAATTAACTGTATTGGAATATTCAATCGAGAGAAATTTAGTAAAATTTATTAACATTCCAGTAAATATTTCATGCTTGAAGAGAAATAATTTCGCATACGGAAATGAAGAGTAAATAAAATATGATATAGAAATATGTAATATGATTTGGATTTTAAGTGACTAATTTTTATGTTAAAAATGTAATGTTAAAAATGTAAAAAATAATTAAATATATTAATTGAAATTGTTATTATTGAAATTTCTTATTAATAATTGAAACTACTTTTTAAACGAGTTGTTAAATAACAGAGTAGTAATGATTGCGTAAAAACTTTACATAATCTATTAATAATTTTACAAAATACTATATAACGAAAGATATTAAATGTTATTCGAAGTTTGTCATTTATTAGTTTATATTCTCACTCTTTGCATTCGCAGAATTTACATAATTTTCAGACACAAAATTTTGATGAAATTCACCAATCTAAAAGTTCATTTATTAGATCTATTAAAACTGAGATATTTGCCTAATAATATAAATTATCTCTCTCGAATTAAAATTAGCTGTAATTTTTGTCAATTTTATATAGTAACTATATTAGAGTCGCAAATGATCATTTTAATTAATAAGATTGAAGAAGTCGGTGTCCAGCTTCTGTAACTTTTTGAAAGCACAAACTTTAAAAAATATGTTCTTTCATTTTCAACACGGAGGTAGAAATATTTTATCTTCTAAATAATTTTGTAGTATAAAAGATTAAGCTACTAATTATTTGATCCTAAAAATTGCTACATGCTAAGAATCGAGCTAATTATTAAATGGTCTTTGTATTAATGTAATTAAACTTTTAAAACTTGTAAGACTTGTAAATCTTGCAAAACTTGTAAAACTTATAAAACTTGTAAAACATGTAAATTAAAATTCAAAAAATCAATTTAATGTCGTACTTCCATAAATACACAAATTTTTAAAAATTACTATATGATTACGAATGTGACAAATAATTCTATTTTTATCTCTAGTAAATCGAACAATCGATGGGTTCGCAATTTTAACAGTGTTCCGCGTGGCAGTGGTTTCCGCAAGCACCAGATTTATATTCCTGAAATGAAAGTTTCATACATTTTTCATCGCAGTATAATGGAAAATCCCGATACTTCCACTACGAGTATGTCCTTTTCTATTACATTCTGACTGACATGGCTCCAAATACAATTTCTTATCCTGTCAATTGACACGTGTTTCGCTAACTGGTCGGAAAAATGTTTTCGGTAAGAGACCGAACAAAAATAAATGTAGTTCGACAAATAACTGAATGTTACATAATATGAAGTTGACATGAAACATTTGACATTGAATGAAACAGCAGCAAAAATCACATTAATAAATAATTCACATTGACTTATAAATTACATGTGTGGAGAGGAGAACATTTTTTACATTTGGTCTATTTTCCAATCTCTTCAAGGTATAGAAATTATAAGAATTATAAAAGTAGAATTATAAAATTATAAGAATTATAAGAAAGTATGTCTATCGGACTATCATTCGAATCTTTAGCTTCCCCGTGATAAATAGAGGAGCTATCACGTTTTCCGGCACATACTATCATTCTTACCTTCCTGAACCATTAGGGCAAAAGTAACATTAATCATTCTGTGGAGAATTAAGTAAGAATACTTTATCTAACGCAGAATAGGATTTTTATTATAAGAAACAAAAAGAAACACTTACAGACATATTATATTTGATGTAACGATAAAAACAATAATCATTCATTTAAATAACGAAACATAGAATGCGTAACTAGCTTTGAACGTTTATTTGCTATTGTGTATATGATTTATTTATCTATTCCCAGTTGCATTTATGACGTGTATGAAACATCACCCTTGGTGCAGTTTTTACAGTTCTTTTCGTCCCCAGAGTAACATGTTACTTTCGTCCCCAACCGTGTTTTCCAAAACAGAAGTTTCATGACCTACAAACTATACATTCATTGAAATTAACTGTAGGAGCATATAAAGATACCTAAGAACGCTCTAGCAAGTAAATAGTTTAATACTCATAGTGTGACTATGAATATCAACAAGAAAGAAATGAGAAAAATTTACTAGAGTGAAATGAATTACCAATTCAGTTTAACCGCCACGTGCGATTCATGTTATCGCTCGGTCAACAGAACAAAACAAATATTGTGCACGTGCAACTAGGAAAAACAAATTGTTTAAAAATATTTGTGGAAGCGGAAAAAGCCGTGTTATTTTCATCACGGAATCATTTTCCCGCCCTCTATGTCAAATTGTGAAATCATTTTTATAAAATTCTACGTTCATTTTTAAACTTGCCTTAATAGAATTATGCAGTAAATTTTTTATTACTTTGCAATCTATCTAGCACGTTATCTCAAGCTCCAGGCATTTGCTTTATTGAAACAATTAGTAAGACACCTAAAGGGTACAATGAGATATTTAATTTGGAAACTGTGTTGCAATACCTTCATCCATAAATTTCAAATACCTAGCGTACTTCTTGTGTTCGGCATTATTGCTTTGATACAATATAGTCCTGGTGTACAACGATCGATGAAGACAATAGAACCAGTTTGCTATTAATGTTTTAATCAAAATGTGTTAAATCCTTACAAAAGGATTCCATCCAATTACCTTGTCCTCGTAAATTTAACCTAACCTATATCTCAGAGGTGCTATTTAAAAGTGAATTCGTAAAAATTATAGATTGGAATACTAACCATTCGTTGCATGTTTCTTTCAATTTTAAGAAATAAATACATTTGCGATTTCTTCTAATTAATAACAATAAATAAATATTTTCTATGTGCAAAATTTATTTCAGGAGAAATTATATAATATCGTAACTCTTCTAATTAATACCAACAAATACATATGTTCTATTTACAAAATTTATTTCGAGAGAAATTATATAATATCGTAACTCTTCTAATTAATACCAATAAATAAATATTTCCTATGTACAAAATTTATTTCAAGAGAAACTGTATAATATTGTAACTGTTCATAAAAATTATAAATTATAAAACTAATTATAAAAATTATAATTAGAAAATAAAAGACAAAATATTTTCAACAGTTTCATTAATCAAAAATTTGCAATACAGTTTACATCACATTATCTGATGTTCATTTGCGACGCGATGCGACGAAGAGTTCATGCTTTGAGGTATAACTTTGTAAATCATCGTAAAAGATAGGCGTCGCTTTTGATAGCGGAAGTTTCTACATTAATCTTGTTTACTCCAGCCTTCCGTGTAATAATATTAATTTCAAGAGGAGCAAACCGCATCGTTTCTTTGACTAACGCTTGCCATGGGGATCCTAAAGCTGCGATGCAACGAAGCATTAATCTTTTGAACCGCGAGAAGCTCAACATGAAAGTACCTTCTTATGCAGCGATCTACGAATTTATTCAAGAAAAATTTATTTCTCACGCACTTCAAAGATTTCAACGATTACATTTATTTCACGCTGTTATATTCTTATAAAATTCTGCATCCTCGTACTTTATTTTTCTTTTTTTTTTTAAGAATGCATTGAACGTGATATGGCGGAAGATAATATTTTAAGACTTGAGAATTTGTCAAATTTATTCAAGAAATGCTACTCCACTGTATTTTTTTTTATATATGGCCGAAGAATTTGTATCCACAAACGCATGTAATGCAAATATAACTACACTGTTTGGATGATTTAAATTTTTCCAGCAGCCCCATTTAAAAAATGAATTGAATTTTATTAAATTTTTTAATATAGTGTAAGTCGATTTGAAAATTTTTAAATATGTACAAAATGACAGCTAACCTTATAAAGACATTATGTAGACTATCCTTATTATTACTATATGTATTACCGTGTGAAAGTCCATATAAAGATGGCAACATAACCAGTGTATACAATCAATACATACCAAAACTCAAAAATAAAATTTACATTTTTAATTAAGTATGTAACCTTTTATCTATTAAAAAAGCGACATCATCTTGATAATTACAGTGCAAAGAAGAATTTTATTTTAATCATCTTTGATACAAAATTATTGAAGTTTCTTCATTATACAATGATTATTGCACAATTCAGAACAAACCGAAATTTACTTTGTAATTATACAGCGAACAGATTTGTTAACGCAGTAAATCGCTCGGAACAAAACAACAATCCAAGACTTACTATTGAAGTTTCAACCTGCCGTTCTTTTTAATTACGCTTGTAGCCTGAAATTGCGATAACATTGAATTTGCATCAAATTAAAGGTGGGTGGTTGAGCGGAAGATTGCAAATATCCGTGCAATTAAGGCGTTTTTCCTGAAACGATGTTTCCATCTTTGATGAAAACTGGTTGTAAAACATGAACGAGCATTTGATTAAAACGTTTGATTTATTCGACTGTTATTCTGAGAAAGAATTAAAATTTAGAAAATTAACATTCAGCAACAGAACATAAAAATGAATGTATTAAAAGGTATAATCTACCTACTTTTCACTTGTAAAAAATATTAAAATTCTTATCTTTTTTACGTGAAACTTTTCAACAATGAAAAGTATCATGTTCTTTTTTTAACGAAACATTCTGTTTCCTCGAACAGCTTTCATATTTTTCAAATAAGGTACAGCTTCTACTGTCAATACGTTATTTCTTTTATCTCATTTGAAACACCTAATATTTAATTTATTTATAACATTAATTTGATTAATAATAATTTATACAAAAAAAGTAAATTTAATGGTGGAATCAATCAAATGAATTTCAGGGAGTTAATTGTGAGTTTCAATTATTTTATGTTAAATATCGATTTGAAATGACCAGATTTTCGTCGAATAAGTGGGATACCAGTGGAATTCGTGCATGCGATACAGATGTGAAATCCACAGAAAATTTGCGTATTTTTTACAATAAAATTCGATCTAATAAATCTCGTGAAACTACATACCAAATAAACGACGTCATATATCACCTGTCTGAAAACATTGACATCGAACATCTGCGGTCATTCATTCGGAAATTTCATCAAAGTTTCGACTGAAAATTGGTAGCTTTGCTGTTCACTGTCGACTAAATAAGTTTGGATTTGTAAGAGGGGTTGCTCGCAAAAAGTCACTCATTTCTAACAAAAAGGGAAGAATACATTAACATTCACAATCATACTGTACTACACGTCTATTATATTATCGACTTTTATAAAGAATATTATTAAGTTATTATATTATTAAGTAATTACTATATTAAGTAAATATACACCGGAGTACATTTGTATCAGTAATGAGTACAGTGTCTAGTTCGTCTAATATCTATTATCTCTAGTTTTGCAGACGTTTAATGTCCACTTATATTTAAATTGAAATTAAATTATAAAAATAATGGACACGTAAACCAGCTTATACTTTGATTTTTTACCTCAATGAAAATTAACATTTTGACAAAAACTTCTTAATAATTTCTATAATTTAAGATAACACATATAACATCATTTTGACGTAAACGTTAGGAATATGTAACATATGCAGTATTGCCAAACCAATATGTGAGATTATGCAGTAATGCAAGACTTTAGCATATCAAAATAAGTTCGAAGACAGGTATTAATGAAGTAATTCAGTTTACATCTTAACATATGATTAACACATGTGATTAATCTTAAGAAGATTAACACATCGAGCTTCAAATTTATAAAAAATCTTAATTATTAATAATTTTATTTTCAGCAAATTTGATCGATTGCTCTAACGATATTTCGTTGCTTTTACCAGATAAAACCTTACCTTTAATTGATAATTGAATAAGTACAGATATTTGTTATGAAATGAGTTAGCTGAAATTCGTGCGTCAAATAAATAGAATGAGATACCGCATTAAAAATGTATTTTAGTAAATAAATTATAATTCACTTGTCCAAAAAATATACTACACTATTGTTGACAGTTTCTTTGATGGCATAATCCTAGAATAGAAATATTGTTTGGACTGCAGAAGAAAACTTTGAGGTAAATGTTTAGATAGTAATAAAACACACATGTGGCGGATTAAAAATTAATTAAAAAGATCTTCGCTGCCCCAAAAACTAATTACATTACTTCCACGTATAGCGTTTTAATTTAACAACGTGTAAAGCGATGAATATATATGTATATTAGAAAAGCTTATAAAAGCAGCGAAAATTAACGCATTATTCCTTTGATGCAATGTCTTATACAGCAGTACGATTAAATTATTTCATGAATTATATTAACATAGTCGTTGAAGGAGTACCATTATAAAGTGATTCAATTACATCGATTCATAATTCAAATATTTAACTGAATTATAACGACGTGAACAAGTTTTCGGAATATTTGTTATTTTGCAAGAAATAAAGAAATAAACGATATTTTGATTGATAATGAGTTTTCTTATACGAATAGAATAATTAGTGTAAGAGGTAATTAGTACAGGGTAATTATACTAATTATCAAGCACTATATGAAGGTATTTTTTTTGCAAAATGTACAAGCAGATTAATAAATAAATAAAAATTGCTTCTTTGGATTATGTGAAAATTGTTGTTTATCTTCAATGAACTCACTTTTTTAATGTTTTCTATGTAAGCTTTAAATCGTAGACCTTTTTAATGCCAATATGTTTGCAGTACATCATAATATTTTGCTTTTTGTTCAGTGAAAAATTACCAATAATCCAGCATTCGTGTCTATATTTCGTTTTAATATTCCCTCTACTTCATTTTTATTACAATTACAAATATTTCTTACATCGACTTTACATTATTTTACGCTAATACAATGTGGAGTACCAACAAAATTGCAATGTAGAAGAGAACTCAGCAATGTGGTCATTTTGAATGGTGACGAATACTTTTTGATGATTCGTTAATTTATCTAATATTGTTCTTCGATTTTAAAAAACTAATGTATTAATCATGTTAAAATACCTTAAATATATAATGAGGAACATAATTATTCGTAAATAAAACTGTCGCAAGTGGAAATGTTATTTATTTATTGCATCATTAAGAAATATTCGAAATATTTTGTAACACTTCGTTGATGAGTAATTACATTTTGCCCAATAAAAATGAAAGAAAAATGAAAAGAAAAATGAAATCACTAATCGTGTTAGAATATCTTGAATTCACAACTAACAGAATTATAAATAAGTTAACCAATTAGAAATGTAAATACTATTTATTTCTTTATTTATTATACTACAAAGGGAAATACTCACAATCAGTTAATAGTTGCAATCAAAACACAAGTATGCAATACCATATAATCGAATGAAAATTACAAATTAAGAGGTAGAACACGTGCGAAGAAACCACGTTAACGTTTGAAAAATAAAAAGAAAATTTCCACTTACAATCGTAGTTAAAATAATGTGCAATTGAATTAGCTAAAATACTTGAATTATATAGTACAAGTTACAGCGTAATTGAATTACATGTAATGTAAGTACTATGTCATGTAATTAAGTTGATGTAATGCAACTACTACGTTGTGTAACTGAATTACCCTGTTATGTAAGTTACAACGTAATTCAAACAGCATATAATGCAATCACTATACAATTCAAGAAAGGAAGTGACTTGATTATCATATATCATAATTGCCATGCAAATCAAGTTACAACGTGAAATATCATACAATGTAATTTTTGTGTGATTCAATTCATACCATAATTGATACCGCGATATCAAATATCGAGATGTAATGAAATTACATTATGTTGAATTTTCATTTCAAATTCAATGAACAAAAATAAATGTTTGTATCGAAAAGTCGATAATCGAATTCGTGCGTCGATCAATTACTTATGTGATACCGCTCGATTTTGATCAGACTTTCGTATGTTATAAAAAATAAAATCTATATATTTGTTCGTTCTTGTTTTCCGGTTAATATAATTTTCACACGTATAAAAATACATTGCGTTATTTCAAGGATTAAACATTAATTTAATTAACATATTTTAAAGAGGTCCTTCCAAGTCGTTTTTCTTAAATAATAAATTCATTTAGTTGATTTAAAAGTTATTGTGTTTTAGTTTTATTTAAATATTATTATCTCCCCATATTCCATTACATTATAATCGAGTTAACATATCTGCGGCAATAGCTTTGTATCGCTAAATTTCCAAAGTACCTATCATGGTATACGTTGCCTAAAATCTACGACCTACGATGCACATTCTATCTTGGGGCTGAGCAGTTATACATAGTTACTATGTAATTCATCAAAGCAGCAAACGGGTTACCTGTCAGCTGTATAACCCTAAATCATTTTACGTTCGCTGCACACCAAATACTGTTTACATTGGTGCTATTACCCGCATCAGTCCAGCTACAATTACCCCCAAAAATCAATTCAAAAAGTAATGCATTTTGTTATGCAATAACATTTGTTATATAATTTTTTTGATTCTGGAAAGAAATACACTTTTCATCCTCAGAGACAATAAAAAAATAATAAACAGATGTTTTTTGTATTACGAATTTGTTTAAAGGAAACTTCTATTATATTGCAAATTTGCAAGATTATATTAATTTGAAATGAAAAATTGTAATTAGAGAAAGCACAAAGTGTTTCCAATAATTTTACCGACAGCAAAATGTGTCTTTTATGACAGCTAACAGAAATTGGAAACAAATATTTTATTAATTATTGTTATCTGCTGCCTCTTTTAACACTAAACCTACCGGCATATAATGTGTGCTTAATTTGAAATTAAAAATGAAGTTGAAAAATAAGTAAACAAACGACGAAAGATAAATTAGTACACGCATTTATTCTGTATTTTGATGAAAATCAATGCTGATTTCAAAGAATGCACTTTAACAAAATGTGTACCTTATTATAAGGAACTTGTGGAGCGGTCATTTGACCGATTTGGTAGTTTTAGTGTTAATTGTCTTTTTAAATGCATGTTTCTTATTAGCCTTTCAAAGTTAAAAATTTCGTAATTAATTATTATAAATGTGATCGACAGAAAAATTTGTAATTTCAATTTATAATTTCTAAATGATTAAATTGACATTTATAACGGATTTGTTATTTTCTTGTTCTGTATTATTAATAACCATGGAACCTCTGAGTTTAAGTAGCAATTGTGCATTCTCTCACGGAACGAGCAATGTTTATTACGTAGAATATTCATTTGTTTCTTTGAAATCTATTCGTGTATACGTAATTAAAAAGGACGTACCGGAAAACAAGGTTTACTGCAGAATATAAATGAGACCATTAGGAGATACAGTAATTGGAGCAATGGTTTTGTTTAGACTGCACCTTCACAAATAGTATTCCTCTTACAGATGCCATAGGTAGTCATGGTATTAGAATAATGAACGAAAATTGGAATGATTTACACCTTGAAAAATCAACGGTCTTTGACGTATTTCAAATTGAAAAATGTGCTATATAAAAATTTGGAATATTTCGCATTCGAGCAGTCATGTAATGATTTAATTTAGGGGTTCTTTCGGATAAATAATTTTTTGTTATTATATTATAGGAAAGTGGGTACTGGGTTGTTAGGATTTGGGGATCTGAGAATTTGTGGATTTGTGGATTCGTGGATTTATAGATTTGTGGATTTGTGAATTTATGGATTTGTGGATTTGTGGATTTGTGGACTTTTGAATAGAAAGATTTGAGAATTTGGAAATTTTGTGAATTTGGGGACATACGGATTTGTGGATATTTGAATACCAGGAATTGAGAATTTGATAATTTTCTAAATTTGAGAATATATAGATAAGTGGATTTGTGGATTCGTGGATTTGTGGATTTGTGAACTTTTGAATAGAAAGATTTGAGAATTTGGTAATTTTGTGAATTTGGGGATATACGGATTTGTGGATATTTGAATACAAGAAATTGAGAATTTGATAATTTTCTAAATTTGAGAATATATAGATAAGTGGATTTGTGGATTTATGGATTTGTGGATTTGTGAATTTATGGATTTGTGAATTTATGGATTTGTGGATTTATGGATTTGTGGATTTGTGAATTTATGGATTTGTGGATTTCCGAACAGGACAATTTCAAAATTTGACAATTTTAAATTTGTAATTTGTAACTTGGAGATTTATGGATTTGTGTATAATATAGATTTGTGAATTTGTGAATTTATAGATTTATTGATTTGTAAATTTGAGTATTTGAAAACTTAAGAAATTGAGGGTTTAAAAATTTGTACAATTTCGTGAATTCTTGGATGTTTGAACTTTAGGAATTTACATATTTCAAATTTTTAAAACTTGTACTCTTAAAGAAATAAAAATTTGAAAATTTGGTAATTCAAGGACCTGAAAATTTGATAACTGAAGAATTTGAAGTCGGAGAATGTTAAAAACATTGCAATTTGCCTTGACAGCAAAAAATAGTACAAAACGATGATGTCCTTTATAGACCCAGCAGAATATCGATTGTGTCTCTTGTTATCTTAAGGGTTAATAATTAATTACTAACTACTTCCTAACAATGAGTTGGAATTTGTAAAGTATAATAGATCTATCCATCGATAACAATATCTACCCATGACTAAATATTTCTGTGACAATATCTATTTCTTGCGTTTATAAAAAATTATTGATTATGTTACAGCTGTGTCAGTGTCTGTCGGCGTGTGGACACTCGTCGCTATTTCCTTGGAACGTTACTTCGCCATTTGCAGGCCATTAAAATCTAGAAGATGGCAAACTCAATTTCATGCGTACAAAATGATAGCTGTGGTTTGGACTGCCAGTCTTACGTGGAATGCTCCAATTTTGGTCTTCTCACAACTTCAGGACATACGTGGAGGTATTGTATAAATATCTTTTACAAATATTCTTTATAATTAATAACATTCACTGGCATTCAGACTAGCATTTATCATCCACATCCTTTTTAACCCTTTGCACTCCTTAATTTCTATTACCTACCAACTCCTTGATTTACAAAATAGATTAAACAAGGGGTTTTCAACAAAATGTATTGCAACAGTGTAGAGTATATGACAAATACATTTTTCATTTATAATAAATAGTAAATAAATGAAAATATATATATATTTGACCAATCTGTTTATCTGAATTATTTATAAAATCCAAAAGAAATGTGATGTCGTGCCACACTCGACATAGGAGCGCAAAGGGTTAATACTTTAGCAATTAAAACATGAATAGAATAGCATTTATGCTTCTTTTGTAATTTAAATGCTATATCTAGTGAGAATATGACATTTCCTAAATTACTATGCAATTCACCGAAAATTCTGTGACAATTAGTGATAATTATCCTTAACCTCTTGCCCTACAATATCGTATCACACTCGTGACGCACACAATTCACATGTCACAAACGTGGCATGTATTTTCGCTGCAATTGAATTTTGGGTTCGATTCTAATTATACTGTGTATAATCAAGGATCGTCGAAGGCAAAATGTGTTTAACATTTCTACTGACATTAGTTGTCTTAATAACTAGCAATAGTAGCAATAACTAGGTAGGTGTGTAAGACAAAATCGCTTAGAAAATTGTAGGTTAAGGGGTTAATCACGATCCATCAGTGATTGGTACGTTTATTTTGGAAGGGGTGTAAGTCCATTAGAAGACCATTTTCTTTTATTTCCAGTAAATGGAAGGTTAGCATATTAATCACTTAAAAAATATAGGTCAGTTGTGTCAAGTCCGGCAATGTTTCTACTAATTTATCGATATGTAATTTTATTATAAAAATTTCTTTTAGGCAAATTTAACTAAAATAATATACATTTACAGGTTGTAGACTTACACCATTTTCAATATAAATGGCCCAATTTGTGAGTGAAAGTGAAAAAGGATATAAGTGCCATTGTTTAAAAATTGTTTTATGTTTCTGAATGAGGCGTTTGTATAAAGTCAATGATAGTTAATATGACTGGAAATAGTGTTATAATAATTTGTAGTTTTTACGTTTTGTCAATAAATAATTGAATAATTTTTACGTTTGTAACATTTGAAGCTTCTGAAATATTTAAAACGTTCGCAACTCTTGAAATGTTTGGACCATGTGGATCATTTGGAACATTTGGTACATTTGGAACATTTGGAACATTTGGAACATTTGGAACATTTGGAACATTTGGAACATTTGCAATATTTGGAACATTTGTTACATTTAATACAATTGAAATATTTGAAACATTTGAAATACTGGAAACTTTAAAAATATTTGGAACATTACTCATTTTTGTCAATGAATAATTTAATAAATAATTAGTCAATTTGCTAATAACTGACAATAATTGTTGTGCTAGCTTTAACATTTACAACTTATTTCTATTCTTCATATGTTTCTATAGTGAAACGATCTCTTCCAAATATGGTAATTTTTGAAAGTTGCTAATAAATTTAATAAATAAGTACCTGTACTTTTAGCTTTCGAATTTACAGCATCATTTGTTTTCACTGTTTTTCTCAAATTATTTCCAAACAGACTAATTCTTAAAAGCTGTCAATCAATTCGATAAATAAATACAAGTTTTTCTACCTTCAGCATCAACAACCTCGTTTGTTTTTACTTCTCTATTGTTTTTGTAGTGAAACAATAATTTCCAAACAGAATATGATGTTTCAAAGTAATAAAGCAACTGTCGCTGGAAATCTCTTGCATCTTCCGTATTCATCGCGTATTATCCAGGGTATTATCATTTACATTAAAGTCTTAATTAATTTCTCCCTGCAAAATTGTTAAACTTTTTGAACGATGTATAAATGAATTAGTAAAACCGTAAGATAAAGTTGTTTACTGTAAAGGATTACGTGATCAGAAACGTACAAAAACATTTATTTCTATGGTCTTCTCTCCGAAATATACGTTGGGTCACATGTGCACCTGCGACCCGTGATGTTATCTGTGAGCTGTTATGTTGCGGTGTGTATCGTGATAGAAACTGAGATATTCGGCGAAAATTATTGCGAACAGGTACATATGCGTCGTGCTGAAACGAGGAGTTTAGAAACAAAGTTTGATAAGCTGTACCTTTGAAAGCGATGTATGCATTAATAGGTTTGAACCTATATGCAATTTAATTTAATAATGTTGTGGATATTACAGTTCGTATTATTTGTTAAACACTTCCATTATTTACTTTAACTTTTATTATTAAAACTTTTAATCTGGAAGGGTAGTTTGAAAATTCGCTTAAATTATGGAGAACGGTTTCGTGATGCGTTAACATGAACATTAGAGGTTATGTGATTACGTAAAATAATATAAATATATGGTTATCGTTGGCCACAGAAATTAATAACAAATTCCCTTGACATTCCACCATTGTTTTTGTAATATTTTGAAATAATATATTAGTAATATATTTTATGTTTTGTAGATTGACACATCTTGCAGTTCTTAATGTATACCATTTTCGTTCGAATTATTTAATAAATAATAGGCTAAAATATATTTTGTATTTTCTACTATATATCTTACAAATGAAAATATACATAGAAAAAATTCATACTAAATGAATTAGAAAAAAAACGATCACAGAAAGTAAAAATGTTAACCATATTTAACACTTAACTTTTAACTGGGGTATGAAACGGTCCCAGTCAACTTAGCTTCAATTTAAACCACTTTAAATTCTGAAAATCTGAATAAATACCTTCTTCGAATCCTCGGTATTTTTAATATTTTTTCCTGTTATATCTCAAGTGTATTCAGCTAAAATTTTACCTCTTCATATTAAAATAAGAAGAAATGTTAAACTTTTCTGTGAAAACCACAATTTTTTCCATTTTTACATATATCTGAATTTTTTTCATATTAAACGTTCAAATTTACTGAAACCAACTGCGAAATATTTTAAAACAACTTTCAAAGATTATTTATAATTTTATCAAGTTAAAATACTGAGTAATTTCTTTGTAAAAAATATTTTTAATGGCTGGGGTCTTAAACGCCCCAATATGTCAGGTTATTCTGATGAAGTGTGACGGTTCAGGGTTAATCAGATTATACTCGGATAATATAAATAATTAAAATTTTGTTATTTATATAATTAAATATAATCTTTTTATTAATTTCTCGGTTTATAGATGAATAAAAAAAGATACTTGATTTCGAGCATATAATATATATTTCTGTATGAACTTTCATTAATTATTGCTAAGGTGAATTCTCATATGTACATACATGTAAATCAAGTAAATAATCCGAGTCGCAATTCAAACTGCAATTATTCTGGATTACTAAACACCGTACGGTATCGGCCAATGTTTGTCAGTACAAAATGTATACGTATATGTAAATCTCCATTCATTGAGTTAGGATTATCAGACAGCTTTCATGTCATTTGAAGTGCTCGAATACATTCATTCGATTTATAGTGGAAAATACAGTAGAAAGATAAATTGTGCAAATGTTTAACTCTTTGTCAGCTGTCTCGATAAATATTTCTGACACAGTCTCCTATTGCTGTACATTAGTTTCCTTGCTCTTAGTTGTATTAGATTCGTTGGAAAATGATGTTCAGTTCGAAGTAGGTACTGCATTTCTTGCGTGCTGTGAATCAATTCGCTTGCACTACTGTAAAATACAGCACTCGCACAAGTAGGCATCAAAAACTCTTTAAATATTTTCTATGAGACTAAAATTGTGGGTGTTCATTTAAAATATAAAGTTGTCCAACAGTATTCAAATTTTAACTTCGCATGAGTTTGCTGTAAAGATGCCCTTTATAAATCCGTATACTTTTTCGTTTATATAGGGTGCTCTTTTAACTTGACTATCTTGAATATCTTGCTTATTTTTTATGATAAAAGAAAATGTCAGACAAAAACATTTTGTTCAAACGGGCAAACATGGTGGTCAAGAAATTTGTCACAAGATTATTTTTTTCGAGATTTCAGGGTTATTCAAATTTCTTTAAACGTGACAATATATTTTTATCACCATAACATATGTGAAGTCAATAAAAATCCAACGACCTATAATATGACCTTCATGCAACCTCGAAGTACAAAAAATACATAAAAACTAGATAACTGATGGACAAAGTGAAATAACTATTAAAAAGAATAATGGGGAAATTGTATTTTCACCCTGTATAAAATATATTTATCATAATTCTGATGAATAATTGCTAATCATATCTTGGATAATTGCTAAAGTTGTGATGTATTATAGAAACATTGTGTTATGTCTTAATTATAGTACATTTTAATGAAATATTATAACTGCTGTGTGCACCATTAAAATATGGCGATACGGTTGCTGCCAACCGCATTAAACGTACGAAACAAGAATAATTAGAACACTGTAATTTCAGTATGAAGAGAAATTTTGAAAATGTAATATTATTGCATGAATATTATGCCGTATTGCAATGCAGACGGAATTTAATTAATGAATAGGAAACTGATGCGTTAACGAATCTTGTGCAGGACTGTATAATTAACCGCGTTTATCAAGAGTAATGTCCAATTTAATTCACATAGTTAACTGTGACACATGGTGTCTTGTATTAATCCTTTTGAGCTGTCTGTTAATTATAATGTACACGATATTTATTTCGTTTAACGTTGAATAACATATAAAAAAATACTGTCATATACTTGAAATAATGTATTATAGTCTTAGATGTTATTTTAGTTTAGTTTAAGGGTGGGAGATGTATAATATGAAAGAGGTAGTGCATGATATTACAAACTGATAAATTTTCAGATTTTATAAACAAGTTTGGAATATCTTTTAAATTGCAGAAATTTGTTATATTTTATTACAATGTTTTTATGTGTGAAATGAATTGGATTTGAGAATTTGGGCATTTGGGAATTTCAGAATTTAGGAATTTGGAAATTTGGGGATTTGGGGATTTGGAAATTTGGGGATTTGAGGATTTGGAAATTTGGGAATTTGAGAATTTGAGAATTTGGGAATTTGGAAATTTGGAAATTTGGAAATTTGGAAATTTGGGAACTTGGAAATTTGGAAATTTGGAAATTTGGAGATTTGGAAATTTGTGAACTTGGAAATTTGGGGATTTGGGGATTTGGGGATTTGGAAATTTGGAAATTTGGGAACTTGGAAATTTGGGAATTTGGGGATTTGGAAATTTGGAAATTTGGAAATTTGGAAATTTGGAAATTTGAGAATTTGGGAATTTGGGAATTTAGGAATTTGGAAATTTGAGACCACAGAAGTTTAGAAAATTGTGAATTTGTGTGCTTAGGAATTTGGGAGGTAAAGAATTTGGAACGGTGAATGTTGAAACTTGGGAATTCGATAATTTAGTTCGAAATCTTGTTAATTTCTAAATTCTAGAATTTTGTAATTTCTTAATTTGATGGCTTAAAACTTTGGAAATTTAGATATTTGAGGTGGATTTGGAAATTAAAAAGTTTAGAAACTATGGCCATTGGAAATTTTGGATTTAATAGTCCGAAATTTGTAGATTTAGAAATATCTGAATCCTTTGAATGAAAACTGGTATAAACATTTTCAGAATTTCCAGTTACATCATGTTTCAAACTGACAGTAATAATGAATGTTAAAATCTGAATCCTTAGTCTACTTGAAAAATGACACGAAATATCGATTTTTTTACAGTAAGGTAATTTATAATGGCAATATTCCAATTTATCTTCATTTTACAAAATAAAGTTATATCTTCCCATGATCTGATCGGACACAAATTGACAGCATATACCATAAACAACCATGTCAAATGAATATCAATTCCTGTCGTAACTACAGGTGTAATTTCCGGATCGTAATCGTCATATTCACCCTACACCCATATTTCACGCACGAAACATTGCTTCTGTACTTTTGGTACAAACCACGAAACGGAAGCATTCGTACGCGTTGAAACATTCCGAATTGCATTAATCTGCGGTGTTCCGAATTAGCAACATGGCATTGAAACCTAAAATGTCCTGACACATTTTGTATTCCCGAAGTGTACGCGAAATTGTCACTAAACTGTCGAATTAATATGCAAATGTGATCGAATGATTTGTTCTGACGACTTGACGTATTCCAGCCACGATTGCTTTAATTTAATACGTGCTGACCACTTTTTGTAAATCGATATTTTACTTCTCTGTGGATTGAATCAGGAACGTAAAAATTATTTAACAAATGCTGCAAACGTCATTTGTTATCAGTCAGAAATGTCATTTTACTTCTCTGTGGATCGACATTTTACTTCTCTGTGGATTAAATCAAGAATGTAAAAATTATTATTTAACAAATGCTGCAAACGTCATTTGTTATCAGTCACAAATGTTATTTGTTAACAGTTCAGTCCTGTTATTTGGAGTGTTACAAATTAGTAGGTTTTTAGATATTTCTGTATTCTAAATGACCAACAATATTTCAAATGTGCTGTACTTCCTCTGATAAAGCTCCACCGCTATTGTGGTACAATATACTGTGTGCATTTCACAAGCTAAGCTGTACTAACGAAGGGCTTTACCGTCCTTAACTTCTTTTACCTACCAACCCCTTAATTTACAAAATAGAAAGAAGTTTTCAAAAAAAGTATTGCGACGGAGTATGTGACAAATATATTTTTTATTTATTATAAGTAGTAAATAAATGAAAATGTATATTGTAGTCGACTGTAATAGGGTCCTGTAAGTGCTCCATATGTTGGCGCAGTGCAGAAATAAATAGGCTTTTATTATAGGAAAAATAAGTATAATTATATTCAAGAATAAGGTTACAAAAGATACACATATTAACCCTTATCGGTCGTAAGTCACCTCTCACGTGACAACACTACTTTGGCGCTGTGGTCGCACGTCACGTGGGAGGTGACAATGATGGAACCTCTCGAAATTCTAATTTTCGAGAAGGTGAAACTGCGCGATATGGAACGCCATCAGCAACAGATAATGAGGATAGATTACATATAAAACTACATATTTTGCAACTTGAAAACCACACATGTTCTACGTTCAACACGCAACGACGCGAAGCAATAGACAAGAGCGAGACACGACGGCGGGCCCTATAACTATCAACGCATTATGCCCACGCGTGAATTATAATTCATTTACATACTATTTATAACTCCCGTATTGCATTATAGAGTGTCTGATGTCTTATTCGTGAATCAACGCACATGACTGCATCCAATTAGTTTTGTAATGGCCATCGTAACAGAAATGTAAATTGTCAAATATGACTTACATATATTCAATTTAAAATCTATTTATTTATTTATTTATTTTTCTGAACTAATTGTGATGTCGACACTCGATGTAGGAGATTAAGTCTATTTCTATTGGTTTACAAACTCATTACTGTCAATGACTTATAAATTGTTCACTCTTGTCGAAACTATCTATGAAGCTTCGAATGAACCTTTCAAATTAATGAATCGACGTCGTAATTTCTTCGTACCTTCTCAAACCGTTTCTTGCGACGAACAGAGGAGAAAGCGGAGAGAAGTAACATTTTTTCATTTGACCTACTTGCTAATCGTCTTTTAAAGACATGGAAACCAGAATTATACCATAAGAAAGTTTATTGATCTGTTATTTAATCCAAATTTAGCTTCTTCGTGATAAATCGTCAAAGTGCTATGACGTTTTTCTGCAGCTACTATCATTCTTACTTACCTGATCCGTCAGGACGAAAGTAACATTAATCATTCGGTGGAGAATTAAGTAAGAATGCTTTATCTAACGCAGAATAGGATTTTTATTATAAGAAATAATAAAAAGAAACGCTTAAATAAACATATTATATTTGAAGTAACGATAAAAACAATAACCGTTCATTTAAATAACGAAACATAGAATGCGTAACTAGCTTTGAGCGTTTATTTAGTATTGTGTATATGATTTATTTATCTATTCCCAGTTGCAGTTATGACGTGTATAAAACATCACCCTTGGTGCAGTTTTTACAGTTCTTTTCGTCCCCAGAGTAACATGTTACTTTCGTCCCCAACCGCGTTTTCCAAAACAGAAGTTTCATAACCTACAAACCATACATTTACTGAAATTAACTGTAGGAGCATATAAAGATACCTAAGAGCGCTCTAGCAAGTAAATAGTTTAATACTCATAGTGTAACTATGAATATCAACAAGAAAGAAATGAGAAAAATTTACTAGAGTGATCTGAATTACCAATTCAGGTTAACCGTCACGTGCGATTCATGTTATGGCTAGGTATTGATCAACAGAACAAAACAAATATTGTGCGCATGCAACTACGAAAAACATTGTCTAAAAATATATGTGGAAGCAGGGAAAAGGCGTGATACTTTTATTTCCGTTCTCCCATACGTATTAATGCATTTTTGCTATCAACAGGTTGGCCTTGCTATTCGTTCATACAGCTGTGAATAGCATTGCTTATAAGCAACACGACGTGGGTCTTCTTATCATTTGTCTGAAAAAGCTGAATCCAAAAGTGTTAATAATAAGGAAAGTGAGATCTGTTATACATCTATTAACCTATTAGGCATAGCTCAACTTTACACAGCACTATAATATGTAACAATGCTGTTCTCTACGCGAGTACATTGGAATTCAATTTTTGATGATTAAATTATAATTTTTCCCGAAGATATGATACATATACTTTAACTTCGATAATTTACTATTTTAGAAAATTCACGAAATATATAATTTTCAAATATTTCCAATATCTTGTATTAGTGCGAAGAGGCCCTCCGCTCATAGTGTTTACTACTTGGCTGTACCTTTTATTTACATGTAATGTACTTTTGTGGGATTTGTTAATATTCTTGTAAAACGTGGTGAAGGCAAAAAAGGGCGAATCAAAATATATGAAAACGATCATTCAATTGAAACGGTGAGCGAGTGAGGTAGTTGAGTGAGCCACTATAGTGGCGCTATGTAATGTACGATGACATTCGCGAAAGCCACTATAGTGGACCGTCGTAAAGAGTGATGGTATCCGCGAAAGCCACTATAGTGACGCGTCGTGCCTAAGAGGTTAAAGAAATGAAAAGACACTCAAAAGTATATGCCTTAAAATCGCTAAAAAAAGATGTACATAACGATGTATCTTGATTAACATAATAAGTTTGTGCATGGGACAATTGAAATACGACTTTCCATTTTATTAGTCATACAGGAAGTTGAAATTGTCCACGCAGGTTGATCTCGACGAGTAATACTGTGAACCGTTATTCACTTTAGGTAAATGAACCCTGTCGGTAGATGGACGCCATGTTATTTTTAAGCAGAAATTGTCCTGCTCGTATTCGGTGGTGCTATGTAATCTACGATGACATTCGCGAAAGTCACTATAATGGACTGTTGTACAAGGAGATGGTATCCGAAAGCCACTATAGTGGCGCGACGTGCCTAAGAGGTTGAATATAATACTAGGATACTACATAGAATGGAATACGAATGAAAAATAGTAGAATATCAAACAAGATGCAGTTGCAATTATTTAAAGCGAAAGACATACCCCACTTAAAATTCTCATATTTAATCCTCAAATAATTTCCCACATATTTTCGGTAAGTACAATTGCATACAACTGTCACTCACATAAGGTAGATCGAGAAATAAAGAACACTTTACTTAGAAGATTCAGAAACTTTAATAAGAAGAGAAACCTCTGTGAATTCCTAGAACTTATCTTATGATAAGCGCACAGTAATTATGTTTTACATGTTAGTTGCCTTAGTTCAAGATGCTCGGATAGAATGATAATGTTTACACGGTAGTGGGAGAATTAGTGAGAATCTGGTATGTATAACGAGCGGCGTATAATCACAGTAACACCATAATCCGCCCACAATCTATATCTCTATCTAAAGCTAACCTAAAGACCCAACCTAAAATCAATTGAAGAAAGTTTCGACAGAAAATACATTCTCACTGTAAATGTTACAGTATATCGGAAGAATTGTGTCTAACAGATGGTGGAAATAAAGCAATCTCTCCGAGTAAAATGTTCAAAGTTTCCAGAATTATTACGGTTTTCAGTTACGGGACGATACTTCAACTCTGCACGTCGGCAATGTAAATTTTCCAGCTCTAACTTCTCAGTACTTCAAGCAACATAGATGCCACTGACCGCGATAGAACCATAAAGTACACACAATATTACGAACGAAAGTTTGTACATCAGAAACCAGAAACTAAAACAAGTGCGAAGTTATATTTACTTTCATGCTATGTTTGGACACTGCAAATTATTTACAACTTCCGCCGTTTTCTGTTTCGGGAAATGATCTGGTTTGCAGACGTAAAAAATATTTGTTTCCAGTTGTTGAAGTAGGGCGATTTTTTCAAAACACGTTTTAAAATGTTTATTTGCGTACGTAATCAGTAGTGTATGTGACCATGTATGTGATAACATATAATAATAATGTTCCTGTTACGAAATAAATTGTAAATGTATGGAATTCAATAAATTTGTTTATTTGTATATCATTTTTTTTCACGTGTATGAATATTGTAAACTTCATAAAAATCGGAAACCAATACACGGATGAATTTTTAAAATATTCTATCCGATACAGAATCAATATAAAAATGAAATATCATAAGCCCTGTTATACAAACAAAAAGAATTTGTAGTCTGAATTAATTTGACTAATATTCTTTTTAAATATTCGAAAGTGTTCAACCAACGTGACACAAAAAATTGAAACTTAACATTCCGTTAAGGCAAAGTAGTTTTTATAAATCCGAAGTAACTCCTTGTATTTCGGTAGAAAATACTATGGACTTTGATTCATCTCCGACAAGTTTGAAGAATGTTTCGTGTCTATTATTTCAGGCAGACGTAAATGTCGAGAGGATTGGCCGAGCGTCGGAACCGAACGAGCTTACAATTTGTTCTTGGATGGAACACTTCTCCTAGTCCCCTTAATCGTGATGAGCTTGGCTTATTCTTTGATCGCTGTGAAACTTTGGCGGGGATTGCGGCAGGAAATAAGGCAATCATCCTCTTGTCCACAACGTCGTAAGTTCCAAAGTTTCAACGAAAATAGCAATACTGATCCTGTAAGAATCCTTCGTACATGCAATATCATTTTAAAGAGGAAATTGAATCTGAAATTTGTTAGTGAAAAAGTTATTTAAAACAATTTAGTAACATTAAACAATTTCAACGACTTTTTTATGAACACTGTTTCATCTTTTTACGCATATTGTTACATTCACAGATTATTGGTTAGAATTTTTAGAATGTCATACTATTTTATACAAATAAAGCGTTCGAAGATATATCATTTTATTAATTAAAGTGTTTTAAGAGAAATTATTTTATAATACGGACAGCTATAAAACTTCTATAAAACTTCTCCTTAAAATATTTTTTTTGTCTAGCATCTTCAAATTGAGGCAAACAAACAAAATATGAAGTAAAATATTTTCTCAAATTCGCCATCGTAGATTTAAATAAGTGAACAGCAGTTTAATGATGAAATTTCTGTAGCAATACTACTTTTCATAAAAAATGTAATAGCTTGCAACATTACGATTGTAGTATGTATTTTACGTCTACGTTTTGCGTCACATAAAAAGTCACTTCAAGAAAATACGAGTTCTGCGAAAATCGGCTTTCATAATCCCTGTAATAATTCTACAATCTCTATAATAAAAGTCCATCATAATTGCTAATTACACTCTAATTAAAAATCCTGATGAGCTCAGATATGATAATATTTTCATATTTTAAAATTAAATTGCTTAACATATTGGCTATAATATAACGCAGGTTTTTACAATTATTCTTACCGATTTAATGTGAAATACAAAAATTTTGAATTGGTCACAAAGTCAGTTTTGACGTTATTTAAATTACTTCATTTTTATTTGAATATTTCTATGAACACGACTTTTTACGATAAAATAACAGTACAATTATTTTTGTCCTTTCAGTACGAAATATTGAAATCTTATGTTATCAATTTTAGGAATTCATTTCGATTCATAAAAAGTTTATTATTGTTTCAATGAATACGTACTTGATAAAAGTAGAAATTAGTTCAAAATAAGAGATGTGTGCGCATATTTTAAAAATAACTTTCATTTTATATTTTTTTAACGTAAAATTGTTTCTACGACAGAAGAAATTGCAGTATTCCATATCGAATTGATAAGAAATGTATTTTAATATTTTATTGTAAAAATTCGACGTAATACAAATACCAAAATTAAAATTTAAAATATCGAATTGAGAGTAAAATTGACCCTGCAATAAATTATATTTTATTTTATTACGAAAGTTCATCTTCATATAAAGGAATTTGAATTTTATCGGATCAGTATGGCGGAATATTTTCTTATCGTTCTTTTAAGTTTTACAAAGTATAAATGAAATTAACATCGTAAAAACGAAAAAGCTTTTAAGCAAATCCATTAATTAATATGACGGATAATTATTCGCAACACATTTAATTCGTAAAAATAATTGTATTAAATAAATGACAAGATACGTTCATTAAAATCCTGAATAAAATAAAAAAACTTTTCATCTACCTCGCCATGAATAAATACATTTTTACAAATATCTGTACAAATTTTAAATTCAGTTTACTCCACAATTGTATTTTACATTATTTTACGGAAAAATGGAATATTACGCAGAAACCATTTCGTTTAAATTACACGCAGGGCGGTTTTTATAAAATGACTGATTGTGTTTTTATTTTAACTTCAATATGCTTTGATATTGAAATTCAAGATAATATTGACCATAAACAAAATTCGGTTTGACAGAAGATACAGAACGATTTTATTAGGAACATCATATATGTATACTAACCTTCTATCCGTAGTTCATGCGGGTACGAAACTAACCACTGACCGACAGTTAAAATCAATACCTGATGAAATCCACCGAAGTTTAAACGTGAAATATATATTTCATAAACGAAGAAATACCTGTTGAAATACAAAATTTCTTATCGTTTTATTTTAATATTTTTTAATGTAAAATAAAATCGACTAAATTTTGGGATTTAGAAATGTGGAACATAGAGAATAAAGGAATTTGTTGATCTGGAGATTTATAATTTTTACATTAGGGATTTGGAGATTTGAAGAGTTGGAAATATAAAACTTGGAAGGTTTGTAATTTTGTAATTTGAAATTTTGGTGTTGGAAATTTAGGGAATTGAGGATTTAGGGAGTTAGTGTTTTGGGGTTTGGAGTTTTGGGGATTTCAGGATTTAGGGAGTTATTGTTTTGGGGTTTGGGGATTTGGAGATTTCAGGATTTAGGAATTTAAGGATTTGAAGATATAGGGATTTCAGAATTTAGGGATCTGAGGATTTAGAAATTTGAGGATTTAGAGATTAGAGGACTTACAAATTTGAAGATTTAGAGATTTAGAAATTTATGGATTTAGGGATTTGGGAGTTTGAGAATTTGAGGATTTGAGGATTTGAGAATTTGAAAATATAAGAATTTGGGAATTTGCAAATTTGGAAGTTTGGAAACTTGAAAATTAGGGTCTTTAGAAATTTGTGAATTTATGAATTTGAGGTTTTATGAATTGGAGATTGCGGAAAAATGTAGAACTTGAGAATTTGTGAAACTAAGATCTTGAGAATTTAGATGTTCAGAATATTTGAAAATGTGATTTTTGTCTAATTTGAGAATTTGAGCATTTACATGTTTCAGAATTAAAAATTTGACAATCTGTAGTCTTGGAAATATGAAAATGTGAAAATTTTCGCTATTAAAAATTAAATATTTGACAATTCATAATTTAGAAATCAACAAATTTCTCAATTTTTAAATAAAGACTAAAAAATGCTTTTGATTACAGTGTCAGATACAGACTACCCCATACATTTTAGAGAATTTACACCAATCCAGACCATGACATGGTGCACATAGGATTGATTCGTTTCGATTTGTAAAGGCTTTCTAGCAGTCGTAAAAGTACTGGCACTTTATTTTCATGTAATCTCAGTTCTTTGTTACTATCCACTCGGTCAAGTTATCAGTCTTTGCAGTAGTTTTCTCAGTTCAGTTCTACGAGTTGAAAGTTTCAATCCAGCTATAGAATAGTATAAAGGATTATCGGTGTCGAGAAGTTCGAGCTCTCCTCAAATAATTTAATACAATCACTGTCAGTCAGCTCGAAGCTGTAGACTTACGGTCTGTCAATTGTTATCAAGTGCGGCGGAAGATGCTGTAAACAAGAGAGATCAGAAGTACAACAGATTTTATTCCTTGGGGCTCTTCCACGTTGCGAAGTTTGCAACTTAATTTCAGCGAGATTGCAACAAATATGGTAAAAATTGGATTTTCTTCATTTCTTCTATTTACGGAAGTCGACGTTAATATTAAAACGTTCAAACAGATTCCTTGACCCACTCGTAAGTTTCCTTTTTTAAATTACAAATTTTATTACGATACTTCTTTTGAAATCTTCAAGATACAGTATTATTACCAGGTGTATTGCTTAGTAATTCTTAATTTTTTTTTTTAAGAAAATTTCAATTTGGGACACAGGAAAAATTGCTTTATTCAAAGTACCATCGCTAGCTATATTTTACCATCTGCCTCCCAAATTGTGTACTCCCAAAAAATTGTTCACATTTTGAAACCAGTTATCGAGTCATTTCGACATCTTAACTGTTGAAGTGTTTCTGGTAAAGTACACGAATCATTAGTGATAAGTGTTAGTCCGGAAGGGGCAAGTCTGATGAGAATGGCGGATTCAAGAGTTCTCAAGCAAGTATAGAAATTGTGCCTTTAACCGTTTTCGCTGTGTGTGATGCAAAGTTGTCATGTTGCAAAATCACTTTTCCATGTCTTCTAGTCCAATCTGGACAATTTACGATCAATACATGGTTCAAACTGATTATTTGTCGACGGTAGCGATCAGTATTAACCGTTTTCATGTGGTTTCAGCTCATGATACACGACACCCTGACCCCACCAAATGCATAGCATTGTCTTCCTTCCGACGTAATTCGGTCTTGTGGTCAGAACGACTTGTTGCGTTTTGGGTTCCCAAAATAGACGCAAAATATGCGTATTGCGTTAGGACATGGTCATCTTAAGTTTCCACAATACGACGAGTTACATTCGCGTTTTTTGATTGAACACACATCTAGCTTGAAACTAGACATATCACAAAAATAAAATATGAAGGTAACTTGAAATCGTCTGAATATCAATGATGTTTTGAAAGGTATTGTCATAGGAAGAAAATAACGTAAGAGTTTAGACTGTGTCCTTACGTTTAGTGCAATCCAGCTCAGAAATTAAAAATTATTAATCAGTACACCTGGTAATTTGTTTTATCGTTTACTTATTTTTCCACTTTACTTTTAATTTCAAATTTTGTGCGCTTTATACGTTTAGTGTTAATCGGACAGCACAATATTTTAATAAATATTACTTAATGTACACACTTGTATTATAAACAGTAATACAGATTTTTATTTACTTAAGAAAATTTTATTTACATAAGAAGTATGTGACCAATTAAATAAATTTTATTAATTCCCTAATAAATCAGATTAATTGCAATTAACCCATTTCGCCCCAGTGTTCTCATTTGAGTACACTGCATTCATTGACTTTCATTACACGTGAAATGTACACATGTGTACTCATATGAGTATAGTACGAAAGTTTGTAATATGAAGAGATATATTATTATTTTTATTATAACAAAAGGTTTTATTTGCTCAATAAAGTTGTATTGAATGTCTGTACAAGCATCATTGCCCCTTTTTAAAAAAAAAATGCTCATGGGAACAAATGGGTTAATTATTAGTAATTATAGTTTTTCTGGTATCTATGTATTCCTGCTAATTTAACGAGTACTTTCTGAGTACTAGAGAAAAAAGTAACCATAATTTCAATTAATTTTTTTAATGAGGAGATTAAAAACAATTAAACCGATAATACTATATCGATTAAACGATATTCGCCAACGCATTTGATGCCGGGACCTTTTGAATAGTGTGTCGATCTCTGGTATCGGATTGTTCATCATTAGAGATTGCTATACACCAACCAATTTTCGGATTATACTATTATTGAATGACGAATATCCAATTTCCGGCCACTTGTGAAAGCTTCGTGGGGATTTACGAGAGAACATTCTGTGCGATAGCCCTTTGGTAACAAGTGCGGATCGTGTCAATGTACATTTACACTCGTGGCATGTATGCGCGTCAAGTGATAAAAGGACTTTTCAGTCGCTTTGTTCTGAAGAATCTCTTGAGTTGTGGAATTTTTTTGTGAAATGTCCTGTCGATGGTAAAAAAGTGTGACATATAGTTCGTTCCTTTCAAATACACTGAGTTTAACAAAAGGATGTACTTCCGGACATCCGTAAACTTTATAGCACAACAAATCGATACGTCTGTTGCTATTTTAAAATACCATTTGTTCCACATATCGATTACTACTACTACTTGTACTACTAAATATCGAAATTTAGAATGTTATTCTTTTTAATTTTTAGAAATAAAAATAAATAATAGGGATGTATAACGTTTTTATTACAAAAGCAAATCAAGATTTGATAAATTCAAATATTTAAGTGATTTGAGTGACATGTTTGATTCTAATATTTATGAAATATTTTTTACTGCTATTTTACAGCAATATCATTGTCATCAAATCATGTTAGAACTTCCATGTTTAAAAAACCATCATGTGATCTGTAACAAAACTAATCTAAGTTTGAAGGAGTAGGTTAATAAGAACAATCAATTTTGCCAATAACTATACAGGGCGTTTCACGCAACTGTATCATGTTATAACGTGTCGATACAGAAAAATGTCACTGGAGAAAGATGAAAAGTGTGAAGTGTACTATACTCGTGAAGCAAGTTTTTTCAGAAGTTCAATGATGCATGTGCATTCTACAATTGCATTGTTTTCTTAAACGGAAATGCATCGTTTTTTACCCAGTTGGATTTATTTCGCAATTCTATGTGAAAAAGTACTGGGGTACAATAGTAAAGAAATTATTTAATTCTGAGAAAATATCGCTGCTTTACAGCAGGTGAAAATGAATTTGCTTTACAACAGTTGAAAATGAATTTGCTTTACGATAGTTGAAAATGAACTTGCTTTACGACAGTTGAAAATTTGATAAGGTAAGAGTTGCTTAAATTTTCAGATAATTATATCAACATGCACTGAAGCGTGGTTAGGTCAAATACTTAAAGGGCCATTATAGCCTTCATAATTTAATAAAGTAAAAAATTTTCATTAAATGCCATAATAAAATTTTTATTGCCATCAGTTTTTATGGACATCTTGAAACGAGTTTTGTATAACTCTAATGAGAAATTAATTGATCATTTTCTGTATCAGCTTCAATTTTATCAACGAACTCTATAGAATCTAAATGAAACACAAATGAACTGCTTTCAAAGTAATTCAATTACCTTAACGCACCTAGAACGTCTCCGGTATTATTTATTAGCATCTAAATGAAATATTATTGAACTATTCTCAAATTGACTTAGCTTCTTTAATTAAACTAGGAGTCTAATATGAGATCCTGCTTTGTTCATAATATCAAATGTTTATACTCCACTTATATTTATGAGATAGTTATAATACATTCATGAGGCATTTATTGTATTTATAAAATATTTATATTAAATTTATATTTATGAGCTACATATATTTATCCGAAATCTGATGAAGGTGAAAATTAAATTATTTGTATTTTATTATACAAAGTGTTTCATTATTTTAGATTATAGATATTTTTAATGATACGCAAAAATGTTAAAAGAACTAATTTATTTACTTTGAAGAAATAAGTGTAATGAAACGGTTATATTTTCCAAGATTTCAAATTAATTGATATTTTTTATAACGAGATTGCATACTTGTATTAGCATGACATGATGGCTGAGATCATGATCAATAATCAATAACATAGGTTTTTAAACTTTCGTAGCCATCACTAGGAGTCTGCGAAACAATTTTGACATCAATTTTGCATCCCTGAACTTTTTTTCAAATAACGCATTTAATGAAAATCCCACATGGTCAAGACTTTTGGTATTTGTCATTAACTTGTTATTAACAGAACTACGCAATAATTAGTAAAAATTTAATTATGGGATGTGGTCCGTAAAGAAAATGTTATTCAAGAGGAGCGTCGAACTACATACCGATGCCAACCCACTAGTTGGCGCGTGAAGAGGCTGAATCAGGTGTTTAGAAGAGCTACGGCACAATTGATCAGAATAAACTTCTTACATTCCTGAATCTCTGCACTTCCGAATCCCTACATTCCCGAATCTCTACACTTCCGAATCCCTACATTCCCAAATTCCTACAATCTCGAATACCTACATTTCCAAATCTCTACATCTCCGAATCCCTCCATTTCCCAAATTCTTACATACGTAAATTGCTATATCCCCAAATCCTTCCATTCCCAAATTCTTACATACCCAAATCGTTATGTTCCCAAATTTGTACATCCCCAAATTGGTATATCCCCAAATCGGTACATTCCCAAATCCCTCCATTCCCAAATTCTTACATACTTAAATAGTTATGTTCCCAAATTCCTACATCCCCAAATCGGTACATCCCCAAATCCCTCCATTCCCAAATTCTTATATGCCCAAATTGCTATATTCCCAAATCGCTATATCCCCAAATTCCTACATCCCCAAATCCTTCCATTCCCAAATTCTTACATACCCAAATCGTTATGTTCCCAAATTTTTACATCCCCAAATTGGTATATCCCCAAATCGGTACATTCCCAAATCCCTCCATTCCCAAATTCTTACATACTCAAATCGTTATGTTCCCAAATTCCTACATCCCCAAATTGGTATATCCCCAAATCGGTACATTCCCAAATTCTTACATACTTAAATAGTTATGTTCCCAAATTCCTACATCCCCAAATCGGTACATCCCCAAATCCCTCCATTCCCAAATTCTTATATGCCCAAATTGCTATATTCCCAAATCGCTATATCCCCAAATTCCTACATCCCCAAATCCTTCCATTCCCAAATTCTTACGTACCCAAATCGTTATGTTCCCAAATTCCTACATCCCCAAATTGGTATATCCCCAAATCGGTACATTCCCAAATCCCTCCATTCCCAAATTCTTACATACCCAAATCGTTATGTTCCCAAATTCCTACATCCCCAAATTGGTATATCCCCAAATCGGTACATTCCCAAATTCTTACATACTTAAATAGTTATGTTCCCAAATTCCTACATCCCCAAATCGGTACATCCCCAAATCCCTCCATTCCCAAAATCTTATATGCCCAAATTGCTATATTCCCAAATCGCTATATCCCCAAATTCCTACATCCCCAAATCCTTCCATTCCCAAATTCTTACGTACCCAAATCGTTATGTTCCCAAATTCCTACATCCCGAAATTGGTATATTCGCAAATCGGTACATTCCCAAATCCCTCCATTCCCAAATTCTTACATACCCAAATCGTTATGTTCCCAAATTCCTACATCTCCAAATTGGTATATCCCCAAATCCCTCCATTCCCAAATTCTTATATGCCCAAATTGCTATATTCCTAAATCGCTATATCCCCAAATCCCTCCATTCCCAAATTCTTACATACCCAAATCGTTATGTTCCCAAATTCCTACATCCCGAAATTGGTATATTCGCAGATCGGTACATTCCCAAATCCCTCCATTCCTAAATTCTTACATACCCAAATCGTTATGTCCCCAAATCACTACGACTCGAATTGGTCAGAATAGAAAAATGGATGCCACTCCACACATATTTTCGACGGTATATTGGCTCTCGCGGTCGTACACCAATTAGTCCAAAAGCAATGACAGTCGACAAATGTCACAAGAGTGAATGAGATAGTGCGAATTGCATTCAGCAGTTGTTATTGTCATTATCATCCTTATTTACCGAAATGTAACGTTGGAAGTGTTCACGGTGGGGATAGAGCTTTTTTTACTTTGGGTCGCTCGCGCCAACTTGTGGGTTGACATCAGTAAGTATCAGAACCCCTGATCTATTATGACATTCTGCTATTTTTCTGAAGTAATAAAACATTATTTTCTATAAACTACTAATTTATTACAGGCATTGGATACAAATCCCAGCTATGTTATACATTTGAAACTATGACTAATTATTTAGAAACATAAGTAACGCTCTAAATGTTAGCATGACGAAGTTATGTGCAAGAATTCTTACCTTACATGAATTCTTTTCAACTAAATTTTCAACTAAATAACTTAAACCAATAATATTTTCACTAATAACATTGTTATTACTAATCGATCTTGTAAGTCGGAAGAAATACAAACTTTAATTAATGGACAACCAGGAAATTCGTAAAAAAAATAATATATCAATATTTTCTCTACCTATCTGCAGAACGCTGCAAGTTTCAACGGTCAAAATTTAGTAGCGTGCTCTATGCATAAAAATATTAGAAAAATTTATTTACAAACCCTTTATTCATTATCACACTGTATTCCTTTGAAAATAAGCGGATTTGCGTTTACATTTTAAAATATCCTCCATTTTCAATGTAAACCTGGCACAAAATAAACATTAATTCGTTCAATCAGTTCCTGTTGCAAGTTGGTTCTCGTATAATGCTTGCATGATTGTTTTCACTGTTCTTCGGAGAGAAAAGTATGAGGCCATAAAATCTGATGATCTCATGGGTCGACCTATGCATCTTCCCTGTCCAATCCATCCTCCATAATAACATTTACTAAAGCCTAACCAGTTTGAAACAATGATGTGTAGCTGTACCTTCGAAGGCACTATAAAAGTAATAAATGTTATCGCATATTAACACTGCTAAAGGGTTATTATCCCTCGTAACGTTATTGATGCAGTAATGTTTCTTAACTTCTTTCTTAACCTATTTCTCTTTTTAAGTATTAAAGTAACTTATAATCCACCTCTAACGGTAAAGCAAATTTAATAATTAGGCACGCGTTAAAAATTGCTATTTTATAATAATTTATATTCGTGATATAATGTTTACATAATTTTACATTTGTAATATATCTGCAATATAGTATTTATATTTGTAATATATCTGCAATATATTTAAAATAGTATAAAATTCACACTAAAGATGCAGACGTATCAGAAGCTTACATTTCCTTTTTCATTTATGAAAACTCAATATCACATCATTAACAGAACACAATATAATTGTATTAAAATTAATAACTGCTAAATCGTCTACTGCATCTATTAAACTATTAAATATCGTTAATTGAAAATAGGTGGGCCCTAAGAAAACACAAAATACACGAATTTGGTCACAAATAAGACCGTGCGTGAGTGAGAAAATTATAAAAAATGATGGCTAATAACATACTTTAACAATGTTAATAATTATATTTAATAATTTATAATATCTATTAACAGTTACATTAACGAAAAAATAGAACTGTCATTACATTAACGAAAATATCATTTTTTTTACTTTAAACAGCTCTTTTTATATAAAAAGATATATTTTTATATTTTGTTAAATTTTAATGCACTGAAAAAATTGAGAGAAAGAATAATCAGATATAAATATGATTTTATTCTCAATTCTTGACTTAATTCCTCAGATACATCATTTCATTTCCCGGTTATACGACCAGATTGCAATCGTTCTGTACAAAATTTCCGTTTTTCTCCTGCAGTTATAAATTTCCCTGCCATAGAACGTAAGAATGAAGCAACGCAGTGTTCAGTAACTCGAACTGTGGTTCTTTACAAAAGAAACTCAGGAAGGAAAAAGGTAGAAGCTAAAATGAACAAAAGATTTAGTTGTTTTGTTCGAGATACTTTTGCACGCAGAATTATAATAAGGAGAAGAATATTTTAGCAAAGGATGTGTACAAGAATTTATTAAAGAAAGGCATAAAGAATTTACAATATGAAGTTTGACGTAAATTGAACAGAAGATAAATAATAAAGGTAAAAAAAATTATATTATGCAGTGTTATTATTGTTTAAACGTAAACTAAATTAATAAATTGAAACTGTAAACAGTATCACATAATGCTATACTAATATTCTGTTTATTATTGCGATTTTCATATAACAGATAATAAATACTGAATTAAAGGAAATATTGAATTCAAGGGAAGTTTTGGGGACTTAGGGATTTAGGGATTTAGGGATTTAAGGATTTAGGGATTTAGAGATTTAGGGAATAGGGATTTAGGGAATAGGGATTTAGGGAACAGGAATTTAGGGAATAGAGATTTAGGGATTTAGAGATTTAGGGAATAGGGATTTAGGGAATAGGGATTTAGAGAATAGGGATTTAGGGAATAGGGATTTAAGGAATAGGGATTTAAGGAATAGGGATTTAGGGAATAGGAATTTAGGGAATAGAGATATAGGGATTTAGAGATTTAGGGAATAGGGATTTAGAGAATAGGGATTTAGGGAATAGGGATTTAGGGAATATGGATTTAGGGAATAGGGATTTAGGGAATAGGGATTTAGGGAATAGGAATTTAGGGAATAGAGATATAGGGATTTAGAGATTTAGGGAATAGGGATTTAGAGAATAGGGATTTAGGGAATAGGGATTTAGGGATTAGGAATTTACGGACTAGGGATTTAGGGAATAGGGATTTAGGGAATATGGATTTAGGGAATAGGGATTTAGGGAATAGGAATTTAGGGAATAGGGATTCAGGGAATTAGGGAATTAGGGAATTAGGGAATCAAGGAATTGGGGAATTAGGGAATTAGGGAATTAGGTAATTAGAGATTTAGGGAATCAGGGAATTAGGAAATTAGGGACTTAGGGAATTAGGGAATCAAGGAATTAGGGAATTAGGGAATTAGGGAATTAGGGAATTAGGAATTTAAAGATTTAGAGATTTAGAGATTTAGAGATTTAGGAACTTTGGGATTTAGGGATTTAAGGATTTAGAGATTTAGGAATTTTGAATTTTTGAAATCTCAGGATTTTTGAATTTTAAATTTTCGAAATTTAGAAAATTTAGAAAAGTAATCCTTAAAATCACAATTTCTTCTGTATAAACTTGGTGAGTTTGTTCTTCTTTTCATATATCCTTCATGTGTATAAGTGTAATACTTTTGAAAATATAGCCTTTCCAAAACGAATGAATCATTTATGCTAGCCCTGTATTTAAATGACTGTCGAGCATTTAAGCTCTTAAGACGCAATAATACTGTTCGCAGTAATTCTGATTGAATGACAAATGTGCTTTACAGTCGATAGAACAGCATCCACTGGGACCGTGAGAAACTCGACGTACGACAAGGATGATACAGGCACAACTGTTGTAGTAAATGCATGTGGCGCATCCTCAAGATTAAGACGAGGATTTTCCTCCTCGCATGGGTACTTCCATGGCGCATCACAGGGAATATCGTCCAAGGTAAGGAAACTTATTTTTCACACGTTCACTCATGATTGATAGTCATTGGTGACGGGGACAGTCAATTTTAAAAAACAGGAAGAAAGTAAACGACGTTCGAAATGCATACCAAAGTTAATGATTTATGGTAAACATTTTGAAATTTGAAAGTGGAAACTGCTTCTGATTTATTAACTGTTTTAGGTCAGAATATTTTTAGCGTGAAGGCTAAGATTTACATATGTATACTTTACCTTGTATGAAATCAAATTTTCATAACAAATTTTCAACTGATGAAAATTATTAAAGGTCTTTGATACAAAATTGTTTAAACATATTTCTAGTAGTAGAACAACTTGTATTGACAGGACTACTTATAGCTGATTACGATCTTTCTTATCAGCGTAAATTTAACTTAACAATTTTTCATAAATTATCTGATGTATCGTTACAGACATCCCTTTCCTTGCTCTACAAAGTTTGTTCATAATAATAATAAATAACAATCAGTTTTTAAGTTACAAGAAGTCTTGTAGTATTACAAGAAATTCTGAGAAGTTTGTATTTAAATAAATACTTGTTACGAAGTTTCAAGAACTTTCTGTATTATCTACTTTTCGATGAGATCTCTAATTTGTATAAGTCTTATATTCGTAGATCATTGTACATTTAATTTATTTTGAAGCTAAAACAACTGTATTTAACTACGTTTTAAACCTACAAATTACAAAAACGTAATTTTGTTGCAAATTCATAAGTGATTCCATTTTGAAATGCTGCTTCCACAAATACGTTTCTTGTTTGCTAAATTCATTTATTATTTCGAAGTAAACAGTTAGGTAAAATTTTATTTCCGTTATAGTTGTAGCAAATAACGATAGGAATTATGACGCAGTCGTTAATTTAATCGTTCGGTAAGCAACGCGTATTTTCCAATACCCAAAGAGGAGGTCATCAATTGATGATGCTACAAACGTAGCCGTATGCGAATTGCTGCTACAGAATTTCAAACAATAAAGGTCAATTTATACTAGAACGTAATTTCCGACTCGTGGTTTCCTTCCTTCCATATTCGTTCTCCTAATATATGATGCAGTGGCAAAACATGCGATTACTCGATACAACGCGGTGCAAGAAAACTGCTTAATATAAAGACGTTTTTCTGACATATCATAGATTTAGCCGAAGTAAAAAAATATTTCGAAATTTAGCATTTACTGTTTTGAAATATGTATTAAATAAATTATTGCCATTTATTGTTTAAAGAGGTAGCAATTTTTTAATATCAACAAAGTTTTATTAATTCTCTTAATGCATTTTAGTTTATTTAATTATTTTACGATTGTAGTAGGCTTATTTAACTGTTTTATGATCTTGTTTGGTTTCTTTAATTATTTCATAATTTTATTTGGTTTCTTTAACTGTTTTACAACCTTATTCGGTTTGTTTAATTATTCTACAATCTTACTCGGTTTATTTAATTATTTTACAAGCTTATTTGGCTTATTTAATTAATCTACAACCTTATTCGGTATATTTAATTATTTTACGGTCCTATTTAATTTCTTTAATTACTCTATAATTTTATTCAATTTATTTCACCATTTTATTCTAACTCCGTCGTTAATATTTCATTCTGAACTCATGGAAGACATTCGAATGAACTTTTTAAGGCTCCGTTACTATCTACGACAAATAAGATCTTTCAAACTCCGAAGAATCTCTCGCAAATCGGAGGTAAAGGCTTTCTTTTGAAAGAAATCTCTCCTAAGAGAGCAGTCCAAACGGATTCCGTCGGTTCACATATTTCAAGCTAACAGCGACCTTCTTTTCTGGGTAAACCTTATTTTATTTCAACAGAAACAGAGAACGCCCTAATCTGGAATGATCCGCAATTTATCACTACATATCTCCGTGTGATCTATGTTTCTTCTTTTCGATGATGATAAAGTATATAAACTGATTTTGTACATACTTTTTTAAGTGAATTTATATTATTGGAATTTTAAAATGCTGTCCAACTTATTGAACTATGTTATAATATTTCAAATAAGCTTTGAACAAGAAACAATTTGTAAACTCTTATAATTAACATTTTAATATGTAAGAAACATACTGTCTTACGATCAAAAACAATTTTTCAATATTGGAGGAAATGTTCACTGTTATTTTTGTCTTATGATTTTATTTGCACATTTAATATTTTATTCGACAAGATAAAAAATAGCTTTCAAAATCTTCTAAGACAAGCGATTAAACTAACAGAATTTTTCTATTTATTATCGATATAAAAATCAATAACTAATTCAACAATTTATTTCAATAATTATTATCCTTTGCTTATTTTTGAGAATCATTGCTATTTGAAAAACTCATCTGAAAATTTTCCGACGTTAAAAATATAACTATGAATTGTATCAATGAAGGTCAATTTCTTGGAAGTCATTCGTAAATCTTCGTTTGTAATTTTCAATCAATGCTTCCTATATTGAAGAAATTAAAAGATTAAATGACTACAAAATGAAACTTAACTTTTCCTTTACTTTGGGCGACTACAATCACTCGTCGTTAAACATTCACTGGGTACGGTGAACGATTACAGTGGTCCAATGTCAAACTTTGGAAGATTACATTTTAAAATTGCAAAAATACTATGAAAGTTTTTAAATAAACATAAAAAATGTTCGGACACTTTAACAATTTCAGACCAGATTTTTGTTTGTAATTTAAAAAATACGTCTAACTGCATGGTAAATAGATTAGTAAAGAGACTACAGTTTAACAATACTTCTGAATAATCTTCCTAAATAATTTACTTGTGAATTATTTATTTTTGCATTTTACTTTGTACTTTACATTATTCGTTTCTTGTATGCTATAACCTCCCTCTGTGAACACAAAATCGCCGCGATGAGATGTCCAGAATCTTAATCGGTGGTCATCATCGGCAGTACTCGGTCCAGGTTCCTCTGTCCTCTTTTTCCGTTGTCGTCCGCGTTTCCGGATTGGTACAACTGGTGTAGGCACCCCATAGGATTTGAGGGCTGATGTGTGATATACCCCAACTATCACAAGCTCAGCTTCCTCGGTCTACAACTCACAGCTGCTGACGCCAACTCGCTGCTTCACGACGTATGGACCATCCTTGGCGTCAACTTTGACGAATACTGCTACTGCCGCTAACTCAACGTGTGGGTGGCTACCCAAACAAGGTCATCAGGCTGGACCATCGCGTCGTCATTGATCAGCATACTTGTTATTCCTCCTGCACCTGCTTAGCCACACGCAAAGTATTAGCTAGATCAAGAAGTTTAGGGGTAATTTCCGGAAGGAAATATTCGTCTTCTATAATCGTCTTGAGGTCCCGATTAGTGTCGTCAACGGTTCGCAGCTCTCGTCCAAAGGTAAGGCCGCCGAATACCCAGTGATTTCGCATTTCGCCGAGTTCATGGCAAATCGAATGGCAGGAAGTTGATTGTCCCAGGTGGTGTGATCGTTTCCGACGTAGATTCCTAATTGCGCCTTGAGATCTCGCTTCCTTTCCACTGAATTTGCCTCGGGATAATACATAGGTGTGAATGCATGTTGTATTCCAAGGCAATGGGCTACCTTCTGCATCACCTCACTGATGAACTCTGTTCTGTACCTTAGGAATTAACTTAATTAGGACGTCTGCACACGCCATCTGCCGTTGCTTGTAATGGAAACAGTTCTACCCATCGAGATGCGATGTCTTCGATTATCAGGATCCACCGGTTGTCTCTCGACGTAGCAGGTAGAGGTTCAAAATCCGTAATCATCCGTAGTCCGAATTTCCGAAGCATGAACACAGTCTTCAAATCGTCCAAGTGTTCCTCGAAGGTTGATGGCAAATACAGCAGATCGTGTAAGCAGACCAACACGTTACGTGTTTCTAAGGAAGCTTTCAAGCTATCCATCAGCCGCTGGACAGTGGCTGGATCCCAAACGGCATACGTTTGAATCTGTATAGTCCAAAGGGGGTGGTGAATGTCGTCTTGTCTCGGTCCAGCCAATCCGATTTGCCAATATCCTGATTGCAGGTCCAGTGTTGACTTGTAATTAGTTTTCTTCGCTGCGTGAAGCAAGTCATTGATCCGTGGTAAGGGATACGAGTCGCTGACGGTGACTACGACGGCGCATGGTCTCCGGTATTTATTCGGTAAATTGCTTCCGCCGCCGGTGGTCCCTCTGTTTGATAAAGTCCTTTGCTCATTGATAAGAGGTTCTGAAACAGTTGTTTACGTTGTGTATCTATACTTACCGTCTCATCCTCCCTTATTTCGCGTACATCGACGGCTGCAATGTCGATTCGCTGCGATTCGCAGGTACGAAGACATTTATCAAATAGTTCCTCGATACCTGACCAGTCGTTTTCGGCTTTTCTTTTAGAGGATTGCCGCGGGCTTCCAACTGGGCTGATCAGTGGTGGAGGTGGCGCGTATTCTTCCGCTATTTCCTCTAGGTACCCCTGTAATCCGTTCGTTGTTCGTTGTTTGGCAGAGATTCTCATGTCCGGGTTGCTATTTTCTTTATCCTCTGGGACTTCGCCTTCGAAATCGTATTCTTCGTGCGGTTTGTCAATGAAGTGCCAGTTTCTCTGCGGTGCGTTAATAATAATTCCGGCATCTTCCAGGAAATCCATGCCCAAGAGTGTTCGATTATCTTTGCTATTGAGAAAAACGATAAATTTTGTCGGTATCGTTCTATCCTTTAGTTTTGCATTGACTTCTGTCACGAGTACGTCGCGGATTCGTGGGTTGCCGTCAGCCAGGACGACTTGCATGCGTTTCTTTGTAAAGGCTTGTGTCTTCTTTTTAAGCACGGAATACAGAGTTTGGCTGGCTACGCAGCATTTTGCTCCTGTGTCCAAATAAGCGTGACCCTCTTCTCCAAAGATGTCGATGGTGATGGTAGGCCGTGGTCTTGGCTGTACCATCGTGTTGATAGAGCAGAAGGCAGCTTTCGGGAGTGTTACTTGCTTAGCGTTGCAGTCCGGGCATTTGCTTCTTACGAATCCAATTTTACCACAACCGTAGCATTTCAATGGTGGTCGAGCAGTTCCATTATTTGCGTCCGTCTTTGCCGGTGGATGTTCGTTCTTAGGTTTTGGAGCCAGAAATTTTCTGTGCCGACAATCGATCGTAGCATGACCAAATTTTCGGCAGATTCCGCAGCGAGGTCGGTCTTTCCATCGCTGATCAATTCCTCTTTTCACGGGCTGGTCTTGACCTTGTTGTTGAGCCTCTTTCTCCAGTGCTTCGATCTCTCGTGCTCGATTCACGAGGTCCGTGAAAGACGTAACTGATTCTCGCGGAATCCGCTCACGTAGATGGAACCGCAGAAGTCCATACAGCATGTCCAGCTGCACGCTCTCTGCAGGTAGATCAGGCAATTCTGCAAGAAGCGCTCTCTTCTTACTGATGAAAAGATCCGTCGGGATCTTGGTGTCTTGAACAGTTCGAAAGACTTCTATGTAGATCTGGTATGCAGGTCTTCGGGGTGCGAAGGTAGCGCGAATCAATTCGGTTGCTTCTTTCCAATTCTTCACTGTGGATTCGACGCCTTTCCACCATGTCGCTGCATGACCCTTCAGAAGTAAGGGCAAACCGCGGAGAGCGTTGTCGTCCGAAATATGCTCGATGTCTTTGAAAATGGAGGCCGTTGAAATGAATTCAACGACCGAATGATAGTTTTGACGTCCGTCGAAACGCGCGGTACATCTGGCGAAGCTCCCTTCTTCTATCGGCTGGGAACGGTGGATGGTTTCCAGGATCTGGGACAGCTGGGATCCGGATAACTGAATAGATGCCGATGACAGGTTGCCTTCGGATGGGTCGCAACTCAGGGCCTCAGCGTTGGGCGTCAGATTTGTAGCCATGATTTGCTCTCGTTAGGATAAGGAGACGGAGTTCAAGGAGTAAGGATTTTTGGAATACAGGATTTATTACAAGGGTTATGAGTTGTACAAGATATACATTGTACGCAGAATAATTCTTTTCGTTTTTCTAACATGACTACTTATTCAACTGTCTCTACATGGCTCTATTTAACCAGGCGTCCAGAAGTAATTCTGTTCTCTCCCGTTCAAATGGCGTCCAGGTATTATCTCCGAACTCTCCATGTCGAACGGGCGACCAGGAATATCCTCCCGTATTCTCCTGTATTTTACACGGGACGTCCAGGAGATGCTCTGTCCTATCTCGACCGACAAGCGTCCAGGAATGTTCGCCAAACTCTCCATGCCGGACGAGTGTCCAGGAACAAGCTCCCGTACTCTCCCCTATTCTCCAGGCAGGCGTCCGGAAAGGTTTCGCCGTACTCTCCTGCCGGAGTCTTTGACCTTTTACTATTCTCCAGGCGGGTGTCCAGGTATTTTCGCCGAACTCTCCCGCCGGAATCTCTCTTTTAATCTACTATATTCCAAGCAGGCGTCCAGGTATTTTCGCCGAACTCTCATGCTGGAGTTTCTTTTCTATCTACTCTCCTGGCAGGCGTCCAGGTGTTGGTCGCCGAACTCTCCTGCCGGAGTCCCTAGGCTAGTCAAAGAGCGGCCGATGGTCCTTACCTCGTCCTCTCTCTCAGACTGCCAAATAGGCCAGCTCATGTCGCGAGCCTCTATTTTATATTCGTCGGCTGCTATTCACGGCCACTGTTATCAACAAGTTCGTTATTAAGTTCGCGGCTCACGTAACGCTTTGCCTCCCGCTCCGCGGAGCAACCTATGTTCTCGCGTCGCGATACAATTCGATTTTTCGAAAACTTTTGCTATTCTAGAATTATTGCAACGCTATATAATATTTCAATCTTCTACAATTATTATAAGGTTCTTAGTAGGTTTTATAACTTATTCTTGATGAACAGTTTATTGCACTCACTCGTATTTTACATTATTCTTGTATGCTACGAAACTAATTTTTGTTTACAGTTGAATACATCAAACTATTTATGTGACAAATAGATTAATACTGAATTATTCTTTATAATTATAGATTGTAATACGCCACTTGACAATTATGATACATAAATGCCATTACCCGACTCTTATAAGTGCAGTAATATGTATATTATTTTCCCAAAAATAAGTTTTGCTATATACTCTTGAATTTAAAATAAAATATCACTTCTATCATGATATGCAAACGACTTGACAGAATCACATAATTTAATATGAAAACGTACGACCACAATTTTCGACAGAAATCACATGGGAATACTTAACCTATAAATTGGTATGCAAGTTATATTTCGCCGAACATTTTAACAAATTATTTCAAGCATACCATATTTTAAACACTAGTATAATTTCAATGATATTCTTTGTTTTGCCACTGTTTTATTAAATTGAAATCACTGGTAAATGTTGTCTCAGGACAGTTAATAGTTCAAACAATGTTTGCTCCAATTACTAATCGATACATAATTATGATAACCCTGTGAACTTGTGCCAGTTATTATTGCAAGAACTTAAAATATTTGCTCTAAATCTTCTCTACACAGTTACAATTTAATAATGAATACCTAAATAAAGTTCCACGTAAGTAGATGCAATTATGCACCCGCGTTCATAAATTGGAAATTAGAATTGCTAAGTAGAATTGGTCTGAAGTACAGGGAAGAAAGTTTACCGCGTTTCGTCAAAAAATATGAGTAATAAATATTTTCGTAAAAAAGAATATGAGAATCTTTTAAAAATATGCGGTTGTTATTCTTCGCCAGCTGAAATTTGTGAACCATTTATTTCAATACGAACGTTAATACATTAAGAAACTCTCTTTTAAACGGAAGCCTTAGTCTTCATTTTATCATCTGCAGAATTGCTATTTACGAAATGTATACACTATGACCGTTAGCATGAGTTGTGTGCATCTATCTTACGTTAGTATCATCAAAGATCATAATACATTATTCCTAATTGACGATAACACATAAATTTTCGTGAAAAGGGACGAGTTCCACGAACGAGGATCGCCAGGGATCCAGGTGACAACTGTCAAGGATCGGATTTCTCTCATGAATCAGGACAGCAGGTTCGTAGCAATGGAAGTAATTGCCTGTCCAGAAACACGGAGGACAATTCCCTTCGTGAGAAACAAAACTCAGCTTGTCCTTTCTCCAGACAACACGTAATACGTAGCAATTACATGGGTAAGAGCATCGAGGCTAAGAAGAAGGTAGGTGAACATTTCGAACGTGATATATTTGACACCTTTCTAACACGATGTATACCCATAATTTTCTCTAAGACACTTTCATTACCGCGTTTCATTTAACTTTTATCAGCACTGTTTAACATGCTAATTGTACGACAATACGTTTAACATTAGAACCGGCGTTAAATGCACGCGTAATTTTAAAATAAAATGAAGCGTAAAATTCGATAAGTGAATGCTGATGCATTGACATACACTAGCTTCATCTTAACAAAATATGACGGAATTTTTATATAAAATATTGTAATATGAATATATTTTATTTTGTATTATGAGCATTTTACAAAATTTTCTGATATTAAATGTGAAATTTGAAACAGTCATTTTGACTGGTTGGTAATTTTAGTAATAATTAGTTCTCATTTTAAGAACCCAGTAACTTAACTAATCAATTGAACGAATAACTTGATCGAGTGAAATAAATGAACGTATGCTCGAGGAAAATATTTTTTAGCATTCACATTCAGTCATGTACTTTAGTCATGTGCTAAGAAAAGAAAAATTGAATGGAGAATATAATTGAACAAAAATTTGAAAGCTAGGAAAACATTGTCAAGATAAAATTGAACTTATCGAAATTCAATTTCCGAAGAAATGGAGAATATGGCGACTGAAGATTTGAAATTCTAAACGAATCTGTAAGGATTCAAAACTTTGCATCGTACACGAAAACGGTTACTCCTATCAAAAAAACTGGCATAACCTATTTTATAGACAATTTCCTAACCTGCAAATTTTATAGTGACTATTTTTGTCGTAAAATTAATACATACTGAGATATACGCTTTTGTCACAGTGTTTAAAACGTCGAAAAAAACCATATAATGCAACTTGCTGAGAATTGCTACGCAGGAAAGTTCTATTTTACTTGGGTTATTGACGATTTTGAGCGCGATACAAAAGAGTTATTGGATATATAACGGGGTCGATCTGCAGATACATTGTTAATGGTTATTTGAAAGTAGATTAAACCCAGTACGATTATATCGACTATTGGAAGGCAGTTTTTCACCTTTGTATATTCGATGCGATAATTCATCGTACAGGATATTTCGCTTGAAATTTTTTCACGTAAATTGCTGACTATTTCACTACTAAATTTAAGGGAGTCGCGAAATTTGTATCTTCCCATGTAACAAATTAAAAAGGATGAAAATAATGTACTTTCAAAAATTCGTTTTTTGTACTTTAGTTCGTCAATAACATCGCATTCACATAAAAATGCAAAAACGAAATATATCAGAAAAGAAGACGAGGTAAAACGTTCTCTGGTAAAATTAAAAACTACACATCTTGCAACGTGTTTCACTCTCAGCGATTTGAGATAAAATTCAAGACTTTACAAGAAGAAATCACATTTTAAGATTTCATCTGCAATTTGAAGTAACGTTACAGTATTTAGCCACACATAGGATGTCCCAGTATTCATTGCACAAGAAATAGTAATGAAACAATATGAAAAAATAAAAAACGTGCAATAAAGACGTACATGATTTTATTTTCGGAAAAATTGAATTTAAAGGTTCAAAATATTTTTTAATAATTTTGTTTACAGCACACAATACATTTTAATACTTCAGCAATTAGTGAATGTTGCAAATTAATAAATATAATTATCAATTCCACTAAACAGTATTATTCGTCATTATTCTCCATTATATTGTTGATACGTTAATGTGTACCGTAATGAATTTGCCTGGGACAATGATACATACGCACATAAACAATATTATAGAGGATACTGATCAATAACAATTCAGCGGTATTTGTAATTACATTTATTAATTTATAACATACATTAACTGTTGAATTAACCAAAAATTTGTTACAGCCATCTTTCTTTTCCAATATCATTCTTTGTTTCGAAAATCTTCCAAATTCTTCCACTTTATTTTCTTGGAAATGAAACTGGGAAAAATATTTTTTACTACCTTCCGCGTAGGGGGTGGTTTACGTAACTGTACCAGGTTATAACTCCGTTACATGTATCAAGGAAAAAAATGATTCAGAGTACCATAAAAATCCTCGTGACCAAGTTTTTTTTTAAAATACAATTACATGTGCATTTAACAGTTTTTTAAACGAACATACATCATTTTATAATTTTTCCTTAAAAAGTAGTGAGATACAAAATGGTTTATGAACCCTCTATAAAATTATTCCTTTCTCGTGTGTCATCAATTCAGGAACATCTTGTATATTTTACACAAACACATCTTGTTTTTAATGTAGGACGATAGTAGCGTAATGGAACATTCGCTGCAACGTTTGATGTATATGTTAATTTCAGGTAATCAGAATGCTATTTGTAATAGTGTTGGAGTTCTTCATCTGTTGGGCGCCACTACACGTAATCAATACGTGGTACCTTTTTGCTCCACAATTGGTTTATTCTATAGTCGGGAGCACCGGAATTAGTTTGGTGCAGCTACTCGCCTATGTTTCCAGTTGCTGCAACCCTATTACCTATTGTTTCATGAACAGAAAGTTTCGACAAGCATTCCTTAGTCTCTTTGACTGTCACCGTTGCTGGAGGTAATTAAATTGACTTATCGTATTACTCAACTCTTGATCTCTCACACGTCCTTTAAACGCCATTACAGGGATAAGGTAAAACTGGTGGTACAATCGGAAACAAGATGACTTTAGAAGTTAGTATAACTTCATACTTGTTATCTGTAAAATTTGTTCATTAGATTTACGAATCATTTATTGCTTAATATTAGATTTAAGGACACTTATTGCTAAACAATAGATTTAAGGACACTTATAATTTAACTAGATTTAAGGGCATTTCTTTGATATTAGATTTACAGACATTTATTGCTTGATACTAGATTTACAGACGTTTATTGCTCAACGTTAGATTTAGTAAAATAAAAAAATAAATTAATAAGGAAGAACACGTAAGATTACATAATCATTCTTTATCTCGAGAAATGGTAATATACATTTTAACAGAATAATATTATTTACAAATTTAATTGTAATTTTAGTGTAATAACTTCTGTCATTTAAAGTAAGAAATCTAAGGGTTCTGTAAATCTGGTGTTAAAATTAGGAGAAATATCGTTATCCTAATATTTTAAATATTAGTTCATATAAGTCATATCATTACTCTATTTTTCGTAAACATCTTAGTGTTTCTGAAGCAGTTATTCTTTATTTTACAAATACTTTTAAATACTGTAAAAATACCGAATTTTACTTTATACCTTTTTCCTATCTTTTTTGGTGAACCTTTATTACAATCAAATTCTTTTAATTTCTCTCCAAAATTTTTACATAAATTATTTTTGAAAACATTAATATTTTTAAACGTTTTATGCAAGGAAATATAACGCATGAAATAAATAATACACAGAAAGGGTAATGTCTGAAACTTGTGTACGAAATTCGTAATCAGACATTCCCTTGTCTGCTTTATGTGACATGTGCTCATGTATCACCGTAATGAAACACCACTTTGCTTCTATTGAGCAACAGTTAAACCTTTAGCCAACTTTCAAGGGTTCAAATAGCATTTAGAGAGCTACTCAGGGCGCACCATTTAGAATTCAAAATTAGTTCTATAAATTCCGAGAATCGAGAAGTACAGTTCCTGACCATCGAATTAGGACATCATACGAAAATTTCACTTTTAATATAATATTATGCCATATATGGAAAATTGTCTTAGGTCATGCAAATTATTACTAAATACGTTGATAACGATATGTACATAGCATTTTGTTACTATCGTGATAATAAATTGTGTGGTGAGTGATTAAGGGCCGTGCGTTTACGTTAGGCTCGAGTATCGATAGCGCGTGAGATGAAATTTGAATGCCATAGAAAATGTCTGCCTACTCAAAAGACTAGTTTACAACTCTCCAATCACATTATCTGAGTTGAAAAGAATTACAGATATTTGGGGAAATAATGAAGATATAAAGCATATGATGTATACAGAGCATGCCGGAAGCTGTCACCAAAGCAAAAGGTGTAAATACAAGATATTAACATGTGTTAATAATGTTACATACAGTAGTAGTTATGTTAGTAGCTAATAAATTATTACAATTTACATAGACCTTTTAATGTTACGGAAAACGTGAATAATGCTGAAAATTTATAGTGATCCTAATTCGATGGCCAGGGACTGTTTTATAGCTGTCACCGAACGTTTAATTACGTACAATTTTACCTGATCGTGTCAAACACATGTTTAAACTTATGAAACCATATTAACAAACCTTAATAGTCTCCGATTTTGTATTCTCTCGCAACATTCCACATATTCAAAGGAGATTTCTGCGACTGAGTGACTCCTCAGTTTCGCGTTGAATCCGAGTTTGAAACATCGGATTAATTTGATAAAAACTTTCGGTCCCTTTCAGCTTTATCATCGTTGGATACACCTTTAGATACCAACGTGATTTTATACTTAAACGCTTCCTGATTTTATATCGCATTACGGTTCTTGTTACCAATTATACGAACTCTTTGACATGAGGTTAAATCTGTTTGCGCAATTATCCTGACAAACCACTAAAGCGTATTCCTTTGAGAAATCTCCCTCTCGTCAGCATCCATGATTTTTACGCTGCTGTGGTTCACAATTCCGCAGCGGAAATGTATCGTGAAATTATACACAAATTCTGAAACAAACTGTAAACAGTGGTACAATGGAAAATATATGCTAACAGAGGAAATTCAAAGAAAACGTTTATATTTTCAAGAGATCTTGTTTCTCAGGGTTTGTGGTGTAATGATGTAATATTAAAGAGAAATTTAGTTGTTTCGAGATCGATACACAATTTACCTTTGTAAAAGAAATTAAGGTGTGCAATAGCTGTTGAAATATCGATTTGCATGGATATTAATATGAAATACTGTGTAAATATACGAGGATAATAACTTTCTGTTCACCCTTAACGGTCACTCCGAGATATGAAACAACCCCAGCCAATTTAGCTTCGATTTCAGCCACTTTATATCCTATAAATCTGAATAAATACTTTTCTTGAAATCCCAGTATTTTACTATTTTTTTCCTTAAACTGTTATGTCTCAAGAGTGTTCAGCTAAAATTTCCGCTCTTATTATAAAAATAAAAGAAACTGAACTTTTCTACGAAAACCATTATTTTTGCAATTCTTTCACGTTTCTGAATTTTTGTTCATATTCAATGTTTAAATTTACTGAAATCAGCTGTGAAATATCTCGAAATGTCCCAGAGTGCGTTATTCTAATGAAGTGTGATCGTTAAGGGTTAAAATAATAACTGAAATAATATTTTCGATTCGTAAACGTACCATTCCTATTCCGATATTTCAACCTTTGATTCAGCATTTTTTAGTAACTTTTCTGAATCCAATATCGCCTGATCTCCACCGAAAACTTTTCTTTATCTTTGATAAAATCGGTAACTGAAGTTATATTGAAAAGTTTTGCCTGATGTACATTTCTCATGTTTTATGTATGGCGTGAAAATGCCGACATAGTGTAGTTAATAGTAATATACAACCTGCAGTAAAGAAACTGAATGATAAAAAACGAATGACTTTTTGTTAGAAACTGAATTAAACTTGTATAATAAAGTCGTAGATGCTTAATACAAAAGTTACGGTAAGTTTGTAAAGTTTGTATAAGTATCGGAGAAGCGAATATTGGTTATTACAGTTACGGATAAGTTACGTTTGTGCGCAAGGAGCAAGTATTGTTAATCAAATATTTTATTTAACAGGAATAATAATTAGCTGTGCTCGTTCGTGGAGTTTAATACTTATTTTCTAAAAAGAAATTCTACTACTTATTTTTCTTATAACACCAACTTATTTTATAACTTATAACTACTACTTACTTTTCTTAAATCCAAATTAGAATATCAAATTATTTTTTAATTAAAACTTTTGTTACGAGCATTGGCGAAATAAATTACTAGGTTAAAGAATCTAACAAATAGCTTTTTTTTCTATTGTGTCAATTTATTTTTTTATTAAAAATAATTGTTAACATCTTTCTTATAGTAATATATACAAAAAATAATATGTGTAACGTCAATCTTAGTTTCAGATGCTTTTCAAATTTTATTAATATAAAATTTAGTGAAATAATTTAACAAGAACTAATCGAATGTAGGTGACTACTAGCTCTTATCTCCTTTTATTATTTACATTTATTAGACTTCATCTTTGCTGTTATTTAAAAGATATCTACACTTTTATGTTAAGTATTTCTACTATCTTTCAATCACAAAATTTCGATTTTATGATTAAATATTTATTTTGTTTTACTCCAACAGTCTACTCCATATTTATGAAGTGATTTGTGACAAAATCAATTAAGATCTCTTTTCCGATTTCATCCATTATAAAATTCGATAATCGTTCTTTTATCGGTCGCTCGAATTGTTTTATCGTTGATGATTAACATATGTTACAGCTGCAGTAAAGAATTCATTCTCGCTTACAAAGACGTTAAAATATTGCAGATAATTCACAATATCTCTGATAACGACATTGAATCGATAAAACATATTATTACGAGATTAAACTTATCGTTGCCATTATTTAACACCAAAATATCTGCTTAAATTTCAGAGTAGGATGTAGAAACAGCGATGTTGCTACCGCATCCACTAGAAATGCGGCTCAAGGAGGAAACAACAGCGAATTAAGTGGAAATGAGACGACAGTGTATCTTGGAAAAGCATCCTTGGTTGCCAGATCCGGTACCGTACCTTAATTTTTTCTTAATTTCACAAATTACAAAATCAATAATTTTATATTGTACTTGTTAGCTCTCATAGATACAATTAGATAACATAGAACATTAATAGATGATAACTTGTAATTGTTCTTAATCAATTTTTCGGGAAATTTGCCATTGGTGTTTTCTTTTATTTATTAAGGACATGAGAGATTCATAATGATTCTGCAAATTACAGTGCCATTTTTAAAAAGAGTATACATGAAAAAGTGTCAGGAAATATGGATGAAAATGTTGTTACAATTATTCAGTTCTTATAAACATTTTGACATATTTTGTAAGTAAATTTTGAAAAAGTTCTCTCGAAAATTTTCATGCAGACTCATTTATTTGCACACTTCAATTGCTGCAAGGAAATACAACTTAATCAATATACATACAACATATAATTAACCTCTGCATTAATTGACTCTACATTAATAGCAAGTATAACTTTAAATCTGAAATATTCAGTAACAAATAATATTTTAATTTCGTTCATCCGTCAAACTAAGATTCTTAGCGAAAAAAAGAATTCAAGTCCCCTTTTGATTTATTTGTTATTTGTACAAATTCAACTTTTCTGCACCAAATGAAACTTTCTAGAAGGACTCGAAAGTAATCCAACTATCTACAGAGATATATTCAAACTTCGCCAAGTTCGAAATGCGATAGAATTCCCGTAGGGAATGTGTTGACGCGCATGACGAGAAACAAAATCAAAAATGATTCGAATACGAAAATCGCAATGTTGGATTTTACATTGAACCAAAGAAGATTAAATGTTTACACACAAAAACGTTCGTTCGATCAGATTATTTAAATTTACTAGAAACGTTAGTGATACTGGAACGAAAAACTAAAATTTCCCTGCATCCCCTTATTACGGCATCCTATTATAATCTCGTTACTATGCAACTCTTGATACCATACTAAATCTGAAACGCATTTCTCTTGAAATACGTGCTTGTTTCGAGCTATGACCATACATCTACATATATTAACAATTGTATATCTTCCTACGTCATTAGAATGCCTACAACTAGAAAATGTCAGCCATTTCACGAACTTTTGACCTACACCTTGATAGGTTATGTTACGTTATTAGAGTTATAATGATGCTGTACATACAATACCCATATGTGAAACTGAAAATCTTTTCCTCCTTTTAGGTATTTTAATTAAAAGTTGAATATCGAAATATTTAATTTAAAAGACTCTTTGTTAACAAAATTTCAGAAAACATTTGTTATGTCTAACAAGAGTAATGCAAATAAAAGAAAGTTTAGAAGAATTGCGTTTTCTTTTTATTGCAAAATAAGATCTAAATTTTCAGCTGTTGAAATATTCCCTATATTCGAAGTCTGTTTATCCAGAAATATGTTAATTAGCAGTTTGAAAACTTATTCGGAGTTGCAAATTCGCGAAATATCAAAGTTCAGAGCGTACAAACGGCACGATAGACGTTTCATGTGTATTTTCTAATTAACTTCCGAGGATAGTTTTGTGCTTTCGAGTTTCTGAGATACTTGGTCGAAATGTTTAGACGTTTGCTTTAGGAATTTGTCTTGAACTTTACGCACAATAAACTTGCCTCTGCAACTTCCAAGAATGCGCTACCGTGAAAAAGTTTGCAACTTTAGAGGATCGCAGAGTGTGCTGCGAAGCAGATTGAATACAGTTTGCAACAAAAACAAATTGCCTAGAATGCTGCCATTAATTTTGCTTTTCATCAATTTTCTATAACATTTTACCTTGTTAGCCGCCGAAAGTGATTAATCACCGCGAAGAATCTCTACACAGTAAATGCAATCACACTCAACTGTTTCACGTAGAAAAAGTAGAAAACGTTATACAAAAAGGGAGCGATAAATCTGTCAAACAGTTTGCGGAAATTGCAGGAATTTTATACTGTAATTAATTGAAATTACTAATCGAATAATTATGTAAATCTCTCAATTATAATAATTGTTTAGTTCGATTTGTTTTTTGAAATCCGTATTTTAATATTAAAATTATTTAAATAATAGTATTAATTTTCACTTTTAATTCCTGTTTCCAGCGAATTTGGAGTCACATGGTAAACTTTCGTCTAAATAATTGTTCCAAATCAAATTTTATTGAAGCTGACATCGGAAGTCTCGTTTAAACTGTAACCTTTATCGTTTAAAGTTTAATTGCGATCCGAGTGACACGCGTTTTAATCGTAGTTCGTATTCAATGCTGAAGTCTATTTAAAAAGGTTTCCGTTTTAGGAATCCATTGAAAATAATTGCAGTTCAATGCTTGACCTTTAATAAAATTCTCCGCTAAATTGATCTCCGTTTTAAAATCTCCTACAGCGAAACAGATAACCGATTTTCTTAAAATGCTTTGGTTCAATGTACAAAAACGTTATTCTCGATTGATTTTCTGAAACTTTGCTCATAACTAATTATTAGCAACTTTATCTTCGACTGATGTTCGAAAACTTTATTATACAGTAATTTATTTTAATTTATTGTTCAGTTTATTACAAATCTAACAACAGTTTTAAGTTAGTGTTTGAACTGAAAAAGAAATTATTGACTGTAAGTTAATATTATGACAATAGTATTTGTAATATTATTATAATTTTTATTAACGTTATATTTTTTCTCTTCATTTAAAATGTCTCCATTTTTTAAAGAATTGTTTAATCTGTCAACTATGAATTATCTGGATATTCTTCACAAGATTTTTACCTTCTAATGTAACAGTGTATATGTATTTATACTGTAAAGCAAAACGTATATCACAATTTTGAAAATGATTAATTGTATGCATTAATTGAGCTGTAGAACAAATAAATGTTATGTACTCAAAAAATAATGTAATTTAACTGAAGTGTATAGGTATATCTGATATGAACATGAAGACACGTGAAAATAAATGTTAGATATTCAAGAGAATGATTCAATTTAATTGGAGTATTTATAGCTGGTAGCAACCTGAACAAATACGTGTACGCCAAATGTAACAAGTGGCCTTGTTATAAATATATAGTATTGTACAACACTATTTTTCATTTCCGTGTGGTGATTCTTTGTTTGCGATCAATGCCCGAAAGAATCCAACATTAACTGATTACTGTTGACAATCAATGTCTTAAGACATTCAATGCTAATTGCATACTTAGTGGAAGCGAAGAGTACCCACTATTTTGTTTTCAACGTTTTACCTGTAAATTACATTTTTAGATTTTCAAGTTTCCAAGTTTACACTTCTCAAATTTATTCCAATTTTATTTCCAAATTTGAAAATTTTTTGATCCTCAAATTCCTAAACTTTTTAAATTTTCTAACTTCTAATTATTCGAATCTTTAAATTTTTGGATTATCGAGTTACTATCTGCAGATCTTAAAGTTTCAAGGTCTACAAATACTTATATTTTTGAATCTCTTCGTTTGAAAATTTGTAGGCCCCGAAATTCGTAAATCCCCAAATCTTTAAGATTCCAAATCATTAAGTCCCCAAATCTTTAACAGCCCAAATCCTTAAATCCCCAAATCATTAAGTCCCCAAATCTTTAACAGCCCAAATCCTTAATCCCCAAATTTTTAAGATTTCGAATCCTTAAGTGCCCAAAACATTAAAATTCTAAATCTTCAACTTCCCAAATCTTTAAATCCATAAATTCGAAAGTTGCTATATCCTTGAATTCCCACTTCCATCGATCCCTAAATCTTGAAGTCACCGAATCCTTGAGTCCTCAAATCTTTAAAATTCTAAATCCTTGAGTCCCCAAATCCTTCATTCCATAAGTTTGTTAAGTTCCATGTCCTTAATCCCTTGCCCTATAATTTATTTGTCAGGTGTGTCAGTCAGAACTAACAAATCACAGCTACAATATTAATACAGACAAAGAAAGTTGAAATGTTATGACAATTTTGCATTATGTAATCGTTGACTATGCAAATTATAATTGGACTTGAACTCCAAATTGAACCGTATTAAAAATTCGAGTAAAATTGATCAGAGTTCAAGCATGAATGCATTATATGTCAGAGTGTGGCAAGGGATTAAATTCCCATTTCCATCGATTCTCGAATCCTTGGATCTACAAATTCCTAAAACGTTATATCCCGAAATTTAAATTTTCATAGCACTTCAAATCCTAAAGTCCGCAAATCTTTAAATCCATAAATTCGTAGATTGCCACGTCCCTACATTTCCATTTGCATGGATCTCCAAATCCTTAGATCGACAAATTCCTAAACTGTTACATCACTTAATTGCAATTTCCGGAAATCCTCAAATCTTAATGCCCCAAAATTCTTAAATCCACAAATTTCTAGTCTGCCATTCCTATTTCCGTAGTTTCCAAATCCTTAGATCGCTGAATACCGTTTTTAAATTCCGGTGTCTCCTATAAACCATAAACAAATTTTTTAATCTTAAAAAATTCGTCAAAATCATCGAGTAGAAAGCCTTCCTCCTTGATTACCACACTCTAAGAACACCGGATTTTCTGTTGACTATGTACACATGTTACGTATGGAAGATTGATGCTAACCTTAAACTCACATGGAAATTCTGTTTTCAGAGGTGGTGAGATTGCTGGAAGAGGAAGATCGTGTCTAGTACAGGCAGAGTGTGTCCTACGGCGAAAATCCAAGATCAAACGTTCCGTCGCTACAAACCGGTAACGAGCAGGACGATTTCTTCTTAAAAATAACATGGCGTCCATCTACTGACAGGGTTCATTTACCTAAAGTGAATAACGGTTCACAGTGTTACTCGTCGAGATCAACCTGCGTGGACAATTTCAACTTCCTCTATGACTAATAAAATTGAAGGTCGTATTTCAATTGTCCCATGCACAAACTTATTATGTAAATCAAGATACACCGTTATGTACATCTTTTTTTAGCGATTTTAAGGCATGTACTTTTGAGTGTCTCTTCATTTCTTTAACCTCTTAGGCACGACGCGTCACTATAGTGGCTTTCGCGGATACCATCTCTCTGTACGACGGTCCACTATAGTGGCTTTCGCGACTGTCATCGTAGATTACATAGCGCCACTATAGTGGCTCACTCAAGTACCTCACTCGCTCATCGTTTCAATTGAATGATCGTTTTCATATATTTTAATTCGCCCTTTTTTGCCTTCACCACGTTTTATAAGAATATTAACAAATCCCACAAAAGTACATTATATGTAAATAAAAGGTAACGCCAAGTAGTAAACACTATGGACGAAGCGCCTCTTTGCACTAATACACGATATTGGAAACATTTGGAAATTACATATTTTGTGAATTTTCTAGAAAAGTAAATTATCAAAGTTAAAGTATATGTATGATATCTTTGGGAAAAATTAAAATTTAATTATCAAAAACTTCATTCCAATGTATTCGCGTAGAGAACAGCACACATTGTAGTGCTGTTTACGCGTCATTTGCGTCGATCACCGCCATACAGAGAAACAGCGTCGTATAAAGTTAAGCCGTGTCTAAAGAGGTCTGTAAGAGGTTATTATCTACACTTCTGACTAAAGTTATAGGTTCCGTTTATTTTTAGATAGCTTATAGTTAGATAGATAATACTCTCATAGTATTGTTTCTTTTTATTACGCGATGTTGCAATAAGGAAAAGCAATAGTGTTATCCGTAACACTTTAGTGAGCTAGCTAAAAATAAAATGAACTTATAATTTTAATGAACAGTGCTAAATTGGCGTGTGTATATTAGACATACTGAAGAGATTTGACGAGTTTGTTTCTGTTAATTCTTTAACAAGTTTTATTATAATAATAAAAATTTTATTATGATAGTCGCCTAAATGTTTTCAAGCAAACACGTTGAATGTCGTGGGCATTATCGATGATCAACACTACAAAAATGTAATTGACTAACTGAGAAAAAAGATTTTGTAAAAATTCTGAATAGCATTATTATTATATTAATTTTATAAGCTAATAAGTAGATAGATTAAATCGAAAAATGAAATGGTATTCTGCATTATTACAATCGTATTGTAGAGACGTGTTTTGTTTCGATAAAGAAACGGAAGTATATTGTTCAGTGTTTCAAATGTAAAACTGCGATTGTTGCGAATAAAATAAATCAGAATATTTTAATTCTGAGGAATTTTCATTATTGTACTATAAAATTTCTTTGCTCATCACAAACTTAGCTCATTCATTAATGTTTTTAATCAGTTTGAAAGCTGTTTACTGATTTCTGTGAGAAAAGAAGTAAAGTTAGAAAACTTTCTAACTGTTCCTAAAATTTGAATCTGAGTTTTTAGAAAATGAGACACGTTGTGAACTATCTCGTTACGATAAATAAATTCGAAATAATTATTGTCAAAATTGTTGCATTTGAAATGTGTTAGATTATTGCACAAACAGCCATTAATTTTGATAAAATACAGCAAAATATATGTGGATAAATAGAAACAAACATTTCTATACCATATTCTACCTTTTATTAAAATTAACTACTGTGATAAATACTAAATGAAAACTACAAATTTCTTTGGTCTCAAACTTTTTATTTGAAATGTACACCGTTAATTTGGTAGCTCTCCAAACAATATCACAGCAATCACAAGCAGAATGAACAATTTTCTATAATCCACAGCTTTAAAACTGTGAATCCTGATGAGAAGCTATTTGAATCGAGTATTTAACCTTCGCATAATAACATCATTTTATGCTAATATCCTGCTCGATTTCGATCAATCTTATTATGACATTATAAAGCAGATTAAAAATTGTCTACTTAATTTCTTCATCTTTTTTGTGGACAACGCAGCACTGCACGGTGTCGGAGAAATTTGCAGCGGACGAGAGATGAATTATGGAGTAATTTAACGGACGTATTAAAATGGAAGTAGACGCATTTCCAGAGTGATGATCAAACAGACGGGAAGTGGGTTAGGATCGTCTCGCTTTATAAAATCGAATCTGCAGTAAATCGTGCTATGTTTAAAGGTAAACTTTAGTTTAGGTTGTATACGCTCTCTCTAATACGAGAGTTTGATGCGTTTAGAACTACTTTCATTAAGTATTAATACTTTTTAAATTTCGGTAAATAACGTTCAATTAATTATTTAAAAAAGACAATTTTTAAATATGTTTTTATAAACGTTCACAATCTTATATTAAATATTGCTTTACAGTATGAACGGCTTAATGTTCAAATAAAATTTAGTACAACTTATTAACAAATCGTAAGAAATTCATGGTGTTAAAAAAATTTATTTGCATTCAAAGTTAACTTCAGACTCGTCATTTAGCTCACATGTCTCCAAACCTTGCAATTTTTATTTAAAACATTTTTTCTCTGAAAATTCATTGTTTTCGAGGTATTACAGTGTTACAATTAAAGTAGAACACCCTGCAGGTACAAAGTTTCATTAAAGCTATTAGTCGGTAACAAGAACTGACAGAACTTTTGTACCACCACAATTTTGTTACAAGATTATTACAAGGAGCTTAACTTCATAAAAAATTTCCAGAACGAACAAATTTTAATTGGATCTTTTCACAACGCATGTTCCAAGCAGCATCGCATGATCGATCATTTATCTACGCATTAATTTTGATTGACAGCGAAAAGGTAAAAGCCAGAATTCCCTTCCGATGATTGATTAGTCTTTAAAACTTCATGATTGGCTTCATTTTCCGATTTCCGAATAACAGTTCCTTCGATTTATCACGAAAAGTGAGGAGAGTTTTGCGATTTCTGGAACGACGCCACAAATATACATTGTGTATGCGTACTTTCGTATAATATCGGTAAGAGTAACGACGTAGAATATATATAAATAGGTTTCACGTCGGCCGAGTTGAAGATGTGCTCGTAAACGATGACTAATTGCTTGACGGATCTCTAATGTCATTTGAAAGTGATTTATGGTTGCTCGTTCAACAACAATGCAGAGTTTCAGTTGCAATCTGATTATTTGTATACAAAACTCTCGGCTTGTAAATTGTACGAGATGACTGGTACGATTTACGTTTCTTTTAAATCATAACGCATCTGGTTTTCTAAATGCAGGGACGATTTAGCAACAATGGGGATACGTTTTTATTTATCAAACTGTTTTAAATTTCCCGCGTAATGCAGCCATATTGGATAATTCGTTCCGCTTAAATTACTGTTTGTTATAATAAAAAACTATTTTAATTAAACTTGCATGATACTAAGGGTGGTAAACGATGTCATAATTGATATTTTGGAATTTCAGAAAATTTCCAGAAGATTTTTAGAATGTACAAAATTTGAACATGACAGTACAAAAATTATGGAAACTATATTAGCATATAGTCTTTGTTACAAGACTATTGAGAATTTAAAAAGCAATCTGAGTACTTAAAATAATGTTTTTAATATTTTTTTGGATATGAATACAAAATAAACCATTTTTAAATCGATAACTATCCAATATCCTAGATCCCTACAGTTTTATTAAAATCAATTAAATGTTATCGTTTTCAAATTTATTCAATATATGTTCATTATTAATTGAAATGGTAATATTTCGATTAATATTCGGAATTGTAATATTTTTATTTGATTATAGAAATTATTATATATCGAATGACGTTCATATTGAGGATACATTATTCCACGGCAGCGTTCATCAAAAATCAATATTGGAACAGATTATCATATTTCTTTTAATGTAAATTTAAATTTTTGTTTGTACGTCTATGTGTCGAATAATTTGGAAGTTAAAAATAAGAATAAGAATCATATATAAATATAATATTGAAACTAAATTTACACAAATTACATATTTGCTTATTTTCTCATCCACTTTAATAAATATTTATTTAACGACCTACAAAATAAAAACTGAAATTTATTAAAAATACATTTATGTTCACACTATAAGATTTGTCTCCTAACCTATAAACATGTGACAAGTAAACGTTTCATATGAAGTATCGAAATTTGTTTAATATTATTTAGAATAAAAAATAAACATGAAAAATATTCATAAAACAATTTTCCCGAATATTAACAACTGTAATTATATTTAGAGTTTAAAAAGTACGATCTCATTCATGATTTCTTTCCATCGTTCACCATTCAATTTTTCTTTTAAATTCTATACTTTCCAATTTTGATTCTGAAAAGACATTATTAGAAATTTCTTTTTATAAAGAACGTACTACCCAAAGAGTTCTTCAAATTGATTATTGCATTATCAAGGAAGTCGTACGAATTCGCGTTAACAGTTCTTTTTTTAAAAATAGCACGGAAGCTGAACTGAACATCGATTTTCTGTGAAAATATCTCTCAAGACTTTCAGGTAGAGCTGAGAATATGAGGTACAGATTTAACTGCAAGCAGAAACTTTATAGGAAACTGCCTGGATAACTTTAAACTTCAATAAAAAGCCGTAATGGAGGATCCTTTACCGTTGAACACCTGCAGTTACCATTTGGTGTGTAATTATTCAGAAACGTATTACCCAGCAGCTTGTTACTGACAATGAGTAATTTAAACACGGTTTTTCTTGATCCGACAATAAATTTGTGCTGCAAAAAACATTTCTTCAAATGGATGCTTCAAAGATTTCATCGGTCTCAATAATTTAATAATTATGAACGCGAATTACTCATTCTTCAATGCTTAAATTTTAGAAACCATAAACAAAATACAATTTGTGATCAATAATTAGATTTTGAAATAATTTTCATTCTCTTCATTCGTGGAGATTTAAACCACTAATTTAGAATTTTGATAGTTTCATCGCATTTCGAAATCGTCGAAAACCAATATTGAAATTCTTTACTGCATACTGGTTGTATAAAAGTACATTGTATCCTCTGTTTTTTTGTGATATACTACATTCATTGACATATTTGATACATTGGACGATCTATCACATGGGATTATATGAATTTCTTAGATAGGAGATCCTTTATTTTGCTTGTTCTTTCAAAACACATACATATTCCATATTTTGGTAAAAAAACATCATATATTAGATTATATTTCTGATTAATTGTCTTGACAAATATTGCTAGAGCATATTTTCAGTTTTTGGATACTTCGTTTTATTATAGATTATTATATTTTTGGTGGATTCAATAATTGTTATTAGAATTTGTTTCTTAAAGTAATAAGGTCAAGCCTTCAGTGCTTTCGTTTCATTTGTTCCACATTCACGTATGAAATAATTTATACATTTTTTGCAGTGCATTTTTCTTAAAAATAATGGAACGTAATAATAAAAAAGATATCATATCTAGAATAATGCCACGTTATTATACATATAATAGTGTATAAACCCTTTACTACAAGATTAAAAGTTTAAACATTAAATTTAAATTAAAAAGAAAATATATGTTTTTAATTGTCAAGTAATACTAAAAAGAGGGTATATAAATGTCCAATTTTATACAAACTTATTCAAAGAAAAATTATGTAACATCATTTTCACCATTCGGAGAAAATATAATAGAAAATTATGATTACAAAAGATATCTTCGATAATTTCATTAACTATGAAACCTGAAAATCATTTGTCTTTGTCTAAATACAAAAGTTTCAGAATATATTCAACACGGTGTAACAAAGGATAAAAATAAAGTACAGTAAGTAAAGTATAATAGTAGTATATATTTAGTATATGTTACTATACTTATATTAGTAAATATAAGTACATTTTCGCCTAAGTTAATTGAACAAGAGCGTGTAGTTTCTGTTACTCCCAAAAGTTTTGCAGATAACTTCATCACATTTTGTCTTAATATGCATACTCTGTGTCTCTGCTATCATAAAATAATTCCGAATACGTGGTTCCTAACTTCCTAACTTCTGGAAACGAAACCTTCTTACGGACAAATCGGTTATCCTCAACATGGTGGGAGCAAGAAACTGTGCCATCTGTCCTGGACATTTAGAATAGATATACATTTTCAGTCGGGATAAGTGCTGCATTATTTCAACGAAAACTAAGTTGACTGAAATTACGTTACTAACAATATATTACAAAAACTGTCGTAAAATATGTGACACATTTCAAGCAAAATTGTTTATCTTTAATAGCGTAGAGTCATTGCGGCCATCTTGTTTGTTTACATTAGCATCTGCCTTAAACTTGCACCTTCTAAAATTCGACTTTATTAAACATGCGGTATTTATTGCTCTCCAAAAATACCTGATGAAATCTACTGATTAGTGCTGTACTCGTAAAAACTTCATTTTCGAGCCTCATGTTCGAATTTACGAAATCGACTTGTCTCTCATCTATTACTTGCCGCTCTCGTATATGCAATCAATTAATTTGAATTTGAATGAAGTAACTGAATTGTGTGTTTGGAATATTAAAAGTGTCATCGTACAACATACTTTATATTCATATCGTACTATGTATAATTTAAAACACTACTTGTTACAATTATCAATAATTACCCATCTACAAGAAAACTATTAAGATAACCTACACTGAAATTCGCTTCTCATTGGAATAATTTTCATATACAGCACACAGTGTACGGATAATTTGTATAAATTGAAACCATTCACCCTGTACGAAAAGAAAAGAATTATTCCGTCAAAAATATTATCTGTCCAAAGTGAACGACGAAGTGATCTTTGTCTGTTAATATGGGATGTCACGTACACTGACATGGAAATTATTTCACAGAAATTGCTAGAACAGTAAGTTCATTACATTAGCTGGCTACATTGGCTGACTTGCTACCCCTCGTCCTTACTTATTCGCGAGACATAAACATTCATCTTCGGCGATTATTCAGGCACACCAAAACGAAAGGAGGAATATCGAGATTATGGAGAACCCCAGTCGTGCTTGAGAATGTATGATGTATATAGAAAATTTAAGTTTGTGTAAACATGAAACTTTTCACTTGGAACATGACATTTTACTGTACTTTATTTAATAACTCCCCTTGTTGTCATTAAATTTTCGCTTGAAAATACGCTGTACAAGTGTAACAATTATATTTTTTAAACAAAACGTTCCTTGGATATTTTAACAGAGAAATTAAAATAAATACTTCTTATCTCCACAAAATTGGACAAACCGTTTAGTGTACTGCGTGGAGTGTTTATGTAACCAAGGTTTATCATAATTATTTAAAATTAATAATACATTTTAAGGTTAAGCTGTAAAAATTTTACTAAGGAAAGCATCACTGTAGAAGAGTTTCTCAATGACAGCCGCTGTTTTCTGGAAAACACTCAGTTCTTGCGAACGTGACAAGTTTAAGCTTTCTGGAGGGTTGAAAACAGCACAAGTACAAGCCATAAATCTATCTAAGACAGACGGGGTGCAGATGATCCTTGTTCCGACATCACTTGAACATTTATTGCCGGTAACAAAAGGAATATGAAATATGAGAAATACTTCTCTTGAATTGACTTAATTCTTTAGAGGTTACGTTTGCGGTAGGTGTTTAACATAATGCAAGGTTACTTTCTGTTTATCACTGCTACGTTGCTTTTGATAGCAACGTAATCTTTAAGCGACACTAAATTAAACGTGACCTAGACGTCAAGACGGAAGCAAACATACTTCGGTTAAAATTAGTCACCTTTTTAAACGAGAGAGTTTCGTGTAGAGGAAAGTAAAGTCTAGAAGAGAACAGTACACGTTGAGAGAAAATTTGTATCCCTTTTTATAAAAAAGAACGGATGATTTTGCATATTCATAAACGATTTTTAAGAATATTTATGATTTTGAAACTTGGAATTTCATTTTTTTTTTCATTTTTAATTATACTATTTTGTAAAACTTTTGTCTCGCTTTCACGAAGGTGTTCGAGGTCATGGTATCACATAAATGGTGCTATTAATTTTTATTGATAGTCTATAACTTTTGACTGAAATATTTTTACGCATCTGCTATACTTTTGGAAATATTTAATTGTTACTTAAAATTGACGGTATATGTAACTGTATATAGTTTATGCATATAATAAAATATATTTGCAGTTATGAAATTTAACTTTTTTGTCATTTTTTCGCTCGTTTGATATGGGCCGACTGTAATCATAGCCATTCGGTGTCAATATTGGAACATTCTTGATGTTCAATATTAAAACCAGTATGGAACGTTAAAAATTAATATTGACAGTTTCACACCTCCGCTGCATATTTTAAATATTTTTTATGGTTTTATTTATATTTATATCTTTGTTATATTTCTGAAACATACACTTATGTATCATGTTCACCATTTAGATTCTAAACTTTAGAATTAATAATTTGGATGACTGTTTTTGGATACAATTAGTAAATGTTTAGGAAGATAAAAATTGAAGCAAGTGCATATTTGGGAAACTACATAAACATGTTAGAAATATAGTAGCTGAACAATCTATACCAGTCATAACAGAAAGAGCTGTAACGTTAAAAATTATTAATATATAAATTAACTAGATAAAATAGAAATTATTACTACTCATATAAACTAGACAGACAATATAAAACTTATAAATGTTCACATAAATGAGACAGACAAAATAAAACTTGTAAATATTTATATAAATACTATAGTTAAAATAAAAATTGTTACACAGGTATAAGTGAAATAAATGAAATAGCAATACATAGATGTAATAAACAAATATTTTAAATAAAATAGATATTCAGTTAAACAGTCACTTTTTTAATGGATTATTTTGTACAAACTTTTACAAATAAGTTTTTCAATATTTATACATAGATGTCCAAACATAGCTATTTATGAATTGTAATGTATATGCGTTCATATATTTATTTTACGATACATTCATATATTTATTTATTGTTTTTACGATAAATATGGAATACGTATAACAGGACGCAGCTTCAAAAGATTGTAAATAGAGGGTGCTTATAAATAAAATATGAAGGCATGCGAAGATACAATACTAACATTTATTGTTTCTATATTACAGATACTATTTTTGATTCCTTAGAAAACAGTCTGATATGTAGGAATTTTTCATCTCGGTCCAGAACAAAAGTTCAAATGGTTTACGCCATTTTTTATCATTTTTCTTTCTCTATCAAATTTTGTTGCAATTATTTTTACCAACAAAAATGAGTATAAGTGAGTACAATGTAGATATTGTTGTTTCAAACAGCAGTAAATTGGTTTGAAGCAATAATTTTAATTTTGTTAATCTCTTACCTAGATATTTTTTTATTGAGAAAGTCATCCTTCTTTTATATTTACAATAAAAATTAAATTAACATAAGTAATCTGATCTTATTATTAACAAATTTAAATACGACAAGTTTTCTGAGCAAAAATGCACTGAATTGAGAAAGATTTTATAATAAATATTCTATTAGCTAAAAATTAACCGAGTGAAGAAACTTGTCATACTTAAAAAATTCAACTATATAAATGGCTTATCTTAAATAACGCCTTGTCAAGCTTTTCATAAATAATATACGTGAAAGTACATCTTCGGGCATTTAAAGTGCTATGCATAAAAAGTATTTAAATAACGTGACTGCCAAAAATAGTATACCATGCATTTACATTTTATGAATACTAGATGTTTTCATGGAGCTTATTAACATTCTGTTTTAGCAGAAATGCTTCGTAACGCATAAGTCAGACGAATTACTTCTCTAAAACAGAAACATCCAAGATTTGACACATGGGATTCAAATGTTCCCCTCACGGCTATGGCATACAAAATTCATTAATTCTAAGTACACAGGCGCAAATTAAACAACCCACCGTTCCTTTATATTAATCTGTTGATCTTTTTATCAAGGGGCAACCTTCTCTTTGTAAGACAAATTTTAATACAAGTACAAAGTTCTTCGTACTTTTAATAGAAGTACAAAATTCTTTGTACTTTCAATAAATATTAACGCGAGTAATTTAGTCTTGTATACAACAAAAATAAAAAATTTCGTTTAAATAAGAATATACCGATTTATCGATAAATATATTACTATCAAATATGTCAATCGAATTACAAGTTAATTCGTCCTGTTCGGTTAAAAGAAAGGAAAGAAAACGTGAAATGTATCGAACAGAGTGAATTTCGAAGAAGGAAAATATGAAGCCAGTGAAGTCATAAACTTTATGACCTCTTCAAACCCTGAGTAGAAATTAAAGTTTCCTGTGGCTTCCCAAGGTTTCAAAGAACTGTTTGTATAGGGCTGCTCCAAAGGGTTAAACTCAAAGAATTTTGTTCTTAATTGTACCATTACACCTTAATTAAAATGATCGCATGCGATAACAATTAAGTTCCTCCGTTCATTCAAGTAAGAATTAACTTCTTGCTTACTAAAAAGATAGTAGATTTAATTAACTAGAAATATTAAGCTTAACTACGACAGGATGAGAATAGGAAGAAAAAATATCGTTCAAATTTATATTTGAATACTATTGTACATATTTATTCAAGCGTTATGCAAATAAAATTCAGTTACAAAAGAAAATTTCCATGGAAGTAATTAATATTAAAGTAGAGATTTAAGGATTATTCATTCTGGTGTTAAATAACTGCATCATTACAAGAGTTAGCAACAGGCAGAAGGTTTAACACATTTTCCTTTGCTGTTTCTAAGTAGTCCTTTCATGCACTGGCAGCCTGGAACGCATTGCTGTAAAAACAAAATGCGATAAAAATAACGTGTACGAAATGAACGGGAAGCAATGAAACTTGTACCAAAATATACGTGTAATTATAAAAAAGAATCAGTTCTTTAATAACTAAACTGGATATGATATATCAATTACATAAAAAAGGTGCGAGCAGTAAAATAAAAGTTCGTACCAAGATAGGTCGAAAATGTGAAATACATTTTGAGTATTTGGAATTTTATTTTTTAATAAATAGTTAATTCTAAATTTCATCGAGTACATATTTGTATCCATGTATTTACGTATATTGCACGTTAACGAACCTATTCGGCAATGAATAAAATAATTCTGGTGAATAAAAAATTCAGCATATTTGGATAAATGCACAAATTGAATTTTGTACACAATTTAAATTTTTAAAGAAATTTGAATTTTAAATCTTTCATTTTCTATAATTCGATATGTTTTCATACTTCTTAACATTTTAATAAACTTATAACTGTTTTTGATAATATTTTCAGCGAGCGTGTTTATTGAAATTTGTTATAATGCCAGAAAATAGGTTGATTTTTTAACACATTTTCTTCTCTTCATTACAAAGCTTTGAAACCTTCAGTTTTAAACTCGTGTTGAAATTTCTGCTTTCCAAAGTATACAGAAAGTGATGGAAATATCGATCCTGCTATTCACTTTATTATTACATACTTCTAATTGGTTATTTATTAATTCCTAAGCTAACATCGACTTGCAGTTCATCCAGTTTTAACGAATATTGCACATCGAAACGTAGAAAGTGTTAAAAAGCATCTTAAAGTAGCACTTTCATAAAATGAATTATATTTATTAAAAATAATTGCATAATTCTTTCTTTAATATGTCACATATAAAGTTCACAGGTTATTCAAATGCAGTCGTTAATAAAATTTGACATGATTTAGTAGCATGAAAATGCAAGTCAATCAATTTGAAATTTAGAATTTAAACTAAATATCTGTAATATTTTAGAAATATTTTAGCAATTTTTTTAATATAAAATATATGATTTCTTGGTTGGTCAAAATTGATCAGCTTCATTATCATTACTCATCAGAATTAATTTTTCGATCATTTATATTTCAAAATAAAAATAAATTTCATTTGTTGTAAAATGAAGAATCTACAATTTTCGGATTATGCCTTTTTTTTAAACGCCCTGTATATATTTATATCAAAATACGCTATAACTCTTTCATTTCCTACAAAATATTTAAAAAAGGTACAATTCAAAAACGGCAGATTCTTCATGACAAATGATACAAAACGGTAAATTGGTAAATCTACTGCTTATCCCAACGAAGCACCCATTAGTTTATAATAAAAACTGTTTAGACGAACATTATCCAATAATTAATTTACTTTCAAAGTAAATTGCATTTTATTTTTCTCGAATTGCAGAATGAAATTTGTTGCTAAGTTTCGTTATACGTACATTACAAAAGTAAAGAAGTTAAAAGAGGTTAAAAGTTAAGTCTTTAGAATTTCTATGATTTCTTTCATATAAACAATTCTTAACCGAACATTACTAAGCAAATATACAAGTCATTTAACTGGGTACTATTAAACAAATAACCAAGTATGTTAACTGCGTTAATAAGCAATTAAATAAGTCATTTAAGCGGTTACTCTTAAGCAAGTAAACAGGTACTTCAGCGGATAGTAACGACCATGTAAGTTTAATTAGACGTCAAGTCAGCACTCAACAAAGTAACGTAATTTAAATAAACGTAGTAGATAATACCAACTTTTCACCTATGATACTGATAATAAAAGGAAGATACGAACCATGGTGCAAATTTGGGGTTTAGGATGTTTGCAGGTCATGGGGCAAGCAGTACCGCAGTCATTCCATATTTCATTTGGCGGGCAACGCGGCGGCTTTGACTCGGCAGAACCTGTTACAAATTATTAAATCTTTCGTTAGAATTTACATATCAATAATTTCGTGATTTTTCTGGATAATAATGCTAGACCAGTGGTCGGCAACCTGCAGCTCAGTAGAATCATCCTTGTGGTTCTTAAGTAGTTTAATAGTACATATTGAAAAATTAACTGCAATATTGCAATTGCCAAACAAATATAATAATCCTGCACACACATCAAAATGCGCGGCAGATCGCATGCATATAAACATAGCTTTAGCTAATCTTGCTCTCCACACTCACCGACGCCACACTCGAAACCAAAAACTGTTTCCGTTTTCTTTAATACGTTAACTTATATGTTCTGTCACTACGCAAAATAGAATGTTTTGATTTCACAATCAATACATGTATCACAGCAGATAATGGTTATATTATTTTTTCTAATACATATTACCGATGTATGTACTTATATTTGACTCTTTAAAAACATAATTTATCACATCGGGAAACAAGTGGCTCTTAACTCCAGAAAGGTTGCCGACCCTTGTACTTGACGTTTCATACATCTTTTCTCTCTTTAGTGACTACTTCAAATGAAACTTAAACACACTTTTTATGTAAATCTACTAAATGTAAATATATTATTTTACATAAATATTCTTATGCAAAGAAACTGTAATTTCTTGCATAAAATATGGTTTTCATAAAAAGATTTTATTTTTACAGTATCGCTATAAACATGAATCTATTTTTAATTAATGTGTTCTGTCATTCAATGAAATGAACAAAATTTTTAATTGAAATGAAAACGAAAAATTCTATGAGGCGACAGGAATAATTAACAGGAATTTTTCGATTCAAAGGTTTTTTAATACAGATATTAAAGGTATTCGAGCTGTTCCGTTCAAAGAGTGAAAATATTTCCGTCAAATTCAAAAGCATATTTTTCAAATTCCTCTATTCAGGAAATTAATTTTCTGTTGGGCACAAAAGACTGATTTTCTATTTGCAAATTCTTTCTACTTTATTTGAGAAATAAATCAAATATTTAAGCTTGAATTTTATTTCAATAATAATTGAAACACTAATTATAAAAATTAAGACAAGAATTAAAACTTTGTACATTTAATTTCTATCAAAATTGCTTGCAGCTGATAACACTTATAAGTTAATCACAATTAAATAATTTGTTTAATACTATATTTAATAATAATATATTTGTTTAATAATTTATTAATAATTTATTTGTTTAATAATATATTTTGAACAAATTTAAACTGTCAAGCAAATATGAAATCTTCGACTAAATTCACAGTCTTGAAAATTACACTTAAACACGTTGTTAAAAATTTTCGATCTAACGATATTGCATGAAATTAATATCCGCTCAGTCTTCAACGAAGCTCAATCTTGGAAATTACGCATGAACACGTTAATTGAAATTTTCGATCCAATGACGTTACATTGAATTAATTTCCGTTGAACAGTTTGAAATTAAATCGATTAGTAGTAATTAAATCGAAATGGAACTTTTGAAGCGAACATTCGCGAATTAAAGTAAACTATAAGAAAGTGAATAAAGAAAAAAGAAGTGTAGTAAAGTGGATTGCGAACTTATTAACTGTAGCAATCGATGTTTCGGAGATAGAGATGAAGTAACTTTGTAAGATGAGAATGTTTGATAATATTATTAAAAGTTTGGTTACTTACTAGCCGCAACGATTGCCAAGATGGCGAGTAAAGCAAGAACGTAGCGAGACATGTTGATCGAATATGATTCCTTTGGATGTTCCGTTGGATCTGTGAAGAAAAGTTCGAAATAAATCGCTTTTATACTAATTCTGTATCTCGATACATTTGTCTTGTTTGAGTTTGACTTAAAAGGCTGTAAAAATAACGTCATCCGTGGCAAAACAAGAAGATTGAATACAGGTATTCCGCTTTTGTTTCATTTATCGTTGTATTTGATTTTTGGATCATTGTTTCTTTTTTCCATGATAAGGAAATTTATTACCGAATTCTAATATTGATGTGCTCACACTACTGCAGGAAAAATACTGTGTAATTTAATTATTATCGTCTCCATCGTCTCTGTTGAATTAAATTAATCCCGGTTTGCTTAATTTTACGTGAATTGCGGGAGCATTGTTTTTTATGAATGTCTTCGAAGAAATTATTACGAGATGTATATCTGATCAACAGTTTGTTGACACACTTTTCATTCAGTTTTATATGTAGTACAACAAATATTTCTAATTAGTTCATATATTTTTAAAAGAAATTTTCTTAAAAAATATATTTAAACATATCAAGTATATGCTAATTGAAAATGTTTGTATATATATAATTAATATTAATAAATATTATATATAATTCCTTACAATTATCTACAGCTCCTTAAATTTTCATACAATTTTTCACAGAGAATTTTAGTACAATAAAACTATTCTTCTGTATGAAAATTTATTTGACATAAAAGACATAAAACTAAGCTTTAAAATTTTAAACTGTTTTTTAACTTTCATTCAAATTATTTACTTCATTCTGTATCAAATATATCTGAACCTGCTTCGCATGTTTTGTATACATTTTTTTATTTAACATCTTTTGCATGTATTTAAGAGGTAAAACCACTCTAGGATTTTTAAAAAATCGATTTCTTCTTTTTTTTTGCTAAAACGATACTTTAGGGTCATAGAAACAGAATACCATTTGATTTATAGTGGAAAACAAATTTTAAAAGATTCAATTATCAATTTTACCGCAGCTTCTCAGAGCGTGGCTTTTGTATTACTTTTCATGATTCATGGCTTTTGTATTACTTTTACCATTTAAAATAATAAGTTTACCTGTTACCTACAAAACAAACGGTTATAGAGGAAGACAGAAGAGGAGGCCAACATCGACCTGGATGGCCAAAGGTATGGTGCAGGAATCGCAGATTAGAGGTAAACAAGAAATTCAAGGATAAAAATGTTCATGAAACTTTAAACGCGTTTGTCTCAAAACCACTTTTGCCATACTGGGAGGACGGATTTTTCTGTGACTATTGGATCGAATTGAAATTTTTACAGTAGATTCACAACAATATTCTCTTTTGAAGCACGTAAACTTTTTTTTTATAAACAATTCAATGCTCATTTTTAATGCAAAAAATCGATTCAGTTCTTAAAACATGCATAACTTCTACAAAAATTGATGAAACAAAAAACCCCTACGTACTTCCAAAGCCAATTGTATATAGATTATATATTTTTTTGATTTTTTATTCCAAGTCTCACACATTGCGAAAAATCCGTTCTCCCGTGACGATGTTTCTACAAAAGCTGTTTCCACCGATGGGCTCTGTCGCCCCCATTTTGTACGATAATGACAATAAAAGAAATTAGTTTTCGTACTTCAATATGTGTTAAATAAACCCTCTGAAATGAAATTTCTTTCTGTTTGTCGTACTTCCAAAATAAATTGTAAAATTTAGGTCTTTTTTTCTGGCTCTAGAGTGGTTTTATCCCTTAACCTTATTAACATCCCTTCATATAAAGTATATTTAAAATTTGAATTATTATTATTCAAATTTACTTACATTATTTTTTTAAATTTTGGGTCTAATTAAGTTTCGCAAATATAGCGGTCATATTGTAGTAAAAATAAGAATTTTTGTCTTCTAATTTGTAATTTCACAAATATTCATTTGATTTTGTGAACATATGGGTATTTTCGTGACAAAACATGAACAGAAACTTGCATTTGAAAGAAAAATAAGGATTCTGTAAAAAGAAACTACTTTGAATCATTATGCTTTCATTTACGTTAGTTTTGTTACTATTTTACTGTTAGGGTAGCTAAGTATATGAAACACTACAAAAAAAAATAAACAATAACAGCTCCATTAAATTTTTAACTGTAGTCAAAAATCCACCATGGGAAAAGAAATGTTATCACTCTAGAAAGTATACAACTCTTTCTAAGAGGTTAATCAAATGATCTAATATTAATTTAAATTTAAAAAAAGATTAATTAATAAAAATAAGTACTTTTGTATAATTCATAAAATAAGAATATTTCTAACAGAAAAATTGTAAATACTAAAATTTTCGTGATTATGAAATTTAGAAAAATAATTTAAATAAGAAAATTGCTAGCAGAGAAATTTTAAATATTCTTTAAACTAGAAAATGTAATTCCTGTTAAAAATATGTATTTTAAACTTGCTCTTATTAATACAATAATTATTTTCCTACTCCAACGCGTTGGCATGCAGTATAAAACATTGGGAGTGTGTGCCATATGAAATATGTTCTGCGTTCGTATATTCTGCACATTAAAGCAACCAAAAAATTACGTGTTGTAATATAAATGGTCTACCTTCTACAAACTTACAAAAATCACGAGAAAAATTACTCTCATACGTCTCTTTTTATTCATCTACTACTCGCAATCCAAAATTATCACCATAAATATTTTTGCAAAATTTTTGGTCGTTTGTTTTTCTATTATTTTATACATAGTTTATACTTTGTGTCCAATTATGTACAAATTTATGCCAATTGCGTATGTTCACAAATACGGTGGACAAATCATGTCATATCATCAACAAAATTATTTATAAATAATTGTTCTAAATAATAACTGTTCTGGTATTGAGTCTGCATATGACCCTATTAAATAATAAATGGAAATGTTATTTCAGATCAATTAATTAATTCCGCAAATAAACCCCACTAAAGAATGATGTTTTTCATACCATCATTAAACATACAGTCATTGTTTTCACGGTCTTATCGGAAGTCCTAAGGATTACAAAGCCAAAGAAAGAGTAAAATAACGCGTATTATATTGTATACATATGGATAATAAGATTAATACGGTCGTTTTGGAATTACTATTTATTTGAATTTGAAAAAAATAAGAATTAGCGGAAAAATAGATGACAGCCTTTGAAATGAAAAGAAATGTTCCTTTGGTTTTAATAAGACATACAGGGTATTCCATTCAGGTGTAACCTCCTTAAAATCTGTTTTAAGTATGAAAATGCAACAAGTATTTTATACGTCATTTTGATAATATTAAGTGAGGAATATGTGGTCAATATTTATTATTTAATGTAAAACCATTTTTACATTAAAGTGGTTTTAATTTAAAACCAATGTACTGTATTTGGGATATTTGGGAAATTTTTTCATTTTTGACATTTTTGACATTTTTGACATTTTTGACATTTTTGACATTTGTAACATTTGTAACATTTGTGACATTTATGACATTTATGACATTTACGACATTTGTGACATTTGTGACATTTTTTACATTTTTGGCATTTGTAACATTTTTGACATTTTTGACATTTGTGACATTTGTGACATTTGCGATATTTCTGATATGTAGGACATTTGGTAAACTTAATGCTTTAGAAGTTTCTTTATTTAAGTATTTGGGAATTTGAACTTCTATTTGAGCTTAGAGAACTACGTGAATTTAGAGAATTTGTGGAATTTGATAAGTTTAGAAATTTGAAGAATTTAAAATACTTAAGAAATGAACTTTCAAAATTTAAAAATTCGCGAAATTGAATAGTTGGATATTGAATAATCAAAAAGTTCGCATATTTATGGAATATAGTAATTTGAAAAATTGCGCTTTCGAAAACCTGGAAATTCAAAAATTTCTAAATTTTTAAGATCAGAAGTAGCTGGCGAATTTGAAAATCTATGAAAATTAGTGAAAATGAAAATTTGTAAACGATTTCGTCAAGTCTAAATAAGTAAGCCGATCGTAGTAACCCAGATTTTTAAACGATTGAGAACCGCTGCAGAACATCGGATACTCGTACTATTATATATTCTCGCAAGAACCATTAAACTCGTAATTCTCGCATGTACCATTAAACCTCTTGGCCGCTCTATCGGATGACTCGTTTACATGAAACCTCTTAACACGAGCTGATTCGTTTGCTAAGAGACACAAAGCTCTTGCTGTCAAGACCTGCTTCCTGTTTGCTCCGTATACACCATGCTCTAAAATCTAGATGTATCTTATCACAATACAATCGTCTCCATTACACCACCGCCGACAATGTCCATCTTTCATGACGTGTCAAAGAAAGGTAAAACGATATGTTTGACATATGGCATTCTTTGTATCTAGCAACCCAATCACCCTGCAGCAACGTCACTGAACATTTCACATGTGCACCGACACATGTGCAACGTTTATTAATAGTGAACCAGATAGTCAAACGCCAACTCAGCACATTTTCTTGGCATTAGGGTAATTTTGGAAGGTAGACTCCGTGACTGAGATGGACCACCTCGATATTTTTTAAAATACCCATTATATTTCACAGCCGCTACCTTTTTTTAGTTCTGCACATTACTCTTGCTCATCTTATGCTCTTTTTCTGACTACCTTGTTACTTATTTTTTATTTTTGTGTTTAAGGTTAAAGAATGTTTACATGGAACGTAAATATTTCATCCTCCTAATTAAAATTGAGGTCACATTTCCCTTGCAATTTATAATTTTAGAATCTTTGTGACGTGCGAAGGTTGACTCGCGTTAGGTTTCGTGATATATTTTCAACACAAATCATATCTCTATTTTGTCCTGCAATTGATTATATTAAATGAGTGGATTTTTATTCTGTCAATGTATACTGTTTATTCAGAATGGGGTTTATTTTTATTATATCCATTATATTTTATTTTATGCTATTTTGTTTATTTTCAAATGAAGAGAATTTTTATTACGTCCATGTATTTTGTTTACTTCAAATCAAACCACGGTCAGAAAAGTCCTTACAATTGTGGCAACTGTACGTTTATTCGATCTAAAAGGCACTTAAAATTTGTACATTGGCTTTATAAAAATTATTTTCCATATCCATGTACTTCGTAAGATATGTTGGAAAGTCGCTTACAAAATATTTGACGAATAAATCTTAAAACAAAATGTAAGAAGAAAAACTGAAGGAACTGGAAGGAAGAAAAAAGTTAAAATTGTTTCAATGGTAAACTCACGCCAAAAAGATAAAACCTACGCTTTATTAGCCAGATAATACTGTAACAACTTCACTATTGAATATTTCATAAACTATAAACCTTTTGCGAAGCCAAGGATCATTAGCTCTTTGAAACTATATTTTTACGCAAAAGGTCGCAAAAATGTCAAAGTCACAGTTCAGAACATCTTGCAATTTGTTTCTCGCGTTATTCTTTATTCCTTCCTTCCTAAATAGCGAGGAAATCATCAAAATTTTCTATTGCATTCACCACTGTTGTCTCCGACTTCTACCGATCGAATAATTTAAATAGGATTATAGATTGAGAATTTCTGATCCCTTCAAAAGGTACTTTGTGCTTAAGACACGTATTTTAGGTGGAAATTAACGGATTTCCTAGCAGCCTCTCGCAGAGCTTTAAAATGAGTAATGAAGGATGGATTGAAGTACCATTACAAGGAAACGTGAGATTTTGCAGCTTTGCGCGTGCATTTATTCAAAGAAACGACGCAGTTCTCGATTTACGTCTAAGAAATTTGTGTTATAATCAATGGAGAGCAGAATCCTTAACAAGACATGAATGACGGCGATATTACTTTGAATATTACCATGCATACACATAGTCAGGTTATCAAAGGAGCAGAATTTGTCTCAAAGGAAAGCCGTACTTTGAATGGATTTTAGATTTAACGTACAAAATATTAACTAACAATTGCAATTTAATTTTTTTGTGATTTAAATCTGCAAAATTCAATATTTTCCTCTGGAGTAGAGAAATAGATCTTTTTCTCTAGGGAGAAAGGTAAATACCCCTCCATGTCCCTCTTTAGTTACACTTTAGCTTAAGTGATTCTTTCTTTCTCTCTATGATGCATAATCGTATTATAATTTTTCGAAATATCACCTATGTTATTAAATATTTGTTCACTTACCTATTTGAAAATACTCGTATTTCTCGAAAGTATAAATATTATGTGAAAATATTTGATGATATTCGTTAAAAATAAAAACACTACCTAATCAAAATTTCAATTGCTCCAGTATGGTTCTCAAAATGTTGACATATAAATAATAGTGTAAAGAAGTTCTTTTTAAATTTGTATGCGTAAGAGATACCTTGAGTTTTGGTTTTGATGGTGCTGTGTAAAACTGTTTAGAATCACTGGTTTAGAGAAATGGTACTCGAACAGTAGAGGCGTGTGTAAGTAAACCGCCACACCAGAGAGTCACGTTCAGAATGTAGTTCATTACAAACCACGTAAACTAAATAAACTTGTATTAATTACTATGAACAATTGTGGACATGAAGGATACCAATAATAGGTAGATAAGAAATCTGTTGTTCACGATCGTGTTTATCGTAGTAGCCCTGAGCAAACATTTATGTATAGCAATTTATATGTTTTGCATGTATAGTGTTTATTATTAAATCTAACATGTGTGCATATTTTTGTAGATATAAATAATTGCTGTATTGCGTTTTCTAATTTGAAATTCTTATTTTACTGTGGTAATTATAATTTTTACCTTCTTGTTTTTTTTTAACCTTTTATGCCTAGACCTACTTTTGTCTTGTTGAAGGGCCTTTTCGACAGATAAAAAATTACACGTTTCAGTTTAATTACCAACTGAAGTTTCAATAAATAGGTAAATATCAACTAGTTTCAACTGATATGTAGCTTCTTCGAATTTTCCATGCATTTGTTTTATATCGTAATTATTATATATAACACTTGTTATTTACTTATTTGTTATAAATTATGTTTCATGATATAGCTATAGAGCTATCCTTAAATTTTTGCTTCTTGCATATATAATTCTAATTATTATTTATTATTTGTGTATTATTCATTATACTATTTTTCGCAGGTTATTTATTATTATAAAAATAGCTTCTATAGTTTTGTTAATTATAAACAAAATATATTTATTTTACTGTAATAAAATTTCTTGCTTCATATTCATGTATTTCCTTCAAGTTTATTATACAATTTAATAAACGTTTTCATTTCCTTCACGTCGGATATGTATATTATATTTCAGACAAAGTTACGGAAATTGTAGACAAAGTTAGAAAAATCAGACAAAGTTACGAATAATGTAGATATCTACGTTATAATAACATACAGTTGTGGACAGCTTCGAAAACTTCCACATATTCACAATGAAGTGAAAAAGAAAATTACTTTAACATGCAATTCAACCAAACAGTTTATTTAACTATTACATAAGTATACTGTAGGCATATTGTGATTTTCTCGAACTGAAAATGAAAATTTTATAGGAAGCAATCAAGTCAGTATAATTTTACATCATATCCAAGATAACCTATTCTGCGGGTAATTAACACTCAGATGGCCGGACGCAAGCTCCAACACTGTTTCTGACAAATCCGGCCTTACATGCACAGCCAATAACACATTGCTGAAACACAAATTACGATTTACGTGATTAAACGATAAGCGGATTAAATGTACGAGATAAATATGTCATATGGGTACGGTATAGTACAAAGTGTACATTCCACTCAGAAGCTTGACACGACCTTCACGGGATGCATCAAGATCAGCGGAAGATTATCATACAACCTTGATCTAATTTTGTGTATAATTTTATATCTTTTAAAATATTTGAATGTATTAGTTAAAGCAGATATCCTGTGTAATACATTCGATGTAATTATCCATACGCATGCACGCACGAAGATACATCCACGCATATGCATACATACACACATTCACATGTATACTAAATATAATTTTCTGATGTATTTATATCTATGTGTTCAGAAAGAGACATTTTTGAAGCTTCATTAAAGTTATATTACAACCTAATAATATAATTATAATTAAAATATCACATTATCATACAATAAATAATATTATATTTATAATATATTATATCCTTATAATATAACTTCCGACATTTTATCTTTTGTGCATTGCTTCGATTTTGAAAGGACTTTTCAGTTTCTTGATAAAAGTTGTAATTTCTTGCGACATACTATATGTCAGTACGTGAAAAGTGATACATTAATAGGATGTAAAAATACTCACCATGGTACAGACTTTCGGACCAGAATTTTCGCAAGTATCTGGACAGCTACTACCACATTCATTCCAAACTTGATTTTCGCCGCATTGCGCGTCAACCAAAGTCACTGTTCCAATTTGATAACGATTTATTAGAATTTCATCTTGTAGTTTTGGTGTTGATAAATGACAAGGGCAATTGGATAAATTATATTAACAACCGCGATGTAATTGTATTCGTATGTAATTTTCTACTCATGTTTATTTATTTGTGATATAAGTAGATCAGTAATGGGAGGTCAACTGCGATAATGTGCTAGACATCTACGAATATTTGAAATTCTTTAGTTTGAAGATAAAGAGATTTAGAAATTGAAGGTTTCCAAAAAGAAAATTTGGGCTTTTAGAAATTAGGAAATGTAGGAATATGCATGGGAAATTAGAAATTTGTGTATTTTGGAATTTTGGTGATATGGAAATTTGTAAATTGCGAGATTCGAAAATTTAGGTACTTGAGTATTTGGAAATTTAGGAAATTAAGAACTTGGAGATTTGGAAATTTGAGAAATTGAACATTTGGAGATTTAAAAATTTAGAAAATTACAAATTCGAAGATTTGGAAATTAAAAAAATCGGTAACGCACAAATTTGAAAAATTGGAAAATTCTAAACTAGATTTGGAAATTTTGGAAATTAAAAGCTCGAACATTTGGAAATTTAGGAAATTGAGAACTTGGAGATTTGGAAATTTGAGAAATTGACGATTTAGAAATTTAGAAAATTACAAATTCGAAGATTTGGAAATTAAAAAAATCGGTAACGTACAAATTTGAAAAATTGGAAAATTCTAAACTAGATTTGAAAATTTGGAAATTTGGAAGCTTGAAAAATTTAAACTTTGTGAATTTGGTGATAATTTTGAACAAGATTTGGTCCTTAACCATATCTTTACAGAATTATAATTTCTCAACATTTTAATTATTTACATAATCATGATAGTCATGTCACTTCCTTTTTCAAAAAAATCGAATAACATTAAATGACAGTTTATTGTATAATTCCTTTACTCTTTATTTTCTATACTTATTTCTATGTTAGACTTCAACTATCAAACATTATCTACGAATTCAACGCTATATCATATAATCAGCTAGAAAATAACAGCGAACTTCTTAAGCAAATATTTAAATCAATAATTAAATTGTTACCAAAATAAACATACAATTCTCTTAATATCTTTAAATGATATCCATAAATAATGATTAATCTACAAATGAAAGTAACTTAATCATAAAAAAAATATTAGACATTTAGAGTACAAAAAATATGTCATGTGCTTGTTGTAGTGAAAATATGATTTTAGTATGTTTTGTTTTGTACTTACACACAGAAAAAACTGCCAGAGCGACGAACAAAGCAAAGAGAAAACGGGACATTGTAGTTTTTTATATTTTTTACACTATTCGTTGAATTCTTCCGTCGAGTGTCATGTTATTTCAAATAGCACTGATTTTATACTTATCCCCGTCTTCATATTTGCTTCGTTCGACTTTAATTTATCGATGACTAGTAATACGTAATTATCGTTTACGTAAATAAGAGTTATTACGATATGCATATAAATTGTGCCAAGATATACTTGCAACGATTGCTACATTCACTGTATTATCAGTAGTTCATGATCATCAAATAAATAACTCTAATCTTTGAGCAAAGTGCTTATCAATAATCTCTGTCAAATTTCCTTATTTTTTGAATACATCACTACTAATACATAATATATGCTACTTTACTTCTTCTTAGCTATTATACATAATTCTTCCATTAACTATGTTTATAATATTTTTAATACTGAATATTCGAAACACCAGAAATTGTTTGTATTGATATTTAAAACCATAACATACAGAGAATATCATTGATTGCGTATCTTTAATGAATGATACATTTTAACCATTTCTCATTACAGCTAATTGAAACCTACAATTAAAAAACAAAATTTCTGTATAAAATGACATTTGATAAGTACTATGCTTTCACCAAATAGCGTTTCTTTGTTCGAACATATTAAAATTCAAAAACAACAGTATTATATAACTACGTTGGTATTTCCAAGACGTTCACTGTAAAAGTGTGAAATCTTTCTATTATCTTTGAAAATTAAATAATGAAAATATTTTTAATATTTTTACTAATTCGTTATTTTTGCACCATAAAAATGTTTAAAAAGAATATATGAAAATATGATATTACAGATTATATTTACTATTTTATTTAGCTAGTTATGCTACAATTTAAAAGTAAATAAAAAATCTACTTAAAGTATATAGTTTTCTAGTAAAGTAGTATAATCCACAGTAGTATTATTCTTTTATTTTTTCAGTTTATCTATAAATGTTTTAACTACAGAGAAATTACACAGATTCTGTGGGATTTTATGAATCCATACTTTCTACACATGCTACGTTTGCACACGACATTAGTCACGAATTTCTTGTTCACCGGAATTCAAAATATTTTTTGAAGATCCACTGCGTACATAGCATTGACGTACGTGGTCCATGTTTTTAAATTACACAGGCATATTTCATCATTAAACATCTTGCAAATACGCTTATCTCGTAAATGGCTTCTTCAAAGAATTTTCATTATTCTTTTTATTCGTATTTCTTTGAATCAGTGTAAAGTCTTTATTATCCTTTCAGTCTTAACTGTAATTATCATTCATTACTACCTTTGTCTACACGATATTGTGAACATTTTTATTAGTTAAAGTAACATTGCTTTCAATGGTTAAATGATTGATATAAATCTCGCTTATTGGAGAAATAAATATGATGCACTTGTGAAAGGAATAATCGTTTAATCATAATTTAATCATAAGTCAAGCTTTATTAAAAGAAATGAATTAAAATAAAATCCTTCGTTTACACACACTATTAGTTTAAGAACTGAACATTGATATTATTTTTCTTCTGCGAAACACTCAATATATTCTTATTTCAGAACAAATATTTAATGTTATGCTTTTGTATATAATTTAAATCATTTAATTTAGACTATTAAGAGATTTCTCCTTTCTTCTATAACATATATCACTCTTATACAAAATGTATAAAATACTCAATTTCATTAATCGTGTAATAGGTTGCTTTTATTATGAATCCTAAAAATCTTTTAAACTGTTAAAGCGAGCATTATGACTCATTACGAATAATCCAACTCGACTAATTAACTAAATTCTTCATAAATCGTAAATCTACATATATTTGCTTAATAAAAGAATGAATATGATTACCCAGTAATTAATTTGAATATGCGTGGCCTATATGTATGCGACATAGAATTGCATTTAATATGAAACATCACAAGATCTCAATAAATAGCCAACTCCATTAATAAACATAAATTTGTAAATTTTTTGTAGACGGAAAAAAACAGACTCGTTACTTTAAAATTTAAATAAAAAATCTGACTTCTAAAGACGTATGTTACCGATCACAAAGCTAAACTTTGTACTGAATGTACGTTAACAATAATGACTTTATATCATTTATTGACAAATATATTATTTACTGATCTTTCCAAAGTAATTTGCTTGTTCCGTAGAAATTTATAACTTTTTGCAACGTAAGTATTTAGTGATTATCAAATATAATTTACTGGCGAATTTACATCCTTGTCAATATAATTACATATTAATTTTATATTGAAATATCCACATATGTGAAAACAAGTACTTATTGATTATCAAGAATAATTTACTGGTAAATTTATAATTACTTATTAATTTTATGTTGAAATATGTGAATACGAATACCCAGAATGAACCACGTTCTGTAAACTTTATTATCTCTCATATTAGAGTAAGTGCAAAATTATTTCAGTAAGTGACGGTCATGTAATTTAGCGGTAGTTTTATAAATTACTAATTTCCGACACGAGAAAGTTATCAAATTCCATACGGTCCTATGATTCGAAGGGTGTCTTTAATGGCGAAAATAGAATTTGCTATTAAGTACATGTGCATATTCACTTATACTAATTTTAATATTCTAAGAGGTTTTAAGTATAAATATTACAATTATCACAAGTAAGTAGAATTACATAGAATTTTCATTGAGAGGCCTCAAACGGTAAAACATTAAGACAGCAATACTGTGTGTACTTGAGAGTGACAATATCAGCACATGTGAACATCCTAACAGGACTTTATGGATAATCAGCTTATCTTGTAGGATTGACAGTTTATAACATGTACCCACTTATCCCCTTAAGTAACATTTGATGTCTTCCGTGTGAAGTATTGGAAACTATTTAGCGACGTTTTCGGAAGCAGTACAAGTTCTGCATTTAACGAGGTGGAATGGCGTTAATTGAGTTGTAAAAGCATTAGTATTCCTTCAATTATCGATCACACATGCGCTGAAGAAGATATAGAAATTTAATAGTTATAAATTATATTACAAAAAATATGCAATGCTTATGTCTTTTACGTAATAGTAGCTGAAATGTGTATTTGAGGTGCGATTATCTTTAATTTAATAGTTCCCGAATATACAAACCACATAATGTTAATTGTTAAAATAAGTTATTTGATCCTGAACTGATGCTATTTTTAACGCGAAATATTTTGTCAATAAATGCTGAAACTGTAACGTCTAATTAATTACATTAAATGCCAATTCAACATCGATTTTATAAAAATGAGCATTTAACATTTTCTACGAGTATGAGCGTATTCATAATTACAACAGAGTGACCTGTTTAATACACGGTGGCATGAACTTTTATCGATATTCTTTTACTTTATTGCTGCAGAACCATTCGTGGAATTATTTGTCCGCAGCTGCCATGTAGGTTATCTGCTGGTGGTAATTAACCATGGCTTGATAATATTAAAACAGGACAGATAAAATTTTTGAAGCTTTGAACCGGGTAGTTATTATAAGTAATTATTATAATAAATCCGGCAACATTCTGTGTACATATTTCATTGTTTTCAATGTTCGTATCCGACATATGTGACAATCATGCGACCGTATATTAAATCAAAGGACATGAAATATATTTCATATGCTAATTAAATTAATACAAGAACTTTTCATCTCTAATCTGCTGCAAAAACAAAATGAACGATTAAATTTCACAACTGGATTCTATAATATTTCTGATTTCAAATATTTTGTGACAATGTATTTTTCACTCTACCAAACACAAAATCGCAAATATTGAAGTCGTATATTTGATAGCTGTTCCGGATAAAGATGACACTTGCTTTTCCATTATGAGTAAGTCTTGTTTCTTATCAGGTAAGTATAAAAGATTTGCAGATAACAGCGTTTTATAATTATCTCCGTTTTTTCACGATGTGTGGATTTTTGTTCTTCTGTCACATTACTGCCAGTTATTTTGAGCTTACTACAAACTGTAAAGTAGACGTTCTCTTGTATCGAGATAACGTGAATAATGAATTAACGTATGAATTTAACGTATTATTTACATCAAATTGTCTATATAATTATAGCACATTATCACCAAAATAATGTTCCCTGATCTGCTTTTTGTATTTCAGAATGAGAACACCTGTAAAGCAACATTTTTTATTTCTCAAAACTTGCGGAAAAATGTTTACAGGGAAATTTCTTATTAGTTTCTATGAAGCAACTCATATTGAACGTTGCATATATTTCGCATAAGGGTTTAGATAGTGTAAAAGAAATTTTACTGTTCTGTTATAGTCTGGATTTTAATTATATTGCAGTCCTGAATTTGCAGAATGATCTACTAACATGACATAATGAATTGCTCATTATGGCATCAGGTCAGTTTTAATTATTGAAGTGCATTTTATAATGTGATGTTATTTTTGCTATTCGCTCTAATTTCCGTATACTTGTACGAAACATATGCCCGTTTTGATTTATATTCAACGCATTTTAAACACAGAAAAGGCATATTAAGAACATACACAACTATATGTTATAATGATAGTTTATTTAGCCAATAAACGTGTTACAGAGTTATTAAATTTACAAGTTTGGCCAATTTCTGTTCTTGCTTACGTACATTAAACCTAATATTAATAATGCCATTTGTAGAATCGGGAACATATTTAAATGGTGCATTTATCCTCCGCATTCAGTCACAGGAATACAATTCCCATCATAACCTCTAATAAAACCATCTGCACAAAAGCATCCGTCAACGCATGGCTGAAATGGAAACAGTGCTCCAATTATAAATTAATAATGGCACTAAAATAATTTCTTTATTACGCCACAAATTGTAAATACTAACATAAACACACCCATACGGGGCGGCGTTCTCGCAAGTAGGTTCGCAAGCTGATTCACACGTCCTATACACTAAATTAGCGCTGGCATCACAAGGATCTGTATCAGAATCTGGATCCGAATCTGGATCAGAATTAGCATCCAAGTCTGGATCAGAATTAGCATCCAAGTCTGGATCAGAATTAGCATCCAAGTCTGGATCAGAATCTGGATCAGTATCTGGATCAATATCTGGATCAGAATCTGGATCAGAATCTGGATCAGAATCTGGATCAGAATCTGGATCTAATCCAACTACGAGAGCGTCTGTAATGCAAATGAAATATAATTTATCACATACACAAAGATGTAGGTAGCATACAGAAATCTTTCAATAAAGAATTTAAAGCAACATATTCAAAAACAGATGTTAAGCATATTAAATAAGAGAAACAAAATACAGATTTTCTTTGAAATCGGTTAATAATAGGAAGAAATGAATTGTAAAGTAAATGCCTTGAAATGTCATACTCATAGTAATATATAATAAATTATCAAATATCCAATTTTCAATCGTTTATATTTAAAAAGCAAAAAGTTGTACAATTTGAATGCCGCAGACTCAAAATTGCGCTATAATATGCTTTTATATTACTTTAACATACAAACAATTAGAAATTACAAGTTAAAAATGGATTGATACGTCGTTCGCACCAATGATGAACCAGTCGTTCTGTATTAAAATAATGATTTTTATAATATCCAAAATTTCAAATTAATTTTATATTTCATTTTTCTGTATATTTATGCTATCAGATTGCATTTGAACATTTAACATTTCCAAATTAATTGCTTCTTGTGGGAAAAATTAATATATATTAATTGAAAATAGAAAGTGGAGGGTTGTTCATTTGAAACAAGGATCGTAAATGAGAAGAAATTAATTCTAAAATTTCAATCTATTTTCATCCACATATGGAGTTACTTTAACATAAACAAAATCGTTCACGTTTAATTACTCACCGAAAATTACCAGAAAGGCAAACAAGGTAAGTACAAATTTAGACATTTTGTATGCTGTTGGTTTAACGTTTCAGCTGAAACTGTCGAGGCTTTGGAGGAAACTTCCTTTATACCAGCAGTTATACCAGCCAATGTCGTCTGTTCATATTTGTCACACTCGAGTTTTTTTAATTAACATAAAACGATAAATATTATATAGTTTATGTTTACGGTTTAACGATAACAATATGTTAGCTATAAGTCTTGGGCAAAAGTGGAACACGTGTCAGGGACACCGTACCCCGGATTTTGATCTGGTTTTTGGGGGTTTTAAGATATTGATGGCATGAACCTATGTCTGTCATTAAAGGTCGATGCACTTGTTTTGAAAATTGCCAAAGGTGCCGCTCCTCGTGGCGGATGTCCCGACGTCATGGTGCTGCGTGGCGCGTGCAAAGCGATAAGGGTATTCTAGAAGGATCTGGCCACTGAGTGGGGAAGATATTGCATCCTGTAAATACGAGTAAACAACAACTACAACCGAGTTATAGCGTAAAAGGTAGAATTAAATAATGATAAACTATTTGTGGGCGTAAAATAAAGTTAATATATATTCTTCTAAGTCTGTGATATAATTGCCTTGCTCACGCTAAGACGTCTACAACCAGAATATCCCGAAGAGGACATTTCTATCCTTAGGACCCTCTTCGCCAGTCTAGCCTGCGAACTGTTTATAGTTTGTAACGAGGCACTTTTGCCTCGTTACGAGTGGCCACCAGGCCCGCCGGCCTCCCTCCTCCGCCCAGGCGATATCCTCGCCGCCAGAGTGAATGGAGAAATGATTGTGTTTATATATTCTTTTTATAAACGACGCGTCCCCCCCCATCCCCCTCCCCCCATTCTACCCCGTCGACGCGCAGCTGCAACCGGCAGAAGAGGAGCCCACGTCCCCGGTCGCGAGGAACCTCCACCCGGGCGATGGAAGCGCGAGATGGGCCCATCGGAGAACGCCAACTGCCCGCTGACCGGTCGTCGTGCCACCCCGCCAGCCTCCACGGGGACGACCGGCAGCCCAAAGAAGAGGGATGCCAGACCTGGGGACCAGCCACCCCAGCCACCACCCGAAGGGGTCCCAGGACCTGGCCACCAGAGGAGCGCGGTGGCCCATCTCCAACGCCGAAATCCTCGGGGAGGGAGAACCCCGCGCACCGGGAGACAAGCAACGGAGACAAGAGGAGAAGCAAGTGGGCTACCAAGGACAGTAGACGCCGGGACGCCCCGTCATCCCCCCGCCCACGCCTAGTTTCTTTTTGTACGCGTGTTTTTTTTATATTGAGTGTGTGTCACCGTGTGGGAGTGTGAGGACACTGCCGCCCAACTTTTGTGGAACTGGAAGGACCTGCACTTGTCCAGGTAGGGCTTGACCTCCTGGCAGTCTGCGCCGTTCCTTTTTGTGGGTGTACGTGAGAGTGCATGTGTGCGGGTGGTACCTTGTGAAAGGACCGCCAGCTCGGCGACGAGGACCTATGAGGCCGCATACCGTTTATTTTCGCGCCTCCGGACCGCGCCGTGTCGCGCCGCGCCATTCGGTACCGGTCCCGTAATTTCTCGTTCTTTTCCGTTTTTTTTTTATCTTTTTCTTTGTAATTTCGAGTTTAGGACCAGCGTCCCCCCCTCTTGTCCATACCGCCGAGTGGGTGTGCTCCCGTGCGTGCGTCCGCGTTCGTTTCACCGTCGCGCTTCTTTTCTTTTTGTATCGTGAGCCCCCGCGCCGCGAAAAACCCTTCGCGTTTGGCGAGTGCGGACCCTTTTCCCGGCTGTAATTTGTACCGCGCGGGGCTCAGTTCGATTCCGTTAACTTGGCTCATTTCTGCCACGATTAAAGATTACCCTTTCAATAATACTCGCGGGTCGTCTAATTATTTCTTGACCTCCCCTGATTTCCTCTTTCGCCTGAACAGCCGGAAGGGCGAATACCCCGGACGAGTGCCTTCGCACTGGCGCCCGGAAACAAAATCGTCCGTGGTCGTGTACGTAGGTAGCCGGAGGGCCACTTTCCCTGGTCGCCCTCCCCCGCAGGGAACTTATTCTTCGTTCCCCGGACCAGTACGTCACAAGCTTTAATGGTTCCCTTCAAGGGCCATTGACAAAACGTCGATGGTCTACGTTCAACTTTCTAATATACAAAATGCTAGTTTTCGAATTTTCTTACAGTTCGTCTGCTAAATTAGAATTGAACGAAACGTGAGAATGAAACTGGGTCTTCAACAAAAGGTTCTGTTATAGACTCTGTATAATTTTAGTCACTTTTGACCTAACCAAATGTTTATCCTTATCCATCGCCAACATCCAGTATTACTAACCGTTCACCTTTCAACTGTCTCTTCTTTACGCCGTCATAGTCATAGTTCATAGTACACATCCAGAAACACTGCTTTCTTTTCCACCTCCACAACCACCATTCCAAGCAAGTTCCCAAAATTCATAAATAGCCCTACTTTTCCGTCCTACAGCGAGTCTAAGATTTTCTCAACACATTAACAATAATTATATTGTCACATTTTGTAATAAAGATATATTTTTCTACGGACATCGATTTTTAAGTGTATTTCTTTTAAGTGATACCCTATCCAGTGAACTCAGTTTCGAGGAACTGTTTCCAAACCGGGTATAACAGTTCGACAACAAATATTCGATCAACGTGGAACGAGGTAGTTTAATGTTTTTGCTAGAAATAATTCTAGCAAAGTTTCGAAGCTCCTTATAGACCTTAAGAACGTATTTCTTAGGGCTCAAAACATGGAGAACGTCCTGAATATTAATTTTAATTACTTGCACTACAGCGAACTTGATATTTATTGATAAAAATTAACATATGTGCACAACTTCGCAATAAAGAACATATTTTCAATTACACGGCAAAAGCATTTACATTTGTACTGTGAGGTCAGTTTTAATTATTGAAGTGCATTTTATAATGTGGTGTTATTCGTACTATTCGATCCAATTTCCGTATACTTGTATGAAACAAATACCCGTTTTGATTTATATTCAACGCATTTTAAACACAGAAAAAGCATATTAAGAACATACACAACTATATGCTATAATGATAGTTTATTTAACCAACAAACGTGTTACAGAGTTATTAAATTTACAAATTAGACCAACTTCTGTTGTTGCTTTCGTACAGGAAATCTAATATTACAACAATGCCATTTGTAAAATGGGGAGCATAATTGAATGGTTCATTAATATACTTAACATTCGCTAACATCAACACATTCCCCATAAGAATTTCTCACCATAGGATATACACAGAAGCATCCTGAAACACATTCCTGAAATGGAAACAGTGTTCCAATTATAAATTAATATAAGGTACTAAAATAACTTATTATTTATTACACCGAAAATTGTGAATGCTAACCTCATTACTACAGAAAGGTACGGTGTCTTCACAAGTAGCTTCGCAAGGTTCATGACACTCGAAATTATCTTCAAAGACTCCATCACAATCCCCTGCAACTTCTAAAAAAAGATATGCAAATGAAAGATACTGTACATTATGAAAAAGTCTGTAATGCAAATGAAAAATAATTTATCACAAACATAAAGAAGTACGTAGTATACAGAAGTCTTTCAATAAAGAATTTAAAACAACAAATTCAAAAAACAAAAGTTAAGCATCTTAAATAAACGAAACATAATACAGATTTTCTTTGAAATCGGTTAATATTAGGAAGAAAGTGAATTACAAAATGAATACCTTGAAAATGTCAGTGCTCATAGTAATATACATGTGTATCATACATTACCAAATATCCAATTTTCAATCGTTTATATTTAAAAAACAAAAAGTTGTATAATTTGAATGCTGCAGACTCAAAATTACGCTATAATATGCTTTTAATTACTTCAACATATAAACAATTAGAAATTACATATAAGTTACAAATGGATTGATACGTTGTTCGCACCAATGAAGAAACAGTCGTTCTGTATTAAAATTATGAGCGAAATATGCCTATGATTATTTTTATAATATCCAAAATTTCAAATTAATTTGTAGTATATTTCATTTTTCCGTGTATTTATGCCATTATATTGCATTTAAACATTTTACATCTTTAAGTTAATTGTTCCTTGTGCGATAAATTATTATACATTAATTGAAGACAGAAAGTGACGCGTTGTTCATTTGTGACAGGGATTGCAAATGAGAAGAAATTAATTCTCAAATTCCGATCTATTTTTATCCATACTTAAAGTTACTTTAATATAAACAAAATCGTTCACGTTTAATTACTCACCTATAGCGAAAATCACCAGGAAGGCAAACAAAGTAACAGTAAATTTAGACATTTTGTATGCTGGTTTAACGTTTCAGCTAAAATTGTCGAAGCTTTAGAGGGAACTTCTTTTATACCTGCGACTATACCAGTTAATGTCCTCTGTTTATATCTGTCGTACTCGAGTTTCCTTAATTAACATATAACGATAAATATTATATAATTTATATTTACAGTTTAACGATAACAGTATGTTAGCGTCAAGTTGTGTGCAAAAGTGGATCACGTGTCAGGGTTATCGTACCCCGCACTGTCACGTGGTTTTCAGGGGTTTTAAGATGTTGATGGCATGAACCTATGGCGAAGGATTGGTGGAACCGATAGCCAAGGACCGCGACCCATTCTAAGAGTCGCGAATGTTATGATTAGAGGTCGATGCACTTCTTTTGAAAATTACCAAAGGTGCCGTGCCTCGTGGCCGATGACCCAATGTCATGGTACTGCATGGTGCGTGCGAAGCGATAAGGGTATTATAGAAGGATCTGGTCACAAAGTGGAGAGGATATTGCATCCTTTTTACGGAAACGGTCGTGTCAAGTGCAATTCTGACTGTTACGTCCACGACGAATGATAAGGCGATGCCATACCGGAATTCGGTGGTACTGATCTTGCGGAAGATGCGAATCAATGGTGTAACATTGTGGAGAAGATCACTGAAAAACTTCTTCTTGTCACAAAGACTAAGTCTAGCTACCCATGCATTGACGGGTGCTGTCAAAAAATGGTATAAAGGATTGGAGGGTAACCGGAGGACATGGACAACGTTCCGAGAAGACCCGTGTTCGGTGTTTGTGTTAGAGGACAGACTTTGTGAAAGACTATCACGTGCGGTAAATTATAACAGTGATGTCGTAGTGTCATACTCCGAGAACGCTCGAAACAAATTAAAATATTACGGACAGGCACAGATTACTTTTAAACCGCACGAATTGATTAATGTTGTGATATGCCATGTGAATGATGCTAATGTGCGCCATTCGCTAACGAACGCGCGGTACACAACTACTGCGGATTTGCTAAGTGGCATCTCAAACTCTGTGATAGTGCCATCAACGGAAAAGGATAGCGACAGTAAAAGTACATCATACAATCGTCGCGATCAGATCCCGCGGAGAGGTTGTTTCCAATGTAACGAAGCAGGACACCTCCAGAACGACTGTCCGAGAAAACGGAAAGCAAAGGTCTTACCGAAGGTCCCCGTTAAAAAAGTTCAATGTGTCCACATGCACTTTTGAAGAGCCTGAATGCTGGGTGAAGCGAAGAACTCCTCTCGAGGGCAAGGGTACCAAGAAAGTAAACAAATATAGATTTCAAGATCTTCATGCTGCAAGATAACTGCAATGTCATCTGCATATGTCTATATGGGACAACAATGTCCTCTTTGAGTTTATCCTTGATACAACAGATACGAATTGAAAACAACAGCAGGCTGAGGATTCTAGCTTGAAGAATGCCATTATGAATTCAGAGACTGAAAAAATGCTGTACTAGATCAGTTTATTATAAATTCTGTGATGTGTCCTGTGATTTTGGTATTTATCAGGGTGTGAATGAGAAGATTAAGTTGCACAAATGTGCTGATGACCAAAAAAGCAGCAAAAGTAAATTTGTTGATTCAGTGCCCTATTGCAGCAGTTCTGGTTATGTTGCCTGTATTGTGTTGACAACACCTTACCTTCCAGTAACCCTATTGAACTGGTGGTAAAATCTGATAGAACTCTTATCACTAGTTTAAACATTTTTTAATAAGTCTCACAGGGTCGGACGTGTAGTTACTTCATCACTGATCAATCTGGAAAAGGTTGACCGGTTTTAGGCTTTAAGCATCTAGGACTGCATATTTTAAGGCAGTTCGACACGAGAGTCGGTACAGGCAGGATATATCTGGTCATATACATTTTTTACATCTAATATTAAAGTTCATCATTTTAAACTGTGTTTTTAAATTTACTAATCCTATCTTTCATCATAACCTCAAAAAATGAATATATTCTAAGTAGTACGGTCGGAGATATTGAAACGTGCTTGCTCCAGTCACTTTATTTTTTTGCTACTTGTACCAGCTGTCTGATTCCGGCGGGTAGTATTCGTATTGCGGATTTTCATGTGAAGCACGTGTGGTAGAAGGCGACCATGATATCTCCTTTCATATCCTTAACACTATGAATATTTCTTCAGATAGATAGGCCAGAATGGGTAGTAAGCTTTTTTGTAAGGGCTTCCGTAAATTTACCTTTTCCCCCAAGTTTCTCCTTTTTCTCTTTGCGTACACGAGAGCACATCCTCTTTCCGTTGCGACCGACGCACTCACTTTTTATCGCAGTTAATTCGTCGCCATATGGATTCATATCTAAAATAGCTTTGGTAGTTGTTGAGTATCTATCTCCGATGTAATTTCCATACTTTACGTCAAACTTCTCCTCCGATCTTATCGTTAGAAACATTCCTTCGATAGCATCTACTTCCATTTTGTCCGTGGAACCTACATAATTTTTCGCGCAATTCTCCACGTGGTCTGCAAATTCTTCATTATAGTTAAATCTTTGTTTCTTATTTTGCCAATATGTATAACCGTTGCAGTAATTGCTTTTAATAATTAACAAAGGAACAGGTCCAATCCGCACACGCCTGATCTGCTTTTGGTATTTCAAAATGAGAACACCTGTAAAGCAAAATTTTTTATTTTTCAAAACTTGCGGAAAGATGTTTACAGGGTCATATCTTATTAATTTTTATGAAGCAACTCATATTGAACGTTGCATACATTTCGCATACGGGTTTAGAGAGTGTAAACGAAATTTTACTGTTCTGTTATAGTCTGAATTTTAATTACATTGCAATGTTGAATTTCATCATGCAGAATGATTTATTAACGTGACATAATGAATTGATCATCTCATTTAAATATAATGAGTTCGTCTGCTATATTAGAATTGAACGAAACGTGAGGACGAACCAGGGACTTCAACAGAAAGTTCGATAAGAAGTTTTCGATAAATGTGGAACGAGATAGTTTAAGGTTTTTCGTTCACTTCCTTTACATTCGAAGCCCACTACAACTTGGGAGCTAAAAATAATTGCAGCGAGGATTCGCAGTTCGACCTTAAGAACGTGGGTTCAGTCATGGAGAACGTCCTTAATATTAATTTTAATAACTTATTTTGCAGCGAATTTGATATTTGTTGGGAGCAAAAATAAATTTAATGTTGGCGTTTAAGGAAAGTGTTCCTTCAATGCTCACAATAACATTAATAAATGACATTAATTGTGAATACTTTGATGTCATAGATTCAGTGTTAGTCGCGTTATGTAGGTCCGCTTATGGTTGATGCTGCTTGAAATATCTACATTAATGTTTTATAAAAAATTGCAATATTCATCTTTCTTGCGAAGAACAGCATATTTCAGTTTACCACGTAAAGGAACACATTTCGTAGCTTTTTGCGAACATTAGCACGTTCTGTTTTCCGACGCAAAAAGTAACATATGTACAGAATTCTAGTGCTATTAGTTCTAATTTTCGTATACTTGTACGAAACATATACCAGTTTTGATTTATATTCAAGGCATTTAAAGGATCGAAAGGGCATATTAAAAACATATGCAACTATATGCTATAATGATAGTTTATTTAGCTAATAAACGTTTTACGGAATTATTAAATTTACAAGTTAGACCAATTTCTGTTGTCATTTTCGAACACTGAATCTAATATTATAGTAATGCCATTTGTACAATCGGGAGCATATATAAATGGTTTATTTATACAGATTTGATTAACACTGATCAGCAGGAATACATTTTCCGTCACCATTTCTAACTAAACCGTCCTTACAGAAGCATCCTTCCTCGCATACCTGAAATGCAAACAGTGTTACGATTATAAATTAATGTATGGCACTAAAACAATTTATTTATTATGCCATAAATTGTGAAAACTGACCTGAATACAATACGGTGCGAGATCTCCGCATTTAGGTTGACAAGCGGTACCACACGTCTTAAATACTTCATCAGGGCCACAAGCTATTGTGGTCCCTGCAACTTTTTAACAAAAGATATGTAAATTAAACATATTGTAAATTACGAAAAAGTCTGCAATGCAAATAAAATATAATTTATCACATACACAAATAAGGCGATGGTATACAAGTGCCTTTCAATACAAAATTGAAACCAACAAATTTAAAAAACAAAATTTTTAAAGATATTAAATAAAAGAAAAATAATAAAGATTTCCTTTCAACGCGGTTAATAATAGGAAGAAAATGAATTGAAAAATAAATGCCTTGAAAATTTTGGTGTTCATAGTAATATACATTATCAAAGAACCTATTTTCAATCGTTTATACTTAAAAAGTAAAAAGTTGTAAAATTGCGTTACAAAATGCTTTTAATTACTTCAACACATAAACAATTAGAAATTAGATATCTGGTAATGTGTAATTCTAAGTTATAAATTGATTGATACGTCATTCGCACCAGTGAAAAACCAACCATTTCTTATCAAGATTATGAGCTAAATGTGTCTATAATTATTTTCATAAAATCAAAAATTTCACATTAGTTTGTTGTATATTTAATTTTCCGTATGTTTATGTCATCATATTGCATTTAAACATTCTATATTTTTAAATGAATTGTTTCTTGTGCAAGAAGTTAATATATATTAATTGAAGATAGAAATTGAAGAGTTGCTCATTTGAGACAGGTGTCGCAAATGATACAAAATTAATTCTAATGTTTCGATCTGTTCTTATGCATATACAGACCACAAAAAGATCAGTTCTCAATAAATGAAGATACACTTTATGATACGAGGTTATTTTATAACAAACAAAATCGTTCACGTTCAATTACTCACCGATAGCGAAAACCGCCAGGAAGGCAAACAAAGTAGGAGCAAATTTGAACATTTTGTTGTGTGCTGCTGGTTTAACGTTTGAGATAAAACTGTCGATCCTTTGGAAAAAACTTCTTTTATATCTGCAACTACACCAATTAATGTCATCTGTTCACATTTGTCATACTCCAGTTTTTTTGATGAACATAAAATATGATAAATACTTGTGTGTGTTCTCATTTAAATACATCTTGAATCAATTTCTGTACACAGTTTAACGATAATAGTATGTTTCAAAATTCAGGAGGTATATTGCACTTCAGTTAATTACATCGACATCATAATCTAAAGTTAAACAATGTTATATCAATGTATAAATATTGAATATTCATAATTGCATTAAATATTCATAAAGCTTGTATTATGAAGAAGCTGTCAAAAGTTGCTACCTTTTGTAACAAACTGTTGTAACCTTAGTTTAAGGAATTTCTTTCATGAGTAATGATGCGCGTCATAAATTATGCATCATCACACTTGTATGGTCATATGCAACAAGCAGTGACAAAACGGCTCTTTCTTCGCGTATCTCTAATTCAAGTCATAATTGAAATTACGACAGCAAATAGATATGTACTCCTATACGAACGCATCTCCCGAATTTAACTCCAACCGTGATCCAAGTTTTGTATAGTTAAATGGTCACAAACATAGCACGAAAACCAATTAATAAGTGAAGACGAGTAGATAAAGTTTGTTTAAATTTCGGTTGATATATAAAAATATTGCAAAATAGTATACGTAGCATTTGCCCGAATAAATGTACTCTCCGATACTCTATACATAAAAACTGTGGCAATTCGCAATAACTGCTCAGTTTCAATCCCACATCAGGAGCAGTTATGAAGAGTTTACCGTACTTCGTATCAAAAATTTGAAATATTTCGTGAACTATTAATATTTCTTACCGTATAGTTTCATATTTTCTTATGCAAAATATTCCAAATAATTAATGTATACTCAAATGCAAATTAGGCTGCCTTAGAGAAAATAAATGCCATGGGTTACTAAATAGCAAAATTATCGCAAATATTTCGTTTCAAAAACAGGCGATTATGTTGTAATCTTTAAGTTTTTAAAAGGCCATTTTAGAAACTACATAAGAATGTAAGCTAATGTCTTTCACAATTGAAACATGGTAATTTAAGGTCAATGCATTTTGGAAGACTCACACTCATTTGTATTTTAAAATTTATATTTTTGCACACACTGTTTGAGCAAATGCAGTACTTTCAAAATAAGAAAATATGTTTCAGTTTGTAAAATAAGATATTTTGCTGACGTTCCTAAATTATTCTACGAATATGATAAGGGCAAACATAATATAATTATTATGCAAAAAATTGCAATTTATAATTGCAATTATTCTTGCAAAAAATTTGCAATTTACAGGCCAGAAAATGATTAGCTATTTAGCAGAAGGCGTTAGGAACTGGCGGAATTACATTTCTGAAACTAATTAGTGTTGTTTTCCAAAGTAATCTGATGAGTATTACCTGCTATTACACCAAATACACCAAAATTAATATATTTAATATGCAAGAATTTTTCATCTCTAATATGCTGCAGAACAAAATAGACGATTAAGTTTAACAACTAGATTCTTCAATATTTCTGATTTCAAATACTTTTTGACAATGCATTTTTTACCCTGTCAGACGGAAGATAAATATTAATCAGTTGATGAGACATTCTTGCATCGTTATAACATGATCAATGAATTAAATCCTGATTATACCTTCATTATACAAGGTGTGGCCGGATGGGTGGTAAATCCGAGCAGGAGGTGATACTACATCTAAAAATAAGTCGAAAAAAGGAATAACATTTTTTCGTTTAACGCTACGTATTCGAGAAAATCGAATTTGAAAATTGTATGCTGTACGCGTGCACTAGACTGTCTCTTCAAGTCATTGTTCGCTACAAGTTTCCTTTTGCATTCTAATATTGATGTTTCTATTGTTTACATCTTCTCTGCAACCATACGACTTTTTTCTACTGTTATTCATTTTTGATCAGTCAAGCTGTGGCAATGTCTACTTATAGCAACCGCGGACATGCCGATGTGACAAAAGCTTTAGCAGCTTGTCATGGAAATGCAACAGCATCACCTGAATATTATAGGCACCAATTTCCAAATCGTCGCTTTCCAGACAAGAGAGTGATACACAGGACAGAGCAAAGATTAATTGAGTGTGGTTCTTTTCACAATTACCATAAGTCTGGTGGCAGTAGAAGACCCCTAAATTTAGAAACAGAAGTTCTTAATACCTTTGCTAATAATCCTAAGATAAGTATATGAAAATTTAGTGTTCATCATAATACCAGTACCAGAACTATTGGTCGCAATATATAACATTAATATTAACATTTCTTATTTATTATACATATGTAAATCTAAATGTGGTCTAGTGCACGCGTACTGGATAAAATTTTCAAATTCGATTCTCTCGAAAATGAAGCGATAAACGAAAAAATGTTATTGTTTTCTTTCGACTTATTTTTACATGTAGTATCACCTCCTGCCCGGATGTACCACCCGTCCGGCTACACCCTGTATAAATTTAATGTTTTATTTTCGCTAAATTGTCTATGTAATTATTAAATATCATCAGTAGAATAATATTAGCTGCTCTGCATTTTGCGTCACTTATGGCTTGCTGCTATACGTTGCTATTGTACTTACTGCTTAAAACAAAATATCTACACTGATATTTTTTATATGGAATTACGTGTTCCATTTATCTTGCCGGGAACTGCATATGTTAGTTTGCCATGTGAAGGAACACATTTTATAACTTTTTACGAATATTAGCACGTTCCGTTTTCCAACGCAAAAAGTAACAAATGTACACAATTCCGCAATGAAAAATATCTTTTTTAATTACATAGCGAAAGCGCTTACATTTGTAGTGTGAGGTCAGTTTTAATTATTGAAATACATTTTATAACGTGTTGTTTTTCGAGCTAATTTTCTAATTTTCGTATATTTGTATGAAACACATAACCGTTTTGATTTATATTCAACGCATTTTAAACACAGAAAAGGCATATTAAGAACATACACAACTATATGCTATAATGATAGTTTATTTAGCTAATAAACAGGATACAGAATTACTAAGTTTACATATTAGACCAATTTCTGTTGTTGCTTTCGAGCATTGTATTTATTATTAAAATAATTCCATTTGCAGCATCGGAAGCACATATTATCGTTTTATTTATTGATTTGATTTCGGACAGTCTCGAGCTGAAATACATTTGTTGTTGTCATCTCTAACTAAACCGGCTTTACAGAAGCATCCTTTAACGCATGGCTGAAATGAAAACAGTGATCCAATTGTAAATTGTAGCACTAAGAAAATTTATTTATTTCTCCACAAATATTGTTTTGTTAAAAATTTTCATTACTAACCTCAAGACAATTGCACGGTATGGGGTTTTTGCAAGTAAGTGGATTAGGGCTACCACATTCAGTATATTCTTCATTAGGGCCACAAACTACCGCAGATTCTGAAACTGGTTAACGGAGGCTATAATAAATAAAAAATACTGTAAACTACGAAAAAGTCTGTAATACAGATAAGAAATAATTTATCTTGTACGAAAATAAGATAAAAGTATACAAGTGTTTTTCAATAAAGAAATGGAAGTATGAAACTTAGGAAACAAAATCTTCGAACATATTAAATTTAAAAAAAATAATGATTTACTTTGGTATCGACTAATAATAGAAAGAAAGTGAATTAAAAAATAAATTCCTTGAAAATTTTTGTGTTCATAGCAATATACATTATCAAATATCCTATTTTCAATCGTTTATACTTAAAAAGCAAAAAATTGTAAAATTACGTTACAAAATGCTTTTAATTACTTAAACATATAAACAATTAGAAATTAGATATCTGGTAATGTATAATTCTAAGTTACAAATTGATTGATTTGTCGTTCGCACCAATGAAAAACCAACCATTTCGTATCAAAATTATGAGCTAAATTGTGCCTATAATTATTTTCATAAAATCAAAAATTTCACATTAGTTTGTCGTATATTTAATTTTTCCGTATGTTTATGTCATTATATTACATTTCAACATTATGCATTTTTAAATTAATTGCTTCCTGTGCAACAAACTAATATATATTAATTGAACATTGAAATTGAAGGATTGCTCATTTGAAACTGGTGTCGCAAATGATAAAAAATAAATTTTAAAGTTTCGATCTGTTCTTATCCATATACAGTGCACAAAGGATCAGTTTTCAATAAATGAAGATATATTTTATGATACGTGGTTATTTTATCACAAACAAAATCATTCCCGTTTAATTACTTACCAATAGCGAAAATAGCCAGGAAGCCGAGAAAAGTCAAAAGAAATCTGCACATTTTGTATGCTACTAGTTTGACATTTCAGTTAAAACTATCGAGCTTTTGGGCAAATTTTTTGTATACTTGCACCTATACGAATCGATGTCCTCTGTTCACATTTGTCGTACATCTGTTTTTTTAATTAACATTTAAGTACGTCTTGAGATAATTTGTATACGCAGTTTAACGATTACAGTATGTTTAAAAATTCTGGAAGTACAATGTACTCCAGTTAATTACATCGACTTCATATTCTAAAGTTCGACAATGTTACATGCATGTATGAGTATTGAATATTGATAGCACTATTAAATATTCATAAAGCGCTTATTATAAAGAAGCTATCAAAAGTTGCTACCCTTTGTAAGAAACTATTGTAACCTTAGCTCAAAGAATATAAGTCATTGATGAAATAATAATTGCAAATAGAAACTCCTAAATGAATGCACTTCTATAATGAACTTCAACCGTGATGCAAATTTTGTGTAGTTATATGGACACGAACGTAGTACAGAAATCTTTTAACAAGTGGAAAGGTGTAGAAAAAGTTTTATTTTTAGATGGAAGTGCAAGAATATTACAAAATAGTATACACTTGTGTATGTAGCATTTGTTTGCTTAATGTACGCTCCGAGACCCCGTACGTAAAAACTGCGGCAGTTCGCCGTAACTGCACAGTTTCAATCCCACATCACGAGCAGTTCCGAAGACCTCGCCGTATCAAAAGTTTGAAATATCTCATGAATTATTTATATTTCTAACACTATAGTCTTATATCTCCCTATGCAACATGTTCAAAATAATTTGCGTATATTCAAGTGCAAATTTGAAGTTCCTAAACAGTAAAATGATCGCAAAAACGTATTTGCTTCTAAAAGTAAACGACGTTGTTGCGAACTTCACCTCTTAGATATGCGATTCTATGAACTATGTCAGAATGTAAGCTAATGTCTTTAAAGCTGAATTATATCTTTATAACGAAAATACTTCATTAATTTAATAAGTAAAAAGGATGTAAAAAGCAGTAGTTTACGAAAAGAAATTAATTTAAAATGATTAATGCATTTTGAAAGTTTTACTCTTATACGTCTTTCAAAATTTGTATTTTGGTACGTAGTATTCTAGAAAATGCAAAGCTATAGAAAAATTGTGATTTTTTTTTGTGAAATAAGACATTTTTTCGTTTCGCTGATGTTCTCAAACTATTCTATGAACATGATGGAGACAAAAATTCATTCTATGTGTAGTTAAAACTTCATATTTGAAGATTCAAAAAATTGCAATTTAAGGGCCTTAATTATTATTAGCCAATTAGCTGTTGAATATAGAACTAGAAGGAACTAAATTTCTGATAATGATTAGTGTCGCTTTCCAAAGCAATTGAATTACGTTGTGTACGCAGAAGAAAACAAAATTAATTGAATTCGTTTCAGTACGGTACAAGTGACGCCATCTAATAATGAGCTATGGTACTTGTAGGATTGAATTTTGCAAAATCGTGTCGATATCGGAGTATGACGGTCTTTCGAAGTTTCGCCGCAAAGTTAATTCCATGAATTCCATCTTTTAAGCACTCAAGTTAAGAATGGAAATGTCCATAAAATAAAACCTTTTCAATTTTGGATTTTAAGGCTTTTCCAATTAATTAATTTCATTAATTTTAGTTCAGTTTGGCCAATATGATAAAGTATCAACTGTAAAATTGCGGCAACATCGCTAAGTAGTAACATCGCTAATTTTCAATCCTACAAGTACCATAGCTCATTATTAGATGGCGTCACTTGTACCGTTTTGAAACGAATTCAATTAATTTTGTTTTCTTCTGCGTATACAACGTAATTCAATTGCTTTGGAAAGCGACACTAATCATTATCAGAAATTTAGTTCCTTCTAGTTCTATATTCAACAGCTAAATGGCTAATAATAATTAAGGCCCTTAAATTGCAATTTTTTGAATCTTCAAATATGAAGTTTTAACTACACATAGAATGAATTTTTGTCTCCATCATATTCATAGAATAGTTTGAGAACATCAGCGAAACGAAAAAATGTCTTATTTCACAAAGAAAAATCACAATTTTTCTATAGCATTGCATTTTCTAGAATACTACGTGCCAAAATACAAATTTTGAAAGACGTATAAGAGTGAAACTTTCAAAATGCATTAATCTTTTTAAATTAATTTCTTTCCGCAAACTACTGCTTTTTATATCTTTTTTACTTATTAAATCAATGAAGTATTTTCGTTATAAAGATATAATTCAGCTGTAAAAAACATTAGCTTACGTTCTGACGTAGTTCATAGAATCGCATATCTAACAGGTAAAGTTCGCAACAACGTCGTTTACTTTTAGAAGCAAATACGTTTTTGCGATCATTTTACTGTTTAGGAACTTCAAATTTGCACTTGAATATACGCAAATTATTTTGAACATGTTGCATAGGGAGATATAAGACTATAGTGTTAGAAATATCAATAATTCATGAGATATTTCAAACTTTTGATACGGCGAGGTCTATGGAACTGCTCGTGATGTGGGATTGAAACTGTGCAATTATGCCGAACTGCCACAGTTTTTACGTACAGGGTCTCGGAGCGTACATTAAGCAAACAAATGCTACATACGCAAGTGTATACTATTTTGTAATATTCTTATACTTCCAACTAAAAATAAAACTTTTTCTACACCTTTCCACTTATTAAAAGATTTCTGTACTACGTTCGCGTCCATATAACTACACAAAATTTGCATCACGGATGAAGTTCATTATAGAAATGCATTCATTTAGGAGTTTCTATTTGCAATTGCTATTTCAATTATGACTTATATTCTTTGAGCTAAGGTTACAACAGTTTCTTACAAAAAGTAGCAACTTTTGATAGCTTCTTTATAATAAGCGCTTTATGAATATTTAATGGTGCTATCAATATTCAATACTCATACATGCATGTAACATTGTCGAACTTTAGAATATGAAGTCGATGTAATTAACTGGAGTACATTGTACTTCCAGAATTTTTAAACATACTGTAATCGTTAAACTGCGTATACAAATTATCTCAAGACGTACTTAAGTGTTAATTAAAAAAACAGATGTACGACAAATGTGAACAGAGGACATCGATTCGTATAGGTGCAAGTATACAAAAAATTTGCCCAAAAGCTCGATAGTTTTAACTGAAACGTCAAACTAGTAACATACATAGAGTTGTGAATTGTGTACATGTTACTTTTTGTATTGAAAAACGGAACGTGCTAATATTCGTAAAAAGTTATAAAATGTGTTCCTTCACATGGCAAACTAACATATGCCGTTCCCGGCAAGATAAATGGAACCCGTAATTCCATATAAAACATATCAGTGTAGATATTTTGTTTTAAGCAGTAAGTACAATAGCAACGTATAGCAGCAAGCCATAAGTGACGCAAAATGCAGAGCAGCTAATATTATTCTACTGATGATATTTAATAATTACATAGACAATTTAGCGAAAATAAAACATTAAATTTATACAGGGTGTATCCGGACGGGTGGTACATGCGAGCAGGAGGTGATACTACACGTAAAAATAAGTCGAAAGAAAAGAATAACATTTTTTCGTTTATCGCTTCATTTTCGAGAGAATCGAATTCGAAAATTGTATCCAGTACGCGTGCACTAGACCACATTTAGGTTTACATATGTATAATAAATAAAAAATGTTAATATTAATGTTATATATTGCGACCAATAGTTCTGGTACTGGTATTATGATGAACACTAAGTTTTCATATACTTATCTTAGGATTATTAGCAAAGGTATTAAGAACTTCTGTTTCTAAATTTAGGGGTCCTCTACTGCCACCAGACTTATGGTAATTGTGAAAAGAACCACACTCAATTAATCTTTGCTCTGTCCTGTGTATCACTCTCTTGTCTGGAAAGCGACGATTTGGAAATTGGTGCCTATAATATTCAGATGATGCTGTTGCATTTCCATGACAAGCTGCTAAAGCTTTTGTCACATCGGTATGTCCGCGGTTGCTATAAGTAGACATTGTCACAGCTTGACTGATCAAAACTGAATAAAAGTAGAAGAAAGTCGTATGGTTGGACAAAAGATGTAAACATTAGAAACATCAATATTAGAATGCAAAAGGAAACTTGAAGCGAACAATGACTTGAAGATACAGTCCAGTGCACGCGTACAGCATACAATTTTCAAATTCGATTTTCTCGAAAACGTAACGTTAAACGAAAAAATGTTATTCCTTTTTTCGACTTATTTTTAAATGTAGTATCACCTCCTGCTCGGATTTACCACCCATCCGGCCACACCTTGTATAATGAAGCTATAATCAGGATTTAATTCATTGATCATGTTATAACGATGCAAGAATGTCTGCTTTATAGTAAGTAGGAAACTGAAAATAATTGACAGTAATGTGGCAGGAGGACAAAAATACATACTTCATGAAAAAACAGAAATAATTATAAAACGCTGTTATCTGTAAATTTTCTATACTTACCTGATAAGAGTTAAGACTCACTCGAAGCGGAAGAAACAAATGTCACCTTTATCCCGAACAGCTACTGAATATACCTCATCAACTGATTAATATTTATCTTCCGTCTGACAGGGTAAAAAATGCATTGTCAAAAAGTATTTGAAATCAGAAATATTGAAGAATCTAGTTGTTAAACTTAATCGTCTATTCTGTTCTGCAGCATATTAGAGATGAAAAATTCTTGCATATTAAATATATTAATTTTGGTGTATTTGGTGTAATAGCAGGTAATACTCATCAGATTACTTTGGAAAACAACACTAATTAGTTTCAGAAATGTAATTTCGCCAGTTCCTAACGCCTTCTGCTAAATAGCTAATCATTTTCTGGCCTGTAAATTGCAAATTTTTTGCAAGAATAATTGCAATTATAAATTGCAATTTTTTGCATAATAATTATATTATGTTTGCCCTTATCATATTCGTAGAATAATTTAGGAACGTCAGCAAAATATCTTATTGTACAAACTGAAACATATTTTTTTATTTTGAAAGTAATGCATTTGCTCAAACAGTGTTTGCAAAAATATAAATTTTAAAATACAAATGAGTGTGAGTCTTCCAAAATGCATTGACCTTAAATTACCATGTTTCAATTGTGAAAGACATTAGCTAACTTTCTCATGTAATTTCTAAACTGGCCTTTTAAAAACGTAAAGTTTACAACATAATCGCCTGCTTTTAAAAGCAAACATGTATTTGCGATAATTGTACTATTTAGGAACCTATAGCATTTATTTTCTCTAAGGCAGTCTAATTTGCATTTGAGTATACATTAATTGTTTAGAATATTTTGCATAAGAAGATATGAAACTATACGGTAAGAAATATTAATAGTTCACGAAATATTTCAAATTTTTGATACGAAGTACGGTAAACTCTTCGTAACTGCTCGTGATGTGGGACTGAAACTGAGCAGTTATTGCGAATTGCCACAGTTTTTATGTATAGAGTATCGGAGAGTACATTTATTCGGGCAAATGCTACGTATACTATTTTGCAATATTTTTATATATCAACCGAAATTTAAACAAACTTTATCTACTTGTCTTCACTTGTTAATTGGTTTTCGTGATATGTTTGTGTCCATTTAACTATACAAAATTTGGATCACGGTTGGAGTTAAATTTGGGAGATGCGTTCGTATAGGAGTACATATCTATTTGCTGTCGTAATTTCAATTATGACTTGAATTAGAGATACGCGAAGAAAGAGCCGTTTTGTCACAGCTTGTTGCATATGACCATACAAGTGTGATGATGCATAATTTATGACGCGCATCATTACTCATGAAAGAAATTCCTTAAACTAAGGTTACAACAGTTTGTTACAAAAGGTAACAACTTTTGACAGCTTCTTCATAATACAAGCTTTATGAATATTTAATGCAATTATAAATATTCAATATTTATACATTGATATAACATTGTTTAATTTTAGAATATGATGTCGATGTAATTAACTGAAGTGCAATATACCTCCTGAATTTTGAAACATACTATTATCGTTAAACTGTTTACACAAATTGATTCAAGATGTACTTAAATGAGAACACACACAAGTATTTATCATATTTTATAATCATCAAAGAAACTAGAGTATGACAAATGTGAACAGACGACATTGATTGGTGTAGTTGCAGATATAAAAGCATTTTCTTCCAAAGGATCGACAATTGTAGCTGAAACGTTAAACCAGCAGTATACAACAAAATGTCCAGATTTGCTCTTACTTTGTTTGTCTTTCTGGCGATTTTCGTTATCGGTGAGTAATTGAACGTGAACGATTTTGTTTGTTATAAAATAACCTCGTATCATAAAGTGTACCTTCATTTATTGAGAACTAATCTTTTTGTGGTCTGTATATGCATAAGAACAGATCGAAACATTAGAATTAATTTTGTATCATTTGCGACACCTGTCTCACATGAGCAACTCTTCAATTTCTATCTTCAATTAATATATATTAACTTCTTGCACAAGAAACAATTCATTTAAAAATATAGAATGTTTAAATGCAATATGATGACATGAACATACGGAAAATTAAATATACAACAAACTAATGTGAAATTTTTGATTTTATGAAAATAATTATAGACACATTTAGCTCATAATCTTGATACGAAATGGTTGGTTTTTCACTGGTGCGAATGACGTATCAATCAATTTGTAACTTACAATTATACATTACGAGATATCTAATTTCTAATTGTTTATATGTTGTAATTAAAAGCATTTTGTAACGAAATTTTACAACTTTTTACTTTTTAAGTATAAACGATTGAAAATCGGATTACTATGAACACCAAAATTTTCAAGGCATTTATTTTTCAATTCATTTTCTTCCTATTATTAACCACGTTGAAAGGAAATTTTTATTATTTTTCTTTTATTTAATATCTTTAAAAATTTTGTTTTTTAAATTTGTTGGTTTCAATTTTTTATTGAAAGGCACTTGTTTACTATCGCCTTATTTGTGTATGTGATAAATTATTTCTTATTTGCATTAAAGACTTATTCGTAATTTACAATATGTTTAATTACATATCTTTTATTAATAAATTGCAGGGACCACAGGAGATTGTGGCCCTGATGAAGTATATAGGGAGTGTGGTTCCAATTGTGAACCTACATGCGGACCTCGGCCACATTTCTGTTCTGATGTTAGTTTTCACAGTTTATGGCATAATAAATAAATTGTTTTAGTGCCACACATTACTTTATAATCGGAACACTGTTTCTATTTCAGATATGCAAGCCAGGATGCTCCTGTATAGACGGTTTAGTTCGAAGTAGTGACGGAAGATGTATTCCTACTGAACAGTGTTAATCAGATCTGTATAAGTGAACCATTTAAATATGCTCCCGATTCTACAAATGTCATTGTTGTAATATTAGATTTAATGTACGAAAGCAACAACAGAAATTGATCGAGTTCGTAAATTTAATTATTCTGTAGCACGTTTATTAGCTAAATAAACTATCATCATAGCATATAGTTGTATGTGTTTTTAATATGCCCTTTCTGTCTTTAAAGTGCGTTGAATATAAATCAAAATGGGTATATGTTTCGTACAAGTATACGAAAATTAGAGCGAATAGAACGAAAAACATCACGTTATAAAATGTGTTTCAATAACAAACACTGACTTCACACTATAAATGTAAGTGCTTTTGCTGTGTAATTCAAAATATATTTTTTATTGCGGAATTGCGTACATATGTTACGTTTCGCGTTGGAAAACTGAACGTGCTAATATTCGTAAAAAGCTATGAAATGTGTTCCTTCACATGGCAAAATGAAATATGCTGTTCTTCGCAAGAAAAATGGATCGTGCAAATTTTTATAAAACACATTAATGTAGGTATTGTGTTTCAAGCAGCATCAGCCATAAGCAAAGCTACATAACGCGACTAATTTTGAATCTATGACATCAAAGTATTCGCAATTAATGTCATTAATTAATGTTATACTGAGCATTGAAGGAACATTTTCTTTAAACGCCAACTTTAAATTTATTTTTGCTCCCAACAATTATCAAATTCGCTGCAATGCAACTAATTGAAATTAATATTTAGGACGTTCTCCATGTTTGAACCCAGGTTCTTAAGGTCAGACTGCGAATCCTTGCTGCAATTATTTCTAGCTCTCAAGCTGTAGTAGGGTTCGAATGTAAAGGAAGTGAACGAAAAACTTTAAACTACCTCGTTCCACATTGATCGAATATTTCTTATTGAACTTTCAGTTGAAGTCCCTGCTTTGTTCTCACGTTTCGTTCAATTTTAATTTAGCATTACATTGAAATGAGATGATCAATTCATTATGTCGCATTAATAAATCATTCTGCATGATGAAATTCAACATTGCAATGTAATTAAAATCCAGACTATAACAGAACAATAAAATTTCTGTTACACTATCTAAACCCTTAAGCGAAATGTATGCAACGTTCAATATGAGTTGCTTCATAAAAACTAATAAGATATGACCCTGCAAACATCTTTCCGCAAGTTTTGAAAAATAACAAATTTTGCTTTGTCGGTGTTTTCATTCTGAAATACCAAAAAGCAGATCAGGGAACATTATTTTGATGATAATATTCAAGTAAATTTGTATAATGAAGATATAATCCGTATTTAATTCATTATTCACGTTATCTCGATACAAGAGAACGTCTACTTTACAGTTTGTAGTAAACTCAAAAGAACTGGCAATAATATGACAGAAGGACAAAAATGCACACCTCTTGAAAAAGCGGAGATAATTATAAAACATTGTTATCTACAAATCTTCTGTACTTACATGATAAGAATCAAGACTCACTCGCAGCGGAGAATGCAAGTGTCTTCTTTATTCTGAATAGCCATTGACTATATGACTACAACTGATCAATATTTACGATGTTCTGTTTGGTAGAGTGATAAATACATTGTCAAAAAGTATTTGAAATTAGAAATATTGTACTATGTAGTTGTTAAACTTAATTAACTATTTTGTTTTGCGGCAAATCGGAGATGAAAAATTCTTCTATTAATTTAATTAGCATATAAAAAACATTTCGTGTTCTTTATTTTGATGTGCGGTCGCTCGATTGTCACATACGGATATGAACATTGAAAATATAAACATGAATGACACTGAATGTTGATGGATTTATTATATTAATCACTCGTTGATCGAAAAAAGGTACGATCCGAAAACTGCAAATTCTTCGTATTATAAGAGATCCAGTCCATTTCTGTCTTGGATTATAAATGATTGACAAAATAATAGTTAATGATATATAACGATAACTATGCCATAAATTGATCGATCAATTACCATTATAGCAGTGCATGTTTATTGCCAAAACTCTCATCAAATTAAAATTGTTCCGAGAAGTCACGGAAAACATCGGATTAATTTTCCAAATGGTGAGGTATGCTCGTTACATGATGGGGCACACATAAGTTTAATCAAAATCGGCGTGTGCAGATTGGACATGATCCTTTGTTAATTATTAAAAGCAATTATTGCAACAGTTATACATATTGGCAAAATAAGAAACAAAGATTTAACTATAATGAAGAATTTGCAGACCACGTGGAGAATTGCGCGAAAAATTATGTAGGTTCCACGGACAAAATGGAAGTAGATGCTATCGAAGGAATGTTTCTAACGATAAGATCGGAGGAGAAGTTTGACGTAAAGTATGGAAATTACATCGGAGATAGATACTCAACAACTACCAAAGCTATTTTAGATATGAATCCATATGGCGACGAATTAACTGCGATAAAAAGTGAGTGCGTCGGTCGCATCGGAAAGAGGATGTGCTCTCGTGTTCGCAACGTGAAAAAGGAGAAACTTGGGGGAAAAGGTAAATTTACGGAAGCCCTTACAAAAAAGCTTACTACCCATTCTGGCCTATCTATCTGAAGAAATATTCATAGTGTTAAGGATATGAAAGGAGATATCATGGTCGCCTTCTACCACACGTGCTCCAAATGGAAATCCGCAATATGAGTATTACCCGCCGGAATCAGACAGCTGGTACAAGTAGCAAAAAAGTAAAGCGACTGGAGCATGCACGTTTGAATATCTCCGACCACATTACTTAGAATGCGTACATTGGAAAGTGCAAGAGACCTGAGAAACCTCATTTTTGCTGAAGATTTTAATGCTCATCATCTATCCTGGAATTGCTTCAGAATACTACATGAGAAGATCTCTGAAGGTGCTGGATTCTTTGGACTTTATGGTACTTATTATGGATATCCCTACACATGCAGATAACGTGCAATATACATCCAGTAATTTAGATTATTTTATCACGGAAACAAAACTGGCATCATACATACACGTTCAACAACTGGACGACCGCTATAGGTCCAATTAATTTTCCATTATTTGTGAGACTTATTAAAAAATGTTTAAACTAATGATAAGAGTTCTATCAGATTTTACCACCAGTTCAATAGGGTTACTGGAAGGTAAGGTGTTGTCAACACAATACAGGCAACATAACCAGAACTGCTGCAATAGGGCACTGAATCAACAAATTTACTTTTGCTGCTTTTTTGGTCATCAGCACATTTGTGCAACTTAATCTTCTCATTCACACCCTAATAAATACCAAAATCACAGGACACATCACAGAATTTATAATAAACTGATCTAGTACAGCATTTTTTCAGTCTCTGAATTCATAATGGCATTCTTCAAGCTAGAATCCTCAGCCTGTTGTTGTTTTCAATTCGTATCTGTTGTATCAAGGATAAACTCAAAGAGGACATTGTTGTCCCATATAGACATATGCAGATGACATTGCAGTTATCTTGCAGCATGAAGATCTTGAAATCTATATTTGTTTACTTTCTTGGTACCCTTGCCCTCGAGAGGAGTTCTTCGCTTCACCCAGCATTCAGGCTCTTCATGTCCTCTTTTAAAGCAGAAAGTGCATGTGGACACATTGAACTTATTAACGGGGACCTTCGGTAAGACCTTTGCTTTCTGTTTTCTCGGACAGTCGTTCTGGAGGTGTCCTGCTTCGTTACATTGAAAACAACATCTCCGCGGGATCTGATCGCGACGATTGTATGATGTACTTTTACTGTCGCTATCCTTTTCCGTTGATGGCACTATCACAGAGTTTGAGATGCCACTTAGCAAATCCGCAGTAGTTGTATACCGCGCGTTCGTTAGCGAATGGCGCACATTAGCATCATTCACATGGCATATCACAACATTAATCAATTCGTGCGGTTTAAAAGTAATCTGTGCCTGTCCGTAATATTTTAATTTGTTTCGAGCGTTCTCGGAGTATGACACTGCGACATCACTGTCATAATTTACCACACATGATAGTCTTTCACAAAGTCTGTCCTCTAACAGAAACACCGAACACGGGTCTTCTCGGAACATTGTCCATGTCCTCCGGTTACCCTCCAATCCTTTATACCATTTTTTGACAGCACCCGTTAATGCATGGGTAGCTATACTTAGTCTTTGTGACAAGGAGAAGTTTTTCAGTGATCTTCTCCACAATGTTACACCACTGATTCGCATCTTCCCCAAGATCAGTACCACCGAATTGCGGTATGGCATCTGCGATTGCCTTATCATTCGTCGTGGACGTAACAGTCGGAATCGCACTTGATGCAACCATTTCCGTAAAAAGTATGCAATATCCTCTCCACTTTGTGACCAAATCTTTCTATAATACCCTTATCGCTTCGCACGCACCATGCAGGACCATGACATTGGGTCATCGGCCAGGAGACACTGCACCTTTGGTAATTTTCAGAAGAAGTGCATCGACCTCTAATCATAACATCCGCGACTCTTAGAATGGGTCCACGGTCCTTGGCTACCGTTTCCCACCAATCCTTCGCTATAGGTTCATGCCATCAACATCTTAAAACCCCTGAAAACCACGTCGAAGTCCGGGGTACGATAACCCTGACACGTGATCCACTTTTGCACTCGACTTGACGCTAACATACTGTTATCGTTAAACTGTAAATATAAATTATATAATATTTATCGTTTTATGTTAATTAAAGAAACTCGAGTACGACAAATATAAACAGAGGACATTGACTGGTATAGTCGCAGGTATAAAAGACGTTCCCTCCAAAGCCTCGACAGTTTTAGCTGAAACGTTAAACCAGCAGCATACAAAATGTCTAGATTTTCTTTTATTTTGTTTGCATTCCTGATGATTTTCGCTATCGGTAAGTAGTTAAGCGTGAACGATTTTGTTTATGTTGAAGTACTTCCAAATATGGATAAAAATAGATCGAAATTTTAGAATTAATTTCTTCTCATTTGCGACACCCGTTTCAAATGAACAACCGTTCACTTTCTATTTTCAATTAATATATATTAATTGTTCGGACAAGAAGCAATTAATTTGGAAATGTTAAATGTTCAAATGCAATCTGATAGCATAAATATACAGAAAAATGAAAGATAACATTAATTTGAAATTTTGGATATTATAAAAATCATCATTTTAATACAGAACGACTGGTTCCTGATTGGTGCGAACGACGATATGAATCGATTTTTAAACTGTAATTTCTAATTGTTTGTATGTTGAAGTAATATAAAAGCATATTGTAGCACAATTTTGAGTCTGCGGCATTCAAATTGTACAACTTTTTGCTTTTTAAATATAAACGATTGAAAATTGGATATTTGATAATTTATTATACATATATTACTATGAGTACTGACATTTCAGGGCATTTACTTTACAATTCATTTCTTCCTATTATTAACCGATTTCAAAGGAAATCTGTATTATGTTTCTATTATTTAATATGCTTAACATTTGTTTTTTGAATTTATTACTTTAAATTCTTTATTGAAAGACACCTGTATATCACCTACTTCTTTATGTATGTTATAAATTATTTTTCATTTGTATCACAGACTTTTTCGTAATGTACAGTATATCTTATTTGCATATCTTTTGTTAGGAGCTGCAGAAAATCAAGCAGTTCCACGTTATTGTGGACCTATGGAAGAATTTTTGGAATGTGGTCCCGGTTGCGAAGCTTCATGCGACGACCCCTACCCCGATCAGGAGGCCTGTGACAAAGTTAGTATCCACAGTTTGTGGCGTAATAAATAAATTATTTTAGTGCCATATATTAATTTATAATTGGAACACTGTTTCCATTTCAGGAATGCCGTACAGGATGCTTCTGTAAAGAAGGTTATATTAAAGATTCCCATGATCTATGTATTCCTGATCATGGATGTGGATTGTAATGAACCATGCTCCACATTCTACAAATTGAATTATTATAACACTAGATTCGAAAACAACAACAAAAATTGTTGTTGGTATAACTCGTAAATTTAATCATTCTGTAACACGTTTATTGGCTAAATAAACTATCATTATAGCATATAGTTGTGTATGTTTTTAATATGCCCTCTCTGTCTTTAAAGTGCGTTGCATATAAATCAAAACGGGTTAAAATATGTTTCGTACAAGTATACGAAAGTTAGAGCGAATAGAACGAAAAACATCACGTTATAAAATGTGTTTCAATAACAAACACTGACTTCACACTATAAATGTAAGTGCTTTTGCTGTGTAATTCAAACGATATTTTTTATTGCGGAATTGTGTACATACATATGTTATGTTTCGCGTTGGAAAACTGAACGCGCTAATATTCGTAAAAAGCTATGAAATGGGTTCCTTCACGTGGCAAACTGAAATATGCTGTTCTTCGCAAGAAAAATGGATCGTGCAATTTTTTATAAAACACATTAATGTAGGTATTGTGTTTCAAGCAGCATGAGCCATAAGCGAAGCTATATAACGCGACTAATTCTGAATCTATGACACCAAAGTATTCACAATTAATGTCATTAATTAATGTTATACTGAGCATTGATGGAACATTTTCTTTAAACGCCAACTTTAAATTTACTTTGCACCCAATAAATATCAAATTCGCTGCAATACAAGTAATTAAAATTAATATTTTCGACGTTCTCCATATTGGAACCCTTAGAAACACGTTCTTAAGGTCGAACTTCGAAACCTTGCTAGAATTATTTCTAGCAAAAACTTTATACTCCCTCGTTCCACCTTGATCGAATATTTCTTGTCGAACTGTTATGCCCGGTTTGGAAACAGTTCCTCGAAACTGAGTTCACTGGATAGGGTATCACTTAAAAGAAATACACTTAAAAATCGATGTCCGTAGAAAAATATATCTTTATTACAAAATGTGACAATATAATTATTGTTAATGTGCTCAGAAAATCTTAGACTCTCTGTAGGACGGAAAAGTGGAGCTATTTATGAATTTTGGGAACTAGCTTGTAATGGTGGCTGTGGAGGTGGAAAAGAAAGGAGCGTTTCCGGATGTGTACTATGAACTATGACTATGATTATGACTATGACGGCGGAAAGAAAGGAGAGTTGAAAGTTGAACTGCGAGTAATGTTGGAAGTTGTTGACAATTGAGGATAAACATTTGGTTAGATCAAGAGTAACTAAAATTATACAGATTGTATAACACCCCTTCTCTTAAATTGAAGATGTTGCCTTAATTCAGGCAATATCTCCACCTCGTCGCGTGTTCGTTGGTCTGTTTCTGTTTTGATTGGGTGTTGTTAACATCCGCCAAATATCTGTTAAATTTATTTCTGCAGACAAATTGAGACGTACCATGGGAACATTTTCGTGTCTTGTGGTTGTCTCTGCGGTTGTATTTATTATTTGTCCTCTATTACCATGCATATGGTTATTGTACGTATTATGAATGCACGGTCTTTTCATCATCAAAATGCACCATTTAATGAAATGTATTATTTGAAGCTTGTAGCTCACATACAGAATTAATACAGCTAATAGTCCATATGCAAGGTATGTCCCAAGTGTTGTCGCTGTCTCTATATAATTTTCTGTTCGTTTGCGATTGCCTATTATTTCTGCTTACTTTACTAGTTCTTCTAATCGTTTACCTAGTGTCTGGAAGTTCAATTTATCTATTTTTGGTGTGTTTAATTTTCTTAAATTAAATTTTGCGAATGGGTTTCTTTTTAATAAAAATGATGATTCCGAGAAGGATTTTTGGCGACTCGAGAAAAAATTTTTTATCATTTGGGTGCCACTCCCTACTTTACCGGCGCAATTATTACCGGTAGGAATACTTGAGGCAGATTTGAAGGCGATTCTGATGCTATGAAATCTGCTATTTTCAATTGTTTTTTAAAAGGTATCAATGTATCAAGAGTACTAGAATTACAATATAATACATGGTTCATTGTGCTTCGTTAGGTTAGGTAACAAAATTTGTTTATTTTACAAAAACAAACAATTTTCTGTAATATTGATTCTTTTGTTTGGTGGCAGATGACTCTGAAAGTACTGTTTTCTTAACGCGAAGTGATAAAAATTAAGAATCGTAAAAATACAATAATTGTCCAATATACGCAACATTCTTTATTCCTTCTTGTATACTATTATGCTATTTTGATCAAATTAATGAGTTTTATAGCAAACTTGAATACTTAGCGACGATCACAGACAACCTCATCTGTGACACTAGCGCCACGAGTCTCGATAACAAGCTCCACCGCAAAGTATGTTTATTATCGACAATACGAAGACTGTAGTGGCGGAATGAAAATGGCTAATTGTCAGGTTCGTTGGTGCAGCAGGTGAGCGATCAATTATCGTTAATATCGGGACATTAGCTGCTTCGGGTTGAACGGTGCGCAGTTCACGACGATTCGAACGACCGAAATCAGTGAAAATTGTGGCGATTTTAGTGTTGTCTAGCCAGTTAATGGATTATTTAAAGAGGTGCACGATCGAGATCACCGCTGAAAGGCTTGTTGGCTCTTTTTTTTTACAGTGATAAGAAGTTTTCAGTTTGTTAGAAACGAGCTAGACGGCGATCTTTACTCGTTTGTGTTTGTCCTTAAACGAGGATCAATAACTTCGCGATTGACAGAAGAGAAAAGAACGGATGCGACGCGGTTTCGAGATTAAGACACATCAGCAAAACCTAGATTAATTTATTACGTCCATTCAGAAAACATACGTCCACCCGTTGTTTCTCCCGTATCAGTAACCGCGCGGAAAAAAGTGATGCATGAAAAGTCTCGATATTACAAGGCACGTGTTTGTATTGGAGTAAGAGCTACTTTGTGTGTATGTGTGCCAGGTGCACTGTTGCATCCCTCTGATGAGCGCCATGCACCGTTTAAACCATAGCCGTAATGTCATCCCGAAGGCTACTTCTTAGTAATTCACAAAGGGTTCACTCTTCCGTGAAGTACAGCGCATGGATACTTTCCAGGCAATACCTAGCACGTACCTTGCTAGAGAAATATTTGTGGTAGATCCTCGGTGAATCAAGAGCATGGCTTCTGGTGCGTCTTCCTTGGATAGTGCTGGAAGTAGTGGTAAGTGTAATCTTTAGTTTCCTATGTTATGCATTGATATGTGTTCACATCGGTTGTTTCCTGCTGAAGTTCTAAACTAAACGGGAAAGTTTGACCCAATAAACTAACTGATATTGAAAAGGTTTATTTTTATTTTAATCCTTTAAACGTAAACGCAGTGATACAAAGAAACAGTATTTTGCTGTTTAATGAATATGAAGAGAAGATATTTTTGCATAAACATTAGTATTACATCTAATAAAGATTATTACATAATAAATTATTTCTGCCCATAAAAATTCAAAAGTAATTGATTAATTGGATAAGTAACATAATCTGTTAAATAAATATTATTATACGTTTAGAGTTTACATTATTATAGGTAATATCCAAACAGTGTTTACAATTTCACTTTGGTAAAAACAATGAATCATGATGCTTACATGCGTGACATAGAGTTTCTTTCCTGGTGAAAGCTAGCAAAACTTCTGATTATATTATTCTACCAATTGTAACAACACAGTGAATACTATATAAATATAACCGTTTCACTTTTATGTTTGCAATGAAAGATTTATTGTAGTTACATTTTATTATACTTTTCATTATCTTTTTGCAGATGGAGCACTCAATATGGGTAAGAATAATACCTAAAATATATGAATATTTATGTTAGCTAAAATATATTGTGTAATCATACCTTTGTTGTATATAAAGTCTAAGAATTTAGTTCAACTCAATAAATTATATTTGCAAAAATTCATTGGTACCATAGTTTTCAATATTTTCATGTGTCTTTAAATAAAATATGTATTTTATCTTTCCAACCATTTTTAATATATAGATATTAAATGTTATAATTTTAATTTTAATGCACAACTGTATTGCACTAATAGTTTTTTTTTTTTTAATAAAAGCTGTGCAAGCACATTATTTACATTTGCAATATTTGTATTTTGTTCATTATTTTGCAATTTGTGTTGTTGGATAAAACTTGTGTGTGCGGCATGCAGAAAGAGATAGTGGAAGCTATGGCAGTGTCGGAAGTCCTGTTGGTGGTCCTGAATGTCGTAGTGATTATGATGGTTTGCAAGCTCAGTGTGATCAAGCCATGCATCAGCTTCAGCTGCTTAGGCATAAACACTCTGATACCATAAGACGGTTTGTCCTGGTTTTGTTTAAAGTTGTATTGCTTTTTTGATTGTGCTACTGTTTTATATTCTTTTTTGTTTAAAATGGACACAATTTTAATGATTGTGTTTATTTATAAAATAATTTTTCATGTAGGTGTGAACATACTATGAAGGAATTGGAATACTATAGAGGACAACATATAGCAGTCATGAATCAGTTGGAGGCAACGTCACAGGAAAGTTCCGCATTGCGGGGCAAATATGGAGATCTAGTGAATGATAAGCAACGTCTTGACCGGGAGGTTCAGGCGTTGCAGAAAGAAGTATCAGATTTAAGATGTCAGAATCAAGAAGTTCTTGTTTCTGATGCTAGTAATAGTGACACAATGAATCAGCACTATTTATCTGCACTTCGAAAATATGATGCTGTTAAAGACGAATATGATGCTCTTAGGAAACGGTACGATGACTTAATATCGTCACATTCGTCGGCCGTTAATAAGGCAAGTGTAAATGTATATATTTTGATATTTTTTTTAAGCTGAAATTGAGTTCTGTCATGACATGGATAAATTTCATATATATTTGTACTATGTTTGTTAATAATTTTATACAATTTTGTATACATAATTAAATATAGTTGGAACTATCACAAGAAGAAGCAGTAAGATTAAAGAAACAGTATGAAGAAGTTGTTCAAGAACGTAACAGTGCAGTTCGTGAGCGGAATGGTTTGAAACAGCAATGTACTGCTGCGATTAGGCAGTGGGACATAGCATTAAGAGAAAGAAATGAATATCGTGAAGCCTTAGCGAAAGTGCAGCAACAGCATGAAGAAGCAGTTAAAGAAATCAATCATGCAATGGTGCTACGCATGAAGGCTAGTAAGGATATGAAACGATTGACAGAAGAAAGAAATGCTGCATTACAAGAGTACAGTTTAATTATGGGCGAGCGTGATACAGTACATAAGGAAATGGAAAAATTAGGTGATGATCTCACACAAGCATATACAAAAATCACGCATCTAGAAAATCAGAATAAGCAACTTATAGAAGAGGTAAAGTTGAATTAATTATCTTCTTTGCTTTATTAACAGTTTTATTTTATTTTGGAATAAAAAATTTCCTTTTCTTTTTCTTCACTTCAGTTTTTAACAATTTAATAATTTACTGGTCGAATAATGGCGCGAATAATTTTCACCAATGGCTAGTTCTTCTTTTCGAAAGTTGACAAGAAATGATCAATTTTCTGAAATTTTGAACATTTGAAAATTAAGAAGGAAGAACTAACTAATAAATAAATAAAAATACCAAGTTTTTTCCGATAAATGTGACGTCAGTGGCACACAAATGACGTCACTGTGACGTGCATGTATTGTAAGAAAGTTTTGTTTGGTTATAATATTTTTAGAGATAATTTAATGTAATAATTTTTTTATTAATTTTTCCTTTATACAAGTTTTATATTGATTTTCGGTTATATATATTATATTAATATGTGAATAATTTTAAGGTTTCCGTTTTTAGAAAAAAGCTTTGTCTTACCAAATCGAAACTTTGCGAAGAGAAATTTCGTCCGCCCTGCAAGATCGCGACGAAGCATTAAAACAATGTAATGAATTGCGTCAGAAGTTTGGTGATTATTCTGAAGGTTCAAAAAGAGACTATAAAAATCATATGGAATTACACTCATACAATCGCGAACGAGATAATTCGAACAAAGAAGCCGAAAGGGAAAATAGCACGGTAGATTACACAAAACGAGATAAGGAACGTATGGATAACTTGGATCAAGCAAACTTGGAGTTGGACAAACTCAGAAAATCCGTAGATAAATTGCAAGCAGAACTTGAAGAAGCCCTTCAAGAAGCAGAGGTATCGAAACGAAGAAGAGATTGGGCATTCAGTGAAAGAGATAAAATAGTTTTAGAAAGAGAAAGTATTAGGACACTATGTGATAGATTAAGAAAGGAACGTGATCGTGCAGTTTCAGAATTGGCGGGTGCTTTACGTGATTCTGATGATATTAAAAAGCAACGAAATGAAGCTTCAAAGGAATTGAAGGATCTCAAAGAGAAGATAGAATCTGGTGATCATGCGTTAAGAGCAAGTCAATTTGCGCAAGGTTTAACGCATACTCATGATTCGACGATCGACACCGATGTTAGCGATTGGGAAATTCTTACTATTCATTTGGATCTTAGTCGACTTTGCCTGGATTCAGATCGTGATTTAGGATTAACGTTGGTTGGAGGACGGGACAGTCCATATTATCCGAACGACACAGGAATTTATGTTGCTCAAATAACGTCAGGCAGTGCCGTTGATGGCAAATTGAGAGTGAATGATTGTATTGTGCGAGTAAACAGCGTGGATTGTACATCCGTGTCTACGCGTGTAATTATGGAAACTTTACGTACCTGTTCAGTGGGATCAGCTACATTAATGGTAAGAAGACGGCGTTTAACAAGACGATCATTAAGGACAACGCAATTACCTGTTGGTTCTGTTCCTCATGGAATTTCTTTGGAACTTGGAGTGTATATTTCGAAAATTTCTCCTGGTAGTCTAGCTGCTAAGGATGGCAATCTTGCTGTAGGGGATAGAGTTTTAAATGTACGTAATCGTTTTTGTTAATCAGATTCTTTTTTTTATAATAATTTGATGTTTCTCTTTTTAGATTAATAGTAAAGCAATGGAAGGTATTAATTCCAGTCACGAAGCAATGACAATTTTAAACGATACTAGTACAGATGTACTAACTATTACAACCTTGAAAGGAATACCATTACCTTCAGCAACCAGTTCTGAAACTATGACTATAGATGGAAGTTTTGGAACGGAGAAACAGAAAATGGTAAATAGTTGTTCGCAAACGGAACAAGAAAGAATGATGTTAAAAACTGCATCGGATGATTACGATAGACGATATCTTGCAACGAATTTCGGTGATAGAAGTGTTTATAAAGTTTCAAAGTCGGTTAGCAGCGAAAAGCCAAGTGGAATTAGCAATGCTTGGGACAACATCCGAGAGAAAATCGATATAGTACGAGGACGTAAACATAGCAAAGATCGGGAGGAGAAGAAGAAGAGACATCGTAATTCCAGTACAAATACTTTCGAGCAAGAACAAGATGCAATTGCAGAACTAGATTCCGTGATAGAGAGCTATCACAAGAAAGCGAATAACGGAGTATTGAAACGAAGTAAGCGACGCGGAACTGAGAAAGTTGAGAAAAATGGAGGTACGTGGCCGAAAGCTAGAGGTGGACCTCTGATACAAAATGGTACTGGTACTATTTTACATCCACGTAAGACAAAAGAAAGGCTGCCCTTAAGTGTACTCCTTAATCCACCAAAGTATGAAAGTTATAATCGTATTTCCAACCCGATTCCTTTAACCAGTTTTCCGAATGTTAACAATCGGCATACAGTTTATAAGTCTTTTGAAAAACCATTACCAAATTTCCTTAAGACTGGACCGTTATTTAGTCAAAAATCCTTTACTCCAGTGGTGCAGTTCAAAGATATCCCGATAGATAAGAAACCGGCAACCGAATTCGAGAGCACGGAAAATAGACTCAGTTCTACGCTGACACCGTCCGAAACGAGTATCGACTTTTCTGTGAAATCCGGTAACACGGGAAAAGATGTAGAATATTTCTCGAAGAAGAAAGCTCAAAAGTATACCCCTAGCAATGACAGCCAGATAGATACGTTGCAGCATAACAGAGCGCAATCTCAGCTCTATTCGGGGGCTGGATCCTCAACATCGTCGACCAGCGGCCCAAGACAGCAATTGACTGGTAACTTTTCTTTTCCCCCCTATACGCATTCGCATCCACACCCCCATCAACAGAATTCGTTACCCTCGAGATACCCATCCCCGCCGTCTTTGCCGTCTGCACAGTCCGGGGAGTCGATAGGACTTCCCGATGCACGATCATATTGTTTCGAACCTTCGTATAGTCCTGGTCCGCAAACAGGATTTGGCCATTTGCACACACCCTCTGTAGATTTGCATTATCACAAATCTCGCGGTCCACCGATCGGCGCCACGTACGACGTGCCAGCGTACACGCTAGGCTACGAAGGTGGAACTTTTCCGAGAAAAAAAGAAAATCAACGCTTTCGAATACCGTCAAATCCTAGTGTGACATCGAAAAGCAGCGTGGGTAAATTGTCCACCGGCAGTATAGAAAGAACCTCGGAAAGAGGCAGCCCGATGCCAACATTCCATGTGGAAGTACTTAGTCCGGGTACCGGCGGTGGAAGCAGTTCTGGAGGAACCGTCAGAGGAAGTAGTAGCAACAAACGATCCAGCATGCCAGATTATTGTTACTCTCAACCTAGGCCTGCACCTGGGGAACTTCGTAGAGTTCATATAGACAAATCGGTCGAGCCGTTAGGTATTCAAATTTCTTGCTTAGAAAGCGGTGGTGTATTTGTCTCCACCGTTAGCGAGCACAGTCTAGCTTCCCAGGTCGGTCTTCAGATCGGCGATCAATTGCTCGAGGTCTGTGGCATCAATATGAGAAGCGCTACTTATCAGCTTGCTGCCAATGTGTTGCGCCAGTGCGGTAATTCCATTACGATGCTGGTGCAGTATAGTCCAGACAGTAAGTACAGTATTTTATTAGAACATGTAGAGTGTCCCTATCACATGCTGCACTTTATGAATCTTCTTGCACTAGTCTTGTTAAATGTGATCATTGCATGGCTCGTGTTTCGGCGTAACACCGTATTTACGATTAATTTTTCCTTTACTAGAATACAACGAATTAGAGGAAGGATCTGCTTCTTCGAGTTCATCAGAAGCTGGCGGTGCCGAAGGAGGTAGTCGTAGTGGGTCTCCAACTCCGTGTAACAGTCCCGAAGCTCCTAGAAAAACAACTATAGAGCCATTGGAAACCTCGGAACCTGAACGTGACGCTTCTAGTAGTTTAAGTACAACACGTGATACTTCCAATACGTTAACTATTATGCGTGAAACGTCGAATACCTTGGAACCGCCTCGTACGATTCGGGAAAGGGATATCAGAAATTCTGCTTCCTTAGAGGTGCGAGGTACTCAAGAAAGGGAACGAGAAATTAGAGCGTCAGCGTCTTTGGATATCAATATTAGGAAACCAGAACTTCGTAATTCTGCCACATTGGAAAATATGCGTAATTCTGTAACACTTGATACATTACGCGGTACCGCCAATACACTGACACGCGCACAGCTCAACCAAGCAGCAACCACGTTGCAACGACAAAACGCCACTGTACGAAGCCCAACCCAAGAAGACCAGAATCGTAAAAGTCCACCACCGAGTGAGCCGAGATACTTGTTTATCGAGACCAGAAAATGCTCTAATCTTGGTATTTCGTTGGTGGGTGGAAACGGTGTTGGGATATTCGTACATTCTGTACAGCCAGGCTGCCTCGCGGAAGAAGCAGGACTGCGTACCGGTGATAGAATTCTAGAATATAATGGCGTGGATCTCAGGCAAGCAACTGCCGAACAGGCGGCTCTGGAATTAGCTAGACCGGCGGATAAAGTAACGTTGATCGCTCAATACGTACCTGAAAGGTATAACGAAGTAAAGGATAAGCCTGGAGACAGTTTCTATGTGAAAGCAATGTTCGATCGGGTAGGTGAAGTTGGAGACAGCCTACAACTTAGGTTTAATAAAGACGATATTTTGTACGTCGATAATACAATGTTCAATGGTACGCCTGGTCATTGGAGAGCTTGGTTGGTCGATCAGACCGGAAGAAGACAAACGTGTGGTATAATTCCAAGTAAATTCAAGTAAGTCGAAGGAAGCTTTAATATAAAGAATTTACATCCTTTGTATATTTAATGAGAACTAAATTATCAGGGTCGAAGAAGAATTACTTTTGCGACGATCACTGGGTGATTTGGAAACAGATACAACTAGAAGAGGTAGTACTAGTGCAAGAAGAAGTTTCTTCCGTAGAAAGAAACATCAGCGTTCCTCAAGTAGGGACAGTAAAGAATTGTCGCACCTTACCGGGGTAAATTTAGGTTGGTACAGTGATAGCGGGACATTGAACGAAGAAACCTTGCCGGCAAGTTATCAACGCGTTGAAAGATTAGATTGTACGTATTTATAATAGCAAATAAATATCTTCATAATGACTACTATTTGATTTAAATTTTTGAATTCGTAATGTTATTTTTATACAGATCCAGCTTTAAGACCAGTACTGATTATCGGGCCGCTAAGTGAATGTGTAGTAACGAAATTGTTGCAAGAATTTCCTGGCCAATTTACTAGGTGTCTTGCAGAAGCTATGCATTGTTCTCAGGCGACGCTCGAACAGGGTTTACGTGACTCGCTTTATGTAGACTACAGAAAAAAAGGAAGCTATTTCGAGTGTACTACGGTACAAGCTGTCAAGGACATTTGCGAGAAGGTAAGATATTTTTTTATTCAACGTGTGTACAATATTGACACAGTTATTTATAATTACGTAGACATGCTAGGTTAACTATCTAAAAGTAGATCGTATAAAACATATATAATTTTTCGAATTATTTTTATTACGTTCTATTATTAAAATTTTATATGAATATATTTATTTATAGAATACTCATTGTATTTTGGATGTGTCAATCGCGTCGATCGAGCGACTCCATCGACATCAGATCTATCCTATTGTTTTGTTGATTAAATTTAAGAGTACGAAACAAATTAAAGAAGTAAAAGATTCGAGATATCCAAGTGATAAAGTTAGTGCCAAGGCTGCCAAGGAGATGTATGAACAGGCATTGAAATTGGAAGCCGAGTACAGGCACTACATTTCTGGTGAGAATTAATTTTTTTTTTATATCAAAGTTTGATTTAATGTTTTCTTTTATATTTTGCGTACTATTTTCTGTTATTACTGATTTAAGTTTCATTTATTTTAGCTGTAATTCCTGCGGGAGTAAATGTTGCGTATATATGTACGCAAGTAAAAGCTGCAGTAGATGAAGAGCAAAGCAAAGCCCTGTGGGTTCCTAGAGGACTTCCCTGACGTTTAAGGGGGGGTCCCCACAAACCGCAGTGGAAATCAATCTAAATTCCACCAGGGGGCCCTTACGCTGTACGATTGTACAAAATTGTTACAAGTTTGTTTATTTATGGTCTCTTAGTTGTCTCGAAATTAGGCAAAGATTTCGATTCTTCCGTTTGTGGTTTATTACAATGGTTGTTTCAGTCGTTCTCGCTCATTTTGGTTGTGATGCAATTATACAAATATTGCAATCTTCCTTTTCTTTTTTTTATAATACGTTTTATCATATTGATCCTGATACACATTTTTGTTGTATTTTAATATAGTGTTTTATAATACTTTAAATATTTGAAATCTAAGTAAGTATTTAAAAACATTTTGACTACGTTTTTGTTCATCAACTGTTATACATCAACTGTATATCATTTTCTACAAATGTTGCAAAACTACAAGACTTCCATGTTAAAAATCTTACTATTTAAATATTACAGTTTTATAATAATTAATAAGCATCATTGCAATGAAATCTAGTCGATTTCACATCAATTTCATGTCACATTTCGAATTCTGCATTTGTTTTCCTTACAGGGATAAGTAATTCTTACTGTGTTATTTTTTATTTCATTTTCCAAAAAAAAAAATAAGTTCAATGTAGAGTGGCTTGAACATTTTGCATATATATTTTTTTTCTCTTTAATCACTGAACGTTTTGCGCAAATTGTGAGTTGTATTATCAGCAAACAAAATAGCTTGTCAACTTGTTATTTTGCTTCGAACCTCGATCAATCGTAATTTTTCAGTAAATCAATGAAACATTACGAAAGTATTTAATAGTAATTGGTGCGAGACCATAAATGAATTGGTGTAGCAAGCAAAAATATTTGTCGTACCGTGGCCCGTAAAACATATTGGTGGATGAATGTAAAGATAATTAATTAGCGAATAAGTTTCAGCCAAGCACATTTGGCTACTATTATTAATCCCTCAGATCATTTCGTTGTACAGAATAATTTTGCGTGATTAGGGTTAGTGTACAGAGGATGTAATATTATAAATTAAAAAAGAAGGTTACTTATTTGTATATAATTTACTTAAAGGAAGAACTTACGAATTAGTTGATTATTAATTTCTAGCTTTTAGACGGATCCTTTAGATTTAAGCGATACTTTAGTCACAATTGATTTGTAAAATTGTTTATAATATGTTCGTAAAAAAATGTTGCACGGTAGCCGGTTTGAGGGGTTAACATTTTATTTTTTAATATTTTTAGATCGAAACAAATTGTGAAATACGGAATTGATAAATGATGGCTCGTGTTGTTGCCATTACTGAATTTTGTAAATATTTAAGAACGATAATAGGAGTAGATAACAGCGACACAAACTAACCTGATATTAAACGCTTGTAACAAAATAACATGTAACGGTACACGTTACTGCTTTCTTTACTTTTTAAGGTTTGAATTCTTTTACGAATTTATACTGCGATCGTGTATTTCAAACGAATTTAAGGCGTTTTACAAATGCAGACATTGTATTTAAAACGCTAATACGTACCGCTATGTATCTACGTTCAGAAGTATTTTTGCAATATAACGAAAACTATTTTTCTTTACGCCTCTTACTGGTGTAATTTGAAAATTGTATTTAAAACGTTAAAATATTTTGTATTATGTCGTTCAGAATATTCGAATGTAGATACAAATTTGTCTACGACACTTTGATATTTAAACGTATCATTTTTATAATGTATTTCGTTGTTCAGAATCAAGGAATTGTCGTTGTTTATACAAACTCCTATAAATGTCGCGGGTAACAAATATTTGTTCGTATTTTAATGTGCAGAAAGCGTGAGATGAGAGCGAAGGACAACAAAAGAAAGTGAAATGTTACTTTTTTGCGAAACAGAAATTTAGTTTTCTAACGAGACAATATTTAGGCGTAAGTTATCAAAGTGAGACCAAAAATTAAAGGGATACTATGCTAATTCATAAGGAGTACGGTTAAATTTATTCGTACGCAAGGGTGTGTAGATGTATAAATTTTTTGATACACTGCGAAATCATCGATAAGAGTTTCGCAAAAATAAAAAGAGAAAGGAAACGTAGACGAGTCAAAATGTGCCAAGCACGCCTGGCAGCTGATCAACAAGGAATTATTGTATTTCGTACCCAGGGTAGATAGTTTTAAAAGCAGCTGTGGACAATCTAGAAATTAAAATTAGGAATTTACTAATGAATTAATAGAACGAAATATTTTTCGGGAAAGGATATTTAATTCTTATTCTTTTAAGAAATAGGGAAGATACGGATAATATATATATATCTATAAACATATGTTTATATGCATATGTGAATCTTGGACGTTATACATGTGTAGGGTGAAATGTGTAAAATTGTTATTTATGTCAATAGCTTTAACTATATTTTGATACATGTTATAAATTTTATAAGAATAATAAGAGCCATTTGTTGTACTTTTCGTACTACGTTTACATAAATTTCAAACTCGAAGGATGTATTGATTTGTTAAAAAATGAAATTATTTCCGTGAAACCACCAGCAATTTTCTTTCTCAAACTTATTTTTCATATTCATATTTTCCAATGTCAACTATTGTATATAATAAATAATAGAAGGTTGATGCAATTTGAAGATATAATTGCACGAAGTGCAATATTTTAAGAAATACAAGCATTATTAAATTTGTGTTCTAAACATGCTTAGATTTCAAATACTGGGTTATCATATTCTTTTAATCGCAAACAAATTTATAGAAATTATTAAAGAAATGTTGCTATCTACATTTGAATAAAAGTTTCACTTGAATACTATTTTATAATTCACCTTACATAAATGAAAGATGTATAACGCGTAAGATTCATACATGACGGGTTGGAAAGCGCATTCTTTACGTCTTCTCTCTCAGTTTCAACGCGTTCGTGAATAATTCTGTCAGAAAATAAGAAATGAAAAGTTGTTGACGTCAAAATCGAGCGCAAAAGGGGAATAAATTAAGATAGGTCGAGGGCGAAGCGAAACTATAAAAAAAAAGGTAAAACAGGTAAAAGCAGTATCTATCAGAGAGAGAACAGAGTAACGTTTATTACGATTATTCTCAATCACAGCACTGTGATACGTATAATATTACTGCTTCGATAACATATCAATTTCACAATCCTTCTACATTACTATTATACATATACATATATAGTATGGAACTCATATTTTCGGCAATACTTATATACATACATAAATGTTATATATATATACATACATATAATTAACCACGCACTTTTTAAATATTTTTCACAAGCACGTGGTTCTAAACCATTCAATATCTGCAGTTCGTCGAAAAAGTTTCTGTATACTGCGTTGAAGTTCATTCTATAATTTCAAATAATATTTGCATTATATAGTTTGGAAGTATATTTGTTAAAACAGATAGAAACAATTCACACTAATTTAAGAATATTACTCAAATTAACTAATCTGTGAGTAAATAATTATAGAAGGATCAATTGATTATTAATTGCCTGGTATACTTGTATACAAGGTGTTTCATTCAAAGTTATAGTAAATGTAAACGACCTGCACGTTTTTATTTGTAACATGGAAAATGAAGGGTAATTTAAGCATATGTCTTTTTTAATGTCTACAAAACTTTGACAGAACACAGAATTGTCAAATTTTTTAAAAATAACTGATTTTGTTTGAATCATTTAACACTGGGAATATCAATTCACTGAGAGGTTCAAGAAGAAGATTATTGTATGTTCATATAAAAGAAAGTTTTAAACATGTTATTTTAACTGCATAAACTATTTACATTTATGTAATAAAGTAACATAAAACGATTGCAAATTGATTACTAAAGGAAAGTACTTAATAAAGTATAAAAATGTTACAATAAAAAACTCTTTAGTTATAAATACTTAACATAATGTTATTAAATATTATATTTAATATTTACTTCAAGTTTCTTATACCTTTAAAATCTAAGGTTAAAATAACGTGCAGGTATTAAAGAGGAAATGATAGAAGAAAATAAATCGTTTGCATTATTAAAATCATGAAGGAAATTATTGCTCTAGTAATATTCAATTTTATGTTTATGGTCAACAAGAATTATTAATGCAGTTTCATCAATACTATTTATTCTGCTACTTTTTTTAAATATGGGAAATTTAGTCATTCTATTTTATGTAGAAATTATATACTGTTAAATCTCTTTTAAACAAGTATAGAGAAACTTTTTCGACTGACTGTGTTATACATAACTGGTGGGTGAAAATACGTGAAAAACCAAAAGGTGTGCAATATTCGTCCTCCCTTTCGAGTGAATGGAATTCAAACAAAAAAAATATCTTCCATTAATTCAATTTAACAAAAACGTATCGCAAAAATTTGTCTTGCTATTTTCTCTTTTACGTGGAGAATTGTTCACTCTAATTGATTAGGTGAAATAAAGTATAGAGAGAAAAATAGAAATAGATTTCGGAATTAGTCGTTTATTCTTCGAGTTCAACAAAATACAATAAAACACTTGTCATCGATACATGTTTCTTTAATTAACACTAAAAATAATTCTTGAGTACACGAACATGCTTGAAAGTTTTCTCTTTCATAATATCCACGCAATATTATTATTCATGTTTTCTCATTCTTTCCCCTTTGTTGAGTCGATAAGATTTATTTTTACCTACACGGTCTACTTTTTGTCACAAATACATTCTCGATCTTTCAAATACACTCAAACGAGTTATAGCTTTCAAAGCACATATTTTGACTAATGAACGTTATTTAAGAAATTTTCAACCCTTGGACATCTCCTTGACAATTTAATTAAAATTCGTAAATTCTGTTCACTCGAAACAGTCGTAAAAATATCCTTAAACAAGCACATCTGTTGGTGCACGATTACAGAGCAAGCATTAATTATTAATGATCATTGAAGCATTTATGGTGATATATTACGTAGTAACAGAGACCAGTGATCAAGTTTGAACAATGGAAGAGGTGGTAGTATTGTACAGTCATTTTGGTGACCTATAAAATCCCGGAATAATTAGAGAAACTTAAAATTTTCGTTTCAATTTTGAAATCAGATAGCAGCCAATATTATTTCGCATTAAAATAATTTGTGAAGCTTAATTTATTTATTAATTTTCAAATAGTCAGGTACACGGTAACATAGAAATTCATTATTATGTTAACAACAAACATTGGTACAATAGAATTCTACTGACAATAATAAATTATTTTCGGAAATTTTAATTATAACTATTTTACTGAAGTTTTCATAGTTTGTACATAGTTCAAAATTGTAGTTTGTATTACTACCACCTTTTCTTTACTATCCAGATCAATGATGACGATTTGTTCAAATAATATTCGCGACTAGTCTTCAATAGTATTCTTTATATTTTCTATAACGAATTTCTCCTCGCAATATCGATATTGTGTAGCTCCCGTCGAAATTCAATCGTTTTAACAATGCCATTATATCCGCTATTTTTCTATGCGTTCCCTATTGTATTCGTATCTCACTGTTCGTGTACAATTTACGTAACTGCGCATTGTTATTGGCTGAGAAGAGTTTATTCTAATCTTTGAAATGTTATTTAAAGTTAACATGTCCCGTGCCTTAATTACACGTGCAATGTTCAGCAAAGAAATCATTTTTTATACGAAAGTTTATCTGTATCGAAGTAAAAACAGCAATACATTTTCAAATTTATAAATTTACAAATTTGGAAACAATTTTCAAATGTAGGAATTTAGAAATAGATAAACTTTTGTATGAAATCTTTTATTTGTCACAAGTCATTTACTCGAAGTATCACAACTTTTCATAGAAACTTTTAAACTTTCCTAAGATATTTCAAATATGATGTAAAACATGTTATGAACAAATTCTTGATATTTTGACGAATTACTACTACTGTATTATAAAAGAACTCAGACTTTTATACGAAAAATTGTCGACAGAACAAAATTTTATTTTGAGTAAAACTTTGTCTCATTAGCTAATAGCATGCTATAATTAACAGTTTTATATCGATAATGAGATATTGAAAAAGGTTTCGAAATTTTCAAATTATTGAGAAAGATTTGCGATTTTTGTATTTCGAATAACATACCCTATATGACAAAATATCCTTTATGACATACGTGAAAAATACAGGTAAATGTTATGCAGTAAATAATGATTCGAGTAACGACATATTGAAGCGAGCGATAAAGAGCTTTCATTATTAAAATGAACTGCAATTTGTGAATTTCCTTCCACTTTTATACGTCCATAAAGTATTTTAAAACGTCCCAACCGTCTTCCACCTTTTTACAATTTGGATATGTTTCTCGCAAATTTGAACAGGTAGAAAAGGAAGATACTTCTTACAGAAATTTTATTTTTTACAACAGTTTATCGATATATTATTGCACAAGTCTTAAGAATATTCTCTTATCAGCCAGTACGATGATATCTTGAAACCTTGATATCAGTTAGCTCGATATTTTCACATTTGTCTTTGAATCGTTAATGCGATAACGAGAAATTTAACTTTCTAAACACTATATTTTATCAATAGGGCATGCAGGGTGTCTTATTTGTCTCTCATTGGTAAAACCGTTACCTCGACAACCATGAGATCTATTCTGTCCTATCGATTAAGCAACTATTATAGGTACCTATACGCAAACGCGAATGTTATCAGATAGTGACGAGCTTTCGATAGTCTGCAAATTTTTCACAAAATTCGGTTACTGTAGAATTTCGGACCGCTTAGATAATTACTCGAAGTTATTGTTGAAAATATTGAAAAACACGGTGGCTGTTAGAAGCAATAGTTCATAATTAATGCGTAATCATAATTTATTCTCAACCCAAATTATTTTCTGTCCAGTTTGATTATATACTTCGTTAATTACATCGTAACTAATCTAATTGAAATGATTTTTAAAGCAAACTGCAAGTATTCCGTATATGTCACTTAAGTATTAATTAACATTCATGTAAAAAATAATTTGATTTTAACTCTCCGAATGTTTGAACCAAGATTTAATTTTGTATTTCTAATTTTTACGATGGTACTTACGAATTTTGATACTTGTTTATTTTATAAATTGTATGACTATGATTATAATTGTATGATTGCACAATTGTATAACTTATATATAATTATATTTATATTATTGTACAATTATACAATTATGTAAATTATATATAATTGTACGATTATAATCATTTATATATAATTATATAATTTTGCAGTTATAATTATAATTATACAATTTTAGTTATAATCATACAACTATATTTTACGGTTATAATTACAATTATGATTATATAATTAAAATAATAATTATATAGTTATATAATTCAAAAAATAATTGTATAATTATAATTGTAAGCTTAGAAATGAGCGAATGAATTTTGAAATAGCTATTACTTGGAGAGTTAAAGAAATAATATTCATTTTGAAACCCTTTTCGGTTGTTTTTCGATAAAATGATGCATAGATCGATAACGTGCATAAGATTCAGAGAGACTCAAATTGTGTAACAGATAAATACAGAGGAATAATTTTTTGATCCGATGACAATCAAATTTCTACATTTTTACGCACCGCGTATTGGGTAGTGCGTTGTTGAAATAGTATTGCATAAATAGTTGCTAAGAACGTGTAAGGTTAGACTGATTTACGGGACGATCGGTGATCAATCAGTCGTTTATTTTATCAGCAAAACTTTCGTTGAATAGTAAAGAAAATCGATGTATACCGTTTAAATTAGAATACACTATTTCTAAGTTGCAAGGTACAAAAGTCCCTAACCTATTTCTGATTTACCATAGAAATATCAGTAAACGTTCATTTCATAATATCTCATTTATTTCGTAATGAGTCAGTAAGAAAATCATATTATACAAAATTAAATCATATACAAATATTGTATAAAAATGATTATTTTGCAAAATATTTTTAATTTGTGTCTGTGCTTTTTATAGTAAAATTGTTCACCCTTTTTGTTGTGATAATAGAATTTCTTACGAAGAACAGTTTGATAATTTTTATTAATAATAAATTTGGAATTGTAGAAATTGAAATTGGTTATGTTGGAAATTTTTGAATCTTGCTACACACGATTCATTAGCAAATGCATTCACTGCCAAGCATTTATTTAATTTTTCCGTCGAAAACGATTGATTTGATCAAATACACTGATGTATTTATGAATTTAATACACCTGTATGTTTATTAGTTTTGCGATGGACGTTGCAGAACGTTTCATATATAATTTTAAGGATAAGTTTCTGTTAGATTTAAAGACGAATACAAAATTACAAGAATTATAAATCTCATGAAATAATCGACCGTCAGAGAGTTAAATATCTATAATGTAGACTTGTAATACGGTTGAAGAGTATTAAGATACTTGCTGATAACAAATTTTTTAAGTTCAAATTTATAATTTCCAACTTTTTAATGCTTTCAATTCTCAGATTTCCAAATCTAGTTACTTAATTTTCGAAAGTAAAACTTTCAAATTTTCAGATCTCGAATTTTCTTGAATTTAAATTTTTATGTTCTTTAATTCCCAAATTTCTAATTTCGTAAGTCTAAATTATATAATCTCCAAATTTTTATTTTTAATTTCCAAATTTTCAAATTTGTACTTTTCCCAAATTCCCAAATTTCTAAAAGTCTACATTTTCCAATTTTCCAATCTTCAGATCTCAAAATTTTCTTACGTCTAAATTTTTATATTCTTTAATTCCCAAGTTTCTAAATTTTTAAGTTCTTAAATTATCAAATATACAAATTCTGACTTCCAATTTCCAACTCTTCAAATTTCTAAGTTCCCATATTTCTAAAACCCAAAATTTCAAATATTCAAATTTAAATTAGTTAGATTTTCTAAATCTTTGAATCTCATACTTCTAAATTCTCAAATTTTGAAATCTCCATATTCTCAAATTTCCACATCCGCAAATATCTATGTTAAAAAATTTCCAAATTCTGGAATTTCTAGAATAAAAATTTTTAGCTTGTTAAATTCACAAATTTTCTCTTTCCAAATCCTGAAATTCTTAAATTTGCATATTTCAATGAAATCGAACTTCTAATTTTTTGAGTCCTAAATATTTAACTCCTCAAATTTTGAAATCTCCATATTCTCAAATTTTTAATTTCCAAATCCCCAAATTTATACATTAAAAAATTTCCAAATTCTTGAATTTCTAAACTAAAAGCTTCCAAACCTCTAAATTCCCAAATTTTTCCTGTCGAAATCCCCGAATTTTCATGTTGAAATATTTCCTAATTCTCGATTTCTAAATTACGAATCTTCAAATTTTCGAATACTCAAATTTGCAAGCCCTAAAATCTCCAAACCCCCAAAGTTCAAATCCTTAAATTCCCAAGTTCTTAAACCCCCAAATTCTCAAATGAAAAAATTGTTCAACTTTAATCTCGAGAAAAATTTCCTTCACCGATATTGTCTCTCTATTTTTAAATTCAAATTAAATTAAAGAACTATATGATCGAAGAATGAATAATAAACGACCGTATAATAAAAAAGAAATAGCAAGTATTTTAATACCTTCGAAAATATAAAAGGATGATAAATACAAAGCTCTGTATCGTGATGGAAAAATCGTTTTGTGAAAGTAATCATTCGCTAAAGGATCCTTTTAGTCGAGAAACGAAGCTCGATTGTAAGTAATTTTTGTTAAATAATTTTTGTATTAATATAATGTTATTTCTACGATATCGAGCACAATATCGTTTCATAGCGTTGTAATAATATAATATTGCGTTTTATAAATGTAATTGTACATATGATACTTGCGCGTAATGTATTATGTATTGTATAAAAAGAGAAGGTTTCGTATTATTTTAAGTGAATCTTAAAAAAAACATTATTTTTAATTTCGTTTGGTGACACGGTTTTTTCATATGCTTCCAGAGATGAATATCGAGAAATCGTTCGAATAAGAAATTCCCTACGGGATATTAAGTTATTATTCCTTAGATTATTTATTATTTATAGTTTCAATCGTACGTAATCAGCAATAAACTCTACTGTTTATTCGCAGAATACGTTGTTTTCTTGTCTTCTCAAGTCCAGCCTGTTATATGCAGGCAGAAACACATTCTTTTCCTAGCTGTCTGTAATACAATCTGTTTAAAATAAACGTAGACATTACCTTTATATCGTTTATTCGATTTCAATGAAAACCACAGAAAATGTCTGTTATAATTTAATTTGTATTGTGAATTTATTAATATGGAGTTTCATTGCTTTCGTTATTCATTGATTTTTGCAAATTTTGTTCATTTTCAAAGTTATACGTTTTCAAATGATCAAATTCTCAAATTTTCAAATCTTCGAATTTTGTAATTTTCAAATATCCAAATTTACAAATTTCTAAATTCGCGAATTCCAAAATTTTGTAATTCTAAATTTCCAAAATCTTAAATTCCTAAATTTTCAAGTTCTCAATTTCCAAAATCTTGTATTCCTATATTTTCAAGTGCCAAAATTTCCAAATTATCAGATGCCTAAATTCCTAAATTTTCAAGTTTCAAAATTCTCAAATTTCAAAATTTCAAATTTGCAAATTCCTAAATTTTCAAGTTCCAAAATTTTCAAATTTCCAAATTCCAAATATACAAAACCTTAAATTTCCAAATTTGCAAATTCCTAAATTGTCAAGTTTCAAAACTGTCAAACTTCCAAATTTCCAATTTCCCAAATTCCTAACTTGTTAAATTTCAAATTCTCAAATTTCCTATATTTTCAAATTTCTAAATTGTCAAATTCCAAATTCTCAAATTTCCTAAATTTTCAAATTCACAAATTATCAAATCCCTAAATTTTCAAATTTCCAAATTACCAAATTTCTGAATTCCCAAATTGTCAAATCCCTAAATTTTAAAATTCCCAAATTGTCAAATTCCAAATTCTCAAATTTCCTAAATTTTAAAATTCCCAAATTATCAAATCCCTAAATTTTCAAATTTCCAAATTACCAAATTTCCGAATTCCCAAATTGTCAAATTCCAAATTCTGAAATTTCCTAAATTTTCAAATTCCAAAATTATCAAATCCCAAAATTTTCAAATTTCCAAATTACCTAATTTCTGAATTCCCAAATTGTCAAATCCTTAAATTTTCAAAATTCCCAAATTGTCAAATCCCTAAATTTTCAAATTCCCAAATTGTCAAATTCCAAATTCTGAAATTTCCTAAATTTTCAAATTCCCAAATTATCAAATCCCTAAATTTTCAAATTTCCAAATTACCAAATTTCCGAATTCCCAAATTGTCAAATTCCAAATTCTGAAATTTCCTAAATTTTCAAATTCCCAAATTATCAAATTCCTAAATTTTCAAATTTCCAAATTTCCAAATTACCAAATTTCCGAATTTCCAAATTGTCAAATTCCAAATTCTCAAATTTCCTAAATTTTCAAATTCCAAAATTATCAAATCCCAAAATTTTCAAATTCCCAAATTACCTAATTTCTGAATTCCCAAATTGTCAAATTCGAAATTCTGAAATTTCCTAAATTTTCAAATTCCCAAATTATTAAATCCCTAAATTTTCAAATTCCCAAATTACCAAATTTCCGAATTCCCAAATTGTCAAATTCCTAAATTTTCAAGTTCCAAAATTGTCAAATTTTCAAATTTACAAATTCCCAAGTATTCGAGTTTCCTCAACTTCCAAATCCTCAATTAATCAAATTTCTTAATTTCCAAATTTATTAAATTCTCAATCTTCCTGATTTGCAAACTTCATAATTTCTCAATTTTTCAAAATGTTCAAATATCAAGTTTTTCATATCGTTTATTTTCAATAGATTGTACTTACCCGAAGTGCTTTTGAAATACATAACATAAACAGTAAAATGAACATTTCATAGAAAAAATGAGACACTGGATTAGAAAGATGTTTCAAATGAAATGTTCCTTGTATTTAAACACATAACATAAACAGTAAAATGAACATTTCATAGAAAAAATGAGACACTGGATTAGAAAGATGTTTCAAATGAAATGTTCCTTGTATTTAAACACATAACATAAACAGTAAAATGAACATTTCATAGAAAAAATGAGACACTGGATTAGAAAGATGTTTCAAATGAAATGTTCCTTGTATTTAAACACATAACATAAACAGTAAAATGAACATTTCATAGAAAAAATGAGACATTGTATTAGAAAGATATTATTTCAAATGAAATGTTCCTTGTATTTAAATACATAACATAAACAGTAAAATGAACATTTCATAGAAAAAATGAGACACTGGATTAGAAAGATGTTTCAAATGAAATGTTCCTTGTATTTAAACACATAACATAAACAGTAAAATGAACATTTCATAGAAAAAATGAGACATTGTATTAGAAAGATATTGTTTCAAATGAAATGTTCCTTGTATTTTAATCTCGATCACGAAGGTTGTAACTAAGACGTCCATTTCTGTCGCTGACTATATTAAATGACTAAAGCAATATGTATATATTTGTATAAATCCTATAAGTGTCGTTTATCAATCGATGTTTCCCAATAACATGCTTCTTGTGTAAAAGTTTCATCAGTGAATGCGTAAATAATCATTCAAATGAATATTGTTATCATGTTCGTATATTTATTAACCCTTTCGTAGCGTTTATTTATGTGACCTCAATTATTTGATAAATAGCACATTCATTATTTAATTTTCGTATTTTTACCATGAGATGACAGAAAACGTCAGATTTAACTTTAAAACTACCAAAACGGTGACCGTTCTACAGGTTTCTTATTTCAAGTTACAAAATTAAAGTGATTTCGTTGAAATCTGTGTTAATCTTCGTAAAGATAAAAAATTGTCGTGTGCATTAATTTATGTTTCATCATCTGCTTATTTACTTTATAACTTCATATTTAATGTTAAAGCAACTGTGTATTATACGCCGGTAGGTTTGGTGTTAAATATTTCAGTAATGTATAAGTGTGACAATTTTATTTTTAAGAAAACTTGATTTGCTATCATTTTCAAATTTCGTACTAGTACAAAATGTAATAAATTAAGCTTTTTTTAGTGAAGTTATTACACAAAGTATAGACTGATATATATTTTATTTAATATTTAACGTATAGAATAAGAATACAAGGTTGGTGCACATCATTTCATCAGGCTAACACTTTGTGCCTTGTCTTTTGTAAGTATTTATTTAGTGACATTTTCCAGTTTCATATAATGTAATGTAAAATATAAATTATAAAAAATAATTAACCCTTAACAATCACTTCATCGGAATAAGGTATTTGGTACACGGGGATGTTTAACACCCCAGCTACTAAAAATGTTTCTTACAAAACAGCTATCTTAACTTGGAAAAAATAATCTTTGAAAGTTGTTTTAACATTTTTCACAGCTGATTTCAGTAAATTGAAACGTTGAATATGAACAAAAATTCAGGAACGTGAAAGAATTCAGAAAATTATGGTTTTCACAGAAAAATTCAGAACTCCTTTCGATTTTAATATGAAGAGCTAAAATTTTAGATGAACATTCTTGAGAATTTACAGTTGTAGGAAAAAATAGTAAAAATACAAGGGTTGCAAGAAAGGTATTTATTCAGATTTGCAGAAGCTAAGTTAGTTGTGGATAACCTATTTATTAGGTTACTTATTGTAACCTAACCTAACCCTTAACAGGGTCAAATATAGTTTGAACTTTACTGTGTGCAATAAATTAGCAGTTTGAAAAGTGATTATCATTGCAGAATGAAAATAGTGAAATGTTATATTTAGCAAAATTGCATATAAATATACAAAATCCAATGCAACGTGTAATTGAGTTATTCAACAAAGTTGTATCTATAATAACGAATGTTTCAAACTTGTATTTTCTTGTAGGTAACATTTAAATTTATCTATTTAATTATCTAATGAACTAATAATTGATTAACAGGTATAAATAAAACGAGAATTAGACAACTAGTGAAAAATTTCGATATTATACAGTGCATTTAGGGCAAAAGAAAGTTTCTTCGAAAACTACTGAAGAGTTTAATTAAGAGTTTAATTAGTTTAGGAATTTGTACAATTACAAGTTTAATTATATTTCAAAATGTAATTCTAAAATTTCCAAATCTTCTAATTCCCAAAAGTTCAAATTCTCAAATATTCTAATTCTCAGATTTCAAAATTGTCATGAGTCTGAATTTTTACATTATTCAATTTTTCAATTATTAAATTCTCAAGTCCGTAATTTTCAAATCTTCAAATTCTGACTTTCAATTTCCAAATTTTCAAATTTCTGCTATTCCCAAATTTCCAAAAGTCCAAATTCTCAGATCTCAAAGTTTTCTTGAGTCTGAATTTTTACATCTCTCAATTTCCAAATTTATAAATTCTCAAGTCCTTAAATTTTCAAATCTCCAAATTTTGACTTCCAATTTCTAAATTTTCAAATTTCTACTATTCCCAAATTTCCAAAAGTCCAAATTCTGAAATTTCCAAATTCTCAGATCTTAAAATTTTCATAACTCCGAATTTTTACATTCTTCAATTTTTCAATTATTAAATTCTCAAGTCCGTAATTTTCAAATCTTCAAATTCTGACTTCCAATTTCCAAATTTTCAAATTTCTGCTATTCCCAAATTTCCAAAAGTCCAAATTCTCAGATCTCAAAGTTTTCTTGAATCTGAATTTTTACATGTCTCAATTTCCAAATTTATAAATTCTCAAGTCCTTAAATGTTCAAATCTCCAAATTTTGACTTCCAATTTCTAAATTTTCAAATTTCTACTATTCCCAAATTTCCAAAAGTTCAAATTCTGAAATTTCCAAATTCTCAGATCTTAAAATTTTCATAACTCCGAATTTTTACATTCTTCAATTCCCAAATTTCTAAATTCTCAAGTTCTGGAATTCTCCAATTTCCAATTTCTGTATTAAAAAGTTTTCAATTTCTCGAATTTCTAAACTAAGAACTTTCAAATTTTTATTACAGAGAACACTGAAATTTATCTACGTAATTATCTAATAAACGAGCAATTGATTAATAGGTATAAAGAGAAACGAGAATTAGAAAACTACTTATTGAAAAATATTGTATATGAAAAGTTTCTATATTATACAGTGCATTTAGGGCAGAAAAATGTTTTTCGAAAGCTATTAAAACTTTAATTAAGCGTTTGATTGGTTTAGAAACTTGTACAATTACAAGTTTAATTATATTTGAAAATTTCATTCAATCATAATGAAGTTTTTTTAGGAAATTATAGGTAATTAGAGGTTAATGTACGTAGTCTACGGAAAATATTAATGGTCTTTAGTTGAATTAAAGATTTGCATTTATAATACAAAGGTTTATTTTTATTGCATATTCATGTCATTACATATGTGGTCACAGAAGTACATGCATTTAATACAGAATTAATTACAAAATCAAGAAATGGGTTATATTTTGACATCAACTTTTTGGTACAAAATATGTGAATGATAATATAAAAATATGTTCCTATAAATAATTGCATTTTTGCAAATGTTAGAAAATATCATCTAAGTTAGTATTTCAACAACAAAAACTGTTTCTTTATCGATGTTTATTAAATGTTGTAAATGTAAGTAGATGGTGATTACATAAATTCCATTAGAAAGAAATTAATTAACGATAAATATAACAAAAACATGGCTTATACGATTTTATTCACGAGCCTTATCCATGTATGATTAACAAATGCCTTAAATAAATGTAACAAACATTTGATACAAAATTACCTATATTAAAATATGACATTTCAGTGTTAACGTATGTGAAGTATTTTATTTTTTAAATACGAATTATGTAAATTGTTTCTTACTCTAATTTCCATCTATGTTAAGTTCAATTATTATGTAATTCTTTATTTCGATACAGTATGAAATACGAGTCGCTCATTATGTCAAATAACAAGCTACTAACTTTTAAACCTCGAGAAATCACAATATTCATCAGCAAAAATACGAATACAAAATATTGCTTTCAAATTTATCAGTAGTTCACACATCAATTAAACTCAATAATTATTGTTAAAATATTAATTTTCTCAAATAAAATAAATATTTATTTTCTCAAGTAGAATAAATATTACATAATATTTTTGCGTTCGAAAACATTTGACGATTAATTGAAAACATTTTTTCCATCGTCTAAATCGGATATTAAACTCGAATATTTTTATAATTTAAACATTGATCAATTTCGGAGACGCAATAATATAATTATGGAAAGCTTCATACATTTTATTCATTCATCCGCAACTAATTATCATAAAATTAAGAAGTTGATTATATTAAAACGCTGTGACTATGTAATATATTTTATCTCTTAACATGTACAAAATTATATACAAATATCAGAACAATATTGGTGTTTGATTTGTGATAAGACAGTATATCTTTTGCAATAATTTCAGCGAATGTTTGTTAATGATCATACGTATGTACAAATAATCGAAATGGCTATGGCAAATGGGTTACATATAAAAAATGTATCTTCCTTTATGAATAACAGTAAGGACTAACATTGTTGACTAGGCTGGAGCCATTAAATCTTTACTATAATTCTTTTTAATATGCCTATGTATTAATCAGTTTACAATAGTCCTCGTTTTAAAATTATTTGCGAAGGTTTCGACGTTCCAGGTTAAATCAACGTTCATTTTTCTTCCAACGAAACAAGACTTAAATTTTATTTAATTATTTATATCAAACTATTCATAGGAGACTATGCTATTACATTAAAAACTTGTACTATCTTTAAACGAACATCTAAACTGTCATGGCAACTTCAATCATGTTATGCGAAAAATTTCTATCGACATTTCAATAGAAACGTAATTTAAGATAGAACATTATTTATTATCATGTGCACGTTATAATGCAAAAAGATCATTATGTACAAGAATGTTTTGATAGAACTTGGATTATACTACATTTATTATGTTCGTGGTGTTTTTCAAAACTCCCAGTATCACACGATGCGATACTTTTAGAAAATTATGTCTCGTTTAAAACTGAAACTTTACGTGTATCGGCTTCGCGGCGATTTCACTTTGATTCGTTGTTTCTGGCTGCGAGGAGAGCGCGATGTTACACGAAATTCCAGGGGCAAATCGTAACAACGGCAAACACAGCAACTTGGAAATTTGAACCAATCGCTGAAGATGCCACGACACTCGTTATTCGGGTCGTAGGCCAATAATCTGTGAAGTCTGTACTGTTGCTCGCATCTGCATCCATCACGGCAGTACATCTGCTTGTTTTCGTGTCTTTGGACAAATAAAATGGCGGTCAATTTTAGTTAGACGAATAAAATGGCGGTCAATTTCATTTAGGCAAATAAAATGGCGGTCAGTATTACCCGTAAAAAGAAAATACCTCATTTTTAATATACTTTCACAATGAAAGCTTACGTATGTGCTCAGGCTATAATACAAATTATTAAGAACAAGGCTACAATCTTTCAATTTTATCTTTTAATCTGTTACTATTATTTATAATTAGCTAAACGAACTGAACAATAGAGTAAAAGATAGCAATAATATATACTAATAGACTAAAAGATGAAATTGAAAGATTAAACCCTTGTTCTTAATAATCTGTATTATAGTGTATTTAACCACAAACGTTAGTTTTTACTGTGACGATTAATGTGTTAAGCTTCAATTTTATATATTATAGGAGCTATTTTGCAATGGCTTTTGTAAATTATTTTCAATCTGATTTTCTATGTTCAAAATTGGCCATTTTACCTGCAGTATTCGCATAGTGATACATCTCTGTCTACAGATGTTTAAAATGTTTTTGTGTTTTAAAAGTTTATACTTTCCCTGATTTTAAATTATATGAATTTGTTTTGAAAAATGCCAACAAGTTTTATATATCATGTAGATTTAATATAAATAATTTTGTGTATCTCTAATATTTTAGCAAAGAAGCTCTCCTAGTGTAGACAGTTCACGTATACCACATTTTTCTAAGGTTAATTATTAGAACTGTTTCTTATACTCACGTGCATTTTTCCCAGTGAACGTACTGTTCAAAAGGATAAAGGTTCAAAAGAGCTAGTACTTCGCCCCTTGTGTTATTTGCCCAAAATGGAGCTACCACTTCTTCCTTCACCGGACACGCGTTCCTAAAAAAGAAATATTGTATATAGAAAAATAATTCAATTAATCAGGTATTATTGACTGCATCCATATGATTAATTAACAATTGCAAGATTTTATTTAAATATATTATCAAACATGACTTACTAAACAAAAAACATTATAAATTTAGTTAAAAAATACTTACGTCAAATTATTGCATTTTAGATTTAGTTAAAAAATACTTATTTTAAATTTATTAAATTTAAATAGCATTAAATAGCATTTATATTATAATCACTGTTATATTACAATCTTTAAAATTTTCCAAATAACAGTTGAAATATCTGAACGAAACAATTGAAACTTACACTCCTCTAAGCTTGAGAACTGGTTGTTCTTGCTGATCCTTCGCGGCCACATCTTGATACAGTTGTCCCTCCATGTTCGAACTTTCCGGTTTATCGGCAGGTCGATATTCCGGTCGTGGTCTAAATTCTTGTTGTTCACTCGAGCCAGAAATTTCTTCCTGAACGGTTGTTTCTTTTGGGGTGGCATACAGGTCTTCGCTATTATCAGAATCAACCGGTACTTCGGTGGTACCCGGTAAACTCGCTGTAGTTTCATCGACACTGGTCTCTGACTCTTCTGCAACCTCGTCATTTTCCTCGAGTTCCTCGTCGATCCTGTCTATCTGTTCCGGTATCTCGTTGATGCTGAAATTCTGTTCCTTCAGCATGTGGGACGTTGTCACCGTTAAGGCTAACGCCTCTTCGGTCGTATTTTCCCTCGTATTTTCGATCGTGCTGTTTGTTGAAACCGTCGTTGAAGTCGTCGGTGGAGTGATCGAAGTAGCCGAAGATGTTTCCGTTGTGGAAGAGGTGGTTGTGGAGGGCGCAGGTGTCGCTGCTGTCGATGTGGTCGATTTTTCGGTCGGTCGAAAATGTGGTCTAGTGTATTCGCTTAATTTTGGGAACTTGTTCAATCGTTTCGCGGAATTTTCGTTGAAGGATCTGCTGGTGAAGCCTCGGCCTTCGTAGTCGCTGTCGCCTTCGAAGTACTCGTAATCGTGCATATACTGGTATTTTCTAAATAGTTCAAGATTAAATAGCAGCGTGCTTTTGAAAATGACGTGAATCGTTTATTTTGAAAGTCAAGTCTACTTGGGTATAATAAAACCTTCATTTCTTTCAGGTAGCTTTAACTATTGGATAAACATGCATTATCCAACGTCACATAATACACGAAGTTTGTCTATTGGTACTTAATATTTTTAAATTAATTGAAATGCAAACCCAGAAATATCGCAATGACAAAAAATAGACTTGTCCTGCTGTTAAAATACACTCTTGTATTTTATGTTGTACCCGATTTAGAGCTGGAAAGAATGCACGCGGTATTTGTTACATTAGAGTTCACCTTTTTGACACAATTGTGGACATGTAATTCACAAATAAAGTATTATTTTCTTGTTCTACATGCATTCTTCCTAGTTCTGGGTTCAGAACTAAATTACTAGAACTAGTAATATTTTTTAATACTTTTACAATATTTAATATCATTTAATATTTGCCTCAAATTAATTTACGATATAATTTCCATAAATATTGATAATCTTGACTTTCAGAGCCAATGTATAGTATAATCGAAAACTTTACCTGTGTTCATCCGAGAAATGATGATAATATTCATCGTATTTTAATTCGATATCGTTCTTCTCGAGTTCCGCTTTTAATACGTTGATGTGCCTTTCATCTCCATACATGCGTCTCATTAAACCTTGATTTTCTTGTACGAAACGACGAACTGCATGCCTGAAATTAAATAATTACCACAGTATAAATTTCGATTAATTTCTTCGATAGAACTACGTATATGTCTATAACGACATAAGATACAAAAGTAATTGCACGGATTTAAATGGAAGGAACTAGCATTTTTAAATTAGGTAAGTGTACGTCACGTAAATTCTTCTGGTCACATAAATGTAAATTGTGCAAATTCTTTTAATCAGATAAGTGTAAATCACGTAAATTATTTTAGTCACGTAAATGTAAATCGCTCAAATTCTTCTAGTCACATAAGTGTAAATCACGTAAATTCTTCAAACAGAAGTAAAATAAGTAAATAAATTTAAATGCGAGTGAAAGAAATATCAGAATCTTCGAAACGTCAAATTCTGAATATACTTCCGTTAAATGTATCATTAGCATATTATTTGGAGTGCGTTTCATGCGTACCACCGAAAGTAAAAGTCGTTTCCTGATACCTTTACAGTTCTGCCACGCACGATTTTAATAATTGAACACATTCTGTTTCTTACTTAAAATTCATAGCATCACTGATTGAACAGTGAAACTTCCACGCTGCTTCCTTGGATGTTTTGTCAATTAGCTTTGTACTGTCGGCAAATATGACATACTTTTTCAAAGAACGTTGAAACGATTGAACACTTTTGAGTGATACAATTTTTCATAAGGATAAAATGTATTCTAATTTATGTAAAGGGGTACAAATGTCATATAACGAATTTTTACGTAAAAGTTGAATAATTACTATTAAAAAAAAAGTTTTCATTTTAGAAGTGAAGAGGTTATTTATTTTTGACAGTCCTAGTATACAATTTTAAACAGATCAAAGATTGCAATTGTTATTGACACTATTCGACACAGTAAAAATAGTAGAAGTACAATAATAAAAGATAGGTTCCAAATTGTACTCTTTTTAATTTTGACTATTGTCAACACTTTCTCTTGTAAGAATTCAGCGAGTGATTTTCTGCGATTAGTTAATTGTCACACCGAAGTGTGTTTAATTGTGTGTAATTGTTAACCGAAGTATAGCGATATTATTCAATGAGGAATTAGTTTTCTTTCATTTACCAAGGATAAGAGTTTCCGGCAATCGTGCACCAATTTTGACGTCGAAAATCGCAAGGAAGATTTGCGAGTCGTGCGCGTCCTGCACGCGAGTATGGTTTGCTGCAAGCTGAAGATGCGTCATATCCGAATGTACTGGGTCCACCACCTCCTTGACATTGTACGAGCTGATATGTGATCACCTATACAAGGAAAAAATAATTACATAATTCCGCAGAATATCATTGAAACGTTTTAGACCACAGCGGAAGTGCACATTTGAAATTGTTACTTTGTTGAAAGTTTAATAAAAACCTACTAACGCTAATTTGTAACGTGTTAATTGTAACTTCGTGATCTGTCTATTACAATTTTAATTTGTAATTTGTTAATTAATAACATTCGTGAATGAACTGTAATTTTAACATTTTCGACTCTGTCCTTGGAAAAATAAAATAATTTGTAAAATTTTCTAGCAAATATTTAATTGTTGCAATTGTAATGGAAATATGTCAAATCTTTGGAACAAGTCGTGTAATCATTCGTATGTTAATACATTTATATTAATTAATATTCATAATTCTGTAGACTCGTGTTAATTGAGTATTTCGAGAAATATAACATGAAATTTTAGGATTCGATGCTAATTCGGAATACCGAAAATTAAAGTGATTTGGAATATGCTAAGACGTACCGTTTTGTTTCGTGAGCCACGGTTAAAATGAACGAACAAATTTAAAACCATAATTTTTTACCACAATTTTGATCCCGTTTACCAGTTTCATTCGCGTGTGGGATTCGGTATTGGTTTGGGCTACATTCAATCGCACGAATTTTTTTCACGAGTATCTCAACAATCGTATGAGATCAACAGTTATGTTACTAAAAAAAGTTACTCAGAATCACGTTCGTAAGGTCGAGGGACTCTCTTGTAATATATAATTATCTGAATGTTTGTATTCGGAATTGTATACTATGCCAATACTCATGTCCATCATCAGTTCAGTCTATATCCAGCATTTTAGCCAACATTTATTACACTGATTGACAATAGTATTTGTTAAATACACTGGCGATGACTGAAAACTGTATATTGCCTTCGGCATTTTATTTTTGGCTAAAAATTTAATTGCATCAGAGTGACGGTTTTGTAACTCACAGTAAAATATTTTATCAGTATTATTGCCTACTTTTATGTAAAACAAGGACAGAGAATTTGTTCAATACAAGGAGCAAAGCAAAGGAATTTGTTCAATATTTTTAACAAAATGAATAATTGTCACGAAAGGTGCGTACTGAACTGAAAATTGTTTATTAAATTATTAATGATTGCGTTAATGATTTTGTATGCTAAGCGATTTTCAGTGACTGTCACATTTCGTACCTTACCTGACAATTATTAATTTTACTGTATATTAATATATTAATAAATTTTCTTTTTTACCTAAAAGCAATCAAAGAATTTTTATTATAAATTATCAATTTTATGAACTTTTTACTATGAATAACACAACTGTCACGTTCATGTAGTTCAGTTCTTATCCAGAATAGGAAGAGGAAGGCAATGAACAATTTTCAGTGACCTCCACGTTTCATAAGTTTCATTCTGTCGTAAATATTGGCCAAATCTTATTATGAATAATAAAACTGTCACTTTCATGCAGTTCAATTTTTATTCAAAATTAGAGGGAGGAAGGCAGTGAAGCGTTTTTAGTGACCTCCACATTTCGTACCTTTCATTTTACCGTAAATGTTGGCTAAATTTCTATGTCCTTTATATAAAAGCAAACAATGATATTTTATTATAAATTACAAGTTTTACGAATAACTTATTATGTATAATAAAACTGTCACGTTCATGCAGTTCAATTTTTATTCAAAATTAGAGGGAAGAAGGCAGTGAACAGTTTTCAGTGACCTCCACATTTCGTACCTTTCATTTTACCGTAAATGTTGGCTAAATTTCTATGCTTTTTATATAAAAGCAAACATATTTTACTATAAATTACAAATTTGATGAATATCTTACTAAGAATAATAAAATTATCACGTTCATGCAGTTCAATTTTTATCCAAAATTAGAGGGAGGAAGGCAGTGAACAGTTTTCAGTGACCTCCACATTTCGTACCTTTCATTTTACCGTAAATGTTGGCTAAATTTCTATGCTTTTTATATAAAAGCAAACATATTTTACTATAAATTACAAATTTGATGAATATCTTACTAAGAATAACAAAACTGTCACGTTCGTAATGACGAGAACGCTGAACGATTTTCAGTGACCATAGGTGTAAACAGTCCACAAGTCGGATGGATCACTCACCTGGATGACGAGATGCACTATTACATTCATAACTCGCGTTCGACGTTAATTGCGATGTACTTTAGGACCGATGGCCCAACAGGTTGTCGATCACTGTGGTACACCGGACACTCGTTTTCACTGACGGGCGGATTGCCAGCATACAAAAGGACGACGACAGACGTACGTTCGCGGCTACATGACAGCACCTCCGCGCACGAGGAGGACGCTTTCATTACTGGCTTTAATCAGCCGGTGTCGCACGCGACGCCAAGGATTCGCCTGGTAAAAGTACAGCCATCCCGGGGAAGTCTTTGGTGAGCTCGCGTTCGACGTTCGCTTGACCGAGAACCAAGAGAGAGCAAGAAAGCAGACGAGGAAAGAACGGTGAAGAAAGAGCGAGGCGTCCAGAGAGTAGGTCACTGCGGATGATACCGTTACATTTGGGCCCATTGATGTGTGTCACGGGGCCCCGCAGTGACGTAGCGAGAGCTGCTGGCGCAACGGACCTCTTCTCTTCGCTGATCAATTAGGAGAAAGGCGATTTGGAGTTCTTCCGTATTGGAACAATCAATTTTCGATGAGGACTCAACACTTTTCAGCATCAATCAATCAGTGGCAAATGAAAATTTACACCGTTTGAAACACTTTGAAACCAACATTAAATCTTTCGACGAATGCGCACTTATTTTCAAATTAAAAACGAAGTCGAAAAATAATTGAGCAAAAGGTAGAACATATATTATACACTTTAATTTTTTATTTTGACAGAAATCAACATAAATTACCTTAATAATTTTGTAACTTAAGAAACGTGTAGAACGGTCATTTGAGTGCTTTGGAAGTTGTTAACCCTTGTTAGGTGCGTCAAACAGCTCTAATTGTCTATCGCTGCAATATAAAAACAAATAAAGAATGTTACGTCGATTCAGCGAGCTTTGACTATACAAATTATACTTGGACTTTAATTTCCAATTGAAGCATAATAATACGAGTATTTATCGCGTTTGCACTGTGAGTCATAGTCGAAGTACGGCAGGGGTTAGGAATTTGAACTTGGGTAGAATTTTAAAAATTTGAACTTGTGCACCAAACTTTCATATTCGGTTCTCTGGAATATAAATTCGTATTCGAGGTTTCGATTGCAACTGGGAGAGTTTCTTTTGGAAACCTGGTCTGATATCGGGTTGCTGCATGTCGAATGCTGGATTTCGAAAGCTGTAAGGTCATAAATGTACCGCAAAACTTTTATGACACGTCAATTTGAAGTTCCCTTGCTGTACTTTGGTGAGACTGATTCGTGACTCACAGTTCAAATGTAAAAGGTTTTAGTAGAATTTTTAATAGTAATTCAACTTTTAATTTAAAGTGTAAGTATAATTATAATTTGCATAGTCAAGAGTGGATGAATACGTAATAGATATCATTTCAACTTTCTTTATTTGTTGTGGTATTCTAGCAATGAATAGTTCATTCTAAATGATGCATCTAACATATAAATAATATTGCAAGAGTTTCATGAAAAAGGTCACATAAATGTTTCTTCATATTTGACATAGCGATTTTGTTATCAACAGAAAATAATTTCGAACTTGTAATAAAAAACAGATATTTGATGGAAAAAAATACACGTCTAAATATGATTTCAAGAAAATCAGTTTTAATATTTACATTATAGTATAACTTCACGAAAAATAAATTGGTTTACTCTTCCTGAAATTGTAGTAACATGTCTAGTTGAACTTTCTGAAGAAGTCACAACTCAAAAATTGTGAGTCTTTATTATTTTTCAATTTTAAATCTACGTGCTTTTATTGCATTAAACGACTTAGTTAATGCAAATAGACTAATCTTGCTTATAAAAATATTTAGATGTACATATTTTTCTTTCAATAGAAATATATGAGTAGATTATTAGACAAAGATATTTTTTATTAAAAGAAGATCAGTGTCTCGAGTTGATTTGTAATGATAGGTTAAAAGCAAAATGGCAGCAGGTCAACACAAAATGACAGGTACCTCACTAGAATAAACAGCCGAACAATAAACATGTAACTTAAAGTTTGTTCATTTTTCTTTTTCTAAATAAATCGTTTGTCCTTTTGATCGAGTTTCTAATTCTGAGTCTACTGTTCCTATATCCTTTCTTATGTGACGCTTGTTGCTTGTTTTTGCAGTACGGTTCTGTTTACGTGATCTGAAATACTAGGTCTGGTTGTGATTGCAGTTCAACCTGTGAAACGGATAAATTCTTGTGCAAAAGAAAACGCAGACAGCTCGAAGTAATTAATTATAACATGATTTGTCAGTCGATAGTGTCAATTTTAAATAATTACTATATCCATATGCATGATGTTTATCAACATGTGATTTGTAACATTCAATAAAATATCAGTTACCCTCTATTTACATTCTTCTACATTTCGTAGAAAGTATGTACTATTTCAAACAAGTTTCATATTGTTTGTTGTATTTCTATGTTTCTATACTATCTTATAAAATATGCAAATTTTAGCAAAGTATAAATTTTAAGTAAAGGTGTTATTAAGCTAGGAACATCATGTTTCAAGGTTTCTATGGTACATGTATTCATATAATTAATAGAAAAACGAATTTGTAGATATTGGCTTAGTGAAGACTAATTGCAAAACAGTACTAATTCATTTATTTTGTTACTCCATAAACTTTGTAAAATTATTTATACGGTAATTATTTGTACTCTTTAATTTTACTTAAATTCATAATTTAATAATATTCTATTCTTCACGAAATCGAAGAATTTTACTCAAAGTTAAATACTTATACATGGATTACATATATGTGTGCTACATGTATGTTCTATTTATTATGAAACAGTTTTTATTTGTTAACGTCGACAGAAGAAAATGATTAGGATATTACTTCCATCGCAGAAAGTGTTTAGCGAATTAATCGAAAGCTAATACGAACTATTAAATCTTCGATAAGGTATAAAGTTTTTCCGAATTTTTCTGAGAATTGAAAACAGTCGATTTCTTGTTACTTCATCTCCGCTGTTTCTTTACCGTTTGTTTACGAAAGAAAAAAGTAGTAGTAGTATGACCATAAATGCTGTTTAATACCTCCAACGAAACTTTCCGCGTGTGCTACTAACCTCGAAACTACTGTCACTGGCGTCTCTTTCACTGAATTTTCTTACTTTTGTGCAACGTAAACGCACTACATAAACCTAAATACGATAAAAATGTAACGCTTTCGTTAACAGATTACGGTAATTATGCAAGCAACTTGAAAGAGGAATGTTAGCTTCAAAATACGATTTCTTGTAGTTGACAATTTATTAAAATGTATCTTATTCGTTTCGGATTTAAAATTACAATGAAAATTATAAATATTTAAATGAGGTACACTGATAGATTTATAAAATGAACATTTTCTTAAATACATTAAAAAGAATTATAACATAGAATTAAATAAATAGAATTATAAATTATAATAAAAATTATAAATATTTAAATGAGGTACACTATCAGATTCATATAATGAACATTTTCTTAAATACATTAAAAAGAATTATAACATAGAATTAAATAAATAGTATTATAAATTATAATAAAAATTATAAATATTTAAACAAGATACACTAACAGACTAAACGTACAATGCATTTTTTCTTAAAAACATTAAATAAAATAAATTACGATAAAAATTATAAATATTTAAATGAATACACTAAACGATTCATATAATGAATATTTTCTTAAATAGGCAAACAGTGTACGTGCTTCTACCATTTTGATTTTCATAAAATAAACAAATCAATTTTTTGTACTAAACTGTTTTATATCTTCTCCTTAGTATAATTTTGTTTCTTTAAACATTAACGATAAGGAATTAGTAATTTTCAAATTTCTATTGTAGGTGCCAAAATTATATGAGAAGAAAATTGTCTTTTTAAACATATATTTTTATAGCTTAAATGATCCATTAAAGCTTGAAATATGAATACAATTTCAGAAAATATATTAAACATCAAATTTATAAAACTTAATATGGATATCATCTAGTATAATCTTATGATAAATTAATAGTATTTCATGTTCGATGATGCAGAACAACTCAATCTGTTATAAATACATTTTACAAAATTATTTCCGATCAAAAAAGATTGCAAAATAATAAAGGAAAAAGTTGAGTTGTAAAATGTAATGAAGAGTCAGGTAAATATAAGAATTTCTAATAAAATTCATGTACGATACGAATATTAAGATAAACGCTATCGAATAACGTCAAACGTGGATAATTTATGTGATCTGGTACCGTGTTTATACAATATCGCGTACACTCAACAAAATTTCACGGGAACATCATGCAAGTGAAGCGTAATATCGTTTACACGAGTTAACGTTCCACGTTGCTTTCTCTTTTTCAAAAATGCATCATTAATAACGTGGATAGTATTGAGGTAGTAGTATTATAGTCTTACTATTCCGTTAGATGAATAACATTAAACTATTGGAGCATCGTTTTGCTCGATGATTAGCCGGCGAAATACCAGTTTACGATCAAAGCTTGGTGAACGCAAGTACTGGTTTTTGCATCGTCGCCTCGAACTAGAAAAGAAAGCTGTTCATCAAGCGAGCACACGAACGGAATGCGTGCATCATTCCCGATTTTTATTCATGCGAATTCTACAGGAAAACGTAAACATATGATGTTAGAAAACATCGAATAATTTTTTATTTTTTATACATGTATGAGCTGCATGTTTTATGGTATTTAACCTCTTCAAAAATACATTAATAATTTGTAAGTTCGATGGTCTTGTGTTCAGAATTTTGTTATTCTTATATTGTGTAGAGTGATGTTTGACGTCATTATTTTGATTTGTATTTAGTGATAGAGTGAATTTGTAGAATAAAGTGTAGGTGTATTTTCAAAGTGTAGGTATTTTCAAATTTTCAAATTTTACATTTCCTTATGTAATAATTCATTTTCACATTTCTTTATTTAAAAATTATGAAATTTCCACGTTTTCGAAAATTCAAATTTTCAAATCTACAAACGTTTAAATTGTAAAAATAAAAAATTTTGAAATCCTCAAATTATAAATTGACAAATTTATAAATTTCTAAATTTCCAAATTTATAAATTACAAAATTGCAAAATGTCAAAATGGAAAAATTCCATAATCACAATCTAATAGCTCCAAATTTCTACAATTCCAAATTCTCAACTCTTCGAATTTTCAAATCCTTACACTTCCATAATCCCAAATTCTCAACTTCTAAATATTGAAATGATCAAATCTTTAAAATTCTTAAATCCACAAATGCTTCAATTTCAAAAGTAAAAAATTTTCATCCCTCCAAATTACCAAATTCCCCAATTCTCAAATTCCCCAATTCTCAAATTCCCCAATTCTCAAATTCTCAAATTCTCAAATTCTCAAATTCCCAAATTCCAAAATTCCAAAATTCCAAAATTCCAAAATTCCCAAATTCCAAAATTCCCAAATTCCCAAATTCCCAAATTCCCAAACTCCCAAATTCACAAAATCCCACATTCCCAAATTTCCAAAACCCCAAATTCTCAAATCTTTAAAACTCATAAACTCCAAAATTCGCAAATTTGCACATTCTTAAATTCCCAAATTTCCAAATTTCAATATTCCCAAATGCACAAAATCCCAAATTTTCAAAACCCCAAATTCTCAAATTCCCAAATTCACAAATCTTCAAAACTCATAAATTCCATATTTTATAAACAAGAAAGCGATATTAATGGAATAACGTCAGATAGTTTCCATTATTTAATAGGTAATCTACTTAAAAATTAGGTGTAATTGTTTTTAAACCATTCGTTACCAGCGTCACATATACTTTCGATTTCCAATATAAGAGCATAATTTAAAACAGATGAAAATCAAATTCTACTACACAATTTGTAGAATATATTAATGAAACTCTTTTACAAGGGCTTAAAATTATTTCTGTAGCATTTCATACTATTTTATAACAAAGCGTAATTCATGATAATATAATTTCCATTTTCGTGCTGCTAACGAAGATGTCAATTATTATTGAGTAAAGGAAATAATAAAAACTGCAGTATTCCAAATAATTAATTCAATTTTATTATATTCATTACTCTTACAATATCATATTAAAATTAAACGTATGTAAAAGTACATATACTATAATACATAGTAAATAGTATTCACAACATTACAAAAATAGCATCTTGTCCAATGTTCGAAAGTGAATGTACCAATAAATAATTAAAAATTAACAACTTTAAGAAATTAAAGTAATTTATTATTTTTCACAAGTTTTTCACACTTTCAATATTCGTTTAAATTACGCAAGATAGAGAAATAATTAGTTATATATGTATCTGAAATATTTCCAGTATTGGACATAAAAAAAGTTATATACAAAAGTTGCATAGCGTTAAGAAAACATAACGTAACAAAGAGTACATTTATTGTACAAAGAACGTTCATTGTACAAATTGTAAAAAGAATGTGCAATTCTTTTCAAATATCCAAATGCAATTTAATAAGAATACAATTCCATAGATTTTATTTTTGAGATATAAAATATAATTTTAAGGAAATATTTTCTTTCCAAATTAAAAATCTGCGTTTCTTTCTCTTAAATCAAATTTTTAAAAAATTAGAGCTACAAATAAAACAATGTAATTTTCAAATTCGTATTCAGTTCAAAACTATTTGTAACATGCACACGAAGAGTCTGAATAAACCAAATACTTCTTGAACAATGAAATTAATGCAACATTGTACATTGCCATGATTTGTATACTATAATACGTAATATACAATACTGCAATTGTTCGCAAATATTATAAAATGCTATAAAATTAGTATAATTTATGTTTTAACCATTTGTAGCTCTAATAAAATTATTCAAAACTTGTAATAAAATTTTAATACTATTTCTGTGGAAAGACGTCAATTAATTTGATTTCAAGTATATAATTTCATACTCTGTTGAAGATATTGTAATATTAGATGGCAATTTTATTTACATAAATTGGCACGACTGGATTGGACTAGAATGGGCCAGGTCTCCTATTTTCATTTAAAATATTAAGTGTTTACTGTTTAATTTTGTCATAAATTAAATAAATTGTCATAAATTAAATTAATTTTGTCATAATTTTCAATTTTGTCACGATTTAATTTCATGAATACGTTATATAAACCTTTACTTTTATTAAGATAATATTTTATGAGGCAAGCTTTATTTTTATTTACTCCAATAATTTTTGCTGAAGAGATGCAGTGTGCATTTTGGAGAACCAGTCCCAACTAGGCCTTTACCTAGTTACACCAATATTTATATTCAGTCAAATTACATAACTAATTACTTATAAATTAAACATTAACTTCTTCTTGTATTTCTACCACTTCATTCTTCCTCTCAAGACTCACGGTGCTTTTATTAAACCTCCAAAGTCCTCCTATGTACCATAAGATAACGCAGGAAAGACTTAAAACCGAAGTGAAATGAAGAGCACCTACATAACTCATCATCCAGTCATGCACTAAACCTGAAATGCAAATATGAAATGTAGAAATATAAATCACTGCAAAGATAAATTGCTCTGTCTGAATTGTAGAATAAACTTGTTTTATTTGAAAGTCTTTCAGGAGAAACTACTTTGAAATTTCATTAAAATGTTTTTTTATTTGCCCTTCTATCAAAACGAAAACATACGAAATTGTTAGAAATATTTATGTAAAAGAAATATTTGTAAATTTTTAAATTCGAAAAACTTCAAATTTGCAAATCTTTAAGTCATAAAATCCTCAGGTCTTCAAATTTGCAAATTTTCGCATTATAAAATTTTCAAGTCTTTAAATTTGCAAATATTCAAATCTTCAAGTTTTCAAGTCTTCAAATGTGCAAATCTTCAAATCAACCAATTTTCATATTTTCAAATTTGCAAATCTTCAGATCATAAAATCTTCAAGTTCTCTTTGCACATTTTCAAATTTGCAAAAATTCAAATTGTCAAATTTACAAATATATATTACAGTTAACTTAATTGTCTTTTCACGTTGTAAAAAATTCACAATTGCATCTACTTTCTAATTTCTTTAAAAATAATATTTCTGTTAAATTACAAGTTCCTTAATCTACATATTACTCTACATAATTTTGCAAACCACAGCATATATTGCAGATTAAGAATTATAAGAAGAACTATAAAAATTATAATTATAATTACATATTATATAAATGTATTATTTAATATAATGTGTAATATCATTGAATCTTGTTTCTCTAAAACACTAAAGGTGGACATACAATATTTATGTATCAAGTTATATATCGATAAAATTGATTTTTACTCACAAAAGCTTGAAATAAAAATGTACCTTTAACAAATATCGTTTTCTCGATCAACGTTTATTTAAAATTATTTACTTGTTCGAACGTAATTACTCTGGAAAAGCTTTAATTTTTAAATTAATTCACTTACCTATGATTGGACCTATGACAATAGACAGAATACCGTTGCAAACCATTTGCATTCCAGACGCAGCTGGCAATCTTTCGAGAGGAACATAATCAGGAATTATTAAAGCTTGAAAAACGGCTTTCGTTCCTTTTGCAACTCCAATAATTAGTGATACGCCGACTACCACTATGTACGTATTACCCCATGTTGATAATACTAAAACAAACAACAACGTTCATTTCAATCCTTTCTTGTCAACAAAATATGCAACAACTTTTACTAAGTTGTTGCATATCGAGTGATAAATTTCGAAATATAGAAAGTCCGTCATGATCTGATACAAGACAAAAAAGTAGCATAGTTTTGGCATATCAATTTGAACCTTAAAAATTGCTAGATGAACATTGCATTAATATTTCTAATAAAAATTGACTGATTCTTCATTAGATCAAAATATGTAACTATATAGAAGGTTTCTAGTTTTAAAGCGCAGTAGCTGATCACAATTAACACTAAAGTACCAAAGTGGTCAAATGATCGTTTTACAAGTATTTGATTTCAAGTTACAAAATTTGTTAAAGTGATCCCTTTCGAATCTGTGTTGATCTTCAAGCTGATAAAGAATTAACGTGTACATTAATTTATGTATGATCATTCGTTTATTTCAACTTCATGTTTAATTTCAAAGTAAGCGCATATTATACGCTGATCAGTTTAGTGTTAATCAAACATTTTCAATTACAGCTAATCCCACTTTAGAATCATTTATAACAAATTGAATATAACCGGTCCTTCAAAACGTACAAAATATATATATTTTACAGTTCTATATTTATGTACTTATTGAACAGAAAATAACTAGAGTATTTTACAACCGAAGAATAAAATATAGAAAAATAAAGAAAATATTTATACTTTGCGAATTATAGTGTACTATTTAAAAATCTATTAAATTATAGAATTAAAGCAATCATGATTAAATGATAACGAACAAGAATGTAACAACGAACAATTTAATTACAGAAGTTTAATTATAGAATTAAAGCAATCCTGATTAAATGATAACGAACGAAGTTTACTTGTAAATGACTCGACAGATCCAATGATCGTTTTCATTGGATTTACGATAGTTACTATAAAGTTGAAATCAACCCACCCAGCAGATCGTAAATTGGTTGCCGTGAAGGGATCGATTTCTCATTTCGAATATTTTACGTTGCTGTACGTACTGGTCCTTCCAAGGGTGGATCCCATTAATGACAATACGTAAAGATTTCTGGATGTCCAGCCAATTTTCTGCGCCAATAGTGGGACGCAAAGTCGTCCAGTGATGTCGGAAATGGCTTGGATCGACATTATGGTCGCGACCGAGTTTCTGTCGAGTCCAGAAAGTTCCATAAGGACAAATGGGATCATGGCGTTGAAGTTGGTTTCCGCAACCATGGACACTCCCATGCCTATCGTAAACGAAATCGAACAATCGTATTATAATAAAACAGATTTAATTTAAGAATTGTACAATTCAATTTAATATAAAGTAACTCGTTTTAAAATGAAATGATTTATTTCATTTTACGTAGAATTCTAATTTTCAATTTGATACAGAATTTTAATTCACAAGATTCTAACACTATTTCTTAGAAATATAATTAGATTAGATAGTAACATAATTTGTCACATAGAAATATGTTTTGCGTTTTGGAATTCGAAACTGACTTGTGAAATACTTTGTAAGCATAATGAATATGTGTACATTTAACATGTATGTGATCAACCTTAGATATTGGATTCGATTTGAATTTGTGGATACGAACAACATATTTTGTAATAATTTAACAAAATTTCTTAATATATTTTTTAAATGATTAAATATATAAAAAATTTGGTATTTTCAAGTTTTCAAATTTTGAAATTCCCAAATTTTCAAATCTCCAAATTTATAAATACTGAAATCCCCAAATTTCCCCATTCTCAATTTCCTAGAAACTCAAGTCTATAGACTCCCAAATTCGTATATTCCTATATTCCCATATTCCTAGATTCCTAGATTCCTAGATTCCTAGATTCCTAGATTCCTAGATTCCTAGATTCCTAGATTCCTAGATTCCTAGATTCCTAGATTCCTAAATTCCTATATTCCTAAATTCCCATATTATCAGATTTCCATATTTCTAGATTCTTAGATTTCTAGATTCCTAGACTCCTACATTCCTAGATTCCTAGATTCTTAAATTCCTATATTTCCAGATTTCCATATTTCTAGATTCTTAGATTTCTGTATTCCTAGGTCCCCATATTCCTAGATTTCTATATTCCTAGATCCTCGTATTCATAAACTCCATATCTCTAGATTCACAAATACCTACATCTACCAAATCCCTAAATGCACAAATTGCTACGTTACAAAATTCCTAGATTCCCAAATTCTTAGATTTTTATATTCGTAGATTCCCAAATCCCTAACTTTCCAAACTCCAATATTCCCAAATTTAAAAACTCCCCAAATTCCAAAGATCCCCAAATCCCGAAATTTTTAAATTCCAAAGCCTTCAAATAGTGAAAATCTTCAAATTCAAAGGATCTCAAATTCTTACATCTCTAAATTCCTAGAGCTCCATATCCCTAGATCCATAAATTTCTAAACCACCAAATTCTTAGACCTACAAATCCCTAAATTTCCAAATTCAAAAATTCCCAAATATACTTCAAAATTCTGAACTCGTCCTCAAATTTTCAAAATTTCAAAAATTCCTAAAAATCGAAACGAAGAAATTTTTACCTTGATTTCTAAACTTTTCCCTAGGGAACCCAAATTTGCTCTGAACCGCACCGTTTCTATCAATCGATATTTGAACGAAGAAATAATATTTGTTCAAAAACTTTTTTTCGATGCAAATAAAATCAGTATTAAATAAAAGCTATCACATTTATTTAAATAGTTTTCTACTTAAAATTACCTAGAATTACAGCGACGTAACGGCTGTCTCTCAGAAGCTCGAGATCCAAATGTTTCGATATTTTTGACAGTATCGACTTCTTCTTTTCTTTCTTACTTTCGCCATAGCAGCTTTCCAACGAATGTTCATCGCATTCTTCCGTTCGTTTTCCTGCATCTTCGTTCAACAAACGGCAATTAACAGTTCCGTTTTTTATTTCGGTTTCTTCGGGTTTCAATTCTTTGGACCGTTTTACCGCATTACTGCCGTTGTATTCTGCGGAAGATGCCGTGATGTCATTGCCCTTTGTTATACTTGTGATCTATTAGAAAGCACATCTGACGGTGAACGTTAACCGTTGCTTTCTGGTTAAAGTATTAACTCATTAGCTTGAGGAAGAGAATCGCTAAAATCGTCTCCATCTAATTATTTTTACTTTATTAATCATTAGGTGCGGTTCAACGCTCGGCTGAAATTATGTATCTCATAAATACATATATACTAGTCAAAATAGTGCTCGTTTTGCATCAAAGCTGTTTATAATTTTCGTTCCGCATTGAATTTTATATAACTAAAGAATAGCTGCATATTTTTAATATTTCAGGATTCGCAATGTTGACAATATTGAACTTTGTTGATTTTGATAATTTTGAAACAGTGACAATTTTCATATGACAATGTTATATCATGAGAACCCTGAAACATTGACAATTTTGATTTGACAATGTTATATTGATCATGAGAACCATGAAACGGTGACAATATTGTTTTGACAGTGTCATATCGATCATGAGAACCCTGAAACATTGACAATTTTGATTTGACAGTGTCATATCGATCATGAGAACCCTGAAACATTGACAATTTTGATTTGACAGTGTTATATTGACCATGAGAACCATGAAACGGTGACAGTTTTTATTTGACAATGTTCTATCGATCATGAAAACCCTGAAACATTGACAATTTTGATTTGACAGTGTTATATTGTCTATGAGAACCATGAAACGGTGACAATTTTGATTTGACACTGTTATATTGACCATGAGAACCATGAAACGGTGACAATTTTGTTTTGACAGTGTCATATCGATCATGAGAACCCTGAAACATTGACAATTTTGATTTGACAGTGTTATATTGTCTATGAGAACCATGAAACGGTGACGGTTTTTATTTGACAATGTTCTATCGATCATGAGAACCCTGAAACATTGACAATTTTGATTTGACAGTGTTATATTGTCTATGAGAACCATGAAACGGTGACGGTTTTTATTTGACAATGTTCTATCGATCATGAAAACCCTGAAACATTGACAATTTTGATTTGACAGTGTCATATCGATCATGAGAACCCTGAAACATTGACAATTTTGATTTGACAGTGTTATATTGACTATGAGAACCATGAAACGGTGACAGTTTTCATTTGACAATGTTCTATCGATCATGAGAACCCTGAAACATTGACAATTTTTGTTTGACAGTGTTCTATCAATCATGATTTCTCGAAAATATTGACAGTACTTAAAATCATGATATAAGAAAATTTAAAACAGCTACTCTCACATATAAGTATTAGTCCTTCGGCTTTCTTGCTGTTGCAACTTCATACGATACATCAATTTACGAAAAATTAATAACTTTTATAAAATACAATACTCCTTTGTAAATGATTTCACATATTGTTTACGTTTCGAACTATCTTTTGTCCGCCATTGTATGTTGATCGTCTATTAGAGACATCTCATTGTATTGTAAATAAAATTGAACGATCAATATTATCTTAAAATGATAACGATTCAGATAATTTCCGCAGCTAATGAGTTAAGAAGACACCGAACTATTGCGGACATATTTGCACACATTTTAAGGATAAAATATTTAGTGAAGTTTATTATTAATTAAAGTTATTATTAATCGTGATTAAAAATTTAAAAAACTGTTGTGACTGTTAATTATTCCCGAGATTAAATTAATTGAAGAAAAAATTCTTTAAAACGTATAAAATTTTATTCGGAGAGGTGAATCGTTCACAATTTTCAAATGTATGCACACATCAATTTTAATTGCGTAAAATAATTATTTAATAATATTTATGCTTCTATCGATTAAAAATGTGTATTTGTAATTTGTTCAGTGTCCTCTTATTAACGGTTACCTTTTAATGCAGTTTTCACTCACTTCTTTCTCGATGAACGGTTTCAACAACGACGCTCCGATAAATGAGTGTGTTGCTACACCGGCAAGGATCAGTAGAGTTCCAGTAGTAGCATAATATTCCAATAGCTTCGCTATTAAAAGGGGCATTAAAATAGGTCCTAGGCCAGTCAATGTTACGGAAAATCCCATAGCCAGGTTACGTTTCTTTCGAAAATACGTGTTCATGGCTAAACTAGTAGCCGGGAACATGATTCCGTGGCCCACACCTATAAATTTCATTTATTATCACTAATTTATAGTTGTTACAGGATATTTCAAAATATAAACGTTGAATAAAGTGTTTAAAAGAGGCCAATAAGAGCAGCGGCTCTTCAGTGCCATCCTTTTGTAAGCAGAAGGAAAATAAAAACCAAACCAAGTGTTTAAAAGTATGAACATTGTATAGGGCGTTTCAAAATATAAATAATGCGTAGAATGTTTCAAAATGACATTGCATAAAACTTTTTGAAATATTAATATTCCACAAGGCGTTTTCACATATGAACATCGTATGGGTTATTTCAAAATATGAACATTGTATAGGGTATTTCAAAATATGAACATCGTATGGTGTACTTCAAAATATAAACATTGTATAGGGTGTACTAAAATATGAATATCATATAGAGTATTTCAAAATATGAACATTGGATAAAGTGTTTGAAAATATGAACATTGTATAGGATATTTCAGAATACGAATACTGTATAGGGTGTTTCAAAATATTGGCATTCTATAAAACGTTTCGAAACATGAATATTGCACAAGGTGTTTTAAAATATGAACATTGCATAAAGTTCTAAAAATATGAACTTTGTACAAGGTGTTTCAGAATTTGCAGAAAAACCAAGTAAGTTGTGTGAGTATACTGTAAGTAAAACTAAACGAAACTCTTACACAGTCCTCATTTTCAAATATTGTTAAAAGAGAAAATTCAATTTATATGTTACCAACAACATATCAGTTTTATGTTCCAATATTTTTGTTAAAATGTTTTACTACAATATTTCCAACATCTGTATTTCTATACGTGAAAAAGAATGAAAATTCAAGAATTTAAGTTCACAGCAACTTGTACTTTTAAAAAGATTTATCTTCATTTCAATTTTTGAACCTTCATTCTTTATTATAACTTAGAACCGTGATACTATAAACTTATTTATTTAAATACTAGTATATTCTTATTAAATAAAATGTATCATATATTTTTTGTAAAAATGATATGAACTCCAAGTACTTTTTGCACAATTACTTCTTGCATAAAAACAATAATTTAGTTCTTTTTTAAATGTTACACAAACGTGACTTCAAGAAATGTCAATTGTATAAATTTAAACATATGGTTTCTTTTACTTTCACGAAGGGAGAAAGAAGGGAAGTGTCAATCGAGGTACTGATTACTCACCGACGATAACACAATAAGATATGATAATGGAAGGAACCGATACAGCAAACGCCGTTATACCGATACCAACGGCGACAGTCAAACCGCCGAAGAAAGCAACTTTTCGAAATGTGAATCTCTTCATCATGGGGCCGCTTATCAGACCCAAACTGCATGTTATCGTTCCATTCAGATGAAGAATTAAAGATGTCTGCGTGGCAGTAATACCGAGAGAATAGAAACGTTCACTGAAGATTAGGCCGAAGCATTGCTGAATTGGGAGTATCGCCACCTGGAAATCAGTACGTTCTTTGTAATTGACCTGGCCTCCTCCCACAATGAAACAAAACAAATCCATCAAAAATTCATATTTTTTACTGTATCTAAATAGTTCAATTTTAATAAATTAATTTTTACATCGCAGTTTTTAAGTTGTACCTGGCGATCAAATTAGGACCACGTACGAAAATTTCACTTTTATGACTACAAAACTTTTATTAATACAAAATGCTATGTTAGTATATAGATATTTCAAATTATCTGTCATTTTTAATGTTTCAGATTATTGAAAACGTATAATCTTTAATATATTTAATCTTCTGTCAATTATAATCGCGTGGAAAAGTTCCAATAGATTAGTATTTATTTTGGTCAAAATTTTGTGTCTTCCATAATAATGCATCACTTATTTTTCACACCGAGCTCACTAAATTTTTCAAAAGCATGAAAGCAGATTTCTAGCACTTTAAGAAAAGAAATAAGTGACGTGAGCATGAAGTAAAATTTGCATAAGATAATATTAAGCACATACAAATATCAAGTCACTTCTTTTCAAACATTTGTATTTTATGTGCGCTCTGAGAAAAATTACAAAAAAAGCAAAGATGGGAAAAAGTAAAAAATTAAAAAACATGTTTGAACATGAAGGTCATCACATGGAATTAACAAAGAAGGAAATAGAATAATTGGTCGAATGCTGTATTTGAAAATAAAAGCAAATATAAAAAGCTGTAGTTATTTCTTAATCAAAAGATATTTCTTCAATTTACAAAAATTACGACAATGATCGCCTAACTCGTTATGTCTATTGTTCTGGGATTAGTCATAAATACCATAACCACTATATAATTACAAACTTCAATCATTATTTCGATTCATAAACTTCCGATTCTTTTGTTATCTAATCTTATGAACACGTAGGCACGTTGAGTTTTAAAACGTAATCCTTCTATAATTGTACTGATTATTGTAATACATCATCACGTTAAATAAAATTTTCATACGTGATTTGTTTGAAATTCTGACCATATAAATATTAAATTTTTGATCACAGAATATTTATAACAGCCATAGTAATTATAATCAAATCCAGTTATAAATTAAAATTCATAATTAAATTTTTCATAGTTGAATTTGTCATTATTAATCAAAATTACATTATTAAACATACATGACATGTATGAAATTGTAAAGTGTAAAATTCAATTATGAATTTTAATAATTGACAGTATCAATAAAAATTAAATTCATAAACAAGCATGGCAGACTGCATGAAATTATACAGTATAATCAAGACAAAATACCACTTCATACAAAAAAGAAGTTTTTTTGATGAAATATAAAAATAGTACTTAATACTACAATCAAATATCGATAATTCACATTTCAATGGAAGAGTTAATATCTTCAATTTATCACCACACGATGAATTAGTGGAAAGTATGATAAATACATTTTAAAAGACTAATAACTATCTATCGATATTAATAACTGCATATATTAATTTATAACATGTACTTCTGAATTAATAAAAAAATTGCTGAAATTATCATCTTACTCGTAAACCAATTTTCTTACAAATATTTTGACGAATGTTCGAATTCAATTTTCCCGAAAACCAAGCATGACAAAATTTCATTCTATACTTTCAACTTATTTTTTCACGTAAAATCTCTTTCATCAACATTGAAAATGATACCATTTTCATTATCACCATATCTTCGAATTGTAGAGGTAACAGCGATAGATATTCAATTTACAGAAACTTTTACTTGCAGAGCTACGACTATTCCAAATTCAAATTACAGAAACCAAATAATGCACTTGTACACAATTAATTCGAATAAAAGTAAGTTTAATCTCGGCTTATAGTTTTCGCAACAAAGTGATAAGGAATGAGCAAAATTGCAGCTTATAGTTCGACTGTAATTAGATACTTCAAGCTACGTGCGGAGGGGCACGTGTGCATCGAACATGTATCTCCTCAGATAAATGAGTAGCCTACATATGCAAGTCCATGCATATGTTACGTTACAAAACGAATTCATTATCTGTTGAAAATAAGAAAAACTGTGGAACTCACGTTGATAATTGTTACAGCGACGACGATCATCCATGCCCAACCTCTGTCTATTTCACTGGACGACATTTTATCGGAGCCTGTTCGTGAACAATGACACCGTGCTGCTTCTTTTTCTCCTTCGTTTCGTCTTGGAGCCGATGGCAGACTGCAAACTTAACGTGCCGACTAAATAGAAGCCGGGATTGGGCAAATGATAAGATACCAGGCAGCGTGGATATATTAGTGTTAGACACGTACGCCCACGAAGACATCTGCAATGAATTGTTGACGGCATGGTAGCTAACCGAGAGAAATCGAACTCAACTGTGTGATACGATTTGAAAGTCAACGTGTTGAATAACATTTACATTGTTCTCTGTTGTTGCATCGAAAATATGTCGTTAACTCGTCGACGAGCTGGAAGTTTCAGAATAAGAATTGAATCGGTGAACAAAATTTTGTGTTCTTGGATTTGGATTAGAATTAATTAATTTTAATTGCATGATTTAGAAAGTTAACTAATTTGACATTAGGGACGAACGATTTTCTTCTAATATATTTTGCCAATTTTTAATGTTTCAGAGTTTTGTCTTTTAAATTGATTCGATTGAATGCTGGTTATTTTAGTATTAATGAAACTAGGTCCTAATTGTAAAGTTTCGAAAATTATTTATTAGAAAAATTGTTGTGAATCATATGCAATAACAAGAGATTTTTAATTTGTGTAAAAACTTAATTTTGTTTTGTGTACCGAGGTTATTCATTTTTCAACATTTTATACGATTTGTATTTATTTTATTGTGGACTGTATGATTTCTAATAGATGTTGAAATGATTTTGGATAATTAGAAGCAATAGTAGTAAAACTAATAAATAAAGACAATATTTTGGGTAATTATAGAAAGTGGAAACCATTATTGTAAGTTTTACCTTAATTGATTTATTAACTATTTCATTTTTTAATTTGTAGCTTTTTAATGTAACATATGCTACATTATTATATAAAATATGTTATAAGAAAAATATTTAGAAACTGACGTAATTTAAATAACAAGAATAATAATAACCTATATGAAAAATTCACGTGTAAATAATTTCAGAATAATAATAATGAAACGTTAATCTGTATAAGTTACATTTAGTGCAAGAATTAATGTAAAATTTATCACTGTCACTATCTTTATCACGGTCATTAGTTAACTATAATTTATTTTTAAGATTTCTTGTATTTAACGAACGTGTATTTCTTGAGAACCCTTTCTTTATCTTTTATTTACACCTCCACTTGCAAGTTATAAATTGTCTGCTTGCTCGAAGTATTAGCAGATATCGTTTGTTTAATTACAAATGGAAATATTCGACTTCGTCAACTTCAGTCACGTGGAAACAATATCAGATAACTGAATACTGATAAAAGTTTCTGAAGTATCATGAATTAAATATTTGAAATGCTTGCGCGCTATTTTTCAAATTATCTGTGTTCGATCGATAAAGTAGACATCTAATTATCATACGTTCAATGTTCTAACTAAAACTATTTCCTTCATTAAATTTTCCAATGACTTAGGTTATGAATATATAAATTTTAATTCAATATCATTTCAAGCGTTTTTATCCTGTTTTTAAATTTTTCAAGTACTCTCACTGGAGATATCTGATTAAAGATAGTCTAAGTACTGTTTCTTAAAGATATATGTGAAATATATTTAGATATATTTACATGCAAGATATATTTAATTTAAAGAAAGGTTTAAATATATTTAATATTTTGTTTTAATTTGTTTTAATTTGTTTTGCAATAAAAATGGAATAAATTTTAATATTTATGATATTAGTTCATATTTCATTAGCATTAATTTTTGTTTTTCTTAGTGCATTACGTAAAGTGAAAAAAATTATAGAACACAAAAAAAGTTTGTGTTTATAAAAGAGTGAATACATTATAAAACTATAAATAAAGGATACGTTTAATTAACTTACAAAACATGTTTCACTTTCAACAATTTATTTATTATCTAAATAAAATCATTATTTTTTTAATTTTCGTTGTTGTAAAGTGTTTTGTCAGTTTGTTTATTTACTTCTATTCTTGGTTCTCAAACTTGAATTTTTATTCCATATAAAATATTTAATTTTATTACAAAATCTATTAAATCTATTCGTGTAATTACGTAACTCATTCACAGTAAGTAAAAAATAATATTTATGTAGTTTTTTTTCCGATATATGCATGCAATTATATATACACGTGAACATTTTATATTTAAAGAGGAGTAAGTAGTACATGATAAGATAACCAACAGTGTCGTCAAAAACGATAAACTGAATTAAGTCATAAAACAACCTTCAGGATGTTATAAGAAGAAGATATTCAAAGTCATATACACGTCAACGGGTCATTCCAAGCCAAGTGGATCACTTTTGGAAGTCACCATCTCCGATTTTGCTCTAATCGAAATATGTTGTAGTCCATGTAAAATTAAGGGTGGTTTAAGTCATCATTTTGTCGGTTTCGAATTTGTTAAGGAATGACAAGCCTTCAAAGTTTGCAATTTTTTGCCCATTTTTGCAAAAATAGGCATCACTTACGAATTTTTTTCTCAGAAACTACTCAACCGATTTAGCTATATTGTTTTTGTTTTATTCGGGAAGGATCGGGCTATTTGAAAATATTTTTCTTAACTTTGTTAATTTGTTATAAATTATCAAAAAATTTAAACAAATTCTTTTTTTGCATTTTTCTCAATAAGGTGCGTAAAGCGTTAAATTTTGAAAAAAATATGGTCATCTTCTTTGAAGCTTCCCCTTTAAAATGAGCCCTTCAGAACGATGGAGCCATGAAAATTGACGTCACTACAAGCTGTTTATACCTCGGAAAGTATATTAGTAACAACTCGTAGCCAATGACACATTTTTTAATCATAACTTAATTTGTAGATATTAGTTTCTACATTCATTGTTTATGGTCTACAAAAAAGGCGTGATTGTTCGACGGAAACCGCGAGAAAAGGGTTCTTTCCTCTTATCAGGATGGGATAAGGAGGGTTATGATCAAAAGCATAGAGAGTATCATTGTGTGGGGTGGACTTAGGAATTGTGGAAAAAATTTAATGGAAGCTATTTCATTACACTAAACACAGAATTATCATTATCGTACTGGCAAGTCTTACATAACATCTTTTTATTTGATAATAGCGCAAAGCTATTGAAACTTCTAGTGCCTGTAATAACAGTGTTCAAGTGCGTATAAATAATGAGCTTGTAAACAATCAGCATGCATAATGCATTCATTTTGTGTTACATAAATAAATGCTACGTTTGAAAAAGATAATTCTGCTCATTTAAATATATCTTTAGGATTGAGAATTTGATTTTCTAACAGTCTGTGTAAGCCAATGCGCATTGCAAGTCTTTCAATGCTCCCTCCAATACTATCCCTTACCATGAGTTGTTACAAAAGATTGCCATTCTGCAGAATCATCGAAATCATTAAAATGATGAGTTGAATTAATATAATTCCTTTTGCTTTTATTGCTCAGCTGCACTATCAATCATGTTTTCTAGAACCTAACAACTTTTACGATTTTAATATTGTCAAAACCATGACCGAACAAACGGATCACACTCATATCCTTCAGAGTTAAGTCTAGCATAACTAAATATGCGTCATTGACCAAGAGTGGCTATGGATACACTTTCCGAGGTATAAACAGAGTCATTAAGTCGTGTACGAAATCTTCTCGTATTGCTTTGGGACCAGTGGCATAAAACAACCGATCATAATAGCTGAGCGCACGACTCGCCTACCTGAAACGGGGTACCCCGCGTCCTTTTCCAGCTTGTAGTGACGTCAATTTTCGTGGCTCCATCGTTCTGAAGGGCTCATTTTAAAGAAGAAGCTTCAAAGAATATGACCATATTTTTTTCAAAATTTAACGCTTTACGCACCTCATTGAGAAAAATGCAAAAAAAGAATTTGTTTAAATTTTTTGATAATTTATAACAAATTAACAAAGTTAAGAAAAATATTTTCAAATAGCCCGATCCTTCCCGAATAAAACAAAAAAAATATAGCTAAATCGGTTGAGTAGTTTCTGAGAAAAAAATTCGTAAGTGATGCCTATTTTTGTAAAAATGGGCAAAAATTGCAAACTTTGAGGGCTTGTCATTCCTTAACAAATTCGAAACCGGCAAAATGATGACTTAAACCACCCTTAATTTTACATGGACTACAACATATTTCGATTAGAGCAAAATCGGAGATGGTGACTTCCAAAAGTGATCCACTTGGCGTGGAATGACCCCAACATATACGAAAATCAGTGTAATTGGAGACAACACTGTTTGCATATTTACCAGTTCAACTTATGAATTTCCAAATTCATAATGATGCTTCCTTTTTTAATTACTATTAATTTTGCACAAACATATGAGGCAGCAATAACGAATACAGTTGTATTAACTGGTTTTATTTAAAATAAAATCATTTCTTATTCTAACATTGTGTGTCAATAAATTATAATTACTTGTAATTTAAAAGTCTTGCTCATAGGGTGGTGAAATACACAACAGTATATTTTTAAATTTTCTTCTGTACGATTGAAAACTTATTTATACTTTATTCATTAATACTTTGATTCAATACTAGCTCAAATAAATCAAGTTCATATAATATTTATTAGTACATGTTTGTGTACTATGTTTATTTATAAAAGAATTTTTGTATTACTTATGGAAGAATAAAATAATTGAAACACGAATTTATTGTATTAAAGGCAAACAAATCTGAAGAGTATTCAAATTCAATGCAATTGAAATGCTAACGGAAATAAATTTATTTTAAAATATAAATTTGTTTTTAATTTCATCATTTCTAGGAAGATGAAGAGCAATCTTGCCATTTTATCCATAGATCTCCTAATGGTGGTCACAAAAAGATTAATATAAAAAATACATCTGAAGTCACGTTAAGTGACACATATAAAATTTTATTATCTTCCAATTTATTGTATCAGAAAATAATTAAACGCAACTAACGAAATAATTTAACTTCTTTTTCAGAAATAAAGTATTAATTAATTAGAATTAGAAATAATTAGAAACCAAGTTTTATTTAATTATGATTCGATCAAATTAGTGTCGATTATCAGATAATTATCAAAATGGTGAACACATGAACACACGGTGCGTTGAAAACATCGCTCGTGCCCCACTTGCAAAGAATAAGACACTCTATGTGTATGTACTCCATTTTAGCCGACCGTCTAATAAAGGTTTAATGATCTGAGAGAACGCTTGTTCAAGTAGGTAAATGCTTGACCGAGTGAAAATGATCGTTTATTGTTAACGTTTCAATTGGGTATACCGGGTTGTAATTGGCTATACTTAATGCAATTGTTACTTTTGACTATAAGGTATACAGATGTTCTTTATTTTATTGCTGCAAAATTTGATTGCTACTACTGATAATTTAAATTTTATTACAAATTCTTAGTACGTTTACAAATATTAAGTTTAATAATAAAAGACTAATATTAAGTGTATTTAGTTATAAAAGAGTTCATTTAACTGTTTATATAACAAAATACTTTGTACACAATTAATTTTATAAGGTAATATCATATAGTAATATATCATATCACCATATATCATATATGCCATATAGTAATATATTATATTACTATAATATAATACAGTAAATGCAAATATCTAAATTTAATTAGTAATTCCTTTCATTCATTCACTTCGAAATTTTATTTTCATTTTCAACTTTTATTATTATTTATTTCCACATATTTATTTTATTATTTTCCTTTTACTGAAATTTTAAAGGTTATTGATATACAAGCTTGAGGGAGTTAAGTCTGTTTTATATGCAGACATTAACATTTTATAAATAAATTTCACTATTAATTGACTGTCATATAATAGGTGCATATACATACTTTAACTTAATTTATAACCTCTTTAATTTAATAATTAAGCAGATTAATTTCATTTATTAATCCTCTTTAATGATCTTTGGTTTAGGTTAATGGTTAAATAATTTAAAGCTTCGTGAAGAATTTAGCTATCATATCACAAATGTAAGTATTTTATTCCCTTAATTTAGCAACAACAATATCGAATTTGGTTTACCAATAATTTTTAATTCAACAGTGAAATAGCTGCAGAAATATTGTTATCTAAAATAGATGTAATTATAAAATTAAATTATCTTATTAATAAAATTTATTATAATACGTGATAGACTTAATTTCGTTAGAAAATGCAATTAGTCTCACATCAACTTAATATTAAGAAATATCTGAAAGTTTATAAACGTACTGTTCAGTATCAAATTATCACAGTATCCGAAAAATAATTGGACACAATACATAACAAGTAAACACATTCATCAAGAAAAATTCTTGTTCAATTGAAAGAAAATATCCCAAAGCTTTGAAAATAAGCAGTGGCTTCAAAGTAAAACGTAACGTTACTTCCACGTGTGAATAAAAACATCGCTATTAATAAACACAATTGACTCATCGAGATAAATGCTCATTTTCTACTTTCCAAAACAAAACTTGTTCAAAAGAAAGTCATCTCTATTATATTTTGAGAAATGTACGAGAACTTACTGCATTTTTCTTCGAACAAATCATTCATCGTTTCAAGTCATATTTCACGCTATTTTTCGCTAAACGAACGATTTACAAGATATCACGATACACTATTGTACTTAGTCACTTCGAAACACTGTATTTTCTTATCAAACACATTTTCGAGACGTTCACGTGTTATTTTTACGTCTTAAAAACGAGCAAGATGTGTGCTCCGATCGGAGCTGTGGATTATTCGTGACTGGCTGGATTGAAGGGAAGTCGACCGATAAAAACCGGCTTCGTGACTCGACTCCAGGCCAAGTATGTCTGGTCTTTCGTTCGTTGCTTCATTTACAATTTGATGCAGCTCACAAAAGAAGTCAAACACGCGTGTTTAAAACGGAAATCGAATCGTGTTACAGATACGAGTAAACTGCTAGTATTTTTATTTTTATTGTCCGACTAATATTTTGGTACCTGTTTAACATTAGTAAATATTCACAAAATAATGGTACATGTTCACCGAAATTATTGTAATTTCATATATCACTTATATCTAATAGATATTATTGTCAGAATTATGAGAGTATCTTGTAAAATTCATTTGTAGAGTATAGTTAACTTTTTCAGTTGTAGAGTATAGCTAGAGTATAGTTATAGAATATTCGTTAGAATAGATAAAAATTAAAAAATAATTGTGAAAAATATTAAGAATACGTTCATCCGTGAGTTTTTTAACCTTTGGTTGTAAATTTGCTACATTATCTTTGCTTTTGTGATTTTCTTACCAAATTCAGAAATATCTGAACTACTGAAATTATATCTGAACAATAGAAAATTAGATTTGAAATATCTTTATAAATAATGTATGTTAGAGAAAATTATTTGGTTTGCTTATTTTTTGTCGAAACAGAAAATGTTTGATTAAATTTGATCTTGCAACTGTTTTCTTATTATTTTCAAGATGGGTCCATGAACAAAGAACCCAAAAATTATACCATTTTATACGAATAAATTGAAATAAAAATGTGGCACTACGCTTGTGTTCATAATTTTCTGCTTAATTTTAGACGAGAAGTTACTTTATACTTTATCAAGGTAGAGACATTCTAATTAAAGTCACGAAATTGGAGTATATTTTGCCGCCATTTTTTAGCAGAATACCGCGAAATTTAAATTGTAAATATTAAAAGATACGAGTGACATTAATAATATATTTTAGCAGTAATATATTATGAAAGTATTATTTAATTTTTATAAATAAAACACATATATGTATATTTTGACAACACACAAAACAAATAACACACACATAAATATTAAAATACAATTTAAAAAACTTCTCACACATATCATACATATTTAATACCTACTTATGATAATTGACAAGTAAAATTTTTGAAGGTATTTACTATTTTCACATGTAAAATTGTATGTTTTCAAATGAAAAATTGTATATGAATTTAATTAAAAATTAAATGTAAAACTGAACAGATAGTAAATAAAATATTGTGATAACAAAACAATAACAATGCATAACACACAAAACAATGATACAAAATTAATTATTTATTTATATCTCTAAAGTGGACCATTTTGTTATATTATATTTTATTAATTATATGTAAGTGCATGTGTGTTTTAAAAATTTAATGATATATTAAACATTTGAGTATATCATTGTTCTTGTTTATATTACAATACATATATTTATGTTTCTTCGTTATTGTCAGGTTCCTTAAAATAGCAGGATATTATCAAAAGTGAGGACAAACTGAATTTCCAAATATGTATCGTTCTCATTTATTTTACACTGTATAAATAATACATATAAAAATAATCAGAAAGAAACTTATAATTGAATCAAAATATTAATGTAAATGGTTCACATCGGTATATTAACAAAAATGAATCGATTATCGAAGGAGTTATTTATTACATATAAATATAGAATTTCTCATGTATTCATGTTCGGATATGAAAAGTAGTTTCGTTGATTTATTATACAAAATTCGTTGAAAATTATTAGAGTTTATTCTACTTCTTCTTTTTTCGCTTTTTCACTTAATCTCGATTTCCTATTTTTAAGAGATCTGTACATAAATTCGAAACTCCACGAAATAAATGTAATCATTATCATCGATGTCATAACGTGAATGCAAACTGCATAACTTTCGCTCACATCTCTGATGTATCCTGCAAAACAAAAGAAAATGTTTATTCATTATTTCAATTCGTTAGATTATTTTTATTTCAACAGAAAATGTTTCATTTCATTATACTTAAATATTAAAATTATTTTATGTAAACGTATGTATGCACAAATAAAATATATAATTATAAGGATATACAATTTCTTAATACTAATTTTACATCACTTTTAAGTCACTTTCTTTTAATTACAGTATTGATTTCGATTTTCGCCATATTTTAATCAAATTTATTTATGTGTATTTTAACTAAGATTCAAGTTAGATAAATAATAAATATTATTTTGTTTCAATGACATGTCATTCAATGTATAGAATGTCAAGTTTCATCTTAAAAAATTTTGTTTTTTCTCTTCATCATATTATCTAATCTGAACTATTAGTCTTTATCAAACATGAGGAAAAAATTTAAAAAGCATTTTAAGTAATAACAGTACAGGAGATATATCGATAATATTACGAGCACGGCTGAATATACAAAATATGAAAGATCATTTTCAGCAAGAAAATTACTTAAATAAATTTTTTAAATATTCGAGTAATAATCAAAAATTAATTTTCTCGAAAACAGTATTTCATATAAAAAAAAGTTGGTCTCATACTTTCTAGTTTTGCGAAAATATTTATGTATCTTTATAGTTGAATTTTATTTAATACAAAGTCTCGTGCATACCTACAAATAATTCACGAACACATGTTTATGCACAGTCTGCATCGTTTACGTACAATTTGCAGACAACTGGAGACAACATACCAGTCTGCAGATAAATTTCGATACCAACAATTTTATTCCAAATTTTAAATTAAATATAATACAGTATACACGGAATCGTGACAGAAAATTGTGAATTTAAATAATGATTTAGAAATGATTTTCAATTTGCTTAAAACATACAGAATTTTGTACATTTTTCTATATTTATTAGAAAGAACTTATGCACGTGTATCCTCGAAATTATTTGTGGAGTCGAGTTAATTTCTGTTTTATTTGAAAATCTTTACAATTTCTTCATTATTTATTTATTCGACTTAGGAAACTGCAGTGATCATTATTTATTTATTCGATTTAGAAAAATATGGGTACGAAAAGAAAATGTTTGAAATATTGAAACTCTATTCTTCGAATCTGTGACTTTCGAACTATACTCTATTTTTGAAACACCTTATATATTTATGTAGTTTGCAGACATTTGTAACTTTGGACTTTTAAATGACGTTAAAACTGTAGTAAAATTAAACTCTTGTATCATATATTACATTATTTAAACGTATATAGTTAGTTTTATCTATTTATTTCGCGAATACGAGATTTACTACACAGTATGTCTGAAAAGTAACGGAACTTTTTAAATTCAAGGAAAACTACTAGCACCATCTATTAAAACAATATGCTATTTGAAAACAGTATTCCTCCCCTACAAAACAAACCAATCGTTATTGGAATCGAGCAACGAATTGTAAACTTATAGCGTTTAAAGCGACAGAACCTCTCGTCACCGTGTCACAAAATCACGATGGAGTAAAGAGCGAATATTAAATTCTGCTCGGTAAAGTTCGGTAAAACTTTTACAGAAACATTTGAATTAATGAAAAATGTTTATGGCGACGATTGTTTATCCCGTACACGTGTGTTCGAGTGGTATAAGCGATTCCAGGATGGTCGTGATACTTTGGAAGACGACCCAAAGCCAGGTTTTAGGTTTTTCTAAATTCTAAACGATTCTAAAGGTTTATACTTCGGGAATTCGTTCCACAGGGACAAAATGTTAATGGCGAATATTATCTGGGTGTTATGGAACGTTTGTGGAAAAGAATCGTTCGTGTGAGGTCCGAATATCGAGCGCCAGGGAGTTGGTTTCTGTTGCATGATAATGCACCATGTCACAGAACTGTCGCAGTTCGTGAATTTTTGGCGAAAAAACAAGTCTGTGTGCTCCAACATCCTTCATATTTGCCTGACTTATCTCCATGTGATTACTTCTTTTTTCCAAAATTGAAATTAGCCATGAAAGGAACGTTTTATGACACCGTTACACAAGTCCAAGCAGCTGTGACAAGGGTGATTGAAGCGATTCCGCAAAACGACATAAAAAAATCTATGTTAACATTGCCTGAGCGTGTCCAGCGGTGTATTGATGCGAAAGGGATGTATTTTGAATACAAAAAATTAATTTTGGCAAAATAACTAATACTTTTTTTTTTATTTAAAAAGTTCCGTTACTTTTCAGACATACTGTGTATGTCCTCAAATTTAAGATTGAAAAATTGACTAAATGTAGGTGTTCTTAGTAGGTGATCAAATTTTATAATTTTTATTGTTTAACTGCAACAATTGCATATATTGAAGAGTTGTACCTACCTAGCATAGGACTCATCATTACGACAAATAAACCCTTTGTCACCATAAATATTCCGAAAGCACTGGGTAACTTTTTCAAGGAGCAACATTCCGAAACGCTAAGGTTCAAATTTACTAAAGTGGCTCCGCGTAAGAATCCTATTACCACAAATATTATTATCAGGGTTATTCCTTTGGATTGCTCTGCCATAACTGAAACATAAATTACGAATAAATTAGAAGGGCAAGAAAGAATTATATAGTTTCACAATGTTTTTCTTTTAACACATTGAAAAAATTATAAAGACCTTGTAAACAACTTGTAAAAATGATGTTATATCTCTGATAAAATTATTGTACCATTTAAAAATCATCAGAACAATAGAATTCATCAAATTCGCGATTGCTAAATTCTTTCAAATACTTCATCAGTATTGTAAATAATAGAAAATGCATTTTAAATATATTCAAAAAGTTATTCTTCATATAAACAATAACTATCATTGAAATTATAATACGTATATGATTCTGAATAACGAATTATGACACAAATATTGTTCGTAAATCTACGAACGCTTATATCTTTCCAATAAATAGTATAAACAGTATATGTAAATAGTATAAATTTTGAATATTAAGGAAAATGAAAATACGTACTAGATCGTCCAATCCCAACCAGCATACAGAATATCCAGAATACGGTTCTCTTCTTGAAACCTAATCTGTCAAAGATGGTCGGCAATATAAGTCTGGCAAGAATGTCGGTGAATGCAGTAATCGACAAGCAAGAAGCAATTTCTCCATTCGTCATTCCTATTGACCATTATTTTCCTTCGAGATGTCTACTGAAATCCTAAAAAATGCCGCACAGTGGAACGAAACCCGAAAAAACGCAACAAATCATCGAAAAATCGATCTTATTAGAATTTTAATGTTTTGGTAATATTTCTTATGTAACTCATTCTCTATATGTTCTTCATTTACTTTTAATTAATTCAAATAATTAAAATATCTAAATAGAATGTATAGGTTGAGCAGAAACATTATGTTCAACATTCACATTTTCAATCTACCAATTTCTCAAATTTCATAACTCTTGAATTTTCAGATTTAAGTATTCTATGTATACAAGATATTAAATTTAAACTCTGATATTTATAAATTTTGAAACCTTCAATTTTGACTTTCCAAATTTCTTATTTTTCAGTTTCTCAACTTTCAATTTTCAATCAAGTCAATTTCCAATTTTCTACGCTTTTACACTACCTAATTTTTAAATTATTAAATTCTGCATTCCTAATCTTCTAGTTTTCTGACTTTCTCGATTTCCCCGATTTCTCAACGTTGTAAAATATCAATTTCCCCACCTCTCTATTCCCCACTCCCCACTTTTCCCAGACACATCCCCAATTTTCCAATTTCCCCATTTCCTAATTTCCCAATTTCCCAATTTTCCCGATCCCTAATATCCCAATTTCTCAATTTCTCAATTTCCCAATTTCTCTATTTCCCCATTTCTCAATTTCCCAATTTCTCAATTTCTCAATTTCCGAATTTCTCAATTTCCCAATTTCTCAATTTCTCAATTTCCGAATTTCTCAATTTCCCAATTTCTCAATTTCCCAATTTCCCAATTTCTCAATTTCCCAATTTCCCAATTTTCCAATTTCCCAATTTTCCAATTTCCCCATTCCCTAATTTCCCAATTTCCCAATTTCCTAATATTTCCAAATCCCTGAATTTTCCAATTTTGCAATATTTCGAAATTCCTAAATTGCCTTTTCCCAGAATTTTCCTACCCGTAAATTATCAAAATCTTCACATTTTCAAATTTATAAATCCCCAAGTGTTCAAACTCCTAAATTTTTAAATTATTAAATCCGCAAATTCCTACATTTCCAAATTATGAAATTGCCAAGTTCCTAAGTTTTCAAATTATTAATTTCAGTAATTTCCGAACTTAAAAATTTCCAAGTGTTCAAATTTTCAAATACCCAAGTTCCTAAATTTACGAATTTATAAATTTCCAAAAGTCCAAATTCTCGCCTAACCTAATTACAAAAGTGCTATTGTGAAGGTACTGGATGTATAAACAGGAAACTCGATAAATCCTGTATTATGTTGCAATCCAAGGCTCCGTTTTCAAGATATAAGGGATTAAAAAGTGAGTATTCGATTTCTACTATATGAACATTGATCACGTGTTCGCGATAGCATCACTCGCGTAAAGTAGCACGTGTAGATACGCGACAATGCTTACGCACAACAAGCATTTATCATACCGATTTATCATATCATGTATATCGATCATATTATGATAATAATGTATTTACATAACCGTATCTGATACTGTAAGTACAACCAAAAGTAAATCACCTCTTACTGCTAATGCTTTACAGTTTTCAGAATCCTCAATAGTATTAGTGTTCGCGCATTCGAAATATTTATTATTTTTCAACAGCCTGAATATTTTTAGTATATTTAGTATTTTGTATGAATTAGTTGTTTCATTTAATGTATTAACAGATTCACTTTGTAATTAATTTTCAATAAAGCCGATTAACTCGTTGTTGATTAACAAATTTGATAAATAGGAAATTTTATTCAAACAGGTATTTTAACTATTCTTAACGGAATCTTTAGTATTCTGATACATTATGATTTATTTTTTCCAGTTCTATTTTATTTTTGTATATAGATTCTATACGTTATATGTGTTATAGACAACAGAATTTTGATAATTTCCTGCGCCAGGGGCTTTGGGAGCTGTGACGGCTGTTGTATGATGTTGATATAAGTTTATAGATTTATAATGGATGTATCCACATGTGAACAAATAAATAAATGAATAAAAGTTCCTATCTGGGAATTTATGTAACATGAGTATATCGAAACATTGTTCCACATTGCGATATAACGAATGATTTCTCGATTTCATTTATATTAAAATTTTCATAGTGTATTTTGTTACTCTACATATTATTATACTTGAAATAAATATTCTACGATCGACTTTTTGATCATTTATTGCGTTTTCCCGGGTTTCGTTCCACTGTGTGCCGTAGCTAGGATGCTAAATAATAGAAATTCACCAGATCTTCACTAATAACACAAAAAGATTATAAAACAACAAGTTTTCACATACACGTTCGATTTTATGATTTTTATACAAAATATAACTTCTAAAATATATCAAGTTTTCTAAAAAATCACTGAATGCAGAAAAATTGAGTAACCATCGAAATTCAAATAAAATCAATGTTTTATTTATAAAAAGGACAGGTTATAGCTATATATTATACCTTAAATAGAAATTAAGATAGAAAGAAGAAAAGGAAACAGTAAATATATAATATTCACTATTTGTATATTTTATTAAAAGCTGAAGAATGTTTCGGAAAATAAAATATTATAAAAACAAGTAATAATTGTCACGAGAATGTCAATCTCTTTCGTATAATCAATTTCATCATCAATAAATAACAGACACAAGCAAAATGTTATGAATTTATTTGAACGATTAGTCGATGAATTTTCACGAGAATTTCAATATTTTTTAATAACATCCCTTGCTACGGTACAGATCTTCAGTTTCACTTTTCAAAATGGTACTTACCTATGCTGGACAGAAAAAATGGAGTCATCAATTTGAAATTTGACTCAGCTACGTAATAAAGACTCGAACCGATAACAACATTCAGATATACTCCATCTTTGAGCAAATCCAAGTCGAACGTTTCTTTTATTTTCTCCATGTAATCGTTTTTTGGTTTATCGATCTCTTTATTTGTTCCATTTTTTATAACGTCGTATCTTGCAACTTCTACACCGTTCTCCATCTTCTTTACCGTTGCGTCGCCGTTCTTTTTCAGTAACATTTCACTTTCTGGTGGATCTATTTCCTGAATAAATAAGCTGCCATTTAGCGACCTCAGATTTGTTTAAAATTAAAATTGATTAATACTTTAGGAGAAAGTTTAATATAATACCTTATGTGTACAGGTATAAAATTTTATCATTTTCGTTTTTGTTTCAATTTTTCGAAATTTTCATATTATTAGCTCTATTAATTTATTTATGTGCAATCTGTATATGTAAACTTTTATCAATGACTATATCATAGTTCTTAAAATTTATGTCTGGGTACCTTTTTATATGAAATGTCGATATTCTAGAAATATATGAATTTGAGAAGTGAATATTATTTTATAACTTGATGCAGTTAGTTTAGAGACATCGTTACTTTAAAATAAAGTTTTATGATAGAATAAATATTTATATAGTATTGCTTGGATAGAAAATTACTAATACATCTAAAGAAATAGATAAGTAAAGAAAATTTGAAGTATACAGCTAAGATAGTAAAAGATTGACAGTATCGATTACGCTTACATATCATAAAATGTGATTACAGTTAATTCTAACCTGCTCTTATTTGAAGAGTAACGATCAGTATTAGTTTCAAGTGTTATAAATATCTTGATGTTTTTTCCTTAACTGATTCATTTGATTAGCTACGTCATTATTAAAATTTAATCTGATTTATACTAATGTAAGAAAAGAGATTTATATATAGAATAAAATAAAATTTATATTAATAAAATAGAATAAAATTTTATTTCTACATTACCTTTTTAATATCTTTTGTATCTCGAACATCGAGTGGACGAAGCAAACAGGCACCAACAGCCGAATGTAACGCCCATCCTCCAATTACCAACATCGCCCCACGGAATCCATAAGCGCTTAAAAGAATGTGTATTAACTACACAAAAACAAGAAAATTAATTTTATAAATATATTAACATAAGTATTTAATCAGTACCAGTATTCTTCATACATAACACGATGAAAGAACACTAAAGACTTTTAACGATTGACTCTACAATACGAGAAGTGGTAATTTTTGTTTGTAGGAACAAATAATTATAGTAAATATGTGTGATAAATAATAGGTAATCGTTAAGAAAGAAATTGTAAAGTTTAAGAAAAAATATAATGAAAAATTAAGAATAGTTGTATATAAAAGTTGATAATAGTAAAAACACTTGTTAACAAATATACATTAGTATTACCGAAAATATCATAGTTAACACATTATAATTACCAATATTCGGTATTCAATTATTTTTGCGTGATCTTGTACTGGGGAATTGTAATTTATAAGACGTGCAAAATGATGAGATCATTTTTACGAAAAACTAGTGATTAATAATTTCAATATTTTTGTTTATTTCTTGTACGTTGAAATTATTATGTGCATGTATTTTATATACACGTAAAAATGCATATAATGGATGAACAATACGTATAAACAGAAAAGAAACAAAGAAAATTACGTAGAGAGGAAAACAAAGTGATTCAGAAGAAATGTCCATACCTGTGGTACCAACATCATGGCTAAAGTTGTACCTGCCATAGAAAAACCAACAGCTTGTCCTCTCTTTTTATCAAAAAATGTATTCAACGCAACGAAAGCTGATGCGATCGCTAATCCAGTTCCTAAGCCTATTATAAAACCATAAATATTAATAAATAAAATCTTCTTTTGTAAACAAAGTTTGTGTTGTAAACAAATATAAATAAGTTTATGCACCACTTTAAAATTGTGTTTTATTAATATCAGATACTAAAGAACTTAAGTAAAAATAAACAATAAAAAAGAACTATGAATAATTAATACATTTTTTGCGTTAAATATGTGATCCTTTTTTTAAATTTTCAAAACAGTTTCATTAAAAAATATATATAACTTGTTGTTTTAGTAAATAATATAAGATATCAAAGATGGAATAGACAATTATATTATAGATTAAAATTGCATTATAGTAAAATTTGTTCGAATTTAAATATAAAATTATATGAATTTTTTCAAACGCATACCTCCTAAAATACTGTAAGTACAAACGATGTGAATCATGCTGTTAGCTCTTGAAGTAAGAATTAGTCCAGTACAACTCAAGACAGATCCAAAAAAGGCTACCTGTCTGTAAGAATATTTCTTCAACAACGGTCCTATTAATAGACCTAAATTAAACAAGAATATTAGCACTAAATATTTACGATAAATTTATTTCGATAGAATAATTTCATTTGAAACATATTTTGTTTTTTCGCGTAAGGATTATAAAATTTATGTTAATACAAGAATTAATTTACACAACGTAAATTATTTATATAATTTCCCAGTAAATTAAAGTTTAATTGCAAAATTGATACATTACCGACCAAAAAGTGTGGCTAAATTTTTCAATAAAAATTTAGGATGAAAATAATAAAAGATGTCCAGTGCATATTATATTTGGTGTTGTACGAGAAATAATTATCTTCCGCAAACGATTACTATAAATATAGACAATGATTCATAGTACCTTCACGTTTTAGTAGTAAAAACTCGGAAGACAAGTTTGCGATAATTATGTTTGCGATAGCAAGTGATAAAAACAGTAAAAGCAAATTATTTCTGACGAACAGAAAATTCTAAGTCGAATTTGATCCACAATGTTTTGACCCTCTTGAAATCTTGATACTCGAATAAATAAATTGAAGAGGTTAACTGCTTATATTTAGTTTCATTCTCAATTGAAGTATAATTTTGTCGATTTTATAAATTTAATAACAATAAGGGTGTTACGTGTCCCTTTCTTTTTATAAAATCAGATGTTATTTCATTCAGAAACCAATGTTTCAGTCTTTGATGAAAGCCATCATTCAAATTGACACGTTTCATAATTTTATGTAAAAAAATGTGTAATTACGTAATAAGTTAGAATGTTACTTATGTTTGTAAATTATAATTACAAATTAAAATTGAAATTATATTTTGTAAATTACAAGTTGAATGAAAATATTACTTCTAAATTAAAATTATTATTTTACTAAATATACGATGAAAATATTATCTAAATTTCTTTTTACTTTATTGTCTTAATGGATTAAGAAATTTTTTCTTTTATTATTCTATAAAATGAAATATTAAAAAGATCGTAACAAAGAGATCTATTACGAATCGATATATTGATTTCTGAATAGAACAATTAATTGTTGCAATACATAGTTACGGTAACAAAAGAAAAGACAGCTGATTATGAAACAATTCATAATATGTTCTTTAAATTATAAATGATATGCTCTTTACAAAACTATAAAGAATTATAAAGAATATAAATCATAATATTAATTATAAATAATATTAATAATAACTTGCTTTGCAGTCAGAGTTATAAAGTATAACTTTCAATCATGTGAATTTATACTTTAGGTCGGTAATGTACACAAGAAAATTGTTCTCAAGAATATTTCAAATTAGAATACCTGAAAAATTAACGATAGCATCGAGAATGCTCATTATTAGTGATGTTCCTGTCGAGTCTACTTCAAGTTCTTCCAAAGGATCGTGAAAAAGGAGACCGAAAGAAGGATCCAACGATCTTAAAGAGAGCTGAAGAAAACAATTCAAGAAAAAAACAATTTTTTACTAAATTATTTATATTATTCTAGTTAAATACAATTTTACTTGTAACGAACAAAATATTATAGAACTTTCAAATTCTATAAAATAATTGTACAAACTTTTATGGGAACTTAATAATTGCTCTTCTATATCTACGATATTTATGAAATTCATAATATTAATACTATTAATAATTAATAATCATTTATAACACTATTAATAATTAATAATAATTTATAATACTATTAATAATATTAACACTAATAGTAGTACCATGCAATCAATAAATGAAATAAAATAAAGTATTTAAAAGTCAACAAATCAACATAAAAATTAACATCCTATATTATTTAAGAATTGCTATTGTTTATGATCACTCGTATGTTCTGAGTTTTATATACGTTGCTTTTACGATTTCTTATAATGTATGAATCATAATCGACTTTACGTATAAAATGATGGAAAAATGAGAGTACACAATACTTAAGTGAGGATTAGTAAAAAGCGACATTATCAAAACTTTTATTTGTTCAGTGAGGTAAGACACTTAGGGGAGTTTAGATCTGAACTAAATGATTATATAAGTCTAATTTTAAATTATATCGGTACTTTGAGTACGTTTCCTTTTCTTTTAATAGAAAGAATATAAGACAACGGAAATATGTTAATTTTTGCTTAACCCATTTGCTACTGTGATCCCCAAATGGGGATTTGAATACATATGTTTTTCTTCATCACTTGCAATGGATATTTAATAAAACGTGTATAATGTGTGTTTTTACATTCTAGTTTTGAAACTTATTTTTTGTTTCAATTTTACCTATAAATTTGATATATAAATTTACAGTTCATGTAGCAAAATTATCTTTTGATACATAAAATTAAAGTGGGTTAATATTATTTTATAATTCTGGAAAATGTGTGAACATGAATGTCATGTGGATCATGTTCCGTAATATAAATTTATTTATTTATAATTCTATAAGTATTATCAAATAATTAAAAAGAAAGAGAAAGTATTGAAAGTAGCAAGTAAAATGTGTAAATATAAAAATGAAATAATCTTATACGTAAACAGTGATTATAATTGTAGCGTGCGGTTTTATATGTATATGTATATGCGTCTGACGCATTGCAGCATTTAATGTGTTAATTGAGTGGGGAATACGCGAACTGAACCGTTAATTAACACCTCGACAACCGTTTATTTTGTAGGATTTATGATTCGTAAAATTTTATGCTCTTCAGTACAATTTATACGTCTTTAAATTTCAATTACTGCATAATGAAATATAGTGGAGCGTGGTAAACAATAGTAATGTGAGAAAATCACGTGTTAAAATCATGAATATGCAATCTCAAGTAAAATAGTATCTGAAGTAACACTGTAAAACAAATTTTGACTGTTTTTAATTTCGTAACCGCCACTATGAAATTCTTACAGATTTTTGCGAGCTGAATACGAATCCGAAATCCGTTTTTCTCTAGGACGTACAGTTTTTGAGAAAATTAATGTTAGAAAAAATAGCAAATTTTCTACTTTGGAAATTTTTTCTGCTTTTACCATAGCAGCTATTCAGTGGCTTTTTACACGAGCAAAATCTGTGAACTTTCCCGAATAAAACGATATAAATTGTTATTACATTGTAAACATTTAAATATGTTTAAATAATGATCAAAGTAAGAAAGACACCAAAAACGCACCAATATTTGCTGATATTTTTCAATTTATTTAAAAAACTATGGGTCTAGGCGGAAATCTAACCATCGTGCGTAATTGAGCAGACATTTCTGCTGAAGAAAGCATCAAGCGAAGTTACAAAATCACTTTCGTTATCTTTTTATAAAAGAAATAGTTCCGTAGAACACGCGCCGCTGCCAGTGGTACTCCATGTTGCCGCGGCGCGGTAGTCGCCCTGCCTACTGTCTTGGCGTAACAGAATAATTGAACGCCAACGCGCCAACATTGAGTACCACTGGCAGCGGCGCGTGTTTTGCCGAACAATTTCTTTTATAAAAAGATAACGAAAGTGATTTTGTAACTTCGCTTGATGCTTTCTTCAGCAGAAATGTCTGCTCAATTACGCACGATGGTTAGATTTCCGCCTAGACCCATAGTTTTTTAAATAAATTGAAAAATATCAGCAAATATTGGTGCGTTTTTGGTGTCTTTCTTACTTTGATCATTATTTAAACATATTTAAATGTTTGCAATGTAATATCAATTTATATCGTTTTATTCGGGAAAGTTCACAGATTTTTCTCGTGTAAAAAGCCACTGAATAGCTGCTATGGTAAAAGCACAAAAAATTTCCAAAGTTGAAAATTTACAATTTTTTTTAACATTAATTTTCTCAAAAACTGTACGTCCTAGAGAAAAACGGATTTCAGATTCGTATTCAGCTCGCAAAAATCTGTAAGAATTTCATAGTGGCGGTTACGAAATCAGTTGGCTGTTGTACAGTGTCATTAATACAAATATTTTGAGAAACTAGTTTGTTTACTGTACTGATTTGATAAAATTAGGATATTAATATATTTGTACATAAATTGAAGTATTACTAAATTTATTTATTAGTACTGCGTAATCTTTATTAGAACTGATTTATCTTTATTTATTGGTACTGTTTAAAGCATTTATTTAACCTTCTGGAATAAGTGTTTCAAATTCACATTTTTTAGTTTGTATTTATATTGGTTAATTGAATTAAATATGTTATGAAATTTTACGTGTGTTATTTGTTCTGGTACATAAATTTCATTTTACACGAACATAAAATACCTAGTGTTAGAGTTGGCAATAACTTTTGCAATATTTCGAAAATAATAACGCATCTTTTATGATATTTAACAAATACGAAAATTTACGATGTCTGTTGACTACTAGATAATATTAACTTACTATACATTCATATAATAAATTCATTCATTACTAGCAGAGAGATTGATTTCATTTTGTAATTAATACGTAATATTAACTTATAATATTAAATAATATTAAATAATAGTAATGTATACATATGTAATGTGCATATTTAATACACACATTTATTGTTCGTAAATATACATACACAACTATTTCTGGAAAAACTAGCTCATTAAAATTCATCAGGTTACTCATCAGCAAACATGATGCGGACGTTGTTCTTTGAATAAAAATGTATTTGTTTTCTGGTACATCTTTTTCGTTACTTTTCTTCTCAAATATAAATAGTGTTTACAATAATCGATATAAGGTCAAAAGAAAATGTTATTTAAAACTTGTTGCATTGTCTACTACTTGTTGCAAAAATGGACGTTTTGATTAATTACTTCTGTTATAAACATTTTTATCAGTACTTAGATTCTCAATAAAGTTCTCACGTTTTTTTATTATCAAACTGTATGTGCACATGATTCAAGAGAAAAAGTAGTAACCACAAAAATTACGTAAATTTCAAAATGTTTTATCTACATTGTTGATCAAAATCATTTATCTTAAAAAAATGGAAAGAATTTTCTCTTAACTGATATTATTATCAGGTAAAATAAATTATCAAATAACCTCTTGAGCAAAAATCTGTATTTTTCATTACCAAGATAAATGATTTAATACTTTTTTCTGTCTAAACTTGTAATTATTATTAACAAGTAAAATAAGTAAATAGTTTTTTCAGTGAAAGTCTGAATTTATCATTTTCACGTTAAATAAATCAACTATTCTTGTTGTTAAAATCTATATTTATTAATATCAACTAAAATATATAAATTAATATTCCGTTTAGTCAAGAACTGTACTTATCAGTACTAAATAAAATAAATTAGCAAAATATTGTTTTTGATCAAAGCCTGAATTTATTATTTCCAATTAAACTAAACCAAATATTTTCCTTAGTCAAAATTCATTACTATGAATTAAAATAAATGATTAAATACTCTGTTTAGTCAAAGTCTCAGTTTATTATTTTCATTTAAAATAAATCATGAAATAGTAGGTCATAAGCTGAATTTATGATCAATCAAAATGAATGAAACACTCTATTTAATCAAAGTAAATGAAATGACGAACTACTCATACATCATAAAATACTAAAAGTAGTTTAACTCGCGTTTCCATAGAATATACTAACATACTACTTTTTTTTTCAAATATACTAAGCGCAAGAAACACCTATCGTCGAAACGTTACGATACGAAATAGCCGTAATCGACGAAGCAGCTATCTACAACCGAAAAAGCGATATACTGAAACCTTAAATAGAAAGGTCATAAAAAAAAAATAAAAAAAAAACTTACCGAAATCAAACTGCTGCCCAGACAAACGAACCATCCCCAGCCACCATCGGGTGCTTTTTTCTTAACCTCTCCAGGATTCATCATCTTCTGTTCGCACTATTCACCAGCATAGGAGCGAGTTCAACGAATGGTACGTTTAAGAATTCGCAAAGTATCCCGTCGAAAGGCCAGATTCTCGTGATCGTGGTTGATTATCACATGTCGCGAGGTATAGGTTGGTCACCGCCTCTTCATTCACTGCTCAATGATCCGATACGTACTCCCGGTAGACCGGCTCCGCGATTTCCCTCACTTCTTGCTTCGATTATGCTTGGCAAGGCACTGTCATTCTACGACGAACCGATTCGTTCTTCGTTAGCTTCTCTTTGTTCTGTCTGTTCACGGAAAAATACGTGTTACCTCCTTATTTCTTTTTTCTGGGACCAACTGTCCGTTCGCGAACCAAAACATCGAGTCGAAATTCGATTATCCGAGAGCGAGGATGAAAGAAACTTCACTTTTACGACGCATTATAGACTCCGATGGCATTAATATATGGATGTCACATAATTATCGCTGTTGGGTATAAAAAAGGAACAGGACAATCGTAAACATTGACCTTGCAAAAATATTCAGACAGCTATTAAATTTGCCGACCATTATGGTTGCTCGATTAGATGATACGACGTCATTGTATGCAAACCATTGATATCTAAAGTGCGAGAAATGCAGTCTAATTCAGAATCTCCGGACTAATGGAAATCGTTAAATGAATTCTGGAAGTCAGAGTATTTTGTTCAATATTTATGAGCTTTTTATGTATATCAGTAAACAAAACGCGGATCGGAAGATTGTTTGGTTAATTTGAGCTAGGAGTGGTCATAGTACTAAAGTATAACTGTGAAAATCATACAGAATACATACATACTTCAGAAAGGACTAGAATAATAATAGAAATCATCGAAGAAGAAAATTAAAAAATTAAGTACACTAAAATTAACAGGTGACTTTAAGAATCGATAATAAAATTTATTCAGATATTTTACATTGATTTCTATTTAATCTTTCAATTAAATGAAGTCTTAAAGAAAATGAATACAATAGCACAATAATTTATCGAAAACTTGATGTTTTCTGTGTAAGTTCAACATTTTGAATTAGATGAATTCATTCATTTGTCATTGTCACGGAATACTTTATTTCTTCTTGTTGCATTCTAAAACGATTAAATATTGAAACTGTTATTGTAAGCAGTTGAAATGACGTTACCTTGAATTGTGCGTCACACTCACGAAATGTCACTTGAAAATGTATTGACTTTTGTACATGTATGAAGTCAAACCTCGGAAAAAATAAAATAAATAAAGCTTGAATGAAGAAAATAGCTGTAGTGGATTTTCGGCAACATATGAATTTGTTGAAAAGCATACGTTGGAGATGTTCGATTCTAAATAAGAATTGAACCACATTATGATGATCATTTATTGCAGGTAAATTGAATTATATTGCAAGTTTCTTATGATTTTTATACGGACTGCAAAAAGGTACTGGGATAAGAGAGTCTATGTTCTTTAAGCTTGTACAATATATGTACATATATTATACATCGAATGAACGTTTTGCTTAAGTTATGAATCACTATTTCCTCGGAATAATTATAACAGTTCCGAGAACAATTAAAATCGCACCAAATGAAAATATTATTCCAAGTATTCTGTTATTAAGAGTGAACATTGGTTACTTGGTTAGAATACAACTAATTTCTGGGAAATTTCAAGTGTAATTGGAGCAACATATAACAATTGAAAGAACTTTATTTGAAGTAATTGTTAACGCGAAATAAACTTATAGAACGATAAACTAAAAATGTAAGATTGGTTAAAAGACGTACTTAGAAAAGTGGAATATATGAATGTTGTCTTTGTAATTTTTATGTGTAGTTTAAGTCGTGGCGTAAATGTATTAGAGTGTTAATTTTAACGACTTAGAGACGTAATGCTGACAAGAATTATAAGTATGAAACCAGTAGAACGTGTATTCTTTTTAACGCGAAAGCTATTATACTATTCAAGCAAAGATGAAGTATAAATTACAGAGATTTTCAATTATACAGGTTTGAACATTTTAAATTTCTGCAATGAAATTCCTTGCAGAAAAACCGAAGTTCATATAGCTTAGTTAATATTCTTTCGCAATTAGATAAGTTAATGATCTACTGAAAGACTAGATAAGTCGTTTGCGCCAGCGTGTAAAAAGACGTACACGTATGTAACATGCAAACGTGGAAATGCACATGTACACGTAGGTGTGAAAAACACCGTTTCTTTATGCACTCGTATCAATATAGCTAATGAATCTTCATATCGAAACGCCTACAGTTATAAGAACCTTCTTCCTCTCACAGCGTTTCAACAATCCATTCAATGAAGTCCTCGTATTTAAATTCAAGATTCTCTGTTTGCAATTAGTCTGCAGAGTGTGAAAGAAGAAAATTTTTTCGTACGAGATTTCTGCAGTTAAAAATATTAAAAGCTTGGAGAGCTTCATAAAAGATTCGTTTCTGATGAAATTAGTTCTACTGTGTTCAAGGATAAAAAGAAGATTTAAAAAATTGTAAACATGAAAGATTATTATCATGTAAGTTAAATTATAAAAGTAAAATTGTTTCGAGGTGAACGTTTCGTTTTATTGTACAGGGTGTCTCATCCAAATGTGATCTGAGTATATAATATTGTTCAGTTATGAAAATACTAAAAATTGTTTCATATGTAATTTTAATAATATTAATATTAATTGTGATCATTTGATATTGTTATACAATGACCCTAAATTGTATTGGTCAATTTTATTAATAGAAAGAAATGAATACCATGTTTTGACATGGTGTACCATGAATTTACAGGTTTGCCATGTTAAAAATATATGCTTAAAAGAAAATATTTAACATATATTTCTTATGAGTTTGTACCAAAATTGAATGTACTAATTATTAATCTAGTGTCAATATTATTAGCTTATTTTATACTGTCTGATAACGTGAATAATACAAATTCAATAAAACTTCAATACATAACCTCAATTTTTGGATAGGAAATTTGTAGTAACAACTCACACATTTTATTATTTTTTAGAAATAATAGAATAATTTCTTTTGCAGGGAGAAAAGATGCAAATTTCTCTTGTTAGGAGACATAAGTAGATGTCACTGATATTGAAACTGGAGAGGATCGATACAGTTTAGCCAAAAAAGATCGTATGAATCATAGTAAATAGTATTCTAATCACCTTTTTGTACACTCAAGTTCAGTATTATATTTTTGATCAAAGACAAGGTTGAATTTCTTAACCTTAAACAGATGGTATTTAAACAGATGTTATTTTATAAAACATATAAAATGACTCAAATTTTTCTACCTATGTAAAGATTGAACGTAATAGTACAAGGTGTGAAATGTGAAAAAGAAATTATTTATTTTATTCGAATCTCATAATTAAACATTCTTTTCTTCTACTTATGCCATTCCAACATTTATTTGTACATAACACTCAATTTGGTGTTCATGAGAAATAAAGAATCGTTAAAATTACATAAATTTTCGTTATAATTTATTAAATGTCCCAAACCACTTTAAACATAAAATTTTGGAACAATAATTCTAGTAACGCTTCTTCTTAATGTGAAAACACCGAACATTGAACTGTGTACGTACTATTGAATATATTATTACATAAATAATTAATATTTCAAAGAGTGATAAAAGTTTTATATAAGTTACATAAAAATTTACATATGGTAACAGGAAAACGTACTTTCAATAAAAGAGTTTCACACGCAAAGCATTTGAAACAATCACAAGTTTCTATGATTGTTAAAAACATTCTGTTACTGAAAACATTCTTTACAAGCTTTTCTTTGTTAATTAGGTGAGGAAATATAAAATTGTATTAATCTTCTCCACGTATCAAATCTAAATAAATAATAAATATCTAAGTACAACTATAATAAATGACTTGTGTTAAAAATTCAAAAATGACAGTATAATGTAAATAGTAAAATTAATTGGATGCCTAAAACGTATGGTACAGAACAAAAAAATTTGTCGTACAATAGCTATTAATAATAATAAATGAGTAATAGAAAAAAGATCTCGTTAATCTTCCCGTCACCGTAATATCTGTTTTCAATTTTAATTGACACAAACATGTACAAATTGTTTATTTTCCGCTGTATAACGAATTGCCATTCCGAAACGAAATTAAACGAGTGAATTCACATTCGATTACCACTGTAATTGCAGCAATTTTGAGTAAGAAGTTTAATCATATGTTACCTAAGCCTATAATTTTTTCTTTCATGGAAAATTATCGGGAGAAGAAAAAACTCAGAATATTTTTCCACGAACTGGATCTCAACGCGTTTTCTAAACGATTCCTGAGATCATGAGTGTCAATTTAAATGCTGAAGAATCGATACCGGATTTTGGTCCATACTTCAATTTTCATTATGTAAAACGTTTTATAATTTGCAATGTTTATAATATACCGAGGAAACGGATATCTTGAGAAAGATAAATATTTTATAAATAATTTATTATTTATGTGAATTGCTTATCATTATTTATATGTGCTACATTTACTATTTTGCATTATATATTTCAAGGCTTACATATTCATTCATATATACATTTTGACATATGTGAGTCAAAATGAAATGGTAATATACATTTTATATATCTTAATAAAATATTTTTTATTTATACTGTCCATACAAAATGTTACTCGTGTTATTTGTACGTGTGTTTTATCTCACACATTAATTATGGTACTGTATAGATTATTATTAATAAATATTATATAAATACTGTGAATACTCTGCTTAATTGAACCAAAATTCAACTGAGGAACTACATAAGAAATTCACTTTCTAAAGGTAAAGGTTCTTTCAATTTTGCACATTCCTTTTTGCTAAAAGACCTTAATGAACCTTATACGTAGGGTGTAAAAGGGGCGAATTTAAAAGAAAATGCCCTCAAGTACTTCAGAGGTAAATAAAAATGAAAATATTACATTCCAGGACTGAAAAATGTAATTAAAACATTTTTGTAAGTTAGTCCTACATGTTCATATACTATTTTTTATATAATAGTCTCTTATAGAGATATTTAATAAATAGGAACTTGGGGGTGATCTACTAAAATTCATGAAAATCTAGATTTACAAAGTGGAAATTTATTTTCCACCGATTTTCTACAAAGCTTTTTACCAATTTTGTGAGGACCTTGTCTTTACAACCCCCTGCAGACTGTCCATAGTAACATTTCTCTTCCTAAATACGTGAATTTAAAATGGGAAAAGTAAAATACAAGTTTGCTGGTTTAAGATCCGGTAAATGGAGAACAAGGAGGATAGAATTCTTTCATTCGAAGACAACTATGAGGTGTTTTGAGAGGGAAAGAATATTTCTCCAATGACACCTAACCGCATGAAACCGATCTTGAAAGATAAAACGGATATCTAGGGGAAAATTTCAAGCGTAGAACGATTGTTCAATTCGTAAAAAAGAATTTCTACAACGCGTTTAATGTAGCAATAATAATATGCTTAATTTTAGAGCAATTTATCGTAATTGTTACATTTAGTAACTTAAATTAGATAACTATTTCATTTTCTTGGATAATTTTGGTGAATTTCATAGTCTACAGGGTGTACCAAAGTTAATAATCCGAATTCGTATTAGACGTATCGTATGTATGGAAAAGAGCTATTTCAGCAAGATTTACTTAAACAATTTAGTGATAATCAAGCATGGAACAATCTTTGACTGCTAGTATTATAAAAATCATGACTATTATACTGAACACCCCGTATATTAATTCAAATCTAATGTACTTTAGGAACCGTAGGACTATAATTATATAAATATGAATTTAGAAATATATAGTTTAGAAAATGTGTTGCGTATTTATTATATTGACATTTAATTCAAATTAATTTTTCAGGCTTAATCCCCATTGAAATACGAGGGCTTCTATCGAGAACTGAAATTATTAGAATAATCGATTCACTATACAAATAACGAAATACATATGCTGCATATGTTATCATATGGATCGTTTGTAGAGACAAAATAAAAATTTGTAAAATATTAACAACTGATAAATGTCCCTTCAAAATTACTTAAATTACATATCACACGCAATGGCAATATGCTAGAAATATAAATTATCATAAATCCCTAAAGAAAAATTTGTAATTTTTATTTTGTGGAATACCTACAAGTTTTTTAAGTAATTTCTTATCTTCTACATGGAATTACTCAAACACTACAGATAAGATTTTTTACACTATAGATAACATTCTTTTATTAACAATTCCTTCGTGCTCCATAAAATTAATAAGATACAAAAATTCTTATCATTCAAACAGCCACAAACAGAGAATCGTGATGCAAATAAAAATACACAACTAAAATTTAAATGACTTTTTAATAATGTCATTAACTGAAATGTTTGTAAATAATATTCCATATAATTCTTCTTAAACGTTTATAAATATTTTGACAATACTCTCGATAATGTTCAGTTGTCACGTTTTGTGGGCGTTACCCTGTATAAACAGCGATAATTTTCTATTGTTATGTCAACATTGATTAATTAGCATAAACAAAGATAGAGATAAAACGAAGAAATAAAAGGTAGACCATATTTAGACCGCTTCTATTATTCATCCTCGCATCGCAATCGTAAATAGTGCGTGTCCAGAACACAGCTGATTTTACAAAAGCCGAAAAACAAGGGAAAAAATGATTACTTACAGTGTCAACAACGGCTATTCAACGAGCGTATGTACGCGTTCAGCGTGCGATAAGTTGCACTCGACTTTGAAGATGCATACGCACATCCACAGCTGTCGATGTTTCACTATCAATATGGCGGTTATCGGCCCCGATGTTTCAAAATGCTACCAGAAACCGCGACAAACAGTCCATCAATCGCAAGCTGATGTCTCTCCCCAAGAAAACTGCATTTCCATCACCTCCTCCTCCTCCTCCGCCCCCTTCTTCCTCTTCTCAAAATCATTCGCGAGCGAAAGTGACCCAAGATGAGGATCGGGCAACGTCACGCGTGAAAATGACGGCGTAGCATAGTACACGTTCTTTTCCCTTCATGATTTATCGCAAACAAACTAGAGGAGGATCGAGCACGAAGGAGGAAAGAAAGCTCGAACCAGAGACAGTTGCGATTACCGATATCTCCACAACTCTCGTTCAAACACAATTCACGCTGATTTCCGTCGGCTACCCGCGCCGCGAGTGGACATCGACGTTCATTTTCAACCGTGGTCTCCTCTACGTTTCGACGAATTTACTCACAGTGTCGTCGCGAAAACCAGTGTCACCTGGTGCACGACGGTGAACGATCCTGGTGATATGAGTCCGTTGGTCAACAACGTCGACAAAGGTTAACAATCGTGTCAATGTCAGAGCGTTGCCACCGATTGATGGAAACACGGTTTGCGACCACTGTCCAGCTCACTTGGGAATTTAGATCGAGCACCGAATCGATTAACATCGAAGAAAGAGATCCATACTGGCATGTTGCTTGATAACGAGTCTCTGCCGATCGTTTTCGAGGGATCTCTGTCGCTCCATCTTATTTTCTCTTTTGGCTTCGACAGCTGATGCGGAGGAAATACTGACATGTAAAGTTGTTTGTGTTGTTGATATTGATCACAGGTGGGTTGAAACTAACAAGTGTTTGCATTCAACTTTGTTCTCCACTGTGAACCTATTCAATTTAGAATAGACAGACATTTATGTTAAACGATTTAAGTTTATGGAAAGGGTTCATTTTTCAAAAGGGAGAATTCTATCGAGGTGGTTAACCCCTTGTCTTATGATTGATTTGCCAGGTGCGTCAGTCAGAACTAATCACAGCTACGATATTAAGAAAGTTGAAATGTTATGTCACCTTTGTATTCAGCAATACTTGACTATGCAAATTATTGGACTCCAAATTGAAGTGAATTAAAATCGAGTAAGATTAATTACAGTTCAAGTGCGAGTCATGTGTTAGACTCATTAAAGTATGGCAAGGGGTTTCGAGGGTTGCAATTCCTGAAATAAATAGTGCACATTGGAATGGTTCTTTTTACTGAAGAAATATAGACTTCTAAAGAGGATAGTAAAATTAGTTTTCAAAGCTTTTTGGTTATAAGCAGAATGGACGTATCAGTGATGTGCAATCTTGTGGTGAAACTGTGACCCCGTGAACAAAGAAATTCTTCCCATACAATTCTTATAGTAGTAGCTGTATATAGCATAAATCATTTGGATCAACATTAATTCCCTTTTAAATATACTAGTTTCATAATATGAATTTTTGGGTGAAACGTAAAAAAGAAACGGTAACTAGGGTATCCAGTCTTGTCGATGGATTCCATGTGAAATTAAACTGCAATAAAAATTTTGGTGCTATGGATAGTCTAAGTTCTGAGTAACCACGTACACCACATTAAAGAAAAACGCTTTCGGGAAAATAACATTAAAATTAAAGTTGAGATAGTAAAATTTAGTTGCAATTTATAATGTAAACATTAATTGAATATTATTAAATAATATTTTGATGTATATAAATTGTTTATATAAGTAAAAGAAATGATAAGTAGTATTTAAATCAGAACTGCCAGTATATGATGCACATATGTGCAGTTGAAACTAAGGCACAAAAATAAATAAATAATGAAACATTAGTACACGTAATTCGATATTTCGTTCAAAATACACTTCAAGAAAAGTGTAAGCTTCACTATCAGAAAATAGTTACAGAATTTTTAATTTTTTCCTTCTACCCTAATTCGCAATCTCTAACATTTAATTTAATGTAGCTAATAATGATGTAGTTAGATAATTAAATAGGTTGTGTCGATTGTTCTCCAATTTTAAAAGATTAAGGTATTCTTATTCGGAATTTAGGTTAGGAAAGAACAGGAAGAAATTGTGTCCCATTAGATTGCACAAACGGCATATTATTTATGTCATTGTTTGGATTTATCAAGGGTCGCAATATTTTCAGTTTGAAAATAAACTGAATTATCGCTCGATATCATCGTTGGTACACATTAGTTTCATCATATTTTTCATTATCTTCAAATAATATGAAATACTTGTATTGTAACCTCAACATATGAATATAATTGTGTTTAAATTACGGCTGGAAAAATTTTTAACGATTAGTGTATTCAATCTTATGTGAATAGTTATGAGGACTAAAACTGTTCAAATTGATCATTCTTTATCAGTTACGCTATCGGCTCTGTTCTTATTATTGCTATCGTTGCTATTACCCTAATTTCTCTATATTCGTTATTGATTATTATGTTTATTTCACTAGATAATTTTACACTGCAAATAATTACCATTTTTATTTCGATAAAAATAAATTTTGATTTTATCGAAAAGCTCTGTTTAATAATAACTGAATTATGCTGTCTAAATTATTTGTATTTATCATTTTAATAACAATGCAGAGCATACTGTTGCATTGCAAAAAAAAGCTATCGTTAACCTTATTTCAAGAACTTCATTATCTTTTTATTATTTATTATTCTTATCGTACTGTGTCTCGCGAAACTATACGCTTTAAAGTTGATAACATAGGTAGACAATGTCCTATTTATAATCGAACAAAAAGAAAGCATTCTTATTTTGAGGGGAATAATTTCGTGGTTATCACTATGTTTCACTTCTTATTTTAACGGCAGGCTTTGTGATCATGAAAGTAAGCTTTATCCTCGATACAAGCTCGTAAACATTTATTCATTAGTATCAGGAAAAAATGATTCAGTTATGCGAATATATCAAATGTTTCAGAATAAAATGAGTCAAGTTTCTTAATCTTAAAGAGTTATCTTAAGAAAATCTATTAAATATCTTAAAATAAATAAATTGTATAAATATGATTTCAATATGTTTACTTAATTTTTATTTAAACATATGATCGTGAACAATTGCAGTAAACATCTGAGTCAAATAAATAATTTAATAAATTGAATTAGATACATTTTTAATTAAATTAGATTATGTTGGAGAATTTATTAAAACATTTCAATCAGATTTGGTTTAATCATACATCATTTGTAATAAGTGACTAAATTAAATTCGAAATTAATTTATATTCTCGTTAACAGTTGCAATGAATATTCTAACGTTCAGTTTACACACGTGTATTTATCAATCACTTTTATTTTCATTTAACATAAACTATGATTTCCATAAACTGTAATCTACAATAGTATACAAATCTTAATAATAGAAAGTAACAGAAATTGACCTATGAAATATGGCCATAAAATTTAATTTCAAGTTCAGAGCACTCAACATACTGAATTTATAAGCTAAAAATTGATGAAAACAAGAAAGATTTGAATGGTAAATATTATCAATTGAAAACTCTGTCATTTGCTGAGTAATCTTGAAAGTTTTATTTGAAGCAGCTAACGTGTTTAGTACTATGTATCACCGGTAGTAAACGAATATCACATGGATTAATTAACACGACCGCTAAGAATATTTTTTACTATTGGTTTAAATTACTTGCGGTATAAACTGGTCGCTGTTTCGAAGTAAATTTATTTTTGCATCATAAATGTACTCTGATTGCCATCAACATTCGTACACTTTTGCAAACAATTATCTTTAAACTACAATTGATCTCCGGTCATTTGCTCGTGAGTCTAAACAGCTGCCCGTTAATAATTAGGATTAGTGCGAGAAAATTATTAATCATTTTGTACAAGAATATTTAAAAACGTATTGAATAATTAACAGAAAGTATAAGAGAAAGTGTCTAATAAATTTCTATAAAAGTAGTTTTTAGATTCAATTTGCATAAAATAAATTTATACATTTCTATTGATTTAATTTTTATTATTTTAATTTTTATTTTATATTTATATTTATATTTTTGCTATTTAATTTATATTACTATCCAACTAATTTTCAGAAATTTATATATTACTATCTAATTAATTTTTATCAATTTTTATACTGCTATTCAATTAATCTCTATAAATTTACATATTTCTATTAATTTTATTCCTATAAATTTGATGTCTGTAAAATAGATCTTTAGAAATTTAGTTTTCAGTGTCTGAAAAAGGTTTATAATTCTTTATTGAAGAAATGTGCGTAAACGTATACGTTATTAAACGATGTCAATGAGCAATTAATGTTTCCCGTGAAGGAGATTTATCACGTGTTCGAGAGTTTATGTGTATTGTATTTTATCACGTTGAAACGTGATAAACGTATTCGGAACGCGTTAATTAGATTGCTCAAAGCGTCGAGAAGTGCAGTTTTATTAGTAGCGTTTGAAGTACACCAGATTATTGACTTGAAACTTCATTTTCCATTACCATCAATCAAGTACGGCACATTAGATAGTATTTGATTTTATAAAATATTAAAGCGAACTAAACTTGATAATCGTACTAAATTAACTTATGAAATTTTCAGTAGGTTCATTTCAAAATCATTTTAGCTATCAACTTTAACACTGACGTTCTTTTTCAATTTATATGAAATACAGATAACGTTTCTATATTATAGAAAATTTCCAAATATTTCTCTTTCTTATTTATGCATTTAAATCTGCGTTAATTGCTTCGCATCTTTTTTAGAAATAATTTGGAAGCAAATTCAAAGCCTGAAAAATTATATGTCTCAATTGTTAAATAGGTAGGATTTATATGATACTTATATGGTTTAAAATAATATTATAGATTATAATTGAATATGTATACACTTTCTAACTTTTCAAATATTTTATGTCTACAAATATATTCCTACAATTTTTACTGCAATAAATAATTATTTTTATTATATATAAAATGTAGTACTAAATCTCGATCAGTGAATGCTGGGTCATTGTTGAGGCATATGTTGGCCTTGTTTTGTTTAGATCGTACAACTTGAGAAGTCTTTTAATTTGAACCTACGTAAACTTGTTAAACAATAACGGATATATCATTTAACTGTGAGAAATGTTTACAATATAATTATAATTAAATTTCCAAATTAAAAGTTAAAAACAAATCTTGTATATCAATAACATATAATTATAAGAAAAAATATTTGTAATGTCAAATATAAAAATATGTCCTGCTACTTTTATTCTTATACATATTCATTTGTCACGTCTATAACTTTCTTTATATTTTTAATTATATTTTAGCATTCGCTTCTTGCTTAATAAATTAACGTAAAAATAGCAATATTTTTAACAGTAAATAACAATAGTAACATTTTTAATAGTAAATAAAAATAGTAATATTTCTATGTGATAGAAAATTTAAAATTAATCAGTTACTTGATTAATCGTTGAAAAAATACGTAAGAAAGACCAACCTATTTAATATAAATATTAAAGATCGATAGTAATTTAAAGATTTTTTCTTTTTCCGTGAGTTAATCAAGTGATGTAATATTTTCAATGTATGTAAATATCTGTCATAGTTGAATGGTCATAATTTATTTTTTTTATTTTTCACATCTCGTACTGTTCTCTATAACGCCTTGAGAACTGCAACCACACACATTCTGCGAAAATTGTAGTGTATTTTTTAGGGTCAGAACAAAAATTAGTCTATTATGTTTAATATTTCATTAGATCTGTGAGCTGATAATCTTCAAGATATTATTTTATTACTATATAATATTTTGGTTATGGATAAATTTTCCATGAAATGTGAATAGAAAAAATATAGAAATATGTGTAAACGAAGTACGCCTGAAAATAGATAACCTACTTTCCATTTCTACAATGGTATCTAATTCCGATAACTTTGTATAAGATTTATTAATCATAATGCAATATTTCTGTTTAAAAGATCTTTTCATACGTGAAGCAAAATTTAATGGAAATAATTTGGGAATTGCAAATATGTAGAAATGATTAATTTTGAAATTTAAGTTAGGAAGTTGCGAAATTATTAGGTAGAAATTATTAGTTTAGAAATTTGAAAAGTTAGAAAGTTGTGAAATTATTAAGTAGACATCATTAGATAGAAATTATTAGGTAGAAATTATTTATTTAGAAATTTGAAAAGTTAGAAAGCTGTGAAATTATTAAATAGACATCATTAGGTCAAAATTATTTATTTGCAAATTTAAAAAGCTAGAAAATTGCGAAATTATTAACTAGACATCATTAGGTAGAAATTATTAATTTGCAAATTTAAAAAGCTAGAAAGTTGCGAAATTATTAAGTGCACATCATTAAGTAGAAACTACTAATTTGGAAATTTAAAAAGTTAGAAAGTCGTGAAATTATGGTGTAGAACTTATTAAATTAATAGCTTGAAAAATTGAAAAGTAAGAAAGACAACTTTAGACCAAATTACAAAATTGGTAAAGTGCAGAACTGAAAAATTGAGAAATTTTAAGATCCGATCAAACAGGACTGAGAACATCAAAAACTAAAATCGCGAAAAAAGAAATATGAGAGATCGAAAGATTATTTTTTAAGAAACAATATTCTCTCTTCCGTTAGTTTATATTTTTGTAGCAAGATAACAATATGCTTTTATTACTGAAACATCCGAGTAAAATGCATAGTAGCAATATATAATTCTCAGTACATTGAGAGAAAGCTGTTCTCAGAACAAGCATAAAGTATAAATTATGAATGTAAATTTACGATACATATTTATAGCAGCGAGATCATTATTCAGTTCATACATAAAGTATTGCATCTACATAGAATCTTCAATGTACAATTATCTCATACTCTACGAATAAACTCACTTCCGTAATCAACAACTTTTGAGCAACGTATTAAACCTCTTAATTATGCTATTGATCAACTGATCAGATTATAGACAATCGATAATAATCAAACATTTCTAACTGAAAATTATATTTCATTTTTAACTTTATTGAGTGACTGAAAACTACGGTTCACCTTTCAATTCAAATTTATCAAATTTACAATTAAGTTGCTTACAATAGTTGAAAGTAAATTATTTCTGATTAGAAGTTAATTTCAAATTAACAAGTTTAAATTGAATTAAGCTTTGATTAAAAAGTTATGCAATTATTAGTTACAATTTACTGTTTCATTAACCGAACGTTGTAAACGTTAATTGTCAATTACATTAAAATCTCAAGTAATTATTTGGAACCCTACTTGTAGTAATTGAAAAATGATAGCAATATGAATGATAGTAATATAAATGATAATAATGTGAATTATAGAATTATATGTTATTTCATATTACACTGAAAGAAACTTATTGTTAGTATGATTTTTGAAGGTAATATTAGGCTAACAGAATTCTCATATATTATAAAAAGGTTAATTTTAGTGTCAAAAGAAAAATAGCGAATAGCATGTAGGAAACATAAGTTCATTCGCGAATGTCACAAGTTACCACACTGTTATTATTGCCTTGTCACTAACTCGTGATTTAATCAGTTCTATACATAGTGTTGCAAAATATCGTTTACAATCTGAACACTTTTTTCCCCAGATGATTTCCTAATTCCAGATGCTGCGGTAGCAATATTTCATTCTTCATTAAGAATAGGTACTTAGTACACTGACATTGTGTACATAGATAAGAGAATCTTCGAAATTATTTGTACTCCGTTTCGTTCAGTCAAAAACGATCCAGCCGACTGTCACGTTCGGTATAAAATTTAATTAATTTCAATTGTAACTCCTCTTCGTTATTCAAGAAGAAACTGCGTAATTTCTTCTGGTAACGTTCTTATTTAAGTATTAAAATTCGTTCAGGATAAATGAATTGAACTTTCTTGTTGATACGGAAGTGCAATATTACAGTTCAACATTTGTTATGAAGATATTGGAATTTATTTTCGAGTTAAATTAACACGTTCCACATTTTCACGAGTAAGTAACGATGAATATTTTGCTGCCTCATGGATATTTGGTTAGCTGAGTACTTTTGTCTATCCAGGTACCATAAGAATTAATTATATTAAGTTTCAAGCTTGATTTTGAAATTATATGTTCGTTTTATATGGTAAACTTATGAATATATCATATGTAAATTTTATAGCGCAGTTACTGTTTATTCGATCGATCTGATTCGCATTCATTTTTATTCTACTAATCCATTGACACATAATAATTGTGTACAATTATTATAATATACAAATATGTCATTATAATATACAATAATAATTGATGAACCAATGCATATTATATTTTATAAGTTGGCAATAGTGAGATATGCATCATAGTAAAAGAATTAATTTATTGAATAATTAATTATATTAAGAAATATGCACAATTTTGACAACGATTCGCTACCATTTACTGTTTCTATTCCTCATTATTTACGAATATATCGTTGTATTTATTATTTATTCGATCGATCTTATTTATTTTTATTCGAGTAATTACTCAAATAATCATTGCAGGTTGTGCACAAAGCAAAATTCATGTGGCAAACGTTATTTCTTACTTTTGAAAGAAAGTTATTTTTATTATATTTACACATACAACGTTGTGAAAGACTGTTCTTGCTTTATTGAATGAATTTGCACTTTTGTATTGCAGTGCGCTGTTTAGAAAGTGATTAAAAATTTACTAATTAAGAATTGTGAATTATTAATTGATAACTTATTAATATGAAATTCTACAATTATTAATTTCAAATTAATTAACGAATGTTTTGTTGTTAATTATTTATTCTTCACGAATTAATATTGACAATGAAATTCACCGATTAATTTTTAGTAACTATTAAATTATTAATAGATTAATTATTTATTTACAAGCTATTTGCTCTATTACTAATTTACAGCATTTACGAGTTAATCAAATCAATTAATAAATTGCGATACTACAAAAACAATTTATTGTTGTCTGAAATTACTGTACGACCACTTTCTGCAACCACTATGTTTTAGCAAAAGTATATTGATAATTCGTGTAACTAAAAAGTTTGAAATGCATCATTTTTGTCAGATATGGTTGTTCTAGCGGAAGGTAACTGATTTATTGAACGATTTCGGTTAATTCTGAGATATCTTTACGATGTGTCTAGACAGAACGCAAAATATGACGGTAGCCAAACCCAATGGAACGACAACAATGGGAACGACAACGAATATTTTTATCGAGGATGAGAAGAAGCTTCAAATCAACGCGTTATTACCGCACAAGGAAGAAGAAGACGATGACGACGATGATGAAATCACGTTGGAAGATTTAGCTCCCGATGGTGGTTGGGGATGGATCGTTGCTTTTGCCATGATAGTAGTGTTCGTTAGTATTTATTTTACAGTAATATCAAACACTAATCTTAAAATTAGTAACCTATAATTCTATATTAACCCTTAACGGTCACACTTTTATAAAATAACATACTTGACACACTTAAACATTTAAGACACCAGCCACTGAAAATGTTTCTTACAAAGCTACTCATTATTTTAACTCGAAAAAAATTATAAATAATCTTTGAAAGTTGTTTTAACATATTTCACAGTTGACTTCAGTAAATTTAAACGTTGAATATGAACAAAAATTCACAATGAATTGAAAAAATGACGTTTTCACAGAAAAATTCAAATTTTTTTCGATTTTAATATGATGAGCTAAAATTTTAGCTGAACACTCTTGAGATGTAACAGTTTGAAGAAAAAAATACCGGGGTTTTAAGAAAGGTATTCAGATTTTCAGGATGTAAAGTGGATAAAATTGAAGCTAAATTGGCTGGGGTCGTTTCATATCCCAGTGTGACTGTTAAAGGTTAATATCCATTGGATCATCTAACATTTTGTACACGTTTCAATATTTATTTAGAAACTTATTTATATTTTCAGCTTTATATTAATATAATACAGGTTCAATCTTTCTTCAAGTAAGATTTTTAAAATCTATGCACTTATTACTATTCTATATATTATTTAATATTGCATTACGTATATTTCGTTACTTTAAAATAGATGAAAAACCTTTAGGCTAATATTAAAATATTTCATTTTTACATTCACTGATAATTGTAACAGTTACTTAGAATGTAGAATATCTTCAATGGTCTAAACATTATTTGTTATATAATAATTGTGATTGCAGTAACTAATATAGTAAGCAACACACATTATCTCACACAAATTGCTTACATACGATAAGTTACAGTAGTGGTCCAATTTGGATGATGGCTCAAATGCGGTTATTTTTAAAATGTAAACATGTTTCTGTTTATTTTTTACATCTCTTTAATTTTCAACTCTTCCATTGAACTTTTCCATTGCGTTTACGATACAAGTACGAGGGTTCTTGATTTCACAGAACACATATTGTAAATTACTTCTGTAGTCTATCATAATTGGTATCTCGATTATACAAACACTACCTATGTTTGTATAATTATACAAACACAATTTATATTTGTATAATTCTATCTACAACATCATCATAATTATTGGAAAATAATCCTTTATACATCATAAATAATTTATTATTTGATTTAATTATTGATTAATTTGTATGTCAAAATTAACACTCGGTATTTTCTACGAATTTGAAATTTAGAAATAATCATACCCATGTTTTATTTAATAAGATTTTATAGTATTTGATTTATTTCGTCGATAGATTACAACTTTTGGACCGACAGCATCTTTTGCTATAATATTCGGTGATTTTCTTGAAGCAACAGGTCAGGCTGGTACAGCGATGACACTTTTCAATTCCATTTTTATGGTAACATTTTCCATTGCTGGTAAGTAAATATTGTCCTTCTAAAATATGGCACTACACACAATGAAATCCTTCAAAACGATGGATTAATTTAAGTACAATGGTTAAATTAAATGTCAGAAATTATTAGAGTTATTTTTAAAACACATATTTTATCGAAAATTAAAAATTAAAAATGCTTATCTGACGATGAGTACTGATAACACAAAATTTTATTTTTTTCACTAACTTATTATTTGTCTTGATATTTATAGAATTATAGCTAAATATATGTTCTAATATTGATATTTATAGAATTATGACTAAATATATATTTTAGTATTGATGTTTATAGAATTATGACAAAAAATATATTTTAGTATTAACACTTATATAAATGTAACTAAATCTTTATATACTTTACACTGACACAAGTTTATAAGAATTTTCTATGGAATGTTAACAATTCGGAAAACTGTAAAGCTATAAATAACAATTACTATACAATGAAATCCATATGAAACAGTGTAGAATGTAGAAACGTATAAGTCATTTCAATTATTTCAAATATTTTTATCGATGATCGGCAATAAAACGCTTTTACTTATCAAATTTCATCAAATATACCTTGTATCTATTTACAACGAAAATATCTACTAAGTACCATATCTAAGTCCTAGAAAGTGCAAATCATGTATGCAGATGAAAATAGAGTAGCATGTTGCAATCTGTTGTCATCAAATTGTCACGTACACTGTTACATTGGTCATCTTATCAATATTTGAAGAAATGTGAGAAGAATGAGAACACACAATTTATTATTGCAAACAACCCATGAATAAAACATTCTTTATTTTATTTCAAAATTGCATTCAGAATTTTTTATTTCACACAGCGTTAAGTATTTAAAGAAGCTAATTACATTATACTTGTATAAGTATACTATATTAAAAGTATACAATATTAAATACGTTTACAATATAATATTTTAATATTATATTTTGTAGTATTAATACTGTACGTTCAATGTTATCTTCTTCTTAAATAAAATTGAAATTTTACTTCTTAAACACTTACATTCGTATTAACTAATAATAGTATTTAAACGAGGCAAATTAAACTTTCCCTTAAATTTGACAATTTTATGTAAACACTGAATGTACAAAAAATTATCTTCTGTAATTTAACTCATTGAAGTTGATCTTTTTGATAAATAATGAATACTTCAGTCGAATACGTTATACTTTTTTCAACATTTGGAAATTTTTGATACAAGTACTTACACTCTCTGGCCATCCAATTAGGACCACATATGAAAACTTCACTTTTACGGCTATAATATTATATCACATATGAAAAATTGTCTTAGGTCATGCAAAATTATTACTAAATTCGTTGATAACGATATATACATAGCATTTTGATACTATCATGATAATAAATTGTGTGGTGAGTGATTAAGGGCCGTGCGTTTACGTTAGGCTCGAATATCGATAACGCGTGAGGTGAAATTTGAATGCCATAGAAAATGTCTACCTACTTAAAAGATTAATTTACAACTCTCCAACCACATTATCTGAGTTGAAAAGAATGACAGATATTTGGGGAAATAATGAAGATATAAAGCATATAATGTATACAGAGCATGCCGGAAGCTGTCACCAAAGCAAAGGGTGGAAATACAAGATATTAACATGTATCAATAATGTTATGTACAGTAGTAATGTTAGTAGCTAATAAATTATTACAATTTGCATAGGCCTTTTAATTTTATGGAAAACGTGAAAAATGCTGAAAATTTATAGTAGTCCTAATTCGATGACCAGGGACTGTAATTGCATCATTTATCTTCTTTCATTCGAAATAATTGGAATTAATTATACAGTTTAAGAATAGTAATATCTCTTGAGTGTGTTTACAAATATTCTACATAGCAAACACGACTATATTTGTTTCTGGATATATGTACATCTATATCTAAACAATATGAACATAATAATGATAACGCGTCATTGTATCATTTCGAATTGCATAAGTGCTAATTGTTATGCATTGCTATACAGTTTCACCAGTACATCAGCAACTGCTGATAACATTTCTTTGTGATAATAACTGTACGTAAAACGGTTGATGGAATTAGCAGGAAAACAGTAAACATTTTTGATAGCAATTGAGATTAAAGAAAGAGATAATAATGAATAATGTCAAATGTACTGAACAAAAGAAAATTGATACAACTCTGAAAATATCGAATAAATAGACAATACAATTGGAAATGTACGAAAAGTATGGAATGCACAAAGTATTTACACAATGTAGCATTGTATTACGAAATTTCTGAACTTGCAAGTTCCCAAGTGTCTAAATTTGAGAATATTCAATTTTGGAAATTATACGTTCGAAAATTTCTATATCTGAAAATTTTTTATTCTAAACTGTGTAATTTCATAAAATTATATTTTTAAATCTAAAAGCTTACAACGCTTGTACACTTTGTAATTTCTAAATTTCAGAACGTGTCATTTTAAAAATTTGTAAATTCCAAAATTTGTAACTTTCCAAAGTTTCCAAATTTTCAGCACAGATAATTAACTCCCTGAAACTGTGTAAAGTTTGTCCAAAAAATGATTTTGTGTCATCAATATTTTCGATGATACATAAAATAGATAAAAATAATTGTGTGTTTCATTACAGGTTTAATGACCAACACATTACTGAAAAGATATTCGATGAGGCCAGTGGGTGTAATTGGTGCAGTGTTCTTCTCGGTACCAAATGTCGGCCTGGCTTTCGTCACTAACGTGTACGAGATGGCTTTCATAAATTTTCTCCAAGGCTTGGGTCTCGGTCTGATCGTTACGATCTGCAACACGAATTTCAACGCTTATTTCGTGAAGAAACGAGCACCGGTACATAAATGCGAGGCCGGTGGCCGGAAATTCTCGACATAATTATATTCCTCATTCTTTAGGAAAATTTTTATTTTACAGGTAATGAGTGCGGCTCAAGTCATTGTAGGCTTAGGCGGAATTGCTTATCCTATATGTATAGAAAAGATGATGAAAGCGTATGGTTTTCGAGGCAAGTATTTACTCACTTCATTTTTATATTAATTCAAATTTTAGATTTTGGGCACTTTGGAATTTGGGGATTTTAAAGTTTGGAAATTTGGGACTTGGGGATTTTAAAGCTTGGAACTTTGGGATTTAAGAACTTTGCTATTTGGGATTTTGGAATGTGGGGATTTGGGAATTTGAAGTTTGGGAATATTGGGGTTTGATGATTTGGAAATTTGGAAATTTGGAGATTTGGAGATGGTGGAATTTGAGGATTTGGGAATTTGGGGATTTGAGGATTTTTGTATCTGGGGATTTGGGGATTTGGGAATTCGCGAATTTGAGAATTTAAGGATTTAAGGATATTCAGATTGGAGGATTTTGAAATTTGAGACTTTTGGGATTTGAGAATACTAGGATTTAATGATATTGGAATTTAAGGATTTTAGGATTTTGTGATATCAAGATTTAAGGATTTGGCGATTTAGAGATTTGAGGATCTTGTGATTTTGAGAGGTTAAGATTCACGGTCGTGGAAGTTCAGAAACTTGGGAATTTGAGTATCTTGTGATTTGGCAAATAAGGAATTTGAAGATTTAGGGATTTAAAAAATTGTGAATTAAGGAATTATTGAATTTGAGGACTTGGGAATTTGTAGATGTAGAAGTTTAGGAATATATAAATTTTAATATTTAGGGATTTAGAAATCTGGGCATTTGCAAATTAGTAGGTTTAGAAAAATTGACGATTTATAAATTAAAGAAATGAAAATTTGAAAATTTGAAAATTTTGAAATATGAAAGTATAGAAATTTCAAATTTCCAAAGTTCAAATTTGCAACTTTCCAAATGTCCAAATTTCAAATTTGCAAATTAAGAGATTAAGAAATTTTCAAATTTCAAATTAGAAGATTAAGAAATTAAATATATTTTCAAATCTCTGCATTGAAAAATATGTCTGCAATATGTACTGATGTCGTCATTGATGTACATCTATATATCGCACGGAACTGATGAAAATGGGGATTTAATAAACTTCCTAAGGTATATGATCAATTCACGGAAGACGTTAAACTAACACTCTTCTATCCTTTCTCGAATGCACAAAGGTTTTTCTTTTTCATGCGGCTTGTTCAAAAACGACCGATAGTTTCATTAAAGTGTTCTTCAGATACAAATTCCGTCAGCGTTTGATTTTGTTTTACACAGTATATCTGAAAAGTAACGGAACTTTTTAAATAAAAAAAAAAGTATTAGTTATTTTGTCAAAATTAATTTTTTTTACTCAAGTTACATCCCTTTCGCATCAATACACTGCTGGGCACGCTCAAGTAATGTTAGGTTAGATTTTTTTATGTCGTTTTGCGGAATCGCTTCAATCACCCTCGTCACAGCTGCTCGGACTTGTGTAACAATGTCATAAAACGTTACTTTCATAATTAATTTCAATTCGGAAAAAGGAAGTAATTACATGGAGATGAGTCGGGCGAATATGGAGGATGTTGGAGCACACAGACTTGTTTTTTCGCCAAAAATTCACGAACAGCGACAGTTCTGTGACTTGGTGCATTATCATGCAACAGATACCAACTTCCCGGCGCTCGATATTCGGGCCTCACACGAACAATTCTTTTCCACGAACGTTCCATAACACCCAGATAATATTCGCCATTAACATTGTGTCCCTGTGGAACGAATTCCCGAAGTATAAACCTTTAGAATCGTTTAGAATTTAGAAAAACCCAAAACCTGGCTTTGGGTCGTCTTCCAAAGTATCACGACCATCCTGGAATCGCTTATACCATTCGAACACGCGTGTACGGGATAAACAATCGTCGCCATAAACATTTTTCATTAATTCAAATGTTTCTGTAAAAGTTTTACCGAGCTTTACCGAGCAGAATTTAATATTCGCTCTTTGCTCCATCGTGATTTTGTGACACGGTGACGAGAGGTTCTGTCGCTTTAAACGCTATAAGTTTACAATTCGTTGCTCGATTCCAATAACGATTGGTTTGTTTTGTAAGGGAGGAATACTGTTTTCAGATAGCATATTGTTTTAATAGATAGTGCTAGTAGTTTTCCTTGAATTTAAAAAGTTCCATTAGTTTTCAGACATACTGTGTATATCTGAACTCATTCATTGACTCACAGAGTTGTTATTTTAACATCTTCCGTGAATCATATACCTTAGGAATTCGATCAAATCCTTATTTTTATTATTTCCCTGCGACATACACATTATACTCTTTAAATATGGGCACAACCCCTATATTTATGTTCGCCAAAACAAAAATATTATAATACAGAATTTTCTGTGATTTTATAGGAACTGCGTTAATGACAGGAGCCATGAGTTTAAACTGCATCGCAGGTATGACAATGATGCATCCGGTCGAGTGGCACGCAAAAAAACCGGAAGAAGTACGTGCCGAGAGGGCACGTCAGAGGGAAGAACAGAAATTTCGGGGAATGGTAGTTGTAGATCGTCGTTTTAGTGATTTTCTTCATGTCCCTGCGAAAACAAGATGGAGTAGCTTAACTAGTCTCAAGGGTGAAAGCGCTAAACAGGTTCCGCTCTTAATTGAATCACTAAAAGTAAGTTTTCTATTACTACAAATATTATACAGGCTCAAGTTTAGTTTCATCATAGTGCATTTTATTAAAACATTACGTTTTAAAACGTCAATTACTATTATTATTATTGTGCATTATTAAGATGATAATATATATACATATTTTAATTTTCTGAGAGTTTCTGTATCGATTAAAGTATTTAATTTAATATTATATTTCTTATTTAATATAAATTCTTTTGATACAAATGAGGTATATTATATACGCACAATATACAGAAATTCTATTGCATATATTATGTATATTACATAAATATAAACTATTTATATTGCAACGATGTAATAAGTAAACTGATTAGCACTAAACTATCACAGCAATTAAATGACCATCGTATAAACTTCTTAAGTTACAAAAATTGTGAGGGTAGTTATCTTGAAATCTACGTCGATCTATCAAGATAAAAAATTAACGTGCACAATAATTTATGTTTTATCGTTTGTTTAATTATTCTTCAACTTCGCTTTTAATTTTAAAATAAGTGTGCATTATACGCTGGTAGGTTTAGTGTTAACTCTTTGTACTATGATATATTTGTCAGGTGCGTCAGTCAGAACTAACGAATCATAGCTACAATATCAAAACAGGCAAGAAAATTGAAATGTTATGTGAATTTAGTATTATGCAATCGTTGACTATGCAAATTATAATTAGACTTAAGCTCCAAATTGAAGCATATTATTAATTCGAGTAAAATTGATCACAGCTGAAATACGAGAGCGTCACAAGTCAGTCTCGTCAAAATAGTGTAAAAGGTTAATCATTTCATTTTGTTGAACACAGGCTCCTGCAAAGAGGGTAGCATCAATTTCTGAATTAGAAGATAGAATTCGTCATCGAATGAAGTCTGGATCAATGCGTGAACTGTTAACCAGACGGTTGTCAACATTTTCGTCATCAAGCTTGGTTAACTTAGTGACAGGCATTGGTGGTGTAGGAGATATAAGGCAGCATCATTCAGAAAAAAGCAAAGAGAAACGAAAAGAGAAAGGAGTCCAAGTATCTATGAAGGAAGAGGAAGCTGGGAAAAGTCAATTACAGTATGCGAATGAATTACAGTTTCTATTATTTATCATTTTTGATACAAATAAATTTATTCTTCATTTGACGACAATAGGTTGCTGGCACATTAGATATGCATTATTATAGTTTGGAATTATTATATTTCTGAATTTCTACATTTTTAACTTTCAGTTTTCTGAATTGTTAAAACCTGTTTTCACATTTTTTAATTTTTTAATTTACAAATTTATAAATACTCAACTTCTCATAAAAAATTGTCAAGTTTTCACGTTTTTAAAATTCTTAAATTCCTAAATTCACAAGTAACCAAGTTCTGGAGATGAACATTCTAAAATACCTAAATTTACAAATTCCTAGATCCCCAAGTTCTTGTGTTTCCAATCTCTCAAATCCCCAAATTCTCAAAACCCCAAGTTCTTAAATCCCTAATTTTGTAAACCTCCAAATTCTTGTATTCTCAAACTCTCAAGTCCCCAAATCCTCAAGTTCCCAAGTTCCAAAATTCCCAAATCCCCAATTTTCCAAATCTTCTAATTGTTGTACTCTCAAACTTTCAAGTCCCCAAATCCTCAAGTTCCCAAGTTCCCAAATTCCCAAATTCTGAAATTCCTAAATTCCAAAATTCCAAAATTCCAAAATTCTAAAATCCCCAAATTCTTATCCAACCTCTCAAATCCCCAACTTCCCAAGTTCCCAAATTCCCAAAATACAAGCCTCACAATTAATCTAATAATTATATCTAAATCTTCCTACAATTTTATTTCATACAAAACATACACATACTAAACTAACGAAAATATTTTTGTTATCCATACAGAGAAATCTTTGGCGATCTTCTGGAGATATCACTGTTGAAGAATTGCGGTTTCTTGAACATTTGTTTGGGTATCAGTTTTGTACTTACTAGTGATTTCATATTTTCTTGTTTATTACCACTGATGATAACTAACAGTGGTTACACGAAAAGTGAGGCAGCTCTTGCAATCACTGTATGTGCAGCTGCAGAATTGGTATCCAAAGTATTGCTTGCAATTTTCACTTTAGTGGTGAAGGTCAAAGCGAAATACTTATTCTTCATCGCCATGATCTGCATGGCGTTCGCGAAAGCTGGTGAGTAATTTAAAATACACGTGATATGGTAATTCCACACTTTTGACTGTTACCTCATTATTTTGATCTCTTTATTTTTCGTATTGTTAACATAGTATAATATAGTCAATACTGTACAATGTCTTCGTTGTTACCTCCATAACCTACAATTTTCTAGACAGTCGCGTCATTCACAGTTAACTAATTATTGCTATAATATGAAGACAAATAAAGAAAATTTAAAGCTTTAGCACTTTTTGTAGTCAATGATTCTTGATTATGAAAGTTATAATTAAAATTGAATACAAAATTATCGTGGAAATACGAGTCTGGTTTATCGCATTTATAGTGTGCGTCACGAGTGTGACACGAAGTTATAGGGCAAGGGGTTAATATTGTATATATTGGTATAATAATATGGTATAATAATATTATTTATAATTTCATTATTTGTATTATTTATAATAACAATATTAGTATAATAATTGGTATAATAATATGGTATAATATTAACCCCTTGCCCTACAATATCGTGTCACACTCGTGACGTACATTACAGTTCGATTCTGATAAACCAGACTCGTGTTTCCACTACAACTGAATTTTGCATTCGATTCTGATTATAATTTGCATAATCAAGAATCGCTGAATGCATGATGCACCTAACATTTTAACATTCTTCAATTGCCTTCAAGTTGTAGAAATAATTAGCTACCTGTGTGTGACGCCACTGTCCAGAAAATTGTAGATTAACGTAATATGGATAAAATATTAAATATAATATGGATTATTATTTACTGGGTTAATTAACAATATTTTGATTTACACGGGTTTTTGAGGAACCTTCAGTGTAAATCAGAGAATAATGTTTTGTATCATGCAGCACAAAATGTGGATCAAGTTTAAATTTTATTTATACCTCCTTTCTACAGGCTACCTGTTGTACAGTGAAACTTTAGTAGGCACATTTGCGATGATAGCCGTTATCGGAATCGTTAGATCGTGGTTATTAGTTCCCCAACCATTGGCCATCATAGAAGATATCAGTATTGATAAATTTGCTTCGGCGTACGGAATTTATGGTGGTATTAGCGGTGTGACTTCTATATTATGTGGTCCGATCGTTGGTAAGTAAACTAATTTCATTTTTTCAAACTTAATTTGAAATTAAAATATTTTTAAAATTTCAACTTTTGAAGAGCTTAATCTTTACTACCATTAAATGTAGAATTAAAGCTAGAGTATATCTTAATTATAGAAAAAATAAATAACGAGGTGAATTTTTATATGATATCAAAATTCACGTATAGTCATTAAATGTTATGAAATCATATAATCTGCCATTAGTTACTTTTCTATTTTTATAGACCGATAAACATATTCTTTATAGTACACTTCTATTTCTATTTCCTTTAACACTAAAACTACCAAAGCGGTAAAATGACCGGTTCACAAGTCTCTTATTATAAGTAACACAATTTGTTAAGGTAACTTTCTTTAAATCCGCGTTGATTTAAAAATAAAGAATTAATGTGTATATTAATTTACGTTTTGTCGTTTATTTTTCAATTTTATTTTTAATTTCAAAGTAAGTATAAATTGTACACTGGTAGGTCTAGTGTTAATGATTAGCGAATAGGCTGAACATAAAAAATGTTACTTTTGTCTCCGCCTTCCTCTACAATTTCTGATATATCCTGTTTTAGAATCGGAGTTTAAAGTGTAAGCGATCGTTTTTCAGGGTTGTTGAAGGACTGGACCAACAGCTTTGTGGTCTGTCAGCTCGCTCTTATATTAATGAACGTCCTGTTCGTTATTCCATGGGCAATACAGTTCCTTTCAGTAGATTTACCAAAGAGGGGGAAGGAACGAGCGGATAAAATTGCCGCCCAAACTTCCGGTTCCCTTTCTGCAGATTGACGCTAACGGAGAGAGAAGGAGAAAGACCTTGTGCGTAAAGCACGTTTCTACTATTTAACATTAGGAATTCTTTTGTACAAATAGAAGATCAAAATATTTGTTTGACGATGCTTTTACCAAAGTATGAATGTTCTTTGAATGAAAGCTACTGTAAATTGGCAAGTACTGTGCGGCAGAAATTAACCCTCTAATGGCGGATCAAATGTGACATATATTACACAACAATTCTTTAATTGTCAGATACTGGAATTTTTAAACGGAAGATTGTCATACACTTAAAAGATATCTAAACAGATAGTATGAAACTTAGAAATTTATCATTTGAAATGAGAAACTTATAAAATGATAAATTATGTTAAAATAATAAAGTTTCATTAAGAAATATCGAACTTCGTAATGCAAGGGTTAATACAGGGATAGAAGAAATGTACAAATTTGTTTTTTAGTATGAAAAATAGTGAATTTAAATATTTTATAGAGCGAATCAGTCGAAATCAGTACCATCATTTTTTTACTAACTAAATATTTTTAAAGTTGCGATTGGAGAAGTTTGTAAAGAGTACGGTGATATATTGAATGTATATAGGTGAATAATTTAATAACATAAACGAAATTTTGAATAAATGTTTTGCACTCGAATTGTTGTAATTATTACCTTGTGCAGAAGCAACTGGAGAAACGAATGAGTGTAAAATATTTTTATTGAACTTTCAGTTTCAATTTTGGTAAGTTATTCTTCGATTAAAATCTCTTCTAATAAAAATTATGTATTACTACTATAGTAGTAGTGTAGTACTGTACTACTTATACTGTAATAGCATATTACACTATATTACGATTATCATACATTGAACAGTAAGTACACTAACAGTCTATAATAGTGTAATTACAAGTTAATTATCTTTAACTTCAGCTAAATGTTTGATATTAAAAATTAATAAGTTCGTTAATAGTTCCTTGATGATAGTTATTGAAAATTTGTAAATATAGATTTGTACGTTAAAGGAAAGCAACAAAAATAAAAAACGATTAAGAGTATACATAATCAAGAAATTATAGTTTGAAATATCAATCTTTAAACAGTTCAATTTTATTGACAATTAATTCAAACAAAATTTGACTTTAACTTATAAGATGTTTGTAAATGTTTTACACCAGTATTCTTAAATATTATTATAATGACTTCTTAAAACAATATTAAAAATTTCTATCTTTTGTATCACTTCAATCTTCATCACAATATTAATAACTGAAGGATAGAATCCCGCATGTTTAATAAAGTCGAATTTTCGGACGTGCAAGATCGAGACAGATGCAGATGTACACAAACAAGATGGCCGCAGAGAAACGAATGCGAAGCTACCTCCGATAAAATAAAACAAAACAGAATTTATTTATATCGTCAAATCATTTAATTATAATGAATGCTTCTTCCAAAAAACTTAATATTTACATAATTAATTATATAACAAATATGTATAGTTACACAATTAAAATGGCATAAACTGTATTATACTTTATTGGCAAAATTATTGAAAAATGAAACATTGTTATTCAGAAGTAATCAAAAAGAGTCTTTGCGATTATTGTTCTCTTAAATTTTCACACAAAAACTCAGTTCGATTTGTTTGAAATAATCCATTAATCCATAATATACAAATATTAAAAACTGGCAGTATTTAAAGATGTTACATTGTTATAAGAATCATAAAAAAATAGCAAAAATGTTTTCTTTCTGCATAACAACAATTTCAACGATTGGATACATTTAAAATTACAGAATTTTGCATTATTTATTGCAGTCAGAGTGAAATACGAACGAGAACACGGTTTTAAACGAGAAGTTCTTGACTGGTTTTATTTCGTGGCTCGATTTTTATTCGAAAGCCGTCCACCCTTTTAAGAATAATGTCAACCTTCAGCCGGAAGTCCTTTTCTGAATGATCCGACAGGATCTTGTAGTTCCGCAGGATCGTCGACAATAAAACCTTCAATTTCAACATCGCGTACTTCCTTCCCACGCATGACCTGCAGAAAACGTGATTTAAATAAATTAGTAATATAATGAAATATAATAGTGGCTATTATGAATCGCGAGAAATCAAATTAGAACGTTTGAACAGTTTATTTTGAAGGTGGCCTAAGATTTATGTTTAAATTGAGATATTTAAGAGTTTGTCTTTCGATAAAATTAAAAATGTATGGAAGACCAATGTATCACACTGAAGTGTATTTAAGAGAGTAAAATTTACAATTCCTACTAAAATAATAGCAATTATTAAGTGAGTAATCTGTGTCTTCTTACGAAGAATGAACTTAAGCCACTTTCAAAATTAACAACTAGATTTGTCATAAAATTTGAAACAGCTCAAGTCCATTCGATATAATTTAAAATGCTACAAATTGAAAAAACAATATTCAATTTATTTTATATTTCATTACAACACTTGAAAAGCACCATTTATGCAATTCAGGAAATCTAACTATATAAATTACATAACAATTTACTGCTCGTCTACATTTTGTGTATGCGGGAGGGATTTGAATAAGTCATGGTGCTTCGGTGGTATATATTATTAATACTAATTAATTAATATATTAACTAATTAATAATTAATTGTAATTACAATCGCCACTGCCTTCGAACATTTGAAAATCTGCAGTTTCTGACGTTATCAATAATAGATTGGACTTAGGCCACTTTTAAAGTCAATTTTTCAATTATTAACCCCTTGCACTATTTTAACGAGTCTGACTCGTGACGCACTGTCACTTCAGTTGGGATCAATTTTACCCGAATTTTGAATATTCAAAATTTGGAGTTCAAGTCCAATTATAATTTGTATAGTCAACAATTGCATAATACCATGTTGTCATAACATTTCAACATTCTTTGTCTGTTTTAATATTGTAGCTGTGTTTAGTAAGTTCTGACTGACGCACCCGACAAATAGGTCGTAGTGCAAGGGGTTAATATAACTCCGAAAATTTATATGTCCAACATTATTGTATACTCTGAATATACTTAACCAGAAAATTTTTCTTATAACAGTTAGCATCAAGTAGTGTAGAACGAATAAAAAATACTTCCAAATGTATTGTACAAGTTTACAAAGTCAGTGAATTAGCAAAGATTTTTTCGAGTAAAATTGTTTTTTACTCACCTTGGTCCTGCGCTGAAAGGAATGAACGCATAGTAATGCCTATTTTGCGTTCGTTCCGGTAAGAAATTATCAGGATTAAATTCTTCAGGGTTCGGATAATATTCCTCTAAACGATGGACCATATATGTTGAAATTATAATCGTACAATCTTTTGGTAGCATGTAATTCCCAGTGACTGAAAAATAATACACAAATTCATCAGATAAATATTCTTCTATTGAGGTACATAGGATATTCCTTACTAATTTATAATAGTTCTAATATCTTGCAATTATAGAAGGTATAACAAAATTATTCCTATAAAAATTAGACAACACAGAGAGATTTTACAGGTTAATACAAATTCTTTGTTATTACTTTTACAAATATAAAGATCTTTTTTGTTTCATGAAGATTAAGTTGTATCGTGATAGTTGAATTTAAAAATTGAAAGAATTGTATTGTGAAATTTGATAGATGAGCCAATTTAATTAAACATTTTAATTGCAAAGTAAATTTGAATAGAAAGTATTATAAAATATCTCAATAGTACAAAATAAGGAAAAAGTCACATATTTTCTCTGTCAATCGTTCACTTGTAATCTGATTATTATGTACTTATTATACCAAGTTTACCTAGTTGTACATCTTCTTTTAACAATCTGGCAATTGCTGGTACTGGTGGATAGAGTCTCAGAGTTTCCAAAATGACTCTCTCCAGATACTTCATCTCTAATGTATCTTGAAATGTGCAAGGTCTATTTGAACCCTTGAAGATTTCATTTAATTCTTCGTAAACTCGATCCTGAAACGGAAATATTATATTTTGTATCGAATTAGGTATTTAAAATTATTGCGATTTGTACAAAGTTTTCTATAAACATTTTAATATTTTTTATATTGGCAATTTATCCGTATTATAACATATTTTACTGACAGTGCTCAACTTGAGGAATTGCAGATTTTGGAAATTTAAAATATTGGAATTTTTTAATTTTGGTATTATGTAATTTGGAAATTTGGAATTTTAGAAATTCGGAAGTTTCGGGTAATGAAAGTGTAGGACTTTGAGTTTTTGGGAATTTTAAAACGTTGAGAGTTGAGAATTTTCGAGTTTTGGATCTCTAGAATTTGGGGACTTTGGAAATTTCGAAATTATAAAAATTTGAAGTTTATTCATTTTTAGCCTTAGGAATTTCAATCTTTGAGAGTGTGGAATTCCAGAATTTTGGAAATTTGGGAATTTCGGGAAACTGAGAGTTCGAAATTTTCAAGGTTTGTACCTCTTTAATTTAGACTCTTTCGAAATTTCGAAATTATGAGAACTTGATAATTATTAATTTTGAGACTTAAGAATTTCGGAGTTTTGAGAGTTTGAAATTGTGGAATGTTGGGATTTTGGAAATTTTGAAAAGCTGGGAGTTTGGAATTTTCGAATTTTGGACTTTTGAAATTTGGGGGTTTGCGAAATTTGAAACGATGAGAACTTGAAATTTTACCAATTTTGAGACTTAGAAATTTCGATCTTTGAGAGTTTGCAATCTGGGAATTTTGGGAATTTTTAAGCTCTGGAAGTTTATAACTTTTGAGTTTCGAATCTGCAAAATTTTAAGACTTTATGAATTTCAAGATTTTGAAAGTTCGGAATTTTGAATTCTTGAAATTTTTGAACTTCGTAATTTCGATCTTTGCGCAACTATGAAAATTTAGAACTGTGAGACTTTGAAATTGTCAAATGTTTGAATTTAGAACTTTACAAATTTAGAACGTTGAAATTTTGGAACCTTGAACTTCCAGAATTTTTGAGTCTTTTAATTGTGGAACTTTGGATTGTTGAAACTGTGCGATAATTTCCAGCAATAAAATTATATGTACAAATAAATATCTCAAAGTTATAAACCCTTTATTCTGAAGACAATGTATAAAATTGTAAATTAATCATAAAGTCTTCATAGATCAGAGTTTGCTAATTATGAAAATTTTTCATTTTTCTTAGTCGCGAAAATAATAACTTTATAGAGAATAAATGGTGTTACAATTTGAACGAAACAAATGAAAACAGACGTTATTAATGTCAAACGAGAAATATTATCGACCAAGTCCTTCTTAATAAAGAACTTCAAGCAGTTGATCAACACCTGATTTCAGGCAGGATAAATTAATAACATTCGATCATTAACCGCGTAATTTATAAAATTTTAACACAGTACAAGCTCTTTTTATTATGGGAGATGTAGAGAATGGAAAATCGTTGTTTATGAAAATGTGTGCAATGTGTCACACCTTTAATAAAGATGGAAAACACAGAGTAGGTCCAAATCTTTTTGGAATAGTTGGCAAAACTTGTGGTAGTACGTATATTTCATTTTCTCAAATATTAAATGTGAAATATTTGAATCGAAAAAGAAGAAGTGCACATTAATGCAAATTTTTAATCTAATCATTATTTTGTATATTCAAATACTGTTTATGTTATAATTACAGATATAGTTATATTGATGTTAGAGGTTAACTAAGTAACTTTTAAGAGACTTCTACTTATAGTAACTCAACCTTCATAATTTCTTAAATAAATAAATAAATACAATTGTATTTGTATTTAAATAAATAGAACCTTCATAATTGTTCAAATAAATATTTGCACAGCTTCTTTTCCGTAGACTACTGAACTATAATTACGTAATAGTAATACTGAACTATAAATACATTCGTTTCTTATAATTTCTCATTTGTGTTAATTAACTTCATGTTTACTTATTTTATAATAATTTTTGAATTATTCAATTTATTTAGAAAATTATAGTTGTAAGAGAAAATTTGATTATTGATTATAGATGGTGAGTGTTTATGAGAGAAATATGATTTATTCGGGTGTGGAAATAATTTTTATGTTTTGAGGGGTAAATAATAATAGCTGCACAAGTTTTAGGCAATTTGCGCCTGCAAAGGTGCATTTTATGAACATACAAGTGGTGCAGCATGCATTTACCGGCGCTTACGAATATTTTAGAGAAATAGATAAGCTTAGATGAATTGCGCCAGTTTTCAGCGAAATTTAATTTATACAGAATTGTATACTTCAGTTAAAAGATGCAAGTTTTTAACAGTTAGAAAAAGTTTTCACTCTTTATACAAATATATTAAATGCGATTTGATTAGACATAATACAAAAGTAAAGATTTTTGAACGTAAGAATGTATATAAAGAACATAGAGAGCAACCGAATTGTTTCATAATAAAACAATGGTAGATAATATATAAAAATTTATTACTGATGCAACTTGTATTTCATAGTTTAAGCACATTGTTCTTTAAGATTTCAATTTCGCGGTATTTCGATGGAAAATGGTGTTATTGATCTAACTACTTCGGAAAATTTGATCTGAGAATTTTTATTATAATCTAGAAACCCCTCAATATGTTACATATTACATGTTATATATTATATTAACATTTTAGTATATTATTAATATGTTAATATGTTAAATATGTTATATATTACGTAATATATTAACATATTACATATTATTTTTCATTTAAATAAACATTTCGAGCAATTTATTCAATTTATTACATTCAAAAGGCTATTTATATTTTGTTCAACCAATATTATATTATATCTGTAGAATAAAGTTAATATTCCCAATAAATTATAAAATTAGTACCTCTTGGATGTACTTACACTAACTCGTTTACGTTAAATTACGAATTTAGCTAATCCTGGATTTACCTACACTGAATCGATGAAAAACAAAGGAATCGTATGGGACGAGAAAAATTTAGACGAATATTTACAGTTCCCTAGACAGTTCATTCCAGGCACAAGGATGGTATTCAACGGAATCAAGAAACCGAAAGAACGTCGCGATATAATAGCCTACTTAGCAACGTTGAAATAACTACACTTTTCGCACGAATCAATCTGTACAGTGTTCAAAGTATGCATTATCCGTAAAGTTAGCTAAATAAATTTGTATAGTTAAAAAAAGAAATTGCGAAGACATTTACTTCTTTTATACTTACCTGAATATCCTGATGAATTCCAAGCAAGCAGAGAACGAAACTGGAACCCGCAGCTGTGGTGTCATGACCCTGAAAAAGAAATACATTGTAATAAATACTTTCGTAAGTATATTAAGTACCATTCACAAGATCTTAATTCAAAGTTAAACGTATGTTCTTGTTATGTTCAAGGTGCTGTTTGCACAAAATTCTCGATCGAACAACAGTTCATATGCTTAAACTGCACTTTATGTGTTTATACTGAATGTTTCTAAATTATTATGATCCTAAACAATGTAAAATTTGAGAGTTTAATTAAAAAAAAGAGAAAACATAAATTCTTTTTCTCATGATACAATTTTTCTTATCGTGAAATGTTACATTTTGAAATTTTATTTGTGAGATATGCAAAATATTTTTATGGAATATTTTTTTATTCGTTGGTAACTTAGATGAGCAGTGCTTATTTGAAAATTTCATTGTGCTTTAGCAAGATATTTCTGTCCTGTATGTCTGGTGTATTAACGATAAGATATGTCCTGCATATAATTTCGAACTTCTTTTTCTAAAAATGAAAAAAGTAGACATCGAATTTGTATATCTTATATTTTTCAAAATATTCATTAATCAATAACATCAAGCTAGCATGATATTGCTCCTGGAAACGATAGAGTAATGCAAAAGCTACATATTTCACGTTTATATCATCATATTATGTAACAAAGTTTAAAGAACCTCATTTTAAGGTTTAGTTAAATGAACCGTTTATTTTGATAATGAAATCCATTTGTCAGTTGTTTGTTAACAGTAGTGACATATACCACTTGATGTTAACTACCATAAAAAACATTTTGCAGTTAAATTTAGAGCATACGATAATTTTGGACACATAAATTTTCGGAGTTATATTAATAGTTGAAAAATTGACTTTGAAAGTGGCCTAAGTCCAATCTATTATTGATAATGTCAGAAACTGCGGATTCTCAAATGGCCGAAGGCAGTGATGATGGTAATTACAATTAATTATTAATTAGTAAATATAATAATTAATTAGTATTAATAATATATACCAACGAAGCACCATGACTTCTTCAAATCCCTCCCGCATACACAAAATGTAGACGAGCAGTAAATTGTTATGTAATTTATATAGTTAGATTTCCTGAATTGCATAAATGGTGCTTTTCAAGCGTTGTAATGAAATATAAAATAAATTGAATATCGTTTTTTCCATTTGAAGCATTTTAAATTATATCGAATGGACTTGAGCTGTTTCAAATTTTATGACAAATCTAGTTGTTAATTTTGAAAGTGGCTTAAGTCCATTCTTCGTAAGAAGACACAGATTACTCGCTTAATAATTGCTGTTATTTTAATAGGAATTGTAAATTTTACTCGCTTAAATACACTTCAGTGTGATACATTGGTATTCCATACATTTTTAATTTTATCAAAAGACTCTTAAATATCTCAATTTAAACATAAATCTTAGGCCACTTTCAAAAGAAACAGCTGAAATATTAGTCACTATCGATTTGAAGTTATATCATTACCTCAAACATTATGGTATCAACTTCCTCTTTAATTTCTTCATCGGTAAGTTTCGCTCCATTCCTTGATAGTTCCAGCATAAGATCCAAGAAAGCAAGTCTTCTTTTTTCGCCAACATCGTTGTCATCGATATCATCAAGATCATCTCTAGCGTAGTGCATTTTCGCTGCACTTTCATTATTCGTATTTGTTTTTAATTCGCTATTCTCTGCAATTTGTTTAATGGACTCAGCTTCGCTCGATTTCTTCTGTCTCCCGTCGACATTCGAACCAATACTTTGAAAAGCTTCTTGCTTTTTCTTTTGAATTATTTTCGAGGTCAAACCGTGGATGATACTAAGCAGCTTTTCTTGCTGCTTCTTCAAACTTGAGAAGTTGAAGAGAAAATCGGGTCGCAAACGGACGGTGTATTGTCGCCGATGAATTATGTCGCACATTCTTAACAAAGGAATTAAAAATATATTACAAATTCATGTGTTTTGTTACACGAATAAAGTAATTGAATTTGGACCTCTAAACTACAGTATTAAATTACACTTTTCAAACTTTAAGAAAGAAATAATAGAAAGTGCAAAAATATGACTTTGAAACTCTGAGATGTGTTGTGACGGAGTTTTCGAAACAATTTGTGTTTTATAATAAATATAACAATAATCGATATTTCGGCTTGTAGTGAGTTTACTTATAAATAATTGTATTAATTGCTAAGTACCATATTTATCTTCTTATTTAGATATTATATATTTTTTAATTATAATTATATAAAACTTTTCTAATTACTAACTTAATACTTACTTCATTACAGCCATTGCATAATCGTAACCAGTTTTATGTTTCTCAGTCTCCCTTAAACCCATTGCGGTTTCTATCAAAATGTCAACGGTGACTGCGGATAAATAATCGTGACAATCAAATTCTTTTCCCACTTGATTTCGTAAACGTATAACTAAATCTCTACTGTTCTCGTAAAACAACGGAACAAATGTTTTTAATACGTTCAAATGAAAAGTTGGTGCTATGATTTTTCTGTGGGTTCTCCATTTTTCACCTGTACTAATGAGCAGACCATCTCCCAACCATGGTTTGAAATATCTATAAAAGGGAGAATAAAAATCTGTTAAAAATATCTTATAAAATCTGTTTACAAACATATTCTGTATTACTGTAAAATCAGTAACTTTGTAAATTTTCTGTTTATTATAAATGATGTTAATAAACAGGCTTGTAACTTTACTAATATTTTAAAAAACATATAATAATTTTTTTCGCTGTTTTAATAATAATTTTGAATAATTCTAAATGTCATATTTTATGATCTCAAAAATTAATAACAGATATGACGAAATTAATGTTAGTTTCATGTTTTGATAATAATAGCTTGATAATTTCAAATTTTACAAATTTCAATATAAAAGTTATGAAATGAAATATATAATACAATGAATAATCATTATATTTATGTAATGCTTTTTTAATACTACTGCAGTGGAACCGAAGTTATTATTATTTTCCATAAAATTTCATGAAACTACAAATATAACTTATAAATAAAAGCGCGAACGAAATGGAAAATACGTGAAATGATACAATTTAAAGATGAAAATAGTAAATAATGTATATGTTTCTGTATATCAATCAGATATTTTTATATGAATGCAATAATATATGTTACCTGTATTCATCAGCTTTGTCTATATGAACATGGCTGCTGAGTATAATCTCAATATCGCGAGGATGATATATAAAAATAACTAATTTACTTCCAAGGAAAGCTCGTATTACTGGTCCGTAAACATCGTACGAAACAAGTGTTTTCAAGACCTTATTTGGATGTAAACCGATTGTTAATAATGCATTTCCCAAAATTGGAACTGTTCTTGGTCCTAAGAGCAACATTTAAAATTTATTGAAAAACATTGAGAAATTTGAAATTAAAATAGAGAAGTTAGATCAATCCATAAATTCGCGTATACTTTTGAAAAGTTTTGAAAGAATAATGTAACACTAAATATAATACTTCAACTTCGTATATTTTACATTTTTGATTAATTTTTTTTATTAAGGATAATTTATATATCTCGCTATTCGACGTTAACAATTTATGGAAAAATCTGATACAATGCGTTGTTACTACATTTTTTTGCAAACACGAATAAAATGTAACATCATCATCGTTCATAATTTATAAACTATGGGTGTCATATTGCACCTATGAATGAAATTATACTGAACTGAAACATACATTACGACAGAAATTTAATCGAACTTTATATATAATTAAATTAATTACGACTTAATTTAATTTTATATTAAACACAATTCAATTCAGTTAAGTTTTAGTTCAATTTTATATGAAACTTGATTAAATTAAGTTCAGTTTCATATTAATCACAGTTAAACTTAATTAAATTAACTATAACTTAGTTTAATTTTATGTTAAACCTGATTAAATTAATTACAAGTTTATTTGATTTAATCTGCTGCGACTGTGGTAATTAACGATAAAAAATCTTGAAGACTACACCGTTTTATTTGCACCGTATACATACCTGGAATCTTATTTCCAAATCTGACAACTCGTAGATTTTCGATGTATAAATATACAGCTAACAAAGTTGTGGTGATCGCAATGAGCGAATAAAACACAGCAGTTTGCCAAAACGTTGTAACTGTTGTAACTGCCTCCATAATCGCGTTTAGGTTTCCAAGTTCATGAATTTACAGATACCATAAAATTAGCGGTAATTTTATATTGAAAAATATCTATACACGTCGAACTATGGTCTTGAAAATCGGCGAACGAAATAAAGCCCTCCTTTTATATACTTGATCATATGTATGTACATAGTAAATTCGTTCATATGTAAATCTTCCTGCTGCTCTAAATTAATCATACAATGACGCTATCCTTTCCTGTATATTTGCTTCACAAATTTTCATTATGCACTCTTCAACAAGTACAAGTTGAATTTTACACGTTAGAAAATACAAATTAATATGCGTCATAAAGGCTCTTAGTGTGTAATAATAAGAATACTCTTTCATATATCAGAAAAGTTCATGTGAACTAAAAAGGTTACCGTTGTAATTTTACCATTGTAATGAGAATTATTTTTATGAAAATTGCACTCCTTTCTAAAATTTGTTCAGACATTCAATTACCATGTATATAGTCAAAACATACTAATAAATGCAATGTTATGACACGTTTTATTTGTTTTGTTCATATCTGCCCTTGAATTGGCCTTGAATGACCTAGTCATAACTAAATTCGTTCTGATATACGCTTTAAAACGAAAAATATATATTCTCATATAATATTAAAAATTTGAAACTGTATATAAATAATGGACTTTCATATGACATTAAATATTCCGTTTAAAAATCTGAAGGTGAAGTACTACTTGTTTGATGTCTTTTTCTATAATACAAATATTACAGTTATACTTAGTCTAAATAATACTAATAATAATAATAATATGTCTTGCAAGGTTATGTTACGAAATTGAGCATGTACCCTTTCTTTATTATAGGTTAAGTTTACTTGCAGAATTTTGTTATTTCATTGTAACAGGACGTTTACAAATTTTGATAAAATCGTACAAGTTTTTATGCATATGAAATAAGTTACTACCAGCAATAAGATGTTCCTCTGAGGTAGGAATTTAAATACTTTTGTCGTTCACAATTCGTAAGAAGGTACATTCTTTTCTTAGCAACGAACGAATTTAAAAAGAGTATCTAATAATGATTATTTTATCTACATTTTGTACACTACTTTTTCGTTAATTTTTAAGTAATATGATTATCGTAACTGTTTATACAGTAATATTTGACAATATAATTTTGAGTTTGTTTGATAACCTACTATTTAACTATACAGGACATCCTATGTTTCAGCGGTAAAAAATTGTTAGTATATTCTGTAGGTCGAACTAACAAAGAAATGTTACATAAACATAGCTCTTTTAAAGCTTGATTAAAAAGATTTTACAACAATAAGAAATAAGAGCAGTAACAAATTCACGGTTAATTCCATGCGATGCAGAAAAAGATCAGCAACATTGTTTACCCCGTTTATGTAAGCTATGTTTATTATTTGAAGTTGACTTGTGCCAGTCTCATCAGTAAATTCATTTTTTCGTATCCAAATGCCACAATTATGTAGGAATTCGCAAAGTAATAAATTTTATTTTCTACCGACGTCGGCCTTGTTTTATCAAAAATGAACATTTTGCGATCAAGTATTAATTGCTTCTTACACAGAGTATCCGTAAATATTACTGATCTGTTTCTGTATCACATCGCAATAACCGTGAGTTTACTACTGTTCCCTTCATTTCATATTATTGCCATAACTCTTTAATGCATCATTAAAAGACCTATGTTTATATAACATCGTTTCTTACTTCAACACATATACTAACATTTGGCTGCTAATTCCTGGGAAATTCTATATAATTTTAAGTTTATTTGTAACTCGATAATATATCATTTTCTTTCCACAGTCTGTTATTGTTTATCTGTTCTTATTTTCTTCAGGAACAGAAGGATATGAAAATAACAAAGGAATAATAAATTATAACTTTTAATTTATTATAAGTAGTATTTCTGTTTCCAGCCATGTAGTGAATTAAACCTAATCAATCTCATCAATAAATTCATATAATCCGTGTAATTGTAACACGTTTAATATAATTTTCTTGTGAGAATGAAGTTCTACGAATTTTTACTTTAAACAAGAAAGTGCAATGAATTAATTATTTATTTACTTTCGACAATATAATTCGTTGCTATGTGACATGTCCACTATATGGAAAGTTTAGAATTAATTCACCAGCAAAATTTAGTTATTAAATCCTGGAACACCCTATATAGAATTCTGTTCATTACATTATTTGTGTCGAAACTCAATTATATTACCTACCACCTATGATCGCCCATAAATGCTACTAAAATGTACTGCAAGGGGTAAACAGGTAAAAAGACGGTTATAACGATCACCGTTCGGTCACCGACGTGGAAACAAGCACTTCCGGAAATGACGTAGCAACCTGCTTCACCCCCTGCGTGGAACGTGCCCGGAAATTGACCCTCGTGGATAATGAAAAAAAAAGGAAAGATGATGAAGGTTCGATAGTTAAAGAGAGACGAAGAGAACGAACTTCCCCCTGTCGAGGCTGAGTGCGCGGGACTAATTTCACGAAATTACGAAGTTATCGATGGACGCCAAATTAACCACGTTATTTTACCTTTAATAATGTTACCGTTGCTACGTCAACTTCCTGACCAACTCAATTGTTCATTACCAGTAGACACGCATTGCAGAAAATAACTTTATGATTAGCGAAGAACGTTACTTGCTTTTTTCATGTTGAATCATGGAGGTTCATGACAGCGTTTGGGTTCTTATAAATGCAATCTTTGGTGCAGAGCTAGTTTTGTTGATGATGTAGCACGTGCATAAGGTTTTGAAAAAGGTGAAATTTGATTGAATAAATTTTAGGGAGGAGTTGAAGAATTTAGAAATGGGAGAATTTGAAAATTTGGAGACTTGGTCCTTGTAACATTTGGAAACTTGGGTATTTGAACATTTGGGACATACAAATTTGAAGGACTGGAAATGTGGAAAGTAGGAAATTTCCAAAATTGAATACTGGGGATTTGAAAATTTGGAAATTGTAGATGTGAAAATTTGGAAATTAAGAAATTTATTTTGGGAATACAGGAATCTAGGAATTTAGGAATTTAGGAATTTAGGAATTTAGGAATTTAGGAATTTAGGAATTTAGGAATTTAGGAATTTAGGAATTCAGGAATTTAGGAATTTAGGAATTTAGGAATTTAGAAATTTAGGAATTTAGGAATTTAGGAAATTAGAAATTTGGATATTTTGTAAATTTAGAAATTTAGAAATTTGGAACTTCAGAGATTTGGAAAATTAGAAATGTGAGAATTTAGAAATTTGGGAATGTAGAGATGTAGGAATTTAGAAATTTGGAAAATTAGGGATTTGGGAATTTAGAAATTTGGGAATTTAGAAATTTGGAAATTTAGAGATTTGGAAAATTAGAAAAGTGAGAATTTAGAAATTTGGGAATTTAGAGATTTGGGAATTTAGAAATTTAAAAGTTTGAAAGGTTTGAAAGTTTGATAATGTAAAAGATCGAAACCAGGCAAAATATATTATTGCACAAGGTGGCAGAATTGAATGTAATCAACATAATAAAACCTTTTGTTACTCGCGATCAGAATTATGTAAATGATTCACGCTACAACAGCAATATTGATCGATAAAAAGTGTCTGAAGAAAGAGCTTCTGAAGAGTTCAGGATCGTTTATAAAATTTATACGAATATATGCAGATTATATTGTGTGTTCTTATAAAGTGCATTATATTCTCATGTTTCATGTATTTTAAATTCGTGAAAACGAAATATACTGTTTGTCACGGAAATAAATGTCAAATATTTAGCGGGGCCAAATGCTAATGTGGAATGCATTTATTTCGTAATGAAATAGTAATGAGCATGGAGTATTCTGTACTTGCTTCAGCAAAATCGTGAGTTCAACAACTGAAGTGAACGCATTAATGTAAATTAAAGAATGCCTTTTATAATGAGCGCAATTGAAAAGAGATGTTCAGTAAGAATTACTTCACTTCCTACTTTATTGCAAAAAGATACTAATTAATTGTTTGTCAATGTACTTTGTATTTTGAAAGTTATGTTCTTTCACGGTGAAATAAAAATGTAATTCATAAAATAAAATCTATAAAATCTATAAAATCTATAAAATCTATAAAATCTATAAAATCTATAAAATCTATAAAATCTATAAAATCTATCAAATCTATCAAATCTATCAAATCTATCAAATCTATCAAATCTATCAAATATATCAAATATACCAAATCTATAGAAAGTATAAAGTATATAAAATGTACAAAACCTTCTCATTCAAATTAATGATTCACTGAAGCAATCCTTTGTTAAATTAAAGTAACAAATAATTAATTTACAAATAAGCATTAAATAAGATAAAAGTTTTTTAACTGTAATAAATCAGGATGTGATAAATAAACAACAATAGATAATATAAATAATAAAATGTATTTTAAATATTTCGTAAAAACTGTTACAGAAGATACAAGTAGAAAAAAGCTTTCATTGTAGGCATAATCAAGGCACTTGTATTTACAGAGTTTTATCCATCGTTTCGCACAAGTTTGTCGAATAACTTACGACACATACGCAATTCTCTCTCTTACATTATCGCATAAACTTTATAAACAATTAAATTTCGAGAGAATGTCGCTTCGTCGTTAACTTACTTTTACAAGTTTGCATTCGATTAAATTAATAAAAGTAATCAAGTACATTAGGCTAATAAAAAAATGTACAACAAATCTGTATTTTCTATCTTAATAAAAAATGATGTACCGAATACAAAGAAAATTATAATGATACACAATGAGTTACAAAAGAGTTTGTGTTCGTATGATAAAAGACTTTGGTAAAACGAATGAATAAATTAAACCTGAGATGAGTTAAACTTTAATCAAAGTTCGTGGAAAAATCCAATAGTCTAATTACAGACTAATACACGATAATAATGTGTATATCAAATGATAAGTACCATAATTGAAGAAGCGTCCGTACATTAAGTTTAAACTTATTCGAACTAATTAAATTCAGTAGTATTTACATTATTTTATTAACAGGTATGCTATTTATTATTAAAACAATAAAACATAATTTACATAGCTTTAGAATAAAACATGTATCAAAAGTATTATTATAACGGAAGAAAGATTAATTGATTATAAATATATCATTAATTCTTTCGTACAGCACATTTTTAATATCATTTCTGTTGTCTTATTCCCTTTTCGTTCAATTTCAATATTAATAAATAAGTATGAACAATTTTTATTTGTTCTAATAATAAAATCGTTTACAATAAAATAATATAAATAGTGAAAAAAACTTTTTGTGGAAAAGTTATAGAGGGTCTTTCGCAAAAATTATTTAAATATCTTCTTTGTCTGTAATAACACGAACAATATTTTTTACATACTTTTGAAGACTGTACAAGATGTATCAGCCAGAAGACTCTTGTTACAAATATAGTTTATAAATTTCTTTGTATATTACATAGAATTTTTACTTTTTCTTATGTTACATAGAAGAAGTATTTAGAGGTTATGTGAAACACCCTGTATAATGCTAAATAGTTTCCAAAATGGGGTACGGAAGCTTTTCTGACAGACTGAATGCTTTTTTATACAAAAAGTTTAAGAATTTTAATACTTAAACAATCAGACATGTATTGTATAGACTTCAAACATTTTTCTTGCTGTTTTGAACATATAGGTATAGTAATATTTTCAATTGTTTACCCAAGTATGAATTGTTAATTTAGGTTGTTACAGATAAAGTAGTTAATTTATTTACAAACTCTCGAATACTTATAAATTCTTCAGAGATAATACTTTACAATAAATCTAGCAATGTTTATTTATAAAATATTTTTGTCATAAAATTGTTAGAATTTTAGAAATTTCAGAATTGTCAGAGAATTGTTAGAATTTTAGAAACTTTAATATTGTCAGAAAATTTTAGTGACTTCTATCCTTTATTCGAGCGAGTAAAATGTTTCTTGTTGATTATTTAGGCATTTTGTTTCTTGCTGATTGTTTAAGTATCAACATAATAATATAATAAGCAAGTGTAAGGATTTCAGTAATTTTGTAATCCACTGTATATGTATTCGTAACAGTAGAGGCGGTGGTAATAATATGGTTCATTTTATGGACAACAATTTAGAGTTATATACAATAATGACAACTATGAAAACTTTTGTTAAGTATTTGTTGCAATATTTACACTTCAAATTAACTGCCTTTTCACTAAGGTTAAGTTTTCAATTAGTGTAAATTGTAAGAGCTGTATTCAGAAGGTTTATGAATATTTGTATTCCATTTTACTCCACGATTTTCGGGAAAACAGAATTAAATTATTCTATAATCAGAAAGTAAGTTATGATTGTAGATTGTGTGTTTTATAATATCAACAAGGATTTGAAGTACGTTAATTATTCGAGGTTTACTCTTTTCTGATATAATATATCCAGAAGTAGTGTTTTGTAATAATATAAGTCACGTATGATAATAATATGGGCTTTCTCAATATTTCAATATTCTATTAATAAACGACAGAAATTTGAGTCACTGTTTCAAATACCAAGAATTAAATAAAGAAAATGAGTATTCAATATCAATTTTTTGATTAGATTCAAGGGTGATTGTAAACGTGAATCAATGATACAACATCGTGTACATAACTTCACCTATATTATACTGATTTAGAGAATTATGATAAGTACATATGTGTAAACACTGTAGAAATAATGTTACTATAAAATAATATTAGTTTAATTACCCAATCTTAAGACTGATATTTTCTCTAGAAAAAGAATTCATAACTATATGTATGCACTGATTTATGTAGCACATTTGATCAAATTTGGTGGATATTTAGAAATATCTTTCTTCGATTATTAAAAATTAAAACGGGTATTCCATATTACTACCACTTCCTCTATAATTAAAACGCAGTTAATTGAAAGTAAAATTCATAACAACGTGATATAGTTTTGATTTAAGTAATTCGTTCTTGGTTATGTACTCCTAATACTGAACGACTGAGAACCAGAGATTTGTACAATAATTTGTCTAGATTCGCGTACTGACCGACAGCTTACTCGTTAATCGATTAAATAATAATACAATTATACGGATAACACTTTGTATCTCGTTGGCACGCGAAATTACTTTTCTCGAAGCGTATTGCTTTTACATTACTTCCTAATCGCATAATGGACGACATTGTACGTATAAATAGCGAAAAATGTTTCTTAAATATTCGTTATAAACAGTTACAAAGTAGAAAAAATAGGTTTGTCAGTTAAATTTGATTGGTCTTAACGTTACTTAAGGCACTCACGTACGTAAGTATGTACAGATCCCTCGATTTTCTTCCTCCGACATCTTATATTGCCTTTCGATTAATAATAATTCGATTAACGTTATTACAAAGAGAATGAAGAATTTCGACACGTCAGATTGTATCACTTCACCGCATAAATTTATTGCTCATTTAAATAGTATATTAAACTAAAGTCACTCTTGTCTTCAAAACCGTGTTTCAAATTTAAAATTTCATTACCACGAAATTTTCTTTCTAACAATAATACAGGTTAGTTCGTGACTGTATCTGATGGGACCAATTACCTTTTCAATTTTAAGATATTTACAAAATTTCTCGTTCGTAGATACCTTAAAATGTTTATTAAACTATAAAACAAGACTATTTTTTTGTTATTTTTAGTGTTTATTGGTATTAAGCTATGTATTTTTGGCATCAAAATATTAACAGGTATGAAACGTTTGTTGAGATTGTATCGCAAGAAACAACTGTTTTAAGCTTGTGATTTTAATAGATATTATAATAATATTATTTAAATAAATAGAAGATAAACTTATGTTTGTGGCTATGGACTTGACAGCTTCAAACTTCAGTTATTGCAGTACTGCTTCCGCCAAATTAATTTATGTTAGATCGTAGCAGTTCTAATTTGATAAATATATTTTCCTAAATTAAATTTTTAATTGTTCATCCTTTTCAGCTAATCTTCTGAAAATTAAAGTAATGTAAAATTTACAATTTATCGTCGAAAATAGAAAGAATACGATTTCTTTTCCGTGATACAATTTCATGTATTTCGTAACGAATATCTTGATATGTTTATCGAGGTAAACGGATTAATTTGCATCTTAGCGAAGAGCGTCAGAAACCTAACGTGCGTACTGATATTTTTGTACCTTTGATTAATAAGAAAAGATTGTGCAAGTTATATTAGCAGAAACTACTCACTTTGCATAAAAGTAATTCTGTTAATAGGTTAACCCTTTCGCTGCGATTGTAATTGATTTTTGCAGAATAATTTTCTGTTAATATAATACAATTTCAGGAATACCGGTCTTAATATCATTTCATAACACTATAATATATTTTATTTTACAAATATAACTGTTCATAAACGTTAATTTGTGCAAAGTGTATTATGTACTTGTATAAAAACGATTGTATTATTTTAAGTAAACCTTAATTACTTTTGCACCAAAACTTGGGAATAAATATTGAACAACAATCACAACTGGAAAGTTGGGTATTACATAGAAAATTCGAAAGTTTTTTTAAAAATTATGTGTTTCTACACTTCAAGAGTAAATGAAGGGATATAGTAGTAATTCGCAGCAAAAGGGATAAACAAATAGATTAGCATGTTTGATGTAGGAAATTAATTTGTTCCACGGTTTAAATCGCATAAATTTTTTCAAAATAGACCATTTTTGACAACAATTTGCTGGATGCATTAATCAATAGATACTGAACAAGAAAGACGTCGTAGGCAGTGCTGTCTACATGTAACGAAGTACTTTACGTTTAAGTACAGGTTTTCGATATCCTGCTGTGTTAACGAACGATATTGTTTCTTGAAATCGACGGAAATTTCATTTGGAAGCAACTCCTCATTCCTGTTTCGTGAGATCACTTCAGCAAGTACTATATCCAAGGTTGACTCTGTAACAGCAGAAATATAAATAAGGAAATTAATAAATTAAAGTACCAATTTATTTTTTCAGCGTATCTCTTGACTACGTATTTCTTAAATTGCAAATATTACAGTTATACTTAGTCTAAATAATACTAATAATAATAATAATATGTATTGCAAGGTTATATTACGAAATTGAGCATGTACCCTTTCTTTATTGTAGGTTAAGTTTACTTGCAGATTTTTGTTATTTCATTGTAACGGGGCGTTTACAAATTTTTATAAAATCGTACGTTTTTATGCATACGAAATAAGTTACTATCAGCAACAAGATGTTCCTCTGAGGTAGGAATTTAAATACTTTTGTCATTCACAATTCGTAAGAAGGTACATTCTTTTCTTAGCAACGAACGAATTTAAAAAGAGTATCTAATAATGATTATTTTATCTACATTTTGTACACTACTTTTTCATTAATTTTTAAGTAATATGATTATCGTAATTGTTTATACAGTAATATTTGACAATATAATTTTGAGTTTGTTTGATAACCTACTATTTAACTATACAGGAACCCCTATGTTTCAGCAGTCAAAAATTGTTAGTATATTCTGTAGGTCGAACTAACAAAGAAATGTTACATAAACATAGCTCTTTTAAAGCTTGATTAAAAAGATATTACAACAATAAGAAATAAGAGCGGTAACAAATTCACGGTTAATTCAATGCGATGCAGAAAAAGATCAGCAACATTGTTTACCCCGTTTATGTAAGCTATGTTTATTATTTGAAGTTGACTTGTGCCAGTCTCATCAGTAAATTCATTTTTTCGTATCCAAATGCCACAATTATGTAGGAATTCGCAAAGTAATAAATTTTATTTTCTACCGACGTCGGCCTTGTTTTATCAAAAATGAACATTTTGCGATCAAGTATTAATTGCTTCTTACACAGAGTATCCGTAAATATTACTGATCTGTTTCTGTATCACATCGCAATAACCGTGAGTTTACTACTGTTCCCTTCATTTCATATTATTGCCATAACTCTTTAATGCATCATTAAAAGACCTATGTTTATATAACATCGTTTCTTACTTCAACACATATACTAACATTTGGCTGCTAATTCCTGGGAAATTCTATATAATTTTAAGTTTATTTGTAACTCGATAATATATCATTTTCTTTCCACAGTCTGTTATTGTTTATCTGTTCTTATTTTCTTCAGGAACAGAAGGATATGAAAATAACAAAGGAATGATAAATTATAACTTTTAAATTATTATAAGTAGTATTTCTTTTTCCGGTCAAGTACTGTTATTTCAACCTAATCCACGAAACTTTCCCTTCGTGATTTATAGTAGAAAATAAGTTTCCGTGTTCAATCCGAATGATTTCGAGATGCTTCCGAGGGAGACGAAAGATGAATTCTGTGTAACCTTAGGACATTGTCCCACCTGGCTATTGTGGACATCCTTATTTACCTGGATCAGCAAGAATTAAATACAGGAACGGAAATTTGCAGACACATTGTCATGACAGCGAAGATCGTGGGAAAAGTACATGTAACCTAGGAAAATACACTTTCATTGTACGGTGAAATGCCAAAAATATATTTTTATTTATTTGAGTATAAAAGTACTACCAATATTCTTGGAAAAATTGTTTAGTTAATAATTATGTACATTGTCTAGATTTTTTTATGAACAATTATTGTAACTTTTATAGCGTATATAATATTTTATGTAATATATTTTTGTATTTATTCTATGACTCTTGTTATACTATAAAATTGATATCAACACAAAATGATTAAAATGCAATTGTAAAAAAAATATAATGCAATATATAATTGTATTAAATAATGTAATATTACATATAATTATATCAACAGATATAATGCATTATATAATTATATTAAATAATATAATATAACATATAAATTAATGTAATTTAAATTAAATAATATAATTTAATATATGATCAAAAGTATTTAATATATTATTGTGTCAAACATGTATTATGCCTAATATATTATTATGTTGTAAATTATTATTGCCTGTCAAAAATATAGTTTTAATTACAATTTCGTGCATCACAGTGATATTAAATAAATTGTATGTAACAACACTATGTACAACAATCTAGTATGTGAATTCAAGCATATTAATTAATACGAAAATTCTCTTTTAAATTTGCCAGTATTAAAAGTATTTATAAAAGATATATAAATCTTTACATTTCATTTCACACTTTCAATTAACATATCACAAGTTTAATTTACCAAGTTACGTCTCTTTTGCTCTCCTGTCATCAAGTGTTGTCAGATTTTCTTTATTTTGAAACGATAAATAATAATCTGATAGAACCATTTAAACCTAACGACAAACGTATTAAAATTTATGCATTCGAAGAAATCAGATAATCGAATACAGGGCAATTAAAAGTTGCAAGAGAATCCCGATGAAGGAACAATAATTGATTCTCTTAATTGCTAATTTCATTCGTTACACCGAAGTCAGAATGTATTTTGATTATGCATTAAGTAGTAGTCCTTGAGTCCTATCGGTTCTAGATAAAACGAGAAGAAATGAGAAAAGCACTCTTCTGTAAGGACGTTACTTTATCAGCAGAGGGGCGTGACTGGAAAGCATTTTGAAGAAGGACGCTTCAGAACGCAGAGCAGCCAACATAGAACACTTCTTTGGCGGGAAAACGTCTGGAATTTCAGTTCACGTATTTTATCGCGTTAGAAGGGAACCGATCAAACGAACCCGATATTTTTAGAAAACTCACAGCAGGGCAAGAAACGCTGGAATTAATGATAATTTAGTTAAACATCATCAAGTCCTAGGACAATTTAAAAGCTTCTACATGTATTTAAATGAAGGGATTAGGAATTAAATTTTTGAAATTTTTTATTTCGTTTCAAATTAACTGCGGAATTTAAAAGTTGCTCACGGGTAATTCAAATCAGCCATGACGAGTATACACGTCGGATGCAATTAAATATAGTTACTGCGTATAAAATATAAATTAGTATAGATGTGTATATTAATAGTAATCTTACTATGAAATAATCTGATCAAGGAAACTTGAAAAAAATTACATGAATTGAATTATCAAATTAATACATAAATATATTTTATAGGTTATGAAATAAATTCTAAATTTTTAGCATCGTTTTGATAATAGATGTGCTTGTATCACAATAACACATGAATATTTTTTTTAGGAATATTTACTATAAATTTACAATATCGTAATAGTTGTGTTATCATTTTTGTTATTATCGCGATCAATAATTATTGACACAAAAATTAACTTAAGTAATTTTTTTCAACACAACATAATTGTCACTTGCAATTACTAGGTAATTTGATGTTTCGAAAACACAGTAAGCAATGAGAATACGTAAATAACTAATTGTGGGATCTTTTAGCGAAAAAGCTTTAATCCTCGGCGCCAATGTGAACGCACATTGCCATGCTGGTAATGTTTATTGATAAGATAGCGAACATGCGGGTTACCAGCATGACAAAGCTTTAAATTCTTTTGTTCTTCGTGAACAAGTCGAAGGAGACGAATAACGAACAATGTGCATGGTTAGCACGTAGTTTAATTTCTTAAAGAGAACAATATCTACGTTTCTCGTGCACTGAAACGAAAAAGTGTACAGCCCAATAATTACATGAATAAAACATGTATACTTTAAAATTTTTGTTTGCTCCAATTGCATTTTCTGATTCATTTTACATTTTTAGTCCATTACAGATCTTGCTATATTTATGTAACCATCTGATATACTTTCAAATTTAAATTAGTGAATAAATTATTTACTAATTCGGTAGTGTAAATAATTTATCGATTAGTTTGATAATCACGAAAATAGAAAGTTTTAAGTTAGTATCATATATTGTTCTGGAATTTGTTGTAATAAATTAATGAATTTAAGTGAATTCTTTCTCATTTGTTTATTAAAGTTTTAAACGAATAATTATATTTACTAATACATATTTTTAGTAATTTTATTCGTTCAAATTATTTTAATTTTCATGGGTAAGCAATAATATGAATTATCCACGTAAATGAATTAATGTATTTAAATTAATAGGTTCACGGGTTTATTTGTAACAATAAAATGTGAAAATTATGAAAATATAGCCCAAAGGTACTTTTACATTTATCTCTCTTTATTATGATTTTATATCGTGTTACTCAGTAGACTATTAAATTAGTTAATTTATGGATAATACGTTTTTTAAAATAAATACATTAATGATCTATATTAGAATATTTATATTATGATAAACGTAAAAATTTGGTAATAGGAATATATCTTACTAAAATATTTTTCAATATCAAAGAAATATGTAAATTGTTAAAAACATTCAGAAACTTGAAATGTTTACGATATTTTTTACTATTTGCCTTTAAAAGTTAAATTTCATTCGATCAATTGGAAACTTTCCGCTTCCTTTATACAAAGCAAATTAAAATTCAAAATGATCATAAAATTTATAAAAGATACAAACTTTCTTACGTTTCGAAAATTCGAAGTTATAAAAATAAAGATAGTACTACTTTGCAAGCGTTATTGTAACAGAAAATTGATTTCAACACCTGCAACCACGTCCAATTAAAAATTATATCGTTTCCTAATTAAAAATAAACAGAACAATCAAATTTTTACAGCGATTACACATCGACCAATATAAAAAGGGTTCTGTCGAACAAATTAGTACGATTATTGACCAACGGTACAATTTAATGGATCTTGTTTCTCTGATGCGAAAGATTAATATCGTGTCACAATTTCATTCAAATTTCCGGCTCTAATAGCATTTATTTTTCGTAAAAGGCAACATTTGTAACCATCGTTTGTACGCAACTGTAATCACAGGGTTATTTGTTAAGTGTCGACGCAGAAAAATTCAGTCAATTAACTGTTAAAGATCGAACTAATAATACAACGTTATTCAATAATAATGCATTTTAAGTAAGTGCAATTTTGTGCTGTTATTTAATATTCTGGTATTTAGTATATGTTATTTAATATTCTGGTATTTAGTATATGTTATTTAATATTTTGGTATTTAATATATGTTATTTAATATCCTCGTATTTAGTACATGTTTTATATTCTGGTATTCATTATATGTTGTTTAATATATTCACTATTAGCAATCGTTTCGATAATTATTTGTTACGTACTACAATATTCTACATTAACTTCTAAATATTTTCTTTCATTTTCTAAAATATTAATATTTAATTAAAAAAATAGGGCCTACATATTACATAAGGTTATTCAAAATTTGCATCGTTTCTTGAGCAATTTGCTTTGTCAATATTTTATGATTACTATGATGCTTTAATGAAATTATTTCGTCTAGTTGATTATGGCAGAAGGAACGTATGCTTATAAAGTAAACGCAATCATAACGAATCGATTGAGAAACTTACACACATAATTGTTACTGTAGTAATAATAACATTGCATAAATTTCACAAACGTTTATTACTGTCACCTTGTGCTAAATAAACAAAGACAATGTAGATATATCAATATATAATTTATTTGAATCTCTTTTCGATGCAAATTAACGAAAACTATAATAAAACATATCGAGCTATATCCATAGTATTCTTTGACTCTCAATAAATTTCACAAAATCAAAACATCTCTAAAAATTTTTAAACTATTAATTTTTTCGTGATAACATTTCTGTAGTTAAAACGTACTTTTGTAAACGAAAATTTATTATTAACACAAACGATGAATTTGTGGAGTTAACGTTTACTCTAAACCCTCGATATAATAATTACATCACAAATTAAAATACTTCCCAATGCTTCTCAATGTGATAAATAAATATGTAATAGACAACAGAAAATAAGCCTAAATAAAAATATATTTTGCAACTAATAAAAATTCATCGTCCTGTTCTTCTTTAAAATAACATAACCTCAAGTTAAACAGTATGGAATAAAAAAACGGCCATTTGCAACACAGTGCAACGAAGAATCAATTTACGAAGGATTAATGTAATCCTGTTAAAGAAATTTCGTTACAATCGACGCGTAATCATTGAATATGAAGAAGAAATTTGATCGAACCAGCTTCCGGCTTGTGCGTTCATTCGAGAGAAATAATCGTGATTAAAACGGGGGTTAAAGTTTCTCTGCACTCGTTACTCGGTCGCCACAGACGCGAAGAAGAGAGGAGAAGAAAAAGAGAAGAAGAGAGAAAAGTCAAAAGAAGGCCGATGGGCTCGCGAGCAACGGGACGATATCAACGTGACCGGGAGCCAAGGAAGGAATTTATTAAATTAATTTGCCGCGGCGACGCGTCTCGTAAATTTCGTAGATGACCTCACTTTATAATTGTCGAGAATTACTCGGTCGGCCCAACGTGCCAGCCTTCTTACTTCCTAAGATAAACACATCTTATTACTACTTTCGTCGAGAACCACGGCAACGGTGTTTCAAAATTTTCTCATCGACACACGAATAAAGTAACACGTGAAACCTCGTTTTGTCATCGAAAGCCGGGATATCGTTTCAATGTCGAGCCTTCACAAAGATTAAATTTTGTTCATTCCTTTTCACTTCGTTGCGAAAACCTTTATAAATCGAGATGAAACTTAATTTAACTGGAATTAATTACCATGTGTACAAGTACGTTACTTTGTCTCTGTAATTTGAATTTTGAATAATGGCATGAAAAATATTCTGGAAGTCGAACCTCCATCGCTGCTACATTACAACTCGAAGTTTATAAATACAGGTGATACAACCCGAAAGAGAGATTTTACATGAAAGAATAAGTTGAAAGTTTGGAATAAAATTTTGTCATACAAGGCTTGGTTTTCGAGAAAATTAAAGTCAAACATTCACCAGAATAATTCTGAGGAAACTTAACTGTAAGAAAGATCATTTCAATAATTCCTCGGTTAATTCAGCAGTGGATGTTGTGAACTAATACATGTAAATATTAATATCGATTATTGTTATTAGTCATTTATAGAGTTGCTACTTAGAATGTGTATTTATAGCACTTTTTACTAATTCATCATCCTACATCTGCATCAGTATGTCATGAAGAGTAGTATCAATATAATAAGAATTTCATAAAGAATAATAACTAATAATTTTAATGGTATTAATAATTTAATTTATTAATTTATAACATGAATTTACTATTAAATTAATGAAAAATTTGTTGAAATTTTCATCTTCCTTGTAAACAAATTTTCTTACAATTATTTGTATAAATATTCGAATTCAATTTTATCAAAAAGCAAGCCTTGTGTGAACAAATTTTATTCTATATTTTAGACCTATCAATCTTCTTTTCGTTTGTACCATTAATTACAGACATTTCTCTTCTTTTAACAAAAAATTCACGTTCAAAAATTGAATTTTCTTTTCTTCAAGCGATGGTTAAAAAATATTACTTATCGTACAAAGCTTCCGTACGACAAATTTTTGTTTGTTAAATGATTTTTATTCAAAATTTTCGATTTTCTCCTGTGTACAATTCGATTTTATCGAAAGTTATAAAACTTTCTTTGATGTTCGAATTACCGAAGTTCGACTGTAATTTGTACTGTTGGAGGAAATTCATTTTAAAGATAATTGAAGAAGTAATTGCAAGAGCTGCGAGAATGCAGTCGTGCTGATAATTTCAGTTTCGACCTAAATGGAAATTAAATTACAAGTATCGTGAAAGTTAACGTTGATGGAAGAATTTAACGCGTACGACGTTTAAATGTAACTTCATTAATACTTTGACGATTGCACTTTTTAATAGCTGCAATTTTGCATTTGTTTCTATACTTAGCCCTTTGCGGTATAAATATAATACATAAAATAACACGATGTCAAAGTTTTGTACTTTGTCAACCATAAATGAACGGCAAATTTCATAATTAGGTATCGAAAGTAATGAAATTATTTTCTTTTTTGTAATTACAGTTTTATGTATCTTTTCAGAATATTGCAAGTTCAAGATATAATATCGTATCTTTTTAAATAAATTTTGCAATAGAAAATATTTATTTATTGTTCTTTCCTTGTTTATTTTCTGTAGGAGTTCAAGAATATATCTTTCTATCGAATTGAAAATGAAAATATCATATAATAATAAAATATCATATTATTATAATAAAGGGTTGAAATGACATTAATCATACATTTCAAAATTACTGATTTTCATTATACCAGGCAATTTATACCAGTTAGATAAATAAATATAGAGAACAATGCGTAGAACAAACAGATTAAATATAAAAAGTACGAATTTATAACAATGGATGTCCACATAAAAAATCAGTAGACACTACTACACAGATTAATCAAACATTGAATACGTCTCCATCAAATGACAAAACTCCTTCACTCTTTTTGTAATTTCTACAACATGGGATTATTTATCAAACATGCTTAAAGAATCAAAAAATCGAGTTACCGAACATGCTTAAAAAATTGAAAAATCAATACGATGTGTCCATTTCCTAGCACATAGGAAAACATGATTTTTGTCACGAATGTACTATTTGACATATGGTAAACGTTATGCCAACATTTCTTAATCGCAGTGCTATTACCCATATGGCAACAAAACTAAAGTCTTCGAACGTCTTTAAAAACCGTAGCCACGCATAGGGTGTTCCAAAACAAATAATACAATTCAAAAAGCTGGTGATTCGTCATGAAAGATTTATAAGATTGATTTTTATTACTGTCATTCGATCTTGAACATGGCGTAAATAATTTGAAAGTAAAACCTTTATTTTAAGTTTGCAACTCTTCTTTTGTTTAAATTTTATTCAGACAATGTTATAATATTATTAATATATGATAAGAATAATTTCTTAATAATAGATTCTTAGTGGGGATAATTATCATTATACAATTGTAGTTATTTGGTAAATAAATACATTTCATGTTTTCATTTAATTAGCATATATAAATTTTCATAACATTGTTTTATTATATTGTAAATGACTGAAAAATCGCTCTAAACATTAGAAATAACATCTCTCTATTAATAAATATTAAATTGTTGTACAGCAAATGAGAAATTTCAAACCATAAAATGTCTGACATGATCTTATAACCTAAAAATGTCGTAAGGTTACTCTGTTATTATTAATTTATTATTATTTACTTATTAATTTGAAATTTCAGATTTTACGAAAATGATTAAATCGTCAGTACAAAAATATACTATATACAATTCCTTTTGAACAAACATACTAATCCATCTACTTAACATAGCTTAGATGCATAATTTAGAATTAACAGTGAACAAATATACGTTTTAAATTTTTATTTGATCATTGGTTAAAGTAAAATCAGGTAATAATTTGCATGACATGAATGTACAAAATATTATAAAAATATTTATTTAAACGATATTATAACTATTGTTAATCAATTTTCCTGTGCATCTTTGATCGTAAATTTTGTTTCGAAAGTGACTGTATGTGGACTTAAACGAACGGTAGTTTTTGAACTGTTTTCGCGTTCATTTTTCAACGAAGCCGCTTACTTCGCCGCCCATATGTTAAGAATACGAAAGCCTCTGTCGCCGTATGGTCGTCTCGAGTGCCGATATATGCACATGCATCAAATATTATATCTGACTGGCTGCGTGGCACGTGGGTTACGCACGTTTCTAAGGAAATCATGATTTCTATTTGTGGCTTGACGACTGCACACTCTGCCGATACTTTTTTTCGATTTCTGCGCTGCGACTCCGTCAGCGTCTGTCTCGCTAAGTACAACCAATTTAAACCACTACCAAAGAAGAATTAGAACTCCGTCACAATTTATGTACTCTACAATTATTCAACATATTTTAACTTTAACTCGTTTGTACACTTCAATTATTAGAACGTAGCAAATAATCGTAATTTCAAAAACACATTCTTTATTTCATTTTTTGTCTATGAAAATTATAAGATTATTTTAATATAGATACTATTACTTTCTGTTACTGTTGTTATTATGAACAGAGCGTTATTGTCAGATAATTCAGTACATTTTTGTATTTATATTTAATTTGTACTTGTAGATAGTACTTAGCTGAAAGTGTGTATATAATATATAATAAGAAAATTGTATCACATATGTATTGTATATGTAATAATAAGAGACTGCTATTTTATGTTTAGTATGGACATAATACATAAGAAACTGATATTTCATATTGAGTGTATTATATAATAAGAAATTGCTACTTTATGTTTAGTGTGTATACAACATATAAGATATTGCTATTTTAGTAGTATGTACACAATATATTATAGCAAGCTATAATATATATACATATAATAACCAGCTATTATATACATATTTCGTACACATATAATAATAAATTGTTATCACATAGTGAACATATATTTATACATGTTTATGCACATGGTATAACGGACGAATTTTGTCAACAAGAATAATTTGTCACATCCTTAATTTGTATTATTCGTGAAAGTTGAAAAAAGCATTTTAAAATTGAAATTCTTTTTAAAAAAAATTAAAGATTTTGTTCAAAAATGACGAGATTAACGGAGGGTTAAAAAATGATATTCTATGAGAAATACTAGCGTCGATAATGAAATCTGAGAAAGTAGAGCGCAGTATATCCGAAAAAGAGGAGCATGTGCGTGATCTTACCAAAAGGAAACGGATCAATGACGAGCAATTGGAAGCCACGAAGATTGGGAAAGGTCTGGACGAGAGATATTTCGAAGAGGATACCTAACATATGGCAAAACCGTGAACCACTTCCGTTCGTGGGTGCTTTTGATGTTGCTGCCTCCGGTGGCAGCGTTTCAAAACGCCGTCAAGGTAGCGTGAACTTGAAATTTCTCTGACACGTGTTCGCTTCAAGAAAACAGCTTTTTCCTCGGCATATCGACACTTTTGTGTAATCTTATCGGAGGATAGATACCAGTCTGCACAGGACACACATCGAAGGAACGTTTTACTTTTAACCCTAGTATACCGAGTTAATCATACTCGGCACTCACAAAAATACGAGGGTATTGCGATTAAAAATAGTTTAGTTAAATTTGAGATCAGAGATTTTTAAGTCCTGAAAATATTTAAAAGAATCAAGATTTATGGTATACAAGTGCATTGTATTAATTTATGCCATTTTCTACTTCGAAATCCGCCATTTAGTACAACAGTGTTCGACAGCTATTCGAGTACAGATGAAAATTGCAAATCAAACGAAATAATGAATATTTGATTAAAATTTTACAGAATAAAAGGTCATAATAAATTTTCTAACTTTGGCTGATTTGAATGAAAATTTGTAAATATTCTTCGCTTAATTTTAGTATGTGAAATTTAGCAGTACCTGTAACACTTGTCTCTTTCAGAATGTATCTTATAACTTATATAATGTGAATAATGAACTTGCTTAAAACATGTAAGAATTGTTTAACTACCACGGTGTTCAAAGACTGATATGATCAATACTATCATGCAATTCATTGTATAGAGTTAACCAATAAATTGTGTTTTGTAATGATGTGTAAAAGTTTGCAGAATGAAGTCATTTGTGATTATTTGTGTTTCTATTGATCCAAGACAATTTTCCTTCAACCCGCAAACGTAGGATGCGTCCAAGTGTCACGTCGACACGCACTTTCGCAAAGTGGTTACAACGCCTAAAGTTTATTTTTGAGAGCACGTGTTCAAGAGGAAACAGTGAACACGAGTTTCCACTTGGCGACGCTTCCTTAGAGTAGCTATCACGTGTGTCCATCGACAGCCTAAGCTACTTAAAAAGTCCTTCGATAAGGAATTTTTCACGAGGACCGTGCGAATTTTAAGATCCCGAAACACTGTTACGCGAGATCTATTGTTGTTCAAATCGATCACTGTGTAGGTTCAACGTTTTCAGTATTTAACAAAAATACTTCTACTCTATAACTTCTATAAATACTTCTATAACGGAGAATAAATTAATATTAATGATGAACTTGTTAATCTTCATCTTTAATTGAAAATTTCAGTTTGAACTGCTCCGAATGTGACTTGAACATTTAATAATCTTCAAAATCTTGAATGTTTTGAAATTTGAAAGACATGGTAATAAATTTTTATTTTATTGTTGTTTAAATTTGATATAATGAATTGTGGATTAATATTGAAATTAACATATTGAACGTAGATGTTCAATTCGTTGAAAATGTTAAGGGAGTACTGCATCTTACTGTGCACTACTTGAAAGTAGTTAGCCTTTCAACAAAAATGGCACCACTGCCATTTGTTGTAAATTTTGAGCATAGCTACGAATCGGGTAAGTCAATTACTTCTTGCAATTTCATAATATCAACCGTTTCATATAAAACATAAGAAGTCACAGAAAGATATTGCCACAAGATAAAATATTTACGTTTCGTTACACGTGTGTGAGCCTTAATAAGAACTTATACTTGATGTGAACACCAACAAATGTGATCATCACGTTGCAATACTTAAACGTAATCATAACGTTTTAAAATATAATGATAAATTTTTCCAAGTCTTCAATTTGGAATACAGCTATGAATTGGATAAACCAATTATTCCTTGTAATTTCATATAATAAACAGGAATCAACAGGATACTGTTAAAGCATGAAATATTTACCTAACAAGTATGAGGGCTAATAAGAATCTGTGAATCTTTGAACCAAAGGTGTGAGCAGCCAGATACGATTAACACGTTGAAATAATCCTAACGTTTTACGATATAACGTTACGATATTTTGCTAAGTTTCAAATTTGGAATGTAACTACGAATCGCATAAACTGCTTATTTTTTGCAAAGTATTACCAACCGTTTCACATAAAAAGGAGGAAGCCACAAAAGGATAGCAGTATAGCATAAGACACCAACCTTTTGTTACACGTGCGTGAGTCGTTGGGTGTGTTGCTGATGAACCAGCCTGCCCTGCTCCTGTTCCCACCAGCTGACGACGTCCATGAATTCACCGGATTCAGTGATCTCCTGCTTATAATATAGAGCCCCAGAAAAGGTTTCCGGGCTCGCCGCATAAACAGTGGCTGCACCCTCTTCACTGTCCCCGGCGCCACTATACGGCGAGAGGATCTGAGGTTCCAGGTTCTCCTCGTTTTGCCCGTAATACTCCGACGGTGGTGATGCCACCGAGTTCGGGGACAGTCGTGAAAAATTCTGCGGATTCGATACGGTTCTCGGTTCGAGATTCTCTTCGTCGCCCACCGAAGACGCGTAATAATCGCGCGGCGATGCGACGGTTGTTCGATTCGGCGACAATCTGCAATATCGTTGAAACATTCGTCAAGCTCTTCGTTTCTCTCGGGTCTTTTGAGCGTTTCGTTACTCAACGAAAAGGAAAGATGAAAGAAAAAATTACCTAGACGTAGTTTTCTGCTTCCCATTATCATCGTCCTCCTCCAGTTGTTCGCCGTCCTCCTCTTCGGCGCCGAGAACGTCGTCCTCGAGGATAAGTCGCTCCCCGGATCCGTTGTGACTCGACGAAACGACACTGCTGGTAGGCGAGGGCATACATTGCCCGGCACCGGCGTTGGAGTCGTATTCGACCCCGTCAGCTTCGGCGAGCAGCCTCTGGAGACCTCTGATGTATTCCACGGCCATTCGCAGGGTTTCCACTTTCGACAGTTTCTTGCCTCTATCGCCGTAGCCAGCTGCGATGTGGCTCGGGATGTGTTGTCTCAAAGTCGCGAACCCATTGTTCACCTGTTTGACGCGATTACGCTCGCGGGCATTCCTTCGGGCAACGGCGACCGGCGGTGGCTGACCGTTCTTCCCGTGTTTCTTCAGTCTGGATGGATCGTAGGGCGGTAAAACGATCGACGGGTTCGTATTACCGTTGTTGTTGTTATTCTTAGCGACTATCAGGTGAGGCTGATTGCCGATTATGTTGCTCTCGTTGTCCTGCAACGTCCTCAGCAGCATCAGCTGCTCCTGATCGTTGCCGTTGATCTGCACCCTGTTGCAGAAGACGGTGACACCCATGGTCGTCATCTTGATCGTTTTGGTCTAGAATTTGTCATTCAACGAAACGGCTGATACGTTTGTTGTAGAGGTGAAATGTTTAGCGCACGATATGAAATAGACGATCTATCGTGGCGAACATAAAGATAATTTGTGTCGTGAGAATAGCAAAGACGACTCGTTGTTTATCGACTCTAATGCCTTTCGAGGACAAATCTAATTGATGGACTTATAAATAAAACGCGGTCTCCCCTCGAAGACAAGGATGATTATCGACATAGATGATCAGACGAGTATTGGTTTTGATGTTTAGATCTGGGTCGGAATATCTTGCGAACATTTATGAAGATCACCAAATTGTCTGTGGTATTTATATTCTTCTGTAATATCACTTGGATTTTAGACTTATTTGATAGAACGATTATGTACAGATTTGTAACGAAGTTTGTACCTTGATTTTAACATTGAAGGGCCACTTTTACAATAAAGTTATTAAATACATTAGGGATTCTTACAATTTAACAGGTACAACAGCTCGTGCTTAACGAACGACGAAATTTTTAATTAATATAACAAGGACTTTTTGATTGTTACGATCTCAGAAACTTCCGATAGACCATGGGCCTTTTTCTCTACCAAATAATGAAGCTGATGACCCGAACCAAGATCCAATTGTCTCGTTGTCGGTCACAACGGCTTAAGTAAAGCATGAGGTCACCGTCTATTCTTCTCCGCGACGGTCGTCGACTCCTTGGAAATTATTCTTCGGAATATCTTCAAACCGCCGTTACTTCTTAACAGCATTAAATCAATAAAAATTCAATCGTCAACATTCGGTTTCTCTTCAATCGTTTGCGAAACGTTTCAACGTGTTATTTTAATTAGAATCGATATCTCCGAATCGTATTATCACAATATTTCATAAGGAATCGTGTAGCACCAGTTGAATGCTTCTATTTACAAGGAAAGCACTTGAACGACTTCGAACAGCGAAGTCTAAACGACCTTAACGAACTATAACGATACAAACAACCATCGTTCACGTTTTAACACTTGTTACGAATCGATTCATCTATTTCGATTGTATAAGGCACTCGCGAGCAACTTTCGTCGCTCGACTAAGGTCACTCGTTCTTCAAAATATAAGGCACTGCTCGTGTAAAAGAGTTTAATGTTTCTCCAAGTTCCAGCAATTATGATCGTCCGAAGCGACTGTCACAGTTGGCGATCAGTCTCGAATCACGTAACCTCATCCAAACTCTCAACACCCAACATTTGCTACCGACCTGAATGGCATCGTCCGGGTTGTAGCCACCGATTCGCGCTCTGCATGGCGTTCGGTTTCCAGAACTTGCATCGAAACGCTTCCGTTCGGTATTTCACCACGCCACGAAGTGACACGGAACGCTCGTAGCCACGAGAACGAAAAAGGGGTAGAGAGCAGACGGTGGGGGCTTTAAGCACGCGCCGTAGTCGATGCTTGCCCCGGGCAAACAAAGGGAGCAACTGAATAGTCTCAGACTCCAATTACATCACCAGGATCTATGGTGTAATTTTCTAACGATAAGATCTGGAAGCTTCACTTTACTCCCTCTCGGCACAGAATTTTCACGTTCGAACACACTTCGCGATCCAACCGAGTGAACAGCCGAATTCCTTCGAGCTATCGGGGTTGGTTTGACACCGATGGTCGCTCGGTATCCGTCATCGGTCACTTTTTAACTCAGCTCCCGTTCCTGATCAGACCTCTGTGCTACGCACCGCATGGCGTCTGCGTTCAGAATGAGCGCGGACATCCGATAGATGGGTTAGGTTTCAACATTTTGCCGCACCGTAGAGCGAGACCGAGGGCTGGTTCGTCTGGTGTAGCGGCGAAAGAGGAAACGGGATGGATGAACAGAGGGGGGAAACGCGTGTTGTGCGAAGAGGAAGAAATGGTGGGGATTTTGAGCACGCGCCGCAGCCCCCTCGTTTCTGCTCCCCCGGAATTGAAAAGGGGGACCGTGCGCACCATATGCCGGGGGAGCGCGTGTGCCAGTTGCGTGTTCCCTGAACACGTATACGTCTATGCTTTTATGCGGCTGCGTGTACGCGAACGCACGATCTACCAGAACCTATTGCCGAGCGATGAGAACGCGACCGAGTTGTACATTCATGCTCGTTGATCCTTGACTACTGGACCCTGTTATTTCAAGAGCTGCGCGATAGTGAATCCCAGCGCACGTAGCGCAATAGAAATGTTCCGGAAATTTGCGAGGGTGGTTTGATGGATCATCCTGAAAGATTCAGTGTCGCTTGTGTATGCACGCGCTGTAACTTCAGAATACAATTATTGGTAACGGGCGTAGTGCAAACATAGGCTACCACCTTCAATTTCAGAATAGATTGACATTAAATACGGTGCTATGAAATACAAACAAGAGTTATATTTTCTGTAAGTTAAGCGAGACTGCATGTTCACTAATTTTTATGAGCACATTGGCAATTTTTTTAGAAATGTTTTAACTTGAAAGCTTACACATTTACGTATACTGGCGCAATTCTTGCAACCACTTTAATGCTGCAGTTCTTAGCATATTTAGATTAGTGAGACTGATATATCAACGAAAGGTTACAATGTGAAGTACTATTTACATAATACAATTGCAGGGAATTAATTAACTAGCTCCGGCTAATGTATGTGAAATAAAGGTTGTTATTACAGTAACACATATCTATCTGCTTTGCTCGATGTTTTTTTCCTGAATCCTAGGTCGTTAGGGTGACATCCTTAGCATGACTCTATACATCAACTAGTCTATTTCTACCCTAAGTTGCGTTTAGATCATTTTCTCCGCGTTTAAATGTCGATATTGCAATACAAACAATTTCCATGAAATTACAAACAGTTAAAATAAAATAATTTTTACAATTTCTTAACAAACAAAGAACGGATTTCCTTTTAATGTCTAGTCTTCATTTAAGACATCTTAATAAATGAACGGAAGTTTAAATGTTTGTAGTATATCTTTGCAGATAAAGCTGACCTTACGTTTAATATATTCCAAACCAGTACTTGTAACATAGATAGTAGGATAAACTGGAATATCTCGGTTTTGTTCACATGCGTAACTTATTTTTGAAACTTCTGTTATTTATTCGTATTTTCTATTTAAGTACAAACAAATAAAAATCTGATACAATTATAGTATTACTGTTATGTAATATTCTTACGTCAAAGAGATTCTTTCAAGACCTTCTACTATTTTTGCTTCTCGTATACCGTATAACTATCACCTTAATCAGATTAAAAAGTACATAATTCATTCAATAAGTAGCAGTCGCAAAAGTACCTGGTTTAATCGTATTGAAAGATACTTTACCGTACGCATAATCTGATTTTTCTGTCAATCGCAGATTATGTAAATCCTGAGAGTAGATGTTTAAACGGAAGAAATGCGATTTGCGATCTCTATTTTTGTGTCACAGAAACGACTGCATACATACTTACTCGAGTTTACATTTCGCGTTTCCCTCGCCAAAAAGATTTCAAATAGAAAGGATTATTTCGTTGATCCGATTTCGTGCATCCCTTTGTGTAACGATGACGGTTGCGTAGAACGAAACGGAAAACAAATTTTCCAGCGCATCTGCCAGTACTTGAAAATCAAAACGAAGGAGTAGTAAATTCTGTTGAATGTTTACATTCAGTTCCAGTAAATTATTGTAGAAAAAAAACATTCTTAAGTAAAGACAAAGAAAATAATTTCTTAACGAAATCTAAGGGTGTTTGAGAAAGTAAGATAAAATAATGTATTATTTTTGTAAGTATTCACGATAATTATATTTTCAATAATTTACATAAAATATTACATGCAATTTTTAATAGTATTTAGTTTACATTAAATCATCATTGAACATAATTCGTTATTGAACAAACGAGTAAAGGTTTCAGTAGCGAGCTGTAAAATAAACAAATTATATTTCTAAATTTTCGAATGTCTAACAATGTATCTGTATCATAGAAAGTAATTTTTCTTGATAATGAAACTCCTTGAAGCAAACAAATTTTGATTATATTTTCACGTGGTCACCCTTATTAGGTTTGTGCCACCCTAAATAATGCCACTTTTAGAAGGTCCTGTATATTTGCGTTCGTTTTCGTCTCACATCGATCGAAACGCGGTTTTGAAACATGATTGTTAACGAAATTGAAAGTGCAACGAATTCATTAAATCTCTTTTTTGTGTTCTGTGTTTCATAGTGCAGAACAGGAAGTGTGACATTCTGTTCGCCACGGAAGTTTCGTGTTTCGGGGCGGTGCACTCGCAAAGGCCGGTACTTTGCCACGCTTAAAATAGAATTTCTACTTAGTATAAATGTTTAACCATATTTAGAAATTTTCATGTATTCTTTACGCAAGATACTTGAGACTGTTTTCAATTTTATAACTTAACCTTTTATATTAAAGACGTATTCAACACTTTACGTTCGTTGAGGGATGAAATGGACAAGTACTAAGATGATCAAATAGTAAATTTTAAAATGTAGGTTGAATTATGATTTGATATAACGATCACAATTTGTCCTTCAGAACATGTTAGTTTGAAGCTTAAAATTTAAAGAAACCGATTAAAATACGTAATTACCTTATGAATGTTCTCAATGTGAAACAAGATGGCTACTGCGTTGAAACAATGAATCAACTACTTTATACTTTAATGTTGGTTATCAGCAAATATTTAAGTTATACTTAATTGTATTTAATTATTTACATATATTTGAAAATGTATATAAAAACAAATTTTTTATTTATTCTTATGAAAAATCAACAATTTCTGATACACAAATCTTTCGTTAGTATTTTTAATACAAACATAGAGTCTTCTTCTTGCAACAAAGAACGTATTTGTTCATCTATTTACGAGTTATAACTTATACTTGCTGTTCTATATAAGGGATGATTCAAAGATTGCTTTGCCTGTAAATTACAGACTCCATAAAATAGTAAACTAAAGTTTGTTAGTATTTTTAAGTATAAGTGATAGAAAATTTAATAATCGCTGTAGTTAAAGTTAACTTCATTTACTTATTTAATTTATTTTCTTGTTCTAAAAAAGATCAATCATTTCGTATTAAAAATATTAATGAACTGTTTCCGCAGTAGTTTGTATTAAACATTAAGCTAAAAAATGATGTATTATGATTATTGTTTTGCAGAAATTTCAAAGCACAAAATTATATCATATTTTCCATGTTTAAAAATCTACCGTTTAAATATAAGAACCTAATACATACTTCTTGCAACATCTAAATAAATAAATAATTGTAATAAATTGTAGCATAACAGTCGCTAGTAAATTATAATTTAAAAAAAAGAAGAGGAGCGTCAAATAAATTTTCTCACAATTCATCGAAGGGTTCGTAACTGTACGACAGGAACGAAAGGTTCATTGGGATTTGTCCTAGATCCAGTTTATATTCTGTATACCTAAGGCTGAAAGCGCAACCCAACCCTGTATAATAGAGGGGGGAAATGGGGCACGATTCAATTTATAGTGTGAAATATACAGACGACGTGCAATCTCTTACAGTTCTCTCATTATAATAATTTATGACTGGGTCTGACACAATTTATGTATTTGAAAATAAATCCTTCTTAGATAATAACGGATGAAACTGAAATAATTGAACAATTTGGCTGTATTAAAAGTTGTAAGTTTCTGTAAAAAGCGTATTATGCTATTGTACGTCTCTGGAAAATTGGTATGTAAATCAGGATATGACTTCCGACTGCCAACATATCAAACCCACGTGGTACACCTGGAACGTAAACGTGTAAAGTTAGTAATAATATCATTTATAGTAAACGAGTAAATGTTCGAAAACCAAACATATTTGTACTGAAATCTTAATTACTCGTCTAAATCAATATTTTCAATGAAATATGTACTGTAACATGGGAACAGAAGTACATTCTGACAGCGACTATAAAAATACGTACACACTATATATGATAATAAAGTGTATACACACATGTATATTAATATCAGACATAAAAATAATAGCAATAAATATCGTAATATATATCACTTTAATTTTGATGATAGTAATATTTGCAATTTTAAAATAACTAATATGCATCTCTGATCGCATTATCGATTAAATTACACAGTAATAAAATGTATATCTTATTTATGTCCTACATATTCGGACAATTTGATCATTTAATTCGGAGATACCCTGTATACAAGGTATTCGGGCATCGACCAGTTTCTCTCGTACACAATAAGGATTTCAAAAAATGGAAGAGGAAAGACTTGTCCTACATATTAGCAATATAATGGCCTATATCAACTTTTCATATTTGCACCACTTTTCGAGAAATGCAGACGTCCTTCAGTTTTTGTTTAAATTGTTCATGACTATGAGAGTCAATGCTATGCAAGGATAAAAATCAAAGACATACCTTGTTTCTATAATATTATATTTAAAATAGCAGAACTTAATGCAAATTATTTTTAATTTAAATTGAAAATTTAAATTTTTGACTTGAATGAATGTATTCAATTAAATACGTTGAAAATGTTATGAAGTCTGTACATAAAAATGAATATAGATCTATTCCACTTTTCTTTTAAATGTAGTCTATCTGTATTTCAAACATTTATGTGATTAAAAATGAAAACATTTAGATGCTCTAGATAATTACCCTAACTATATAATTTTTATATTCACACTTCATGAAGTATTTCAGTATGTATACGATGATGTTGAAGTATTTTTTCTCTGGGATTAATATCCCATCACAAAGCAGTATTTGGCATGAAAAAAGTTTGAAATTCGAGGATCAAAAAATGGGCTAAAAAGCAGGTCTTTTTACCGTCACTCTTCAAAATAATTTACTAAATTTACATTTTATTACTTAATGTATTATTTATTTACTATGCCTTTAAAACTGTATTTAAATAGCTACGTAAAAAGAATTTACAACACTGTAACATTATGTGCATCTTATCTCGCACGAACAAAAGCCTCGCACAGTACACCACAAAATTCAAAGAAGCAATAGCTAGCCAGTTACTTTTTGTATCGCTCAGAGATCGACACAGATTTAATCTAGATCTAGTTCACTGTGCGAACGAAAAGCAGGGAGGCTAAGTAGACCCTAGGACGAAAATGGGGTCCCCGACGAATATATAATACAAAATATATAGAGAGTTGGATCCAATGGACCCTCCTCGCGGAAGAATCTTTAATCTCTGGTCGTAGCGAATGCAATGGGGAAAAACGAGCGCACCAGAAACGATGCTGCATTTTCTGAGGATTATGCACACCGACGAACTTTAATATCCCCCGGTGTTATTGTGTGCCGAACTACAAGAGTAGCTCGGAAGGGAACAACATGAATTTTCGTGCGTGTTGGATAAACCGAAATTGCGCAAGAGTATAAAGATATCGGAAGCACACAACAGTCAAATAATTGTATTGATACTCCGAGGTTAATACCGAAATTCCGTAATATACACGTGGTGTAAACGAGGCCTTAAGCCGCGAAACGCCGCTCGGACTCCCGAGTCCGTTTGTCTGGATACGTAAATCCGGATGATAATAATTTATTGAAAGACCCCTTTTTATTCGACTGCTTGTTACCTTCGGGGAATCTTCCTTTTTCCTTCCACGAGCTGCCAGACCTTCGACGTTCACGATGGCAGGGAATTAGTCGGCCTTCTTTAGAAATTGTTGAATTTTGTTTATTTGCGGGTCCCGGCTACGAGATCAACATATTATGCAGTTTTATAGGCGATATTGTTCGATCTTCGTTCGACGCGTGCATGTGGATCCTTTTTCACTTTAACGGCGAAAAATTGGTACAAGAACGAGTATCTCAAAGTGAACTTGATACAGTGGGCAGAACAAGATATTTGAAACTGAATGTTAAAGGTTGATGACTGAAGGACAATAAAATAAATACAACTTAGTCTCATTTCTGGTAATAAATGTACGTTAACTTATATATTATACGTTAATGTAATCTTGTAATAGTTTAAGGTGTTGTTAAAAAATTCATATGTAAGATAAATAAAATAACATCAGAAATATGATCATATTTAATGATCTAGACTAATTTAATTGATAATAGCGACATTAAAATTAATCTAATTTATTTTAAATCACTTCAATTTTTTTACAGTGACAGTATTTTCATTTGGTTAGGTTTGAACTTGGTGTAGAAATAGTACTAAAATATTTTTACTTATTTATTGATTTGTTTGTGAATTAAAAGAGAGTGGAAAATGTCACAAAATTAAGCTGGGTTGAGAAGTCTGTTCCTCGTTTCAACAAACTTAATTTCTCACGCAAGTTATGTGGAAACAAGAAGATTACTATTCGGACTGTTCATTCATAAATCACTATTTCTACGACCATTAAAGCGTTCTGTTAACTAATGCCACGTGTAAACCATTTCGCACGCATGGAATTAATATGTTCCGGAAATATTAAAGCTCTTAACAAGTACTATAAATGTTTACTAAGAATAGTAGCTCGATTTTGGGTAAAATAAAGCTTCTTGCGCGATATTTTGTCCTTACATTATTTGGTACGTAACTGTGTAAAATTACGCGTCAAAATATTGTTATAATAGTCTGATATATTAAAGTTGTACATATAATAATATTGACACAATGCATGCAATTAAAGTCAAAATACGTGGTATTAATATTAGTAATTTTTACATAGTTATAAATATTAGTAACAAGCTTTCATGATATTGCTAATATTATTGCTAGTAAAAGTTACACTGTATGTGGAAAAAAAATCATGTTTAATTAGGATTCGATCGTAGAGATATTGCGAAGATATATTTACAGAACAGAAAATCGAAAAATCAACTAAATGTTATATAATAGGATTAAAGGATATCCGATTTAATGTACAAAAGTTGTTTAATATAATTTTTTCTATTTCACATCATTTATTTATAGCGTTCTAGTAATATTCTTAACCTTTTATGTTGACGTCAATTATTTCATCCTTCGTTTCAAAATTTTCATAATTTCTTTACGAATTAAATTAATTAACGAACATTAATTCCATAATGAAATCTTTATGAAATTCTCTAAATAAATCAAATTAATTTCATAAAATTTTTATAAAACCTTCTAATATAATAATTATAAATTTTGCAATTCATTTCACATCGTTCATAAACAGTAATTATTATCCATGCAGAATATTATGAATATTGTACATTATTTAGTAACAAGCAATAAATTTATTAAACTAAAACAAAATTATTACCCATTATCAACAACTATTATATTGATTTTACTCAAAAATTGCAAATGAATGTTACTTTACCTAAAGAAACACTGACATTTAAAGATTATCTAATATCTTGCAGAATGAATATTTTTAAAATGAATATCAAGTTAAAAAAATCAAGTTATAATACAAAAATAATAATCCTTGTCAACAGAACACATTTGTTTTGTTAAAACGAACATTTTCCTTCGGTAAAAATCAAAGGAGATGTTTTAAATTTGGATGATTGATAAATTACAGAGGATTTATAGCGTACAGAGTTTACACGTTTCTTCGACAAGACACGGAAGCGCCGTTTCGCAGTAATAACAGAGGTGATTTAGAAAAAAAAATTTATAGCTTCAAAAACCGCCTCTGAACGGTCACATAGTGCGTAACAGAAGTGCGTAGGCATTGGTCCTGCACACGTGCAAGGGCACGCGCCCTAACAAAGGGCCCGCACCGGCCCACCCCCTTTCCGCCCCGCTTTGTCCGTCTCTTTTCCCTCTTATATACGCCTAGAACTCTGTCGACTATACTCGCATGGTCCCTCGACACGATCTAGCCGAAACAACTCGTCATGCTATTAGCGCTTTTTCACCGTTCAGACTCCTGCAGTGCTTTCCATCGCAACCATTTTCACGGCGTAAAGAAGCAATAGATTACGGCGATTATGCTAACTGAGTCTCTGTTCAACCCTTTGCAACTAACTTAAAAAAGAATTGAAGATTAAGCTGATAAAAGTAGGGTAAACGTACGGGAGACCAGGGCTAGTTGAATAATTTTTGACATATCTAATTTTTATAAATAAATTATTGAGATTTTCTTAACTTTTTGCGTATCAAAAGTTTACGCATTCATTTAGGTATACAGGTGTAATTTTTGAAATCATTTTAGTTCAGCTTATGTTGCAGTTTTTATTAAATTTGGATTAGTGAGATCGATATGTTAACAAACTCTGGTTGTGGGGTTAGTTGAATTACATGATGAGGTTAGTTGATTTTACAAACCTGATTTGATAAATGATGAGCATTTACTTTCTAGTATTAAGGAAAAACGATGTTAATAAATATTGAACAATTATTTACAAATGCATATGTATTGTAAGCTTATACTTATATCATTATGTGAGTTACAGTTGACAGATGAATAATACAATATCTTAGAGATAATGCATTTCTTATGGATGCATTACGTATAAGTTGTTCATTGGATTCGATTCTCATGACGAACACTATTACTACTCGTTGTAAGCATTGTTTTGAGGACGAAGAATCTTTCCTGGATGATGCTGATGCAGAACATTTTTTAATATTTAACATAGTATTCTAACATAATATGTTGTCATATTTTAATACTATATGTAACATAATAGTTCCACATAATATTTTCTCCTAATATTATTTGATAATATCACATATCAAGATTTTTAACATAACACTTAATATAGTATTTTAACAAAATTGTTTAACATACTTATTTAATATTATTATTGAACATACTATTTTAAGGTTACATTTACGAAGTCTGTTTTCTAAATTCTCTACATAAAAATTTACGTAAGTCCTTATTTATTATCGGTAATATCAAAAATGAATAACATGTATTTTTGTACATTTTCATAATATTACAGTAATTTACCAATCGTATTTTCCGCTTTGTTTCGCAAGAGGGGAATAAAACGATATCGTTTACAACGAAAAATTCGTGGATCAAACGGAACGGTTTAGTTTCGTAGAAAGGGGGAGTAAGTTGAGCTGGGTGATCGTATAATTTTGCACAATGTAAGAGGTATTCAGGGTTCATGCTACCAAAGGGAAAAAGGGAGGGTAGAATCATATTTTCCTAGTTGAATAGAACGCACCTACGTAGGTATGTAGAACGAAGTGCACACAATTGTGTGGAAGTGCGTTGCGAATCAGGGTACGAATTGATGAAAACCGGATCGAGCTTTTGGGAAAATTGAAGCATTTATTTTTCGAATAAGGTATTGTGTGCTGTGTGAAAAGCATTTGTCTCTTAACAAACTTCGCAGATACAAAAAAATTTGAAAAATATTGAATTGTTGCATAAATAGCAAATCTTGAAAGATATACAGTCAGATGTGGTTGGATGACAAAAATGTCACTAGGAACATTCTTCTAATCTGATTAGAAAATTCTAAGTTTAATGAATCTTTGTGAAAATATTAATATAGTTAACATTTCAGAATGCACAGTTATTCAAGGGTCCATTCAATTTTAGAAAATATTTAGTTTAAAGCAGGTAAAATAATTTCTTATTTGTTCAATTTTTCAGTTCTTCGATGCATGTTATTAATGATAAGATACAAAAATATTTTCAATGAGAAAAATGAATCATACTGAAATATATTATAAAAAAAATATGTATCTACACAGTTGTTCAAAAGTTTGGAACGTATTATCGTTTCAAAAGAAATGAATATGTATATTAACTGTATGTTACTATTTTTTTACTACGTATGAGTATATATTAATATTTTTGTATTTCATATGTATTAATATATATTCTTTTACTGCATATGTATGCACTGATACATATTACTATTTCTTTACCTCATGAACAGTATTACGTACTTCATATATTTTTTAACATATAATATTAATATATACCAAAATGTTATACAATTCTCGTTTCTATTTTCCAAAAAATTTATAAATGAGAACGTGAAAGTTTGTGAGCTATGTACGAATTAGGTGCGCGCACGTGATATTTTATTTCGTCGAAATAATTGGATCGAACAACTGGAACACGCAGAAGCTAAAAATCTGAAGTGTTTCCTCTCCCAGGATTTGTCCGACCGCAAAAGGAACAGAAGAAGCTTCCTTTTTTGCTCGGTGCAGTCGGAACTATACGGTTTAATCCGCACCAACGGATCTAACGCGAGTTTTTTACACCTCCAACGAAAATACCACCGCGAAGCAAAAGCCAGGCTTCTACGAAGAAACATGACGCATGTGCGACAAAATTCTGCAAGGGTACGTGACTAATGACAATAATCAAGAGACCCAGATCTCATGGTCCTGCTGAAAGTCGCTCCAGATACTTGTAACCCGTATCCTTTGCATTTGTACTGTTTCGCAAATTTTTTATTCTAACTGTTCAAGAATGAAGATTTTAGAACGCTGTTAGGGATTAACGATGACAACTCAAGTTTCAAATTTTTTTTCATTGAATACATTATCTTTTTAGTTTTATCAAGTAAAATGATACATTTATAATAAATTAATGACTACATATGATTCATAATAATAGTTTGTGAAACTTGTAGTATTTATACTACAATTTTAAATTCTCTCCGCTGAAATTTATGTTTTTTCAGTTGTGCCATTAACAATGCCAAGCAAAAATATGAAATTTAACAAATTAAGTATAAATTTTAAATATATAAGTTTATGATTTCATACTTATTAAGTGCTGCTTATATGATTTTATGACGTTCTATAAATGAAATTTTCAGAAAATTTTAATTGTGATATACATTTGTAAAATGTAACGATATGGAAAGTAATAGAACATCACTGGTTTCAAATGTTATTAATTAACACATCAGTGATTAATATTTCATATAATGTCTTAAATTATTACTTTTATTTTCGAGAGTATAAGTAAAGTGCAATGATTTATGTTTCTATGGCTGCAAGTTTAACATTTTTTAATATTTTAATTTAAAATATATGTGCTATATAAATTGTATATATCTGATGGCGTATTAGAGAATAAGGACTTTTTATGTATTATGTTACCATGACAACATTTTATGTGTATCACGATATTGTGACACGAACGAAACTGATTCTTGTTTGCTTTGTAGTATTAAAGATTGGAAATGTGATACATGTGTTTAATATATGCACAATTACTGACTTTATTACGTGCATAATTACTGATGTTGTATGTACCGTGTGTAAATTTCGAAATTCAATAGTATTTTATTAACAGTATATTAATTCACTTACTAATATTAATTCTATGTGGTAATTATAATTATTCTCTGATTTGTAATAGTACGAATATATTCGTAATTAATGTTTCTAGTCTCGATACAAATCCATTTTTATCGTGGCAATTAAGAAGAAGAAACATAAACTGTAGAAACAATAATACAAAAATACTTTTCTGATCATTGCTATAAAGATTGTATCATAATAGCACACATGGCGGATTCAACACAGAAATAATAAAACCATAAACAATACATAAATTGTTTTATAGTTTCTTCTATTTAATCCACTATAATGAGAGAGGGCTGCCATCTTGCAAGTTGTTCTTGTATGGCACTTCACCTGTCTTCACAGAAATTACTCGAAGTGACCATTTTCGGTTTGAACGCAAGCCTCTAAAAGTCTTATCATCGATCTTCTGATCCGTTCAAAATCGCCAGGTGTTGCTCGAATTCGCTGGCAACCCTTTTAAGTATACTACCGGAGTATATCAAAGTTTACAACTGCTGCGTTATAAACCAAAGACTTCAGTTATGTCCACAAAAATCCAGCGTTCGAAGCCACCTTATTGGCCTCCCATGATCATCCATTTATTAAGGAATGCTCATTTAAAAACAGTCTCCCTAGGCGACCACAATAAAACGAAACATCATCATGAATAAATAAAATACGACTCATAATTTCGGATTGGACATCTAATAATTCTTTCAAATTGTCTTTAACGAGGCTGTATACACCAGTTGATCGTTTGAAATAAAAGTGTTTTTATGATAGCGAGGTTAATTATGAATTGCTGAATGAGGAATCTGTCGAAAGGATTATTGGAAGGATTACTACAACTAAGGTTAGATAGATTAAATGTTTAAACCCTTTTTTGTTATCAATGTGTGCTAAACTCATTATTGAGGTTATGTCCATGTGTTTAGGTCCTGAGGATCTAATAGTTTAAATTGTTAAGAAGATTGCATTTCTAGCACTACTTCCAGCACTTCTAGGTCCCAGATTTGATATAACTATTTTCATAATAATTATTGATTATGAATAGTTGACTGAAGAACTTGATAAAAAGATTGGAAGGATTATTGTAATTTATAAGCAAGGTTAGATAGGTCAAATGCATATGGTAGATTTTTGTCATCAATGTGTACTAAATTCTTCATTAAGGTTGTGTCTACGTGTTAAGTTTCTAAATATCTACTAATTCTTTCAAACTGACCTTAAGAGCATAGTATTTGTTACACTACTTGGTCCTACATTTGAAGCAACAGTGTTTTCATGATAGCAAGGTTGCTTATTTATAATATGAATAAAAGTTTATCGAAAGAATTTGTACCATCGAAGGTTAGATAAGATATATGTTTATGAAATCTATATTTGTTACTTATGTTAAATTTATCGTTATGTGTACATGTTATGAAACAGCCTGTATACACCAGAAATAAAGAAGTAGCCTAGGCTTGATGTAACAGCCCTGAAGGAGTGTTCGCGAAAATGTTATCTTTCTGCGGAGTGAATGCGAATGGGTCAGCTGCTAGTAATGCGGGACCGAAATGTCGGCAGCGCACGCGCGTTCCTATTTCAACGTATATTAAAGAAACGGTATTTCATCCGGTTTACCATGAAGAAGGCTCGAGTCAACTGTTATCGAGAATCACCTAGTGCCGCAGGGTCCACTTACGAGTTACAACCGCACGGTACAAGAAAGAGAGACTCCCGTATCGATTGGAGTCGCGTGGCCGAAGCGTGGCTGTCGTGTTGTCCCTCTTCTTTCAACCACCTATACTTTCCTGCGGTTGGAATAAGAAGGTGAGACGAGGAACGAACATCCTCGTTACACGCGTTGAAGAGAGACGTTAGACCAGACGTCGTTGGAAAAGGACGAAGAAAGAGAGAAAGGGAGAGACGAGCCTTTCAGACACGCTTCGTTCGTGTGCCTGAAACGTCTGACGTGAGACCAGCTGCCTTTTGGCGTACCGTTTCCACCAAACGGAATCTCGTTTGGTTCACGACAATGCGATGATCGTCCTTCCTTTCGGAAAGTTTAAAGGGAACCAGACGCTGGGATAAGGGGTTGCTACTCTTGGTCATTCAAGAAACATATGATCGACAATGCATGCTGGATGCTTTCAGATATTTAAACGACCCACGGTCTCAAACACGGTATCGCATTTCGCGGGCTACTTCAATTAAACGCGCGGTTACGGTATGGGAGAGATACACTCGGGAATGTGGACTTTCGATGGGGATAAATATGTGAACTTGAACATTTCTTATTCGTGAGTTTCGGTGTTTTTACATTTTTTAATTTAAGTTTCGATATTCTGAAATTTTTACATTTTTCAAATTTTGTACGTTACAAATATTCGAATTTTTAATTTTTCACATTTCTGAATCTACGAATTTTCTGAATTTACGAAATATCTATATTATTCAATTTTTAATCTTCAAATTTCGGAATTTTCAAAGTGCAAATCAGTGTTCAAACACTCAAATTGCTAAACTTTCACATTTACGAATTTTGTAAGTGTCCAGATTCTCAAACTTTATATCTGCGAATTCTCGCGTTTCTGGATAATTAAATTTCTGTAATTATAAATTTTCAAGTTTCTAAATTTTCTAAATTTCAGCTTCAAATTCATATGGAATAAATACTATTATGGTACTTTCATTTCATCAAATAAAATCTTATTTCGAAATTCAAAATTTAATATATAATTATTACGTAAAAAAATAATTACTAGTTTAATATGTTTATTATCGTAGTCGTGTGCTGTTATTTAATTATTTAATTTTCCTGAAACATCCTTTTATTTCTATTGACATGGTGTTCTACTAAAATATCTCTATTTTTAAGTTCTAAAAAGATGATAAAATTATTCAGTTTAACAATTATAACAATTGTATAAACAATTGCAGTTTAATTATTACAAATATACATTTCAATTATATTTTTGTAATACACTTGTAATGTATTTGTTCTACTTCAATTATATTTTCAATAATATGTATGAAAATATATGTGTGCTTAATTTTTCCATCTTTTTATTATTAACAACTCTTGTTTATAAATTTTCTACGCATCGTTAAGATTCAATCCTTTGGCAAAGGGCGAAGAAATTGCGTTCTACTTTGACTTCACCCTTCTAAATATATCAAATATGAAAATACGTAGGGTACCCAAGGGCACGTATAATGACGCACAATAACAACCCCCTCGTTGCACATAATATCATTATTATTATTATTATACAACGCAATTGTGGGGTATTACGTAGTAACGAATTTCCACGTAATTTCTATTTTTATCTACCTTCTTTTAATGTAAAAATTTCACAAAACTTTTATTACTGATAAATTATTAAATACTTGTATTTATCTTTCTTATATTTCTATGAAGCTTTGCACCTCCCTTTATTACTGATATAAATAATATTTGTATAAAAATCATAAAAGAGAATTACGTTGTCCACTTATTTTATAACTTTTATTTTATACTAATTGAAAGTTTTATTTATTTTCTTATACCAATTCAAAGCAAGGGTACTAACAGTCGAATGAATTAAAATCAGATGCCTAATTTAAAATTGAGAATAAATTATAAAAAAAATATATATTGTACAAAATAATAACTCATAACAGAAATAAATTAATATTCACCATCTAGATAAAAATCAAAATATGTCTGAAAATAAATTCTATAACTCGAGATCAATTTGTCATGCATCATTTCTTCAGGATTTACTTAATTACCTACTAATTAAACAGGTGTGTCAGTATGTGAAAAGTATATTGCTCAATTAATTGCTCGACGCAAAAAGCACGGATCTTATATCAGAATTATAATTCTCTATCGTGTATAATGAAAAGATGGATAACACATAAAACCAGTCACCGACGATGGAACGTTTTATTAAATCGTTGTTTTTGTCCCGATTGAAAAACTGGCCCTACGTAAATTCAGAATACACGTAAACGAAATGTTCGACAAAATAAAAAAAAAAGTTTCATTTTATGCAACAGTCATTAACGGGTCCCCATCGTTTGCACTGATTTGAAGGCTGTTTATTCACCAACGACGTCGATAGTGAAATGCACTTTCGTACGTGGTGACTTGCAGGTACCTCGATGTTACGCAGGTGAGAGTGGCTTGCACCTGGATTCGCTGAAATTAACCGGTACTTCAGCGACAATCGAATCGACGCTTCATCGAAAACACAATTATTGTTTTCATTAAATAATTAATCGAACAATCACAGTGAAAGTTCATCAACAAACATTTGCATCGCCTCAAAATTTCCACTTACATTGTGTAACTCTCTTTACTATTCTTAAAGTAATATTGTACCCACATTTTAAAAATGTGAAAGAATATTATGTGGATTGTTATCTGCACTGTTTAATTAATTTTTAAACCTATTAATTACCTCGATGTCTTTAATTAATTTCTGGTTCAAAGAGGTTAATCGTGTATAAAAACTGCAGAAGAACAGCGCTGATTGAAGATCGTGGAGCAAGCAGTCGATTGCACGCTCCATATATAATGATCTCATTAACCTAATAACATAATCCTGTTCGGAGTTTGCGTGAAGAAGTCACGAACCGGCACGGGTGTAAAATTTCCAATTTTTCTTCGAACGACGTTTCTTAATTACGAAAACACTCGTTTCCTAGTGTCCCAGGGGGTTCACGGCTTCCTACTTCCTTTTGCTAGCCGGACAGATAGTCAGTTCCTGGTTTCCAATGAGCGGTTCTCTCTTATGGCTTGCTTCCAATATCCATGGAGCATAACATATGCGGGCAGATGGTTTCTGTTCCCTTCCAACTCCCCTCCATCCACGAGACCTGGCCACGTTCGATTTTAGTCCTTCCTTCCTTCTCTACCTCTCTTCCTCCCTTTTCGCTTGTCCTCTTTCAATCGTACGCTCAGCGACCCGATCCAAAAAAGCCCGAGGCACCCTCTACGTAGAGTGCTCTCGCCTGTTGCCCACCCCAAAAATATCCTGAGACTCATCCAACCACCCTGTGCACCCATCAGCCACGTGCACAGTGGTTCTCTCGTTCGGTGACAACCACTTGTGGAATTTTATTTTCTATGGAACATTAGGGTGGTAATTAAAATTCAACTTTTTTAACATAACTTGAACACCTTATTCTGATCTCTGTGATCAGAAATGGGACTCTTTGAAATTTTGTTATATTTTCCGAATGCTTATTAATATTTTTAATAATGCATTCATGTGACAGGTAAAAGAGTAGAATTAGCAGTAAGTTATCAGAAACAATGGAAGATAGTGTTTGCTGGTATTAATCGAGTAAATTTAACAAAAATAGTGTCATATGAAATTGACTTTATTAGTCTTATGATAGTTTTTGTGAAATGGATTTCTATAAACGTGAAGTGGCTAATTTACTTTGTAATAATTCATTTGTTAAATTTCTTTATGTTTGTTTCACAAATATTTAATTTTGTATATAAATATAAATTTCTATGTAAATTTGTTTCATTATATTAATTTGTTTCGTAATAATATTTCAATGATAAATGTGGTTTAATATTGTAATATGTCGAAAAGAAAATTGCATTCTTTACATTGAAAAGCGCAAAATTTGATTGAAAAATATTTAAAAAACATTATATTATTTATTCATAAGAATGAACACATTGACAGAGTGTCATGAAAAAATACAAAGAAAAATCTCTTAAATTCTTAATTTCCTAAATTTCTTTTTCTTAAAGAATTTTTTAAATTCGCAGATTTCCAAAGACCCAAATTTCGAAGCTTCTAATTCTCCAAATCCCAATATTTCTAGATTACAAAAGTTTAGAATAATATTTTAGAATTTTTTAGTGTCGAAATTTCTGAACAAGCTTTCATAATTTGAATTCATCAAATTTTTTAAATGATAAAATTCTCAAACTTTGAAATCTTTAGATTTCTATTTTTCTAAATCAAAAGATTCCCAAATTTCGTGTCTAAATATGTCCCCAAATTCTAAGGTCCCAAATCCCTAGATTCACAAATTTCTAGAATCACAAACCTTTAAATCCTATATTCCTGGAATCTTAAATAGATTCTCATACCCCCATATTCCTAAAACCCCAGATTCTTATATTTGCAAAACCTAAAGTAATTCCATGGTCTACAAACACCTATTTCCCCAAAATACCTATGTCCCAACATCCCTAGATCTCCAAATTTCTATCCCCTCAAATTCCTAGACTATCATTGCTATAGATTTCTACATCCAAGGATTCATATTGATAATCAAGTTTAATTCTTAATTGTGGAAAACGCTATTCTTTCAGTTTAATCTTATTGTTACATTGTTAAATAGTCTATACTATTAATATATTAAAAGATTCTGAAATCGTCCGAATAAAAAGTTGTGCCAAAATGAGAATCTTAAAATACAGTAAATGTTACACAATTTATACATCCCTTACCAAACATAAGTTAAGAAAATTCGTTCAACGTTTTTATATTTCAACCCTTCGTACAAAATCTGTGTTATTAATATCGCAAGTGAAATTTAATTTTCTCTCTACCTTGCATTTTAACGAAAAACTAGTATTAAACTTGATATAACAAATAATATAATATATCTAGGATTCGATCAAATTATCAAATGCGTTGACATTGTAAAGTTCTATTTAAATTTTCAAAAAGTCCAAAACACTAAAATGTCATTTTGCCAATTTTCTTACCGAATGCGAAAAGATACGATAACCTACCGGTAAAAAGAAATTGAACAGAATTGAAGTTCAGTTAACAACCTGTAACTCTAACTGTTACGGTCAGGAAATTTAAATTTCCAGCGGAGCAACAAATTCGTCGATGCCAAAAATCGATAAACTGCCTGTAAACGAGTTCCATTCTTTCCTTAGCGCTGCACGTTTACTTGCAGTCCCTCGTTGAAATCGTGCATTGCAATGTTAAAGCAACCTTGCACACGTGAGAGAAGCGCAGGAGGGTGAATTTTAGGGGTGGATTCAGCCCCGTGGCATGCGACGTTATTCTTTTGTGTCTTCGACCCCGTGCGTTCGCACCAGCGCTCCTTTCGTTCTCTCCCTCTCTCTCGGTTTTATCATTCCGTCTCTCTTTCGCTTTCGTTCCACTTCATATTTCTTTCTTTCCCCGCGTCTGTCCTCTTCTGTTTAGCACGCTCGTGCGTGAGGGGTGCCACGCAACCCTCCATTTATATATCTGAGCGAGTGCCTGCACATGCGTGTTCGCACGAGGCCAGTGGTTTTCAAGCAATTAACGGCCACTGTGATTTTTACATTTCTACCGTCACGCGATTGCTTAATGATGATACCGCACGATGAAATTTCATCGTTACTCTCGCGAACGGTGATCCACGTGATTGATAATACACCGCAGGTATACCATTGTTTACGGTTTCTGAAGTGCACCCTGTCATTTTGCCAGATGTAGCTGAGAACCATCTCTTTATGTTAATCGATTGTAACAGTTCTTTTATGCAGCGGCGAACTTTTTGATTGAGTCCACGTTACTCTTCCATCGGTTCAGGCCGAAGGAACAGAAAGTTACCCGGTAAACGTGGAACATCCCTTTTACGATCGCGATACGTGTACATAACGTGCAATAAAATTGAGGGTGAACGAATTTTCTGAAATATGACATACTTGTAAGGGGCGTTAACGTTAAAGCTATAAGCTGTAAATATATTTATATTTATACTATAACATAATATATTTATATAACTATAATATATTTATATAACGATAAAGCTGTAAACATTCACGTTAATTCTTTGTGTCGATAGAATATTAATATTAACCCCATAACCTATGATTTTTTCGATAGTTGCGTGAGTCAGAGCTAAGTAATCACTGTTGCAATACCAAAATGAACAAAAAAACTTGAAGTGTTAGACATATTTTCAATTTACCGATCTTTAATTGTACAAATTGTAAGTGGTATTGAACTAAAACTTAATCGTAAGGCTAATACGATTTATTTTTGTTATGTTTGAAGAGTGGTGTGCATCACAAGTGTGACTCAGTCATACGCGAAGGGGTTAATTCTTTATTTCGATAGAAAATTAATGTACACATTAATTCTTTGTCTTAGTAAAATGTTAATAATGTACACATTAATTTTTTATCTAAATAGAAACCTATATTTCTAGAGGAGCGCCTTAATAAATTTTGCAATTTAAAAAAGAAAACTTGTAAATGAATCGGATGATCCGTTTGATGGTTATAGTGTTAAAAGTAGAAACATTAGATACATAAATACGAAATGAAGTTTGCAATCTCAGCGTTATCTGTTGAGTGAAGTGAGTTACTTGGTTATCAATCACATAAATTGATTAATCAATTTAACTCTTAGAAAACGATTTAAAATTCAGTTTTTAACAGATATTCGGCAATCATGGGTTTAGAAGCATGCTATGGTAGATGTGACATATAATTTTTATACACCCTGTACATTTCTTATACGACCAGACTTCTTTTAAGATATGTAACAACAGTGTTATCAACAGAATTTTTGTGTAATTTTGTCGTACATGTTTTTACAACTTACAAGAATATATTTCTTAAAATTTATATATTTCTTAGAAAGATTATATTTCTATAAAAGATTATATTTCTTAAAAAACTTAAAGAGTCTGGAACAAAGTACAGAATTAATGCTTAGACGACATATGCTTTGGTGACTGTTTACAAGGTTACTTTTATCCATAGTTAAAGCGTCATAAAGGTGGAATAATATACATTGTTTATTATATTGGAAATAGTTGTTTAAATATATGTAAAAATATATAATTTCATACATAATATAATTTTATATACAATAAAAGTAAGTTGTTAATATATGTGTAAAAAAATTGTGGCAGTAATACGAATTGAAATGAATAGAAACTCACGATTACAACATTTACTCTGCTTTTTGCAAAAAGCAATTAATACACCATCTCAAAATATCTACCACTTTAGTAACATAATAATTGACATCGAAAAATAAAGAAGATAATAAATAAAAAAAAGTAAAAAGTAAAAAAGTAAAGAGTTCGTGCGACTCCCTTATTCCCTATAATTACCTAAATTAAGAGTACACAAGTGGTTATTTGAAAATTTTCCTTTGACCATCATTGTAAATATTTTATCACATTTATGAAGTATGCTACGGATTTTATTTTGACACAATTAACTGAGTATAACAATTTCTTCATAAAAATTGAAATCAAAGCGCGCTCGATTGAGAATCACTGAGTCAACGTATGAGATCAGTGCAGTTATGCCGGATCACGGTTCTCCTATTGGCATACGTTTCGACCATAAGTTTTGGTAGGGGCGACATATGCCACCTGAATGCCGAAAATCAGGGGAGCAGTCAGGTTTCTGGATCAAGTCGAAATTCGGGGATGCAAATTGAGATTAGCCCTTGCCGGTTCGCCCTGATATGCCTCCATACTGCGTGTGTATGCATTAGTCGCGTATGCATACCTAATTTATCATTTTATGCGCCGATACAACTCAAAAGGGTTTCTCGTTCCTCCTCTTATTTTCGTCCAGACTCGGTCGTTTGTTCAATAGACGAGCGTACATATGTACACGTATATATGGACGTATATACCGCATTACACGGTCTGTACTAGTGTGAGTAGAACGTGTACGAAATGATGTAGCTGATATACTTTTGTTAAGATAAGGCATTCTTCTTTCAAAGAGTAACGTACATTTCGTATCCTGCCATTTTTTATACCACAAAAGCAGTCCCACAGAAAATATTTGACAAAATTCGTGTAAAAACACTGACACACTAAATTAGATCCATAAAAATACTGGTAAGGTTTGATACATCGATTAACTGAATAATTGCATTATTGCCTTAAAAGTACAGTTAAAAGTTACAGTCCGATAAATTGAGTTTCGTATTTTTTGCACATAAAACAGTTTAAAACGTAAAACAGAATATTTACGTAAATACATGAAGTCTTTTTAACATAATTTGCTGTTTACACAGTACGAATTAGTATTTAAAGAATATTAACAGTAATTTTCAGTCGAAAGTATTAATAAAAGCAGAGAGAGTTTGTATACCGATGCAACGCATCGTATTTAGCATAAAATATTGTATCCACATTCTTAAACACTTTTCGCACCTGCGGTTTAAAAAAGTTTCCTGCCTTGTAAAGATCTAAATTGCAAAATTTACAAAACTTTCGTTCAAATTTGTAACACCCGCGGGAATTCCGAGAGGACGCAATTTTGGGGAATATCTGATTCAAGCGACGCGTATTTTTAATTTAATGTATTCATTCGAATAAAGATACAACGCATTTCACCAACATTTGTATCACTTTCTCGATAACTTGGTATTTTATGTAATGACACTCTTGTTACGTTCAAACGAGATTGCGAAGAAACATCGACCGGCACGACTGTAAATTACCATTTTATGTTACAGTGATATCTTTGTTGCAACCGATTTTGCATTTATCGAGCACGATGATTGAAGTTTTTTACGGCAACCGGCAGCTGGCTGCTGAAAACTGTGGCCGGCACAAATAAGGAAAGCAAAATTGATATCTGTAATCTTCTTTCTCAACATTCGTTTCTCGTAAGCTCGGTAGTCAGCCGAACTTGACAAATCGCCGTCGAAGAATATCGTCAGGCAACAAGCGGAAGTTGATTCAGCTACGCAAGCATCGTTCTTGCGGATTAAATCAAACGAAAGGGAGAAATCTCGACCTGACGGAATTTCCCTGATCCTTCATTCTGTACCCTTAATCTTAAGCTTAAATACACGCTTGGAAGTTTGTTTGGTAAATAAAGAAATCGATGATCTATCTGTATAACAGATAGTAACATATTCTATACGTAACATATTGGGTTGACCAAAAAGTTATATCATTTTTGTCGGTAGACGTTCATTTGATTTATGAGTCAACTTTATTTTTCTTCGAAATTTAGAAGCTCATGAAAGCTCGAAAACTGATTAATTTAAAAATTTCATAATATAATAATTTGAAAGTTTAGGAATTCGAAAACTTGAAATTTTTCAAAGTTGCACTCATATTCAAAGTAAAAATTTGAAAACTTGAAAACAGAAATAAAAAAATTATTAGATTTACGTTTGTAAGCGTACATTTTACCCGAGTATATACCTTCATGGACGTACAAAATCAGAAATCGAGTCTACCATAAGTCCTTGCGGTATCGATTGAACGCGATCGATAGATTTCCTACAAAACGGCGGAAAGAGCGGGAAAGGTAGTTGAAAATGGGCATCAGCCTCGATGAGGGTTCTTTTCCTTCGAAGGAATCTCTTTGAAGAGACGGATTCGAGACGGTCCCCGTGCTACGAAGGATGAACCGCTTCTTCCAGTAGCGTTCTCCTCTTTTTCTGTCACCCTGTCTTTTCTCTTGCACTCACGGCGTTTCATTCTCTACCCTCAACGGCTCGTGCAGGGTTTCTTTCACGGCGAAGTAGAAATCATCAGGTTCTTTTCTCCTCCGAGCCGTTTTTACCCCTCCCTCTTCGTTTTCTATCGTCCTCCTATCACCCCTCCCGCTCCGCTAGTTTGAAAGAGTATTCTTCCATGGGTTTTCATAGAAAAGCGTTGATCTATTCCGCCTCGTGTCAGATATGGAGATTTATTTCCACGATTGGCCGATGCTTTCGTTCGATCTTTTATTGTCCAGATTCGATCGTGTCATGCCGATACCTATTTCTTACGAAGGTTCTACTACCTTTCGTCGGAGTTTGACAGCGAACTTTCCTTTTTCTTTTTACAGAACTTGTGGAAGCTTTCTTTGATGTTCTTGCGTAGAGAAGTCTGCACGCTTAGAGACCTAGGTTGGTTGACTAACTTCTGATATATCTAACTTTTATAAACTATTCAGATTTTATTAATGATCCACCCCTTCTTCGCCCCGTTTTGTCGAAGTCGGACGATTACAGACTTGAAGTCTCTATACTCGCATGGTTCCTCGACAAAGTCTAGTCGAAACAACTAGTTATGCTATTAGCGCTTTTTCACCGTTCACACTCCTGCAGTGCTTTCCATCGCAACCATTTTCACGGCGGAAAGAAGCAATAGATTACGGCGATTATGCTAACTGAGTCTCTGTTCAACCCTTTGCAACTAACTTAAAAAAGAATTGAAGATTAAGCTGATAAAAGTAGGGTAAACGTACGGGAGACCAGGGCTAGTTGAATAATTTTTGACATATCTAATTTTTATAAATAAATTATTGAGATTTTCTTAACTTTTTGCGTATCAAAAGTTTACGCATTCATTTAGGTATACAGGTGTAATTTTTGAAATCATTTTAGTTCAGCTTATGTTGCAGTTTTTATTAAATTTGGATTAGTGAGATCGATATGTCAACAAATTCTGGTTGTAGGGTTAGTTGAATTACATGATGAGGTTAGTTGATTTCACAAACCTGATTTGATAAATGATGAGCATTTACTTTCTAGTATTAAGGAAAAACGATGTTAATAAATATTGAACAATTATTTACAAATGCATATGTATTGTAAGCTTATACTTATGTCCTTATGTGAGTTACAGTTGACAGATGAATAATACAATATCTTAGAGATAATGCATTTCTTATGGATGCATTACGTATAAGTTGTTCATTGGATTCGATTCTCATGACGAACACTATTACTACTCGTTGTAAGCATTGTTTTGAGGACGAAGAATCTTTCCTGGATGATGCTGATAATACAGAACATTTTTTAATATTTAACATAGTATTCTAACATAAACTGTTGTCATATTTTAATACTATATGTAACATAATAGTTCCACATAATATTTTCTCCTAATATTATTTGATAATATCACATATCAAGATTTTTAACATAACATTTAATATAGTATTTTAACAAAATTGTTTAACATACTTATTTAATATTATTATTGAACATACTATTTTAACGTTACATTTACGAAGTCTGTTTTCTAAATTCTCTACATAAAAATTTCCTTTATTATTAAAAAAGTATTGCAACTTCCTTGTCATTTTAAATTGTCAGTTTGAAAATTTGAAAATTACGTCTAAGATAGGGTAAAAAGAATAAATAAAAATTCAAATGTCAGGAATTTCAAAAGAGACAAGGTTGTCCTGTAATTAATATTCCTTTCTCTTGAATGTAGGTTGTACCTATCCCGAAACGTACAAAAGAAATAACATACTGAATGAAAGATAGATGTAATAAATAAGTCGCGTTGTCGTTATTATTTCGGTGATAGCATCGACATGGTGTTCGGTTCAAGCAGACCGCAGACCCGTTTCCCCATATCCACGAACAAAACCGTGAATTATGTATGCATACGCACGCACGAACGGTCGCTCGCATATAATTATTTAATATTAACATTAATTCAATCATAATCACATATATCTGCACTGCCACGTTTTCGAATTACATTTTAATACATGATTGTTGGGAATATACATATGAAATACAACACTGTATCACATTTATAACTGATGTTCAATATTCGAAGCATTATATGATACATTATACGACAAGTATTGCATGTGGTACAACTAACACATAACATAATGTAAAGGTGAAGTAACATTTTATAATAAAACGGACTCAACATCTGTTTGATAAATATGGAACCAGGCTATTAAATAAATAATTAGGTTATTAATTTCACTGAAAATGAAGTAGTATTTGTCATTTAATTTGCAATTTAATGTATTTAAGTAGGAATTAAGTTGGGATCGTTAATTGCAAGGTTTTGTAATTACAAATTGCAATTTCAGTTTTAATTATAACATATGTAAAAGAATATTGTATTAAGTGTTCATTTGTCAAAATAAATGGAACTTTGCAGATTTCAGAATAAATTATTATTAATTTAGGGCATTTTATTAACAATTAAGTTTCGTGAGTTAATTAGAACTTCTTATGATTAAAAGAACTCCTCGATTTACCAATCTTCAAATTACCAAATTTCCCAAATTTTAAATTATCATATTATTAAATTATTAAATTATCAAATTATCAAATTAATGAATTATGCAAACCTTATCAAGTAATTCCATAACCGTTAAACTTCTAAATTTCCAAATTTTCAAGTTTCCTGATTTCCCAATTTTCAGATCCTCCAATTTCCAAATTACTAAACTTTCAAATTGTCAAATATTCAAATAATTCACAAATTTCCAAATTTCTATAATTCCCATACTTTTAAAGTTTCAGATGTGCAAAATTTCTTAACTTTCCCGTGTGTCAAATCTCTAAATTTCCAAATATCAAAATTCTCAAATTGAATTCCCAAATTTCCAAATTTTCATTTATTAAAATTTTCAGGTCCCACATATGAAATCACATACTAGGATTTTCAGATCCCACATGTGAAATCCCATACTAGAATTTTCAGATCACACATGTGAAATCACGTACTAGAATTTTCAGATCACACATGTGAAATCACGTACTAGAATTTTCAGATCCCACATATGAAATCACATACTAGGATTTTCAGATCGTACATGTGAAATCATGTACTAGAATTTTCAGATCACACATGTGAAATCACATACTAGGATTTCCAGATCCCACATATGAAATCACATACTAGGATTTTCAGATCCCACATGTGAAATCCCATACTAGAATTTTCAGATCACACATGTGAAATCACGTACTAGAATTTTCAGATCACACATGTGAAATCACGTTCTAGAATTTTCAGATCCCACATATGAAATCACATACTAGGATTTTCAGATCCTACATGTGAAATCACGTACTAGAATTTTCAGATCACACATGTGAAATCACGTACTAGAATTTTCAGATCCCACATATGAAATCACATACTAGGATTTTCAGATCGTACATCTGAAATCATGTACTAGAATTTTCAGATCACACATGTGAAATCACATACTAGGATTTCCAGATCCCACATATGAAATCACATACTAGGATTTTCAGATCCCACATGTGAAATCCCATACTAGAATTTTCAGATCACACATGTGAAATCACGTACTAGAATTTTCAGATCACACATGTGAAATCACGTTCTAGAATTTTCAGATCCCACATATGAAATCACATACTAGGATTTTCAGATCCTACATGTGAAATCATGTACTAGAATTTTCAGATCACACATGTGAAATCACATACTAGGATTTCCAGATCCCACATATGAAATCACATGCTAGAATTTTCAGATCACACATGTGAAATCACGTACTAGAATTTTCAGATTCCACATATGAAATCATGTACTAGAATTTTCAGATCCCACATGTGAAATCACATCTTTCAGATCCCACATCTGAATTCAGGTGCTAAAATTTTTAGATCCCACATCTGAAATCATATACTAAAATTCTCAGATCTCACAGCCATGACCACGTTTGACTGAAAACAAATGAAGTGAAATTTCCATTACATAATTATTCGCATAAAATAAATAGAATCGAGTAAGACCATGAACTTTTGGGCATTCGACACTTATAATTGCTGGAGTCTCTCAGCTTGATGACTGTTTCCGAGTTTTTCTATGACGCTAATTTTCTGCTAGCGTGCCTCCACACATCGTGTACGCGTATTTCGAGTAAACGTGGCACGCGCCGGAATACGTGGAAGTCGTGGTATCGTGGGATAAGCTGGAGAGAAGTTGCAGTACAAGAAGCGGTCAGAAGGCAGAGGGAAGAGGGCGGAGGGGGTTGAAAGAGAGGGGAAGACAGGTGCATCGCACCGCCAATTATATTTCGGAAGGGAAAAACGAGCAGTGCATAAAAACATGAAAAAAGTCCGCGCGCGCGCACGAGCGGCCGAGAGTGGGAAAACGAGAGACGCCGAAAGAAGTGAATTAAATGAAGAAAAATAAGTACACCCGTTTCTGTTTTTGTACGATAAACATGCTCCCGTAAAAATTGTACCCAGCTTCGAAAACCGTAAACACTTGTAATCTCAGATAAGCCATAATTCAGTATGATAATCCACGTGAAAATATTCTATCTTTAATTTAAAGCTAATTTCAGGATATAGCATTTTCCAGAACGCAAAGATTATTCAAATTCAATGGGAAAGTAAAGTAAAAGAAATTTTGAAGACAACGTTGGAAACATAGATTACTGTTGGTAAAATGTTTTGTAACTATTGGGTTACTCAGGAAGTGGATTTGAAATTAGAAATCTTTCAAATGTATTGCAAAATACCACTTATGGTTTGTCAATTTGGAATAAAAAATGTTATAAGCATAACTATGCAAATTTTAATATAAAATGACAAGAGCCAGTTTTAGAAAACTTAGTTCCTATTATGCATTTTGTCAATTTGAAATTTAATTTTTAATGAAAATAATTGGACAAATTCTTCACTAACGTGTTCAACATAAAATGGCTGATTGTCAATTTCAATGGTCGACTTCAAAGCACTTATTACTTCCTTGAAAATATCTTAAAAATTACCTTAGAAACAAAGCTTTGAATCAATAAACCGTTTTTCGAATAGAATTCTCTTTTAACTTGCGAACACAAATTTTGAAGCATCCTGTATATTACAATAACATAGACACAAATTTACAAAAAAGTGTAAACAATTTACAGTTTGATCAACCAACTATTCCAGTTACAAACTTATTAAATTAAATAGGTAAAAGGAAGTGTGAAGTTTAATGCAAATAACTGTACAAATTGTTCATTAACATTTTCAACATAATATGGTTGATTGTCAGTAACAATGATCGACTTCCAAGAATTTATTTTCTAGTACTCCCTGGAAAATATCTCAAAAACGAAGCTATGCATAAAAAAATATTCTTCAAGTAGAATGATCCTCTCTAGCATGACAACGTAAATTTTGAAACGTCCTATATATTATAAACGGAGATTTACAGAAATGTACAAAACAGCTTAACACTTTGATTGTCACATCCCCCATATGTGGGTGACGCTTAAATTTGCATATGAATCATATACTGTTAAAAATTGTTTACTTACCTCATTGGAAATATTCATATTAACTACTTAGAACTATAAATAATAAATGTTATAAAACATTGTGAAAATATTCGGTAAAATTTGTTAAAAATAAAAATACTGCATAAACAACTTTTCAGCTGCTTCAGTGGCAGTGAACGTGTTTGATCGATAAAATATTTCGAAGTGTTTCAGTCGAAACCTTGTTACGTACAAAACAGGTAGCGGAGAATATGCAAAGTACAAGGTATGAAATATAATAGGATAGAATCGAATGCATAGTGCAGCAATGACGAAATACGACAAGGTGAAATTTTTGCGTCGGATATAAGTAAATTTCACTCCGTTAAACAGCACAAAGTAGAAAGTATACATAAGAACGTTGAACACTTGTAGCATGATCAAGCCGACAAGCCATAAAGAGAAACGTAGCAAGAATAAATGAACCAAATTATTAATGTACTTTGGCAAATTCACTTGCGCCGCTAGCAAAACCCGTAATCGTTTCGACCGTTAAGCGTGCCTTTCGTCTGACGACATAAATTTTCATTAAAACGGTGTCCTTGTAATGTGAATTTGAGCAGTCGAAGCCAGGCAAGAAATCGAATTTACCCAGCTTACTCCCTCTTCGTTCTGTGCCTCGCAAAAGCGTTGCGAAAGCGTTGATAAAAAGAAGACGAACGAGTAAAAAGATCCAATATATACGTCAGAAGGAAAAAAAAGTTAATAAGCAATGGCACGCGCCCTGCTTCTCTTTCCCTTCTCTTAACCGTTCGACTCCCCACTTTGTGATATTCCACTTTCTTCCTTGCTCGCTTCTTTCTTTGCCACAGGTATCTTCTGTAATTAATCCAATTGAATGTTTTCTGCTTTTCTTCAGAAATAATATTACGTACGCCATATTTTTCAGTTATAGTTTCACGTGGTAAATGTTTTGCTGATGTTGAATCTCGGTAAGGAATGTGGTTTAACCCTTATCCAGAATATTTTAGGAAAATAGAAATTGGAGGATGTAAACAGCTGGGTGTGTAGTAGGGTGAAGCTAATTTGGAGATATAAGGTATTTGGGGAAATAGATGTTCGAGGACCATTGGAGTTTGGTATTTTCAGATTTGAAGATATAGGAATATGGGAATCTTGGGATTTCGGGTTCTAGACACTTGGGACATAGGAATTTATAGATCTAGGGATGGGGACCAAGGAATTTGGGGACCATGGAATTTGGGTATTTTCAAGTTTGAGAATATACGTATACGGAAATATAGGGATTTGGGGATGTAAGTACATGGTAATCTAGAGATTTTTGGACATACGTATATGGTAATCGAGGGATTTAGTGATATAGGTATACGGGAATCTTGGGATTTCGGGTTCTAGACACTTGGGACATAGGAATTTATGGATCTAGGGATGGGGACCAAGGTATTTGGGGACCATGGAATTTGAGTATTTTCAAGTTTGAGAATATACGTATACAGGAATATAGGGATTTGGGGATGTAGGTATATGGAAATCTAGGGATTGTAGGACATACGTATATGGTAATCGAGGGCTTTGGTGATATAGGTATACGGGAATCTTGGGATTTCGGGTTCTAGACACTTGGGACATGGATCTAGGAGTTGGTGACTAAGGAATTTAGGGACGTAGGTATTTGTGGACCATGCAATTTGGGTATTTTCAAATTTGAGAATATAGGTATATGATCGAGGGATTTGGGGATATAAGTGTACGGAAATCTAGGAACTTGGAGATCTTGATATTTGGGAAATACGAATTTGAGGATCTAGGTATTCGGAGAGCATGCAATTTGAGTATTTTAAAGCTTGTAAATATATTACTGTGTTTGCAGGTTGACGAACATTTTATCTTCTATTAACCCCTTCGCTTACAACATCAAGTCAAACTTGTGATGCACGTTACAGTTCAAATGTGAAACCTAGATCGTATTTATATACAGGTCGAACTTTGAGTTCGATACCAATTGTAATTTGTATAATTGAAGATCGCTAAATCCAAAATATGCCTAATATCAACATTCCTTATTTACCTTAACAATAATAACTAGGTAGCCTTAATGCAGCTGCCGAAAAACTTGTAGGTTAAGAGGTTAAACAAACTACTTTAAATTATAAAATACGAAATGAATAACTAGTACCGATCATTGCTTTCTTTCCGCTTATTTCAGCCTCACACCATAAAGCAAACATGTTTCATCTATAGATTAAAGCGTCACGTCTGAAAAATGTTTAACAAGCTCGGCAATATGTCGTGAAATAAAACTGGTTCTCCATATTTAGATTACTTCCTGTACTCCCGAATAACGCTGAGTATATTACTTCTTTTCCCACAGATCGTTGAAATATCGCACTGTACATCGGTTTATGGTGGACAATTTTCATCCGAAGGTTGTAATCATTCGTAGCAGTGTCATCGGGGATCGTTTCTTTCGGGTGCCATTAATTACGGCGAGATTCGGAAGTGGTTGGCACGAGAACGATGGAGCAACGAGAACGATCATCGAGGAAGAAAGAAATCGACAGTGGAACGAGAGGGAAAGAGGAGACAGAGGTTTGAGGAGGCCGACGGTTTTCATGAAGAGGTCGTGCACCTGCTGTTCGCACGCCACCATGTCCGTCGTTCTTCATCCCTCCTTCTCCCTTGTCTTACCCTTCGTCTTTCTCTGCTCTTGGCCCAGTGCACGTGCTACCGTAGCCACTTTCGTCCATCCTTTTCTTACCTGTGCACGAGAAAAACCACCGACGATCTCGATTAATCTACGATGTCGTGTCGTTTAAGACAATAAACGAGTGGAACGACACGCGGCATAGAAACGCTTTCATGTTGCTACTCCGCTCAACTTCCACTTCTTTCGGTGATGTTTAATTCACCTTAATTGACTCCTCGAACCATTAGTTCTTCGTGTTTGAGTCGTTCTTTTATATCATTTTCTCGTGATACCGAAAGACAGCTTCTTAATTTAACACCGGTGCTAAATACATCGGTGTAAAACGAAGTATCTCGCTCTAAACGATTGGTGAACATGGTGTTGAACGGATATTAAGGGGTAGGGTTTTTCAACTGATCATATTTAGAATTTGAGTATTTGTGTGTCGATATCTATTTATTTATGATTTGGTAGCATTGATAGTATTAAGTTTGATAAATAGCTAGATATGTTAATTGTATTAATTAAGTATAAAAGGGTGTATGATCGTGCGTCGATACATCGTACATATCTATTTATTTATGATTTGGTAGCACTGTTAATATTAAGTTTGATAAATAGCTAGATATGTTAATTGTATTAATTAAGTATAAAAGGGTGTATAATCGTGCGTCGATACATCGTACATATCTATTTATTTATGATTTGGTAGCACTGTTAATATTAAGTTTGATAAATAGCTAGATATGTTAATTGTATTAATTAAGTATAAAAGGGTGTATAATCGTGCGTCGATACATCGTACATATCTATTTATTTATGATTTGGTACCACTGGTAGTATTAACTTTGATAAATATCTAGATATGTTAATTGTATTAATTAAGTATAAAAGGGTGTATAAAATGACATATAAAATAATATATAAGAGGATGTATAGAAATAAGTATAAAAGAATGTTTGAATACATATGATGAAATAATTTATGACACTCTATAGGAATAAAATAGGCGAGGATAGATTAAAAATTTTAATACTAAAATGAATTTTTAAAAATTTAGCAGCTATACATATGGTAACAAAAAAGATTTCAGAATTTTTCATTGCTCCTATAATAATTAAACTGTTAACTTATAATTGATGATTGAATATCTATTAATTTGGAATTAAATGATAATTGTTAATTGAATAGTTTTATAATTGTACAAAATTATACAGTTATATAAAATTTAAATCGTAACGTTGAATTAACACTATTGTTAATTCCTCCTTATTTCTTTATTGTTCTTGTAATTTATTTTCTAATTGTCAATTTTTCATAATATTTTTATTATTTCTTTATTAATTTTTCATTGTTATTTCCTCACTATTTTTCTATTTTTCTCAATTATTTATGTCTTGTTACATTTCGTATTTTGTTATTTTGTTTATTTCTTAATACATTCAATGAAAGTATTTAAAAAAACAAAAAATATTTACCTTAAAAAATTTAAAAATTATTTAACAAACGTGCAATATTAAATGAGACCTCGATCATTGCACTCTATATTTTGTAAAGTGAATAAATCTTGGAAAACTGATTTTTGCCCAATATTAAGTGCGCTTAATGCTAATTTCAAGTGGTAAAAGATAGCTTTTTTAAGTAGTTTTGATAACTGGGCGTCGAGTCACAAAATATTGGGTCGTTGTTCCACATGTCTGTCAATTACAGGAATATCAGGCTGTATTTTGTACTTACAAGCCCCTTAAGGTTCAATGATTGTTATTACGGCACAGGTAAGTTCGTGTTTTCGTGGCTTGCATGACCGCCTGAGATTTCATCGTGATCTTAATATCGATGACTTAATTCCAACATTTCGCGCCGTGTAATATCGTAACGCTGATATATTTTCAAAATAATGAGAGATCAAAGGCGTGACGAATTGTCATCGTCGATTTCAATCTTTCGATATCGGATCCATAAAATGAAGTATCGGTACCCTTCACTGAAAATCTGGACTACACAAATTTTCAAAGAACTTTTGCTTGCTGAGTGAAAAAATCGATTCTTTTTAGAGAAAATACTTATAGACTTTACTAGTTAACTTATGTACTTAACTAGTTTATTTATATATCTTACTGTTACTATAAAAAAATTCGGGAATTATTTATTCGGTTAGTTACAAATTTTTACTATATAAAAAGTAAACTTTCTTTTGTAGTTGAAACTATAGATATTGTGAGTAACACTTGATTATTATTTCTCTTGTGAAAGAAAATGTGAAAACGTTCTGTTATGAAAAATTCGTCGAGTTGCAAAGATCATTAGCAAGTATTTTAATTTTGATATGATAAAATTTGATTTTATAAAAAGTGTTTAGTCTGAACTCCAAATTTTCAATTAACAATTAACAATTTCCAAAGTTTTATTTCTTTTTCTTTCTAACTTCTTAATTCCTCAAATTTCTGATTTTCAAATTTCTAAATTTTTAAATTTTACAATTTCTAATTTCCTAATTTCCCAATTCTTAAATATGTCCAAAAACCTAAGCTCATAATTTCCAATACTCGAATTCTCAAAATTTGAAATTACCAAATTATCTTTCTTAATTTCCAAATCCTCCAATTTTTAAATTTTTAATTTAATTGATTTTCAAATTCTTAAACTTTCTCAGCTCTAAATCCACAAATTTCCATCTTTCCAAATTTCTTAATCTTTAAATCCTTACATCCTCCAAAATTTTGAAGTCCCTAAATCCCTAAAAACGTATATTCCCAAATTTCCAAAATTCCAAGTTTCAGTTTTCAAATCTCTGAATTGGTGACTTCTTAAATCTTGCAAATTTTTAAATGCTCCAATTCTAATATTCTCAATTTCCCAAATTTCCAATGTTATAAATTTGCTATCTCCAATATTTCTAAAATTACAACTTTGAAATCTATGAAGTCACTACCTTAAAAATATTTTAAATTATAACTTTGAAATCTATAAATCAGCTACCTTCAAAATTTCAAAATTTGTAATTCTATCAACATGAAAATACTCCAATTGGGAAGCAACGACTGGTTCTTTAAAATTTCTAAAATTATAAATTTAAAATCTATAAAATCGCTACGTTCAAAATTTTCTAAATTGTAACTTTGAAATCTATAAATCTGCTATCCTCAAAATTTCAAAATTTACAATCCTATCAATTTGAAAATACTCCAATTGGGAAGCAACGACTGGTTCTTTTTTCTCTCCACCCACGTTGTTCCCAGAGAAATCAAACTTTCCGAACATGCATAGTGACATTGGTAGCAATATGACCTACACTTGCGAAAGCTCCTTAATATCTGACAAGGACACACGGATTGATTTTCTCGTCGGTTAATCGACTGCCTGACCGTCGAGACATTACGAGTAAAAGCGAGGAGAAAAAGGAAGGCATCGTTTGTTGGCCAGTCGAAAGTAATTAAAAAAGATAAAATTGGAGGATTACTTTCGTGGTTTCCGTCTTTATCTCGATGGTGTGCCAATCCATCGCTGTACCCAAAGTACGCCGCATACGCGTATGTGCATATACAGGGTGATCAGTAACTGGTGGTACATCAAAGGGGATGATTTTATACAACAAAAAAGTCAGCCAAAAGTATCAAACAAAACTTTATCTTATGACTTGATGTTCAAGAAAATTGAGCTCGAAAAAAACAGAGTACTTATGGCAAGAAAGATAACAATTTCTATTCGTCAATTAACCCCTTAACTTATGAGTTTTTCGGTAGTTGCCAGAGCTGATTTCTGCAACGTTAAGACAAATAAGAAAAGCTGAAATCACAAGTACAAGTATATTTTGGAGAACCTTGATTATGTAAATTATAATTAAACTCCAACCTCAGTCAGACTGCAAATACGATTTGGGTTTGTTGTATCTGAACTATAATGTGCATCACGAGTCTGATATAAGTCAAAGGGTCAAACGTTATATTGATGCATGCAATTATTATTAGTCCTTTATCAAACGTAAATTTCGAGAAATGAACAGTTGAAAAATTCGGGAGAACATTTGGAAGCTAGAAAATTTGTGAATGCAGAAATTTAGTAATTTGGTAGTTTCAGAAGTTGTCAAATTGACAGCAAGAAAATTCGAAATAATTCGCAATCTCGTGACTTGGAAATTGATCTATATTCTCTTGGTCGGTGTTTTTCGTTAATAATTAAAAAACGAAGGGTTAAAACCCATTTTGGAAAGGAAAAAGTTCAGAGTCAGCAACCCCTTTCCGGGAGTCACACCAGTTGTAAGACACCCTGTATACGAAATTAAGTATAAGTATGAATGTAGAAATTGGAATATCAGGAGATTTAGGAATAGAGAGATTTTCAAATCAACCCCTTAGGATTCTAGCACCAATTACTGGGCACCCTGTATAGAAGCGAGTGCTGGCAGAGAAAACGTATAGCGGTTTCGCCGTGGCTCATTAGCTCGGTATCGCGGTTGGCGCGAGCGAGTGTTGCCTTCGGCCTGGCACCTTGCCTTCGCGATAGACAGGTGCGTCTTGTAATTTTGTCCTTTTCTCACGTGTCACGTGTGGAAGTCGGCCATCCTTGTCCGCAGGACCGATAACGAAAACGAGGGGGAACCGGGAGGGACGTTCGAACGAGGGAGAGGTCCGAGGCACGTGGCACCGAAATAATCGTTTGAATTGCTTTTGCGACCTGCACGATATGCAGATGCCTCGGGGAATTGCGGCGATCCCGAGAAATCGTTGAAATTACATTGCTCACTCAATTTCCTTTAAACTATGTACTGTTAACCTGTACTTCTAAGCGCTGGTTTCTTATTTTAGAGGTTAGAACGTGTTTTTTGAGGTTAGGAAAGGAAATGATTTAATTTTTTTAATGTTATCGCGTTTCACTCCCTTTGAATCTGTAACGATTGAATAATGAAACTTGTATGTATCGTTAGCGTGTACTTCTAAGCATTAGTTCCTTACTTTAGAGGTTAGAATGATTTTTTGAGGTTAGGAAAAGAAATGATCTAATTCTTTTTGTGTAACTGCGTTTTACTAACTTTGAATCTGTAAAGATTGTATAATGAAACTTGTAGGTTCTATTAACCCTTAACGATCACACTGGGGTATGAAATAACCCGAGCCAATTTAGCTTCAATTTTAGTCACTATATCTCAATTTTAGTCTGAATAAATATCTTTTTTGAAACCCCGGTATTTTTAATATTTTTTCTCTCAAATCGTTATATCTCCAGAGTGTTCAGCTAAAAATTTAGTTCTGTATATTAAAATCGAATAAAATTTTGAATTTTTTTGTGAAAATCGTCATTTTTTTTAATTTTTTCACATTTCTGAATGTTTGTTCATAAATTTACTGAAATCAGATGTGAAATATGTTAAAATGACTTTCAAAGATTATTTATAATTTTTTTCGAAGTTAAATAATGTGTAGCTTCTTTGTACGAAACATTTGTAGTGACTGGGGTCTTAAATGTCCAATGTGCCAGGTGTTATTCTGATGAAGTGTGACCGTTGAGGGTTAAACTAACTACCAGTGTTCACCGAATGGTATGTACTTAATAATTGAAACGTGAAAATTATTTGGCTAAATTTGTACTAATTTATGTTATTATGTGTCTGACCATATAGGTCTACTTTCACTGTGGCACTCGATGTGTTAACATTTGAAAATTTGGAATTTGGACAATTTAAGTTGGGAATTACAATAGCTGGAAATTTGAAAATTTGCAAAAGTGAAAATTGAGGAAGTTGGATAATGTGAAAGTAGGAATGTGGAATTTGGAAGTTTTGAAATTTAGAAAAATAAACATTTGCGACTTTGAAGATTGGGGTAATCGAAAATTAGGAAATTAGGAAATAATGAAACTAGGAAATTAGGAAGCAAGGATATTTTAAAATTAGAAAACAGGGACATTAGAAAATTAGAAAACTAGGACACTAGGAAATTAGGACATTAGGACATTAGGAAATTATGAGGTTAGAAGACTAGGAGATTAGGAGCTTAGAAAATTAGAAGATTAGGAGATTAGTAAATTACGAAATCAGGAAATCGGCAAACTTGAAAATTAAAAATTTAGAAATTTAGAAATTTAGAAGTTTAGAAATTCAGGAGTTTAAAAATTCAAAAATCTAGAAATTCAGAAATTTAGAAATTTAGAAATCTAAAAATACAAAAATGTTTGTATCTACGAATTCCCAAACTCAGAAACTACCACATTCAGAAATGTACAACACCCCAAATTTCTAAACTTTCAAATTTAGAAATTCTGAAAATCATGAGCTATAAAATTTAAGAATTTTCAAACTCTCGCATCTACAAATTTTCTTTTTTCAAATATTAGAATCCTAGAAATTTTCAAAATTGCAAATTTTCAAACCAAGAAATTTTTACAACGATAAAGTCTCAAATTTCAGAAATTTTAGAAACTCCAAGTTTACAAATTTGCTAGCTTTCCAATTTTCAAATCAAATTACAAATTTTCGAATCACAATTTTCAAATATAAAAATATTAAAAATCACAAATTATCGAATTTCCGAAATCAGTATTTCTTCAATTAAAAAATCTTGAAATTAAGAAATTTTCATATTGTTGTATTCGTCAATTTCTAATCACTGCATAAGAAGATCTCTTTCTACATCGCCAGTTGCCATAACCTATCTTCAGCAATATAACGAGAGTCAACCGTACTGATGAACTGTCCATCATTAATCTATCTCAGTGTTAGCAATAACATAAAAAATAATACCAACTTTTACCCTAGAATCTACAAATACTCAAAACAATTCTAATTATCATTGCGTTTAATTAACTCAAGATACTCAATTAACCTCACATTACAGTTACTGCAGCACTTATTGCAGCATTAAAGTGCATTGCAGCACTTTCATCAATACCACAGCTTTTCACAAAAAATTTCAAAGCAATATTAACCTGTTATCTTCAATAATCATCACATTATTAATAATCCTATGAAAAATTGGGATTTTACACGTTATACTTAGCAATGTATTCGTGTGTCATTTATAATTCGTACGATTATAGATCATGAAACCGTCGCATAATAATTGAAGAAATGTTAATATGGTTCGCAGTAATTTCACGCGATCGTAATAAATTTTGTTTCATGTAAAAACTGGTTCAGACAACATTTGTGTTGAACTTGTAGAAAGTTACAGCGCCTGAATGAAGACAGCACGGAAATGCATCTGAGAAACCGATATTCCAATCTCATAGGCGGTGCAAGCAATTCTTCTCAAACAAACCTCTCAAATAAAGAAAGTGTAACTATATTTGCTAAATATTAGTTTTCCTTAAAATTACATTGATTAATTATGTTTAATAATGTTTTTAATTATTCATATTTAAATGGTTTTACATTTTACTTTTTATTTTAAACTACAGTAAGTACTGAATGAGTATGTAGTGAATGTAACAAAATGAACATTGTTAAAAATACAATAACTTTTGAAAATTGCACTGAAAACTTGGAAAATTAGTTTCCGATATGATATGTTATTATATGTAAATAATTTTATTGAAATAAATGAAAAATTGCGTTTAATTTCTTTACCTTTTGTAAAATAATGCATGAAGCTTTTCTATGTTTAGAGTAATCTTATGATAATTGAAAATTAATTCAGAGTAATAATTTTATAATACATGAAAATCATCCTTTGTGTTATGACAAATTTTGATGTAGAATAAACAAATAATTTAACAGAAAATATAGCATTCTATTTTTTACAAAGGTTCTTATTTATTGTGGTGATTTTCTCTGACACAAAAGGTACACCATAACAAAATTAAATAATAATTTCATTTTTAAAAATACTGTTGTTTGTGATGATTTACTTTCTCCACTTCTTGAAAAGTTATTTTATCATTTTAAATAATTTTACTGATCACATTTTTTATTTAAAAATTGTGTTCCTCCCATTTTTTGTATATAAATATTATTTTTTAAACTTTTTATTTAAGCATTTTATTCTTGAAACATGTTTTTGTGCAAATTTTATAAATTTATAAATTGTAAATTGCAAATTATAAATTATAAATAACAAATTATAAATTTATATTTATATTTATTTATATACAACTCCTAATTTTTTCAAATTTTAATTTATAATTTTGATTTTAATTTTAATTTCATTTAATTCTACTTTATTTTGTATTTCAGTTTTAATTTAACTTCAATTTATAATTTAAGAAAGCAAGCTTATTGTTTTCTAAATTTATACCTAACTTAAAAGCTGTAATGTAATATTTATGCTTTCACCTCTTGGTATATAGCATAAATATGTTTTTTTAAATAAATATAGAACTGAATAGAGTTCAAAAAAGGGTGAAAATATCAGTTTTTCATCTACACTCGATTATGGCAAAAAATCGTTCAATTCACACTAGAACCAACCAATAAAAATGGCTGCCTTCAAATATCACATTTATATTACAAAATTTTGTTGGTATACATTTTTTGACATGTCTGTCAAATTTGAAATAAAAAATAGTTATACATATTAGTTGATGCTTCAGTTATTTATTTTTTCACTTTATTTTAAATTTGAAATTAAACATGCATTTAACAGTAGTAGTGTTAATAACCTAATGCAATGTCTACAGTTTAGGCTCTACACTCTATACATTAAAACACACTAACACACTAGAACATATGCTAATGTTAAAATAGTGAACTCAGCAAACAATCGAGCCACAAAAACTGACCACAAAAGTGGTGGTTGGTTGAAGCCCCCGAAGACGAATTCGTTGTCAAATTGTCTAACAGCGGGATATTATTATCAAGATGGTGTTGGTAGAACCTTATTGGCTGGGTCTACACTCATCTTTCCTCGGCGTACATACTAAAAGTGTGTTCGATTTATCGCTGGAAAGGATCTTCGCTATGTTCATACGCTTCCTACCAGAGGAAGGCGCTATTTGAAGGTTGCCACTGAATGAAAAGGAAAATTTGTCTTCCACGCTGTTCTTCCATTGTTTTCTATGATTAATTCCTGACGTTCAACCTGTAACGAGACACTTGTACACTTTATACTTGTTTTCGACGATGTATCGATTAATCTACTTTGAAGTTTATTCTAGATTCCTCGGCAGCTTCGAGATCATCGAATTGCAAGCTGATGGTAAGTTCTCATGTAATATAAATTCAAAATGTGGTACAATGTAAATACAGTTTCAAGATCTGATACAATAAATAATACTATACTCTGATAATATAAACGAATCATGTTATAGATGATATAGTTTCATAAGTAAATTGAAGATATCATACGTAACAACCAAATACAAACTCGCATTAATAATTACTGTGAAGTATGAAGCTTTTTGATCTGACGTAACTTATATTCGAAATAAATACACAGTAGCAACTGTCGACGGTAATTCAAAAGTATGAAAGTACAATTGAAAAGTATAAACGTAACACTTCAACAATTACAATTGAGTTATCGATCATTCGAACGATTAATCTGAGTACCATCGGTAAGATTAAGCCTTGAATTCAATGACAGAAACAGAAACTAGCGCTCAAAGGAAGATCGACGACTCCTTAGATCATCCAGGATTTATCGAGGCAGAGGATCTCCGGTTAGAAAAAGATCAACCTATCGTCGTGGTTCTCGACTAACCAGAGAAGAACAGAACGGTGAATTTAACAAATAAGGTACACAAAAGAATCGAACAGCCTCCCATTATTTTCTATCCAAACGGCTCTTTTGAATCTGGTATCCCATGTCCGCTGTTTCTCTGTATCTTCGATATACTCCTGTCGGAAGGGACCTATTATTCGCGGATTCAGATAAAATCGCCTCTTTTTTTCCTGATAAATCGAGTCGCGAATTTCTGTTTCTCCTCGAGTTGCAATTTCTAACAATGAGTTAACATTTATTCTCTTCTGCGGAACCGTGCTCGGATTTAACATTCTGTTGTGTAAAATCACCCTCGATCCTCTGTTGTGTGAAATTGTCATTGAATTTAACAATTCGGAGGGTTAGGACTTTTGAAAAGTATAGTAATAGAGTTGGATAAATATTAATCTTCTGAAATTTATATATTTGTGAAGATTCGATTGGTATTTGTAAATGAGAAGAGTGTAGGAAAGTATACATATGTACTGTACAATTTCATATTGCTTCCCTACTTTACCAGAAATATAAAGGACGTCATTTTTGTAAATAAAAGATAATGAGAGTAATGTGGAGTTACCTTCAGAGTAAAATATAAGGAATGATTATACTTTCGCAGATAAAAATTTCAGAACAGACAAGATTAAAAAAATACCATTTCTATTTGCAAGTAACATTCTGTAGTAATGGCCGCCATTGTGTTATACATCCCTTAGGAAATTGTTTAAATACAGATTGCAATCTAATTCCATAGAATATTTATCATTTACACTACTTTTTAATATATTCCAGGATATCTTGAACTATTTTAAGTATATTAAGGTAGTATTGAAGTGAATAAAGCTTTGAGCAAAGTGTTTTCAGGTTATGTCTACCTTGTACAATTTTTACGGATGGAAAAGATCATTTGTGAGCATTGTAAATTAACCATCAACATTTAAGTTTAACATTTTAAATATTTTTTAACACTTCAATTTAAAAACATGCATTGTTATTTTTCTTATAGATTATTCCAAGAGTAGTTTGTTCAAAGCCACAGCTCCTTAGACCACGTGTTCAAAAATGAACACAATTTGTAACATTATTTTTATTCCACTTACTTTACATCAAGCTAATATACGTACATTATACAACTAATATTTATTTTAAATATACATAGAAGCGTAATGTCTAAACATTATTTATCAGAGGCAGCTAAACTGAGTCATCCGCGTCCTGAAATAAAAGTTGCCTACACTTGAACCACATCCAGTAATAAATTTAATATTGGTTACATTGTATTTGAGTCAGTAATACACAGTAATATTTCAATAATATCCACATACATATCAATAATATATCGATAATCAGTAGCAACCTACATAAACGTAGGTGGAATTGTAATATACATCCACATATTTTAAGCACAACTACAGCACACGATTCCGTCGAGTACGAAGCTTTCCACGCGTGCAATTGCTCGAAACAAACTGTTCGATCAGTGTACTTTCGATAATTGCATCTTACTCGGTCATTATATGGAATTGAAGCGTGCTCGATGATGGTTGGTCCGTTGGCGAAGCTCCCGCGCGATCGGAGCAACGGCGTTTGATACCTGTCCGGATTCTTTCTGGACGTCGCGTCGGGTCAATTCTCCGCGAGTGCCAAAAAAAAAGACGAGATGCCCGGGAAAAAGAGGAGAAAAAAAAAGACACGCCCGGTTGTATACGCGTGCGCGTGCGTGCTCGCGCGCGCAGGAAGTGACGAGGAGGAAGAAGAGCCAAGCGGATAAAAGAAGAGGAGAACCTGCTCGAGATGAGACGAGAATGACCGGGGGCAGCGCACGCGAATTCATAATGATACACCGTCGAACGAACAGGGCCAGATATTGAGGGCCTGGTCCCGATGGTAAAAGTGAGTGGACATTCTCGCGTGGAATTACACCGACCTCGACTGGCTGCCAGATTATTAACCCTTTGTGAACGAAAACTTTTTCCAACGTAACACTTACTGTTGCACATTGCTGCACTTTCTTGACGCTTCATCTATTCGGTTCGTAGAGTATTTCTCTATTTAGTTTATCAACTATTTAGCTATTTACTTCATTAACTATTTGTCTATTTAATTTACCAACTTCTTATCTACTCAATTCATGAATTGCTTGTCCATTTAGTTTAGGAACTATTTAGCCATTCAGTTTATCAACTACATGTCCATTTAGGTTGTCAACTATTTAGTTATTCAGTTTATCAACTGTCTATTTAATTTACCAACTTATCTACTCAGTTCACCAACTGGTTGTCCATTTAGATTATCCACTATTTAGCTACTCAGTTTATCAACTTGTTTATTTAGTTTATCAAATAATTACTTATTCAGTTCATCAAGTGGTTGTCTGTTTAGTTTATCAACTATTTATCTATTAAGTTAACTACTTGTCTATAATTTCTGAGTAGTTTTACCATTTAGTTGGTTACTTCAACCCTCTGTTTTATAGAGTCGCACATACGCTACATAAATTGCACCATGCAATAAACTTTAACCACTGTGAATATCGTTATCATTACAATCTTTATAAATTATTTAATATCGAGTTCTAAATAACGTGGCTGTATTTCAACGTCAAAAATTAGAAATGTACATAGGTAACATTATAATAAATATATAATGTTTGAAAAGAATCAAGCCAATATCAAACCTTGGACTTCAGTCTTATGAAAAAATTTTGTTGCTGTCTTATTTTGATCATATACCTTATAATTATATACTTTCATTATGCACTCGTTACAACAAACAATAAATTTGATTAGTAATACATTTATCACTGTTTATTACACATAGAAAGTTTTGTTAAATAAAGAACAACTAAATTAATAATTTAAGTTCATCATTATATAATAACATAGAAAAGCAATTTCCAAAATTCTCAAAATTTGAACTTTAATTTTCAAAATTAAATAATTAAAAATAAGATGAAAAATGAAAATGTCAAGGGAATATTCGACGAAGTTTGTTCGTGCAGTACCACGAACAATTTGGAAAGTTCGCTTGTAATATAAGGCATAAATTCCCTCGGATATTATACACGCGGAGAATATACAGTTCCGTGATCATCGATCGAAATTGCCGATCAATTGATAAATATCGATTCACTGTTCGCGAAAACTCCTTTAAAAGGAACCGCCGAAATCACCTGCTGACAGAACACAAGTTTTTTTTCGTTCCTTAACCTCCGGTTTCTGACCTAATAAGAAAGCTGCATTTAAAGAAAGTCATGTGAGCATTACATAACCTACGACAATGATACGGTATTTCCGACGCACCTTTTTGAAATTTCAACATGTACATTGTTTCTGGAAGCATACTTTCAGATACAAACGGTCAGAAATTAATCAAATATAGGAACTCAGAAATGAATAAAATTGTAATATTAGAATTTTTTATGTATATAAATTATTTATATTTCATCTGACATTTTATACGATATATTATATTTAACATGGATATGTTAAATTTCAGTATAACATTTGGAATATATCAGAACTGTCTTCATCGTCCAATGAATGAATAATGTCACCATCGACTCGAATGAATAATTCAACATTTTGTTTTAAATATAGAAACAAATATTAATATAAATAAACTTTGCTTGTGTTAATTTTTATAAAACAGCAGTAATTTTTGAAAACAAGAAAAGTGTATATACAGGATATAGGATTTAAATCGAAGTGTTTACGGAACGTTTTGTATTTTTGATAATTAATTAAAAGGTGATGATCGATCGTGGGTCGCATTAAACTCATCGTAAATTGGTTCGATACATCTTGTCAACACACATAAGTGTGTCACTTCAGGTGTTCCTTTAATGCCCGTTCTGCACTAATTAAAAATTTCTCTTCTCTGGAGATATTATGCTTTTGTACTTTTCTTGCCAACATCGAAGGTTAATGTTATGAATAACATAACGGGTGTGCAGATATTTTTTCGATCGTACAAATTTGAATAAACGTATAAAAAATAAACTGTGATAGTTGTAATTATTATTTAAGTATAGTTTCCAATATCTGTATAGTAATATATCTCTGTATACTACTACAAAATTAAAGAATAAATTATTTTGTACAACTTATTTATTTTTAATCATTATTAAATAATAAAATTATTATTAGAAATTATTAAAATGATAAAGAATATTAAATATACTTTATTTCGATTTGATCTTGGTGTTACTACCGTTTTTTAATGAGTTATTAAAAATTTCTATGTAGATTATTATTCTTATAATTTATAAATTTAATCAGCATCACCAAAATTGGAGTATGTATTTCAGAGATGTAAAGTATATAAGTATGTCACCGTTAATATACTTAAAAGAAGAAATATTCTAAATATAAAATAAAAGGTATACATTACAAACTTACGTAAAGAACAACATAATAAAATTATTAATATCTTATTTCTCTAAATTGTTTTAAGACTAATTTGGAATAATTTGAATAATTTGTACAATTTAAATAATTTGAATAACTCTAATAATTCTAATAATTCTACTGATTCCAATAATTCCAATAATTTCAATAATTTCAATAATTCCAATAATTCCAATAATTCCAATCTTTCCAATAATTCCAACAATTGTAAATAATATTAAAAAATTATACTATAACTGAAAATAAATTGAAATTGTAATTATAGTACAAATTCAAAGTACAATTATTATAGTATAATTTGGTATGTTTACTTCATATGTATTCCATTTTTCCTTGAAAGCACACAAAAGTGGAAATTATTTTAATACTGCCCAGCTGTATTGAAAGAAATTGGTTTCTACGGCAATACTACCAATCAACCCTGTATTCTTTTCACGCGCAATCTCTTCAGCCCTGAATATTTGTACATATTCGATTGTCAGTCTGTTCAGATTGCCTGAACGTACGAATTCGGCTTAACAGTATGATATTCTTAAACCAATTCATCTTTATTTGGTACACGGTTATTACGAAATTATTTCTGAATCACATAGGGTATGCAAATATTCCTTTATGACGAGTTTCACGTAACGTGAAATTAACTTCACTTTCCTTGGGTATAACAACTTTCCAGTTTACTTCGCCAGCAACTTATTTTCATCACGCTATAATAATTCAATCGTTAACCGAGAGGTATACGTGGACACCCTGAAAATAAAAGATCGGTGAAGCAGCTCTTTTTCGAAGACAGGTTGATCGTTGAAATGCCTTCAAAAACCATTGAATTCTCTTCTTGGAATCATGTGCCAACTTTGTTAAAATCCTTTTACTCGGTTATATAACGCGGTACATACTTTGGTGCATGAAACTTTTTTCAAAATTATAACTATACCATCGAAACGTATGTTTATCTCTGCTTTGTACTGCGTATATCATTGCAATTTGATAAAACACTGAATTTTTGTGTGGCCTAAAGTTATAACTTCAGTATTCAAAGCAAGGTCCAGTCTATAATTTTAGGCAAGAATAAGAATCGTGTACTCGAGTATTATTCAGATTTTATATAATGTAATTTTTATATTGAAATTATCGCAGGTTATGAAATGTATATTGAACTTTCTCCCACTTCTAACTACAGTACTCACACACAACGCATGCGCGGTTAGTGCACAATAGAAACGCCTACCGTTCACATGTATGCATCTATCTTACTCCATTTTATTTTCATTTAAGGCACAAGTTCCTTTACCTAAAGAGAAATATGACGTAGGGAAAGAACATTCAGTATGTTTTACACTTTCACAATCACTTAGAGCAAATGAGACACAAAATTAAAATTTAAATAAAAAAAGCAACGAAGAAACGCAATACAAATGTAACATAATATAAAATATAATACATATAATTTGTAAAATACAATATATAAAACATACATGATATAACAAATATAATACATAAAACATATATCATATAACACATATAGCATATTAACCACACATAAAACATAAAACATACATGATATATCAGATATAATACATAAAACATACATAATATATCAACAGAAAAATAGAACCTTCTAAAGTATTAAAAAGGCTCGTCCAACGAGTGTTTCAAGGTGCTTTGGAGTTTATGAATATACCAAAATTAAGATAGACAGAATTAATTCTATTTGATTTATGCAACTAAATAACGGTAATCAGTACAATGTTGTTTAGTGTAAATTAAAGTGCAGCTTCTTAATTTTGTTTCATAGGACGAACAACCCATAAACATAGCCCACATGATTGCCTCGTGTGTTTCAGACGTTCTGTCATGCGTTTAATGCATGGTCCCTGAAATGTTAAACTACTAGGGTCCCAGAATCGTGCATCACGTATACAACTGTTTTATTCAAACAAAGTGACAAACACGATTACAAAACTTGATTTAATAATATTCTATAACGAGCGATGAAGTCTGATAGATCATCATTTGTATCGGGGCTATACTATGGCCGATTAAATTATCACTAAATCATATATGTTTGCAACCAGGATTGCGAAAGATACGCGAAGTAGGCGTTGCACGAAATGAGTTACGCGCGTGTCTTTGCCTATTTTCTTTCCATGGTAGCTTCTCTTCCTGCCGATTCCACCTCCGGCTCGTTTATTTTCACGAGGCAACAGTGTTTCAGTCGCTGAACGGAGGGTGCACGCACGTCGAGAAAATAAAAGGGAGCCGCCTCGGGAGCGCGTTTCACGATACACCGGCTCATCGCTGGAAGAAAAGGATCGGCCACGCGGACCGGGTCAGACAGAGACGAAGAACCCGGGTTCGGTGGGAACCCGAGAAGTTGCTGCCGCTCCCGTTGCCGTCGTCGTTCTAGCGATGGCCACTGATCGCCCTCGAAACGTTTCAAAACCTCTTCTGCGCTCCTTCTTACACTAAACTAATTTCTACAGTACTCCCACATGATGGAGCACATCGGGAATCATCCACTTTTTACAACAGAAATTAGATGTGTAAATAGAATCTATTTGGAATATATACAATCGTCTTATCCGGAATTATTAACAACACTGTAACTTTTGTTACAATTATATTATTCTACAATAAAATAATCTTAATTTTAATCTCTGTTGCAATTCTTATTTATATCGTAATTTAACAACTCGTTGAACTACGAAATTATTTAAATTACAAAAATAACTTTGCTGGTTAAAACAAATTTGGGTATATTTTGTCTGTAAATAAAATTTAGTAAAAGAAGTTTTTTCTCGAATTCGAACAACTTCTAATAAGGTTATAAAATTCAAATATTTTTAATATTCATACTTATAATACTTCTAATATTTCTACTACTTCTAATAGCTCTAATAATTTAAATACTTCGAATCTCTCGAACGCTTCGAATATTCGAATTCGTGTTACAGACTTATTCCCCTTTTACATAAAAAGCGAAGTATAAACGAGCAGAATTTAAACATACAATTTAAAGATCGAGTGTTCAATGTTTTCAGTCGTTTCATTCGCATCGTTTGAATGGCCCGCGAAAAGTTCGCGCGTAAATTTAAATCCACGAAACGCAAGGGTTACCCGATAACATCGAATCGTGGCCGAACGTATATGCAAATTTTTCGCGTCCGCCAGTGGGTACAATTTAAACTATGTAAATCCTTCTAGAACATACGTATCCCATCATTGGCGGAGAACAACGAAGAAGAAGGTGAATAGAATGGAGCCACGCAGCGTGAGTATGTACGTTGCCTGGAGTAAGTACTACAAGCGTCCGAGACTGAAAGAAACAGCTCGAGAAGGCGAGTAAATCTGACGGCGCCCTGGAGAAGAGAAAGAGAAGAGGAAGAGGAAGAAGATCAGAGGGAGGAGACGAAGGTGAAGGAGGAGGAGGAGGATCGAGAAAGTGCAACGGGGAAACGAACGAAAGGAAGAGGAGACGCTCTTTTCAAGAGAGGATGCAGATGAAGCAAGATACTAATCGGTATTTCATGATGGCAAGGGGAAAGGGGCGGGAGAAAATTGGTGAGAACGCACGTAGGAGGAAGAGAGATAAAATTTCAAGATAGCAAGCGTGGCGGTCGCGTGGCGAACAAGCAACTGCGCATGCGCATGTTGTGACGTCACAATAGATTTAAAATTCTTATGAACCCGCTGTTTAAATAACTGGTTTGTATTTCGTTAGTTTTTTATAGTTTGTGATTAAGTCCATTTAAGTTTATTTTCTCGAAATTGTATTTCATACACAGGGTGTTTCATAACTTGTGAAACTTACTTAAGAAACGAAAAGACACAAACACAAGAAGAAGTTTATAATGATTTCTAATCACACTACTACGATGTTCATTAATAAATTAATTAAATAGACAAAATGTCACTATTTTGCATTAATACAACTAAAATAATGTAAATTTTACAGTAGAGACTATTTAAAACTCAGATCACACAAAATAGTAAACCTAATCAATTATCATCGTCAATTATTATATATAATTACTAATTATTCATAAATATATAATTCTACACAATAGCTGTATAAATATAAACTTTTCTATGTATTATAAAAATGAAATCTTGATTTAATAACGTCATTACTTGGTACTGGTAATGGTAGAATTCAAAAAATATAAATTTTATAGAATAGATCTCTCAAAACTTGTTTGAAAATACTAACTACAGTCCTTAATTATTTCTGTCAATAATTGTTATTATTGTCAATTATTGTTATCAATAATTATTATTATTGTCAAGTATTATCAATAATCAATACATACAAAGAATTATTCTAATTTTGCCTGAAAAAAATAGACGATGTAACCTCGTATTCAACAAAATCTAGCATGAAATTATTTTCATTCCTATCACCCAAGCATTATTCCAAAAATTACACATCCACGTTTGTTTCCAATAATGGATTCGTAACTGCATAACCGTTTAAAAACAGTAGCACAAGATAATTCTGTGCGAAACACTGTCGTAATGCGTTTGAAAAAACTGGTCCACCTTTACGGGTGTTTTTCCTGGATCAGAAAAAAGTGGCGGCGCGGAGGGTAAACGTTCCCGAATAATAAGGTCTATCGTCGAAATGTTTCGGCGGGACGCTATTCGCAAGAAAGGACGAGTGAAACGAAAGGGTCCCACCGACCCAGAAGAGTAGACGCCGAAGAGGGACGACGGCACGCGCGTCACAACATTCTTTGACCAGCGGTCGCAAAAAAGTATCATCGAGGAAACGCTACCGTACTTGGCGGCACGACCGAAACGAGTCGTTTGCTCGTACTTGCAACGATTACAACGGTACCAAGAGTACTACAACTCCTGTACATCGTCCGGTGGCTACATTGAAGCCACAGGAACGCGGTGAAAACGAAGAAGAACCGGTGTATACCATGTTCGGTAACTGTTACCACGCTGCATCAACAACTCGTCACGCGTGCGTGTTCGTGTGCGTTCGAAAGTTAGCGTTTGTTTCTGCCGTTCCTTTTGAAACTCGAAAAATCCTCAGAAAAACGAGCAAAATATTAATATGCACGTGTCTGTAGGACCGATTGGAACACAAGGTTACGTCATGTTATGACTAATATTGATATGCGTGCAGCACATTTTGAAGGGTTGCGGCTAAAGAGCGGCAGTGTATATTGTTTAATTTTCCACGAATTCCTGTGATTGGTTATTGGTAGATTTGTGGTACCTAGTAAAACTAGGTGGTTTGTGGTGGTACAACAATAAGGGGGTGGTTTTATATTTTCTCATATTTCTTTTCCATATTCCCCTATATTCTCATATCTCTTTCCCATATCAGTTCATATAATTATTTCAAATTTGTACACTTCTAATTTGATAAATACTTAAATTTCTAGATTAATGAACCTCTGGTTCTGCATTTCTGGTTCTCTTAGTTTCCAAATTTCCTAATTTCGAAACTGGATTTTTTACGTTTTTCGCGTTTTTAAATTCTCAAATTTAAAGTCTCTAAATTACTAGATATCTTAAATTACTAAATCTCTTAAATTTCTATATACTAAAATTCCAAAACCTTTTCATCTCCAAACTTCTAAATCTCTAAATCTCTATATTCTGATACCTCTCGACTTCCAAATCCCAAGGTCCTCCAATATCTATGCTCCTGTATAGATATCATTTGTAAAATCAGGAAATTTTTATTTGTTTGAGTGTTGAAGACGACATCCTCCTTATAGGTTATTAGTGACCACGGCTGGGTTACCTAGTAGAAGCTGATCGTTGTTAGAACAAATGGTATAAATTAATATCTTTTATGAAACAGAACTTTTCTTTGGGAGTCTATTTATCGTAAGACAGTCAATGAATTTGGTAAGTTCTGTTGTATCCTCTTCATCTTGTATTTGGGGCAAGTTGTGTTCAATAGTAGTTTGTGTGTCACAAGTGACACAGGTATTTGGTTCTATTTTTGTGATAAGGTATGAATGTGTCTATGACTTGAACATTCTATTATTAAATATGTTATTATTACTTGATCCTTCCGATTTAATAGTAACGCTAGGTTGATATCATTTATATTATTGCGAACTTTCTACAGCTTCGTTGGACTACCATTTCTCTATTTTTCATTTGATTTCCGGAAATGACATTGGTGTACAATAACGATCTCTTCAGTCGAAAATTCAACATTATTAATTTGTTCTTTTTATAAATTAATTTCAATATTATTTGTTTGTTAATTTGTTATTAAATTAATATTATTAATTCAATATGATGAATTATATTATATCATGTTTAAATCATGTATTAATTCATATTATGAATTAATATTATTAATTGTGTTTGACTAACTATTTGTCAAATAGATTGATTCTTCGATCGCAGTAAGAAATTAGTTTTGTACGAATTAAAGAAAGTGTTCAACTTCTATCAAAACACCGGGCATTTAACAGTTATCGCATAATTAATTCGTTCATTGCAGAGTACGCACCGTTGGCTACCATTATTCACAAAGTATCTCTTCGCGCATCAGGAACGTTCGTCTGTAATTCCGCTAAAAAAATGAATCATAAGAAGTGTCCGAAGAACAGACACAATTTCACGAGAATTCTGTTCTCGCTGGTAAAGATTATCGACTTTCTCGAAAAGCGGCTAAAGTACGGAAATTACCGCGAAACGGGTATAATGGTATCCGATCTCTTAACAATTAGCAAAAAAATAAAAGGAAAGAAAGATAGAGGTTCGAGCACGAACCACGCTCTTGTAAGTTCGCACACGATCGGTATGAAACCGACTTTTAATTTTCTTCGGATACAAACGGGATGCGGTGAAACAGTTCAGCAACCTCGTTACAGAATCAGCGGGTTTCGGAATACAGGTATTGTTTATTTGCTGGTACAGTCAATAGCAAATCAGACTTCTTGAGGAAACTTTTTATTTTTTATACGACGCCACGATTTGCATCGATATTAGAGGTTATTAACTTCTTGCACTCAATAGGTGATACTCACGCAACATTCAGTTTAATATGATTTGATGTAGGTATTTTTTAACGGAAGCTGTAACTTTACACGAGCAACGTATAACACGGTGAAATAGAGAGTAGTGACACTTGGGGTATGAAACGACCCTAGCCAATTTTAGCTATTTTATATGCTGAAAATCTAAATAAATATCTTTCTTGAAACCCTGGTATTTTTACTGTTTTTTTCCAATTGCAAATTTGCAATTTGGGGATTTTTTAAATTAAATCTGCTGGTAATAATGCACACGTAATTTGGAAGTAAAAGCAAAGATTAAAATAAATAAACAAACATTAAAACAATAATTAATGTGCTTAATTCTTGAGCTCGATGAAAACCAACACGGATTTCAAGAAAAGTATCGTAATATATTTTGTAATTCAGAAAAGGAAGTCTGCGAATCAGTCAAATCACATGTTTAGTAGTTTTAATGTCACATTTAAAAATGTGAAATTTCAGAAATTTTGGAATGTACAAGTTTTATGTGGTGGAAACTTAGAAATTTCGAATTATGAGGATATAAGTTTAAGGACTATGAAATTAAAAAATATGCGATTTGAGATTTGTGAATTGATAAATTTATAAATTTGTAGATTTGTGAACATATAAATTTGTACAATTTTTAAATGTGATCATTTGGAAAATTTAGAAACATGGACGTTTGAGAATTTAGAAAATTTGACACTTAAAAATTTAGGAATTCAAGAATTTAAAAATGTAATAACTTAAAAATATAAAAATTTGAAATCTACAAAATTTTAAAGCTTACATCGCAAATACAAAAATTGAGGAGCATAGAAAATTACAAAATATGCAGATTTGTAAGTTTGGAAATACACCAAATATTAGAAGTCGAGAATACAAAAATTCGAAAATAGAAAAATTGATAAATCTGTAATTCTGAGGACACAAGAGGTTGTAAGTCTAAGAACATAAATTTGGATGTTAGAGATTTGCAACAGTTTCCTACTGCTGCACCCATACTTCAAATCCCAATTCCCCCAAAATTCTGAACCTACCCCCAAATTACAAAATCTCCAAAAATCCTCACTAAATAGCAAATCAGTGGTAATACCTTTTTGCGCGATTACTATATTTTACCTAAGGGAAAGCAGATTTGCTGTTGAGTGTACACGCCGCGAGTGTACACGCGCGTACAAAGAACGGCGGAAAAGGGAACTACAGGTTTTCGAAGGTTTGTTCTGGTCAGGCCCAAAACGATCGAGAGTGGCAGGTTCGGTTTGTAGGTTCGTGTGCCACGGGGCCAGTAGGCTCTCATACGTGGAAAGTGTGTGCGCATGTACGCTCACGACATTCACGTACACTTACCAGAACATACTACAGTTTCGTTTGTAATTTCATCTGGTCCATATTTGGCTGATCCACCTTGTCCTTCTCAAGAATGCTGCGAACGAAATCATCATCTTCTCTCTATTCTTCTCTTCGTCGGTTTATACTCTTACCAGCAGGGTTATGTTCGTACCAGCAGGGTTGGCGGAGCATACTTTTCTTGGCAGAGTGGAGGTTAGGAATTCTGAAATTTGCACATTTTATTATTTGGGTATTTAAGAATTTAACAGTTTAGCAAGTTGCAGATCTGGTAATTTGATAGTTTAGGTTTGGGAAGATGGGATGTTGGGAACTTGAGAATTTGAACATTTGGGGGTTTGGAAAGTTCATGATTCGAAAATTGGGGGATTGCAGATTTGAGGAATTGAGGAACTGGAGAATTGCGGATTAGCAAATATTCAAGTTGGAGATCTGGTAATTATTCAATAATATATGAATTTGATGGTATGAAGATTTGGGATGATGGGATGTTGGGAAATTGAGAATTTGAACATTTGGGGGTTTGGAAGATTCATAATTTGAAAATTCGGGAATTGCAGATTTGCGGGATTGAGGACTGATGAATTGCAAATTGGAAAATTACAAATTTCTAGATCTGCAAATTGGATGTCTGGCAATTTGATGATTTAGAAATTTGGAAAGATAGGATGTTGGGAACTTGAAAATTAGAAAATTTGGGGACTTGGATAGTTCATCATTTGAAAATTGAATAATTGCAGATTTGAGGAAGTCAGGAATTGGAAAATTGCAAATTAATAATTGGGGATCCAGAAAGTTGGAAATATGAAAATTTGGGAAATTCGAAATTTGAAAATATTGGAATTTAGGCATTTGGGACCTGGAAAATTTAGAGATTAGAATACTTCGACATTTTGAAATTTGTGGGTTTAGAAACTTAAAAATTTTGGACTTGGAAACATAAAAATACTGAAACGTGGGCATTTGACGATTTAGTAATTTAAAAAATTTGGATGTTTTGAAATTTTGAAGTTTTGAAATTTGGATGTTTTGAAATTTGGAAATTTAAAAACTTTTGAACCTGTTCACTTGGAAACTTAAAAATTTAAGGCTTTGCAAATATGCAAATGTGGAATTTGGAACTTTGGAAAATTAGAAACTTAGGAATTTTTTAAATAAATTTTTTAAATAAAATTGCTCTGTTTTTCATAAAAGCAGCAACAGTGGTCATTTTGTGACGAACGAATGTGAGAACCAAAAAGAAAAATTTGTCAAACAAATAAATTCATTGAAATAAACTTGAGAATTTTATTTATCACAATTTATATACTCACCTCCAAACAAATTTATGTTCCAAGAATACTGTATCCTAACCTCACCCGTAACAACCTTGTCTTTTAATATCAGAAATTCAATCAATTCCCAGCTTCGCGACACGCACTAAATCACAATTAACCCACAGAAGAGTGTAGAAGTAACGAACAGTCGAAAAGCGGGGCGATTAGATAAGTAATTGACAAACCGTTTCCTGTTGAAAGTACCGAGTCACCCATTAATCGGTTCTCCTATAATTATGATACGTTCGCGTGCGCACGTGTGCATGTATACATAGGCGCGTACGATTCAACACGCGAGAACTCGATTAAAGAAAAGGAAGAAAAGAAAAAAGGAAAGGGTAAAAAGAAAAATCGCCCCGTGCCCTTCCAGCAGCGGGACCACCTTGAGCATCCTCTCTCTCTTATATTAATAATTGCGCCGCCGAAACCTGTCCGGTTTATACTCGCGCAGAGTACGCTCCGGGAGGAGCACGGAGCAGGCTGCTCATTGCTGCTCGTCCAGGTACTCGTAATTGTCGGAGCCTCTTCTTTGGATCCACTCGCTGAATACCACACAAATACACCACGGGAATTTGCTTCTCTCGCTCGTTTCGACCGAAAATCGAGCACGTGGTTTTTACGGGAACGAACGCGATCTCAGTAGCGTAGCATTAGGGTTGCCGATCTTAAATATAGTACTTTACGGCTAAATGTGATAAAAAATGTACAGTGGCGGCCGAACCAAGTTTCGTGTATATGGGTATTTGTAATTTCGGTAATTATGACGAATGAGGGAGCCATCTCTTGACATGTGTTGTCAAGGTCATCATTTTTAACTATAGTCGGACTAATTTTTTTAGATATTCCCAGAACTGCAATATATAATATATTTAATAAGGGGTGGAACTTAAATTAATTTATACAATACTTTTATCTCCGTAAAAGCATCTTAATTTCTTTAATTTAAGATAAAGAATCTAACATAATTTTTTACCGTAAATTTAGTGTCAACCCCTTAATCTACAATTTTTTAGGCAGTTGCGTCATTTACAGCTAGCTAATTATTGCTATAACGTTATGGCAACTAAAGAAAATTAAAATGTGAAGTACATTTTGCCTTCAACTATCCTTCATTATACAGATTATAATTAGAATTGAACCAAATACTCAAATACAGTGAAAATACGAGTCTGGCTTATCATATTCCAACTGCAGTGTGCGTCACGAGTGCAAGGACTTAATTACGCATTCAGCGAGATATGTTTAAAACAATATTCCAAGTAACATGCAATCTGAAAATTAATTCATATCACTGTTATACCTTTCAGTAAACTTTTACATGATTTTTCTATTATACCTTTTCAAGTATTTCAGTTATCCACAAAAACTATCTTGATATCAGTTATCTACAAAACTGTGTAGATAACTGAAATTACAAAACGAATTAAATAAATAATAGCAATGTAAGAATGAAAACAGTGTCAGTACAAAAAAATTGTCAATGATAAATACCTAAATTATTGCTCACATATATTTTATAGACGTTACATATGTCTGATTTACTTTCCAAAGAATAATGGTATTTATATATTTAAATAATAGTAATGAGCATAAGGTTTATTCATCGAAAGAAATCTGAAGAACTAGCTTGAAATCTTGTATTTGACGTTCACTGAAAAATCTTTTTAAAACTATGCATCATGTTATGAATGATTTATAATGAAAATTAAAATATATGTTTATACACAAGGTTAACATATGATACTTAAATTTATCGTTGAAAATTATAATCATAATTACTTACCATCTTCTTATAAGTCAGTTGCAGTGTTACTAATTCGGTAGATAATTTTATCAGTTGATAGATATCTGATATGTATTTTCGCGATTGGCTCGTACAGTATCTCAAAACAACAATCTGTATTCAGATTTAATTGCATCCCTGACGAGTTCTATATTACTCATCGAATGACTGGTATATTTTGAACAATACAGATATCGCTTCTCCATTAATGGTATCACAATGATCGCAAATACCGAACTGATGTTCCATTCCTGTTTTTCACACTCTGATAATGTGTTTGCACAACGTTGTATACAAAATTCTTCTGGATCAAAAGACCAATAATAATCCTTGAATGCAAAGGGCGTTTATATAACGCTTACATAATAGACACAAAATTATTATTAATGTGTTATAAAAAGTAAAGATTTTTTACAAATTTTCTTTTCCTTTACAGGAGTAGTTTTTATCAGAGTCATTTAATTATTTTTATCACAAAATATTACTTGCAAAAACTACTCCTCTGAATTATCTGAAAATTAAATAATTGTGTTAAATTACATGATCCTGATTTCTATTGTATTCTCTTTTCTATTAAGTTCGATTCTTTACTCTTTGTAATAAGTAAAAATTTGCACACTTTGTGTCTATTAGTACATTTACTATTTATGATAATACAATATATTAAACTACTTTACTTTCTTTTATATATCATGCTAAAACTCGTCAGATTAAAGTTTAAAGTATGCTACTAAAATAGTGAAGTTAAATATGCTAATTATACTTTCTCGTATATTTTGTAAAAAATAGTTAATCTTTTAAACATTTGTTTGTCTAATTACAAAGATATCTTACTACAATTATTCATTAATTATACATTGATTTTGTTGTAACTTCATTTCTTCAGAAAAAAACGTTCGCAATGGTAACTACATAAATAATGTTGTTATAATTAAAATTGTTCTTAACATATATAATCTATTATTTATCTGTTGACCTGAATCGTCCATCTATTGATCCGATTACTTTATTTTCACAAACCTTAGTTTCTAATCCAGAGCTTAATTATATTACCCCACTCGAAGTACCACTTTGAAGACTTTTGTATTTCTAATTTTATTACTAAACAATAAGAGATATATATGAATACATAATAAGTAAACATAATCACATTATCATGCAATGTTCCTTGAATGTATATTTCCGAGATATCAAAATTAACAGCAGTACATTGGGTTTATTTCATAAGACACCCCGGACGCAAGAATACAGAGGAGAACGCGAGCATAGGATCACGAGAAACTTTTCAATAAATCTTCATGTCATTGTTAGAAAGAGGGCGTGATTTTGGCAAAGTGGCTGTAGCATCGACACCAAGAATACCTCGAATCTTATTCTACGGGAATTCTATGGGGCTGCGGAATCCGAGCTCCATAATTCCGCGGCTCGAGCCACGTCTCTCATTTTTCCACCGCAAACCTTGGTTTTCTTTATTTTTCACAGTTTCTCCTCGACTCTCCCCTTCCCTTGCTTCGCCATAGCACCCCGTATCTCTGAGGGGGGTGACAAAGAGTCGCTGTCGAAGTAAGAGAATGAAGCAGTGAATGGTAGCGGTCAATGCCGAGGCGTGAGACCCCGGGACACCATGGATTGTCCTCGAGAGAAAACGACAGAAGAGCTGAATGGGGAAGAATGGGCTCCAAACGAAGCGAAGTTAGTCGACCTATGGGTACCTGTAGGAGAAAAAGAGGGGATGAGGTCGTCGTAAAAACTTTTCTGCCCTGAAAATCGCGTTCAACTTCGCTCCTTTAACATTCCCTGCGATAATATTTTCCTAGGAGCCTACGAAAACTCGATACGGTCGTTTGGATCCTGTGATCTCGTTTTTCATTCTTGGATTCTTTCATCGACGGATTAACTGTTACTGCTTCAACCCTGGCAAGCTTCGATCGTATTCTCTTTACTCTTCCTCTTCTTTTCGACGTCTGCGATTGAAACTTGAAAGATTCCGAGAGGGTGATCCTGCAAAGATAAATATTTTCAGGGGCTAATTCTGTTAGCGTTGTTAAAACGAACCATCCGTTAAAACTCCTTTAATAGTTGGCGATTTCGAGGGGAAAATCAAGGAGGATCTGAAACTTTTTGTGCGGAGAGATTTTCTATGTATGGCTTCAGATTGTCACTTGTTTAATTTGCGATCGATGAGATGGAATTTTATAATATCGATTTATTATTCTTTCTTTGAATACAACTCAATTTGTCTTTAATACGTTGCCTGCCACACTGAGGCAGTTAAAAATTTGACTAAGTAGTATTTTTATGATTAATAAATCTTACCAAATATGTTCACAATATTTTGTTTTATTTATTGTTCATAATTCCAAGTAATTAATACGAGTACTTTCAATTATATAAATGAACAAATTCTTAATAATGTAGATTGATTCATATGGAAATTTGAGTATCATCCATAGATAACATGGCAGTCAAAGTGTCAAATAAAATGATAAGTGTGTTATTGAACATTTTTAAAGAGTCTTGTAGATCTATAGATACTGTCTACCTGATAAAATATCTACCAAATAAACGATCACATCATAAATCAATATAATTTTTAATATAAAACATGCTTATAAATTGAAAAGCTTTGTAACATTAATTTTTTAATATCTTGTTTGTTATACAAAATAATTTTATTAACAATACTAAAGTACAATTATTAAAATTCTTAAAGATAATTGTGCAAAAGAAACTTTTACAAAACATTATATGTTAACATACATTGCTCTAATTAATATAAAAATTAAGTTATAACTTGTGAAATATTTTATTACTTTTTCATTTTCAAATTTGAGAGATTAATTTATTTTATTATTTTAATTATTGCAATTAAATTGAGGTTTGTATATTTACTTCAATACAACATGAACAAAAAAATGTATGTATATAAATTAAATTTAATTACATAATTCAATAATTCAATTTAAATTCAAGTAAATTATTCAATAATTCAATTCAAACCAAGTAATTAATTCAATAATTCAATTAATTCATTTCAGTTTAATTAAATATTTCGATAATTTAATTTAATTCAATTGAAAATAGAGCACTGAAATACTAATAACGATACATTTTTGCACAAATTGCATATTCAATTTTTTTAAAAGGTAGGCGAATATGATCAATTTTATATAGCATTTTTCACGTGTTTTTACACAAGAATCATGCAACGTCGATAATTTGTACCTGTAAAATATTACTGAAAGGTAAAATTTTATGTATAAGGTGTTTTTACAATGTGTACAATAATGCTATTAGTATTATTATACTTCAATAAAGTACAATAATTATTAAAAAAATGTCGAAGACGTCTTGATCTTCGTGATAGATTTGTTACGCTCTCGTGAGATTACAGTGTACTGAATCTAAAGACTAAGTATCTCGCTTATTAGTTGATGCTTCGATCATGCAAAAATTTTGCTGATCCGACGCGTGTTCACAGGCGATGAACGAAAGTTGGCCGCAAAACGAAAGGAAAAAATGGAAAACGATAAAAATGAAAGAGCAGTTTTAGCTTTGTTGCGATACGAGCATCTTCTTAATTCTCATAGGCAGATCACTGGGCTTCGTTGCTTTTTTTAATCCATGTGGCTTTTTTAATCTTCTGACTGGTATTAGGATCTCCCGGCTTCTATACGGTTACTTATTAGCTCTGTTCTGGCATATTGCTTTCGTAATGCAATCTCTGTAACAATTTGAGCCTCTGCTTTTAATCATGTTCCTTCTTCTCCCTTTCTTCGTTATTAACAGTTTTAAAAGTACAACTTTCTTTCCCTGTTTCTCACCGCCGAGTTTTATTAACATAGAAAATAAACATAAACATATTGTTAACATAAAAATAAGGATAAACATATCATTAACGTAAAAAATAAAAATAAACATATTATTAACATAAACACAAACATATTGTTAACATATTAAAACATAAACATATTATATTTAACGTAAAAATAAAAAAAAATGTTAACATAGGGTTTCATATACTCTATTAAAAAGTTATAGCAAAAATACGAAGTGACGGACTTTGTTGTTCGATATCATGTACAGGGTGTTTCAGTTGTTATATAATTTTATTAGCATATTCTTTAAATAAAAATTAGAAAAAATGTTATATGAACATAGAACCTTATTAAAAATTATTTAAAGAAGTATGGAAATCGACAATTATTCTTATATATGTATATTATCTTGAATGTAATAAGAAAATAATAAAGATCAGCATTGCGATGAAATTGATTCTGCTATTAATATTATAACATTATTACAACATTATTTTAACAAATATTATTTTAGCATTATTCCAACAAATGCTGTTATTAAAATATTACTGTAACAAATATATATAACATGTATAACATGATTATACATATTTTTAATTTTGATTATATTATGAATATATATATCATATATGACATTATTATACCAAATTTAATTTTTGTAAATTATACCCACTATAATGAATAACAGACTTCCGGTCGATAAGGTGTTATGAATTACAAAGAAACATTGATCAATGATCGTAAAACTTGTTCTTTCACAATTCCTAGAAGTTGGAATCGCTCTTATTCAAAACGACGTATTCAGTCGGAATAAAACAAACTATTGCGTCACACGAGTACAATCGAGCTCCAGTCAAGGTGAATCCTGGTGTAATCGAAAAAGACGGCTAGCTAGGCAAATATTTGTAGTCACTTCCTGCCTTAGAACTTTCTCACAGCCGCCTGCAGACGTAGGAAAATGATCTAGGAAGATCACCTCGGTTCGTTTTTACCTTCGAACATCCGCGCAAAAAACTGAAATTTAATCGACACTACCCTGTCAATTCTGTTAATATTTTCGTGAGACAAAGTGTTACGTTTACACTATTTAAACTACTATATACTAGGCTTATATTTTATAGTTTATTTGCAATAATATCTGATAAAATTCATCATCTACAATAATATCATTTATCTGGTTTACAAAATAATTACAGAATGCATGTATTTAATATTGTAATTATTGTAACATCGGATTTGTTAAATGAAAAAATCGTGAAAATATAAATAATTTCGGTAAAAATTGTATTGTGATTATGAAGGGGTTAAATGGTGTAAATAAATGCATGATAACATTTATGTGATAACTGTATCATATTTTTTCCTAATATAAAATAATTAATATTTTAGAACTGTATATTCTGAAGAAATAAAAACATACATTAGTCAAAGGACATTTTATGAAAATTTGGTGAAAAGTGAAAAATACAGATTATACAAAAAAATATATTTATAACAGAAAGTATACATAACCTAATTTCCGATGAGTATACATAACATAACCTAATCAGAGAAGCAAGAGCAAGAAATTTGTACACTCAAAATACATGAAATGTGTAAAATACATAAAATAAAATATGATTAGCTTAACATGCATAGTTGCACAAATATCTGTCTAATCATTGTATCACAATGAACTCCAGTTTAGGTTCATTGATCTATTGGAGATGAAACGGTTGGCTAAATACATACAATGTAGCGCTCGATGCAAAATAATTACGTAAAATATGAAGATTTCTTGTGTAAAATTATTAAGTACTACAATGTCATTAACGAAAGGTACACGTTGAACACCGTGTAAGATCAGTGTCATGCATGATCAATTATTAATTGCGAGGATAGGAACCGTTCCGCAACTCACTTGGATTGATCTGATCAATAACTGAACTATTGTATCATTAGGAATCGCTTAGAATTCTTTAAAAGAGGAGAATGTGATTTAATCAACCGTTGTGAGTATACCTTTTCTTTACGGTTGTTTAATATATCCAGTTTTTGCGACCTCCCAGGAAGAGAACCAGGTGGTCCGTATGTCAAGGTTGACTCTCTTCCATCCGGTACAGTGATACGCCGGTTTCGTATCAGCAAAAATGATAATCAAGATTGAGAGGTTGATAGAACAAGGAAAGGTACGATGAAAAACGAAGTTAGATTCTTTTCTCTCGGTTTGTTTTTTTTTTACACGAGGTTCGAAACAGTGATTAGAAAGTAATTAACGCCTCGATAGTTTGAACATCGTTAAATTTGGACCCCCGCGGTTGCTACTCATCTACCACCGGATACTCGATATTCCAACAGTAGATCTATTGTTTTCTTTCGAACGCTTTCTCATCGTTAATAATACTGACATGTTTGTACGACAGCAACATGCAGAGTCGATTGGAGCAACTGTTCAAAGGAGCTTTTGAAGTTTCTACAAGATATTCATACCTTGTCTTTAAACGACGGTCATTAAATTTTCTTGTTAGCTGTTATAAAGTACATTGTGGTAATTGTATGTTAGGATATGTGGAATTCCGTATTTAGAAATTTGGAACGCACTTCAGGTATTAGCTATTGTTCTAAAATTTTTTAATTTTTAATTTTTGGATTTTAGAAATCTAGATTCAAATATTCAATCGAATTTCGAAATTATTAAACCCTGAAAGCACCAAATTCTTATACCTTACATTTCCTAAATTCGAGATTTTTTAAATTTCAAATTCCTACATTTTTATCCTTATAAGTTAGACCTCTAAATTACGAAATTTGAAAATTATCAATTTCTTAACATCATAAATTCGTAATTTTCCACATTTCTAGACTCTAATTCGAATATTTTGATATTGCTAAATTACTAAATAATTAAATTAGCTAACAAATTACCAAATTCTAAATTTCCAAATTTCCAAATCTCCAAATCCGAATGTCCCCAAATTCTGAAATTCACAAATCTTCAATTATACAAATTTCCAAATCTCTGTATCCTCAAATTTCGAAATTTTCAAATTCTAAAATTTTCTAATCTATAATTTCTCAAATTTCCTAATCCCCAAATTTCAAAATCTAAAAATTTGTATAATTTCAAATTCTCTTAGTACACAAATTCTTAAATTTCTAAGTCCTTAAGTCCTCAAATCTCCAAATCTCCAAATCCCCAAATTTCTAAATTCCTAAATTCATAAATTCATAAATTCTGAAATCTCTAAATCCGCAAATCCTCAAATCCCTAAATTCCCAAATTTTGAAATCTCTAAGTCTCCAAATTTCAAGATCTTCAAATCCACAAATCTCCAAACCTCAAATTCCTAAATTCTGAAGTTTCTAAATTCCAGAATCCTCAAATACTCAAATTCTGAAATCTCTAAGTTCTCAAGTCCCTAAATCTCCAAATCCCCACGATTCCACATCCCCAAATTCCCAAATTCTTCAATCTCTGATTCTCCAAATCCCCAAATGTCCAAATCTCTAATTCCCAAATTCTGAAGTTCTCGAGTCCCCAAATCCACAAATCCCCAAGTTCCCAAATTTTTAAATTTCCAAATCTCCAAATCCTCAAATTCCCAAGTTCCCAAATTCTAAAATTTTCAAATTCCCAGATCCTTAAATCCTCAAATACTCCAATTCCGAAATCTCTCCAAGTCCCCAAATCCTCAAATCTCGAAACCTCCAAATCCCCCAATCTCTAAGTCCTTAAATCCTCAACTCCCCAACTTCTAATATTACCAATTCCTGAAATTCCAATATTCCTATACTTCACTCTTAAAAGAAATTTTCTTCTCCATCTCAACGAACAATATTGCATAATAACAGGACTACACTGCTACATACCTAAATCAGAGACAGATCTTTCGCCTAAAGGAGAGTTTAATAAGGCCAGGAAATCCAAAGCGTAAGATGGCTTTTCCGCAACAAAGGTCTAGGTTACTTACAAAGGTGAAAAAAAGGGAAGAAAGAGAGAATATTCGCGCCGTATCCCTACTCCAGCAACGAAATGAAAGGGAAGCCATGGTAATTGAAGTTAAACGAGATAGCCGGCCATTCATGGGTTACGGGATCTTGACAATGAAGCTCGCTCTTCGTTGAACAGTCGCCTCGGGCGACAGACAATGGCTCTGCTGGAGTTTATACCGTGTCGAAGAGCTATGCTGTAATGCCTTGGTCATCTTGCTAGTTTTCTACTAGGAAGACACAGACTCTGCACGAACTTCCTCCCGTTCACAAAATCGTTCCACCATTCATCGACTTACTCCCTTGCAATTTCCTGCAAAGCGCTGCCTCTTTTTCTCTCCTTGCATCTGTTTGCATTTTGCGGATGAAATATTTAGTTCTTGCACGACAAATGCAATATCTCACAGATATTGTTTAGCTTGATCTAAGACAAAATACTAGCTGTAATCTTACAATTTGAAATTTATTGTTCGATAAACATGTCCGTACAAATATTTTAACTCTAGTCGTACCAGCATATGCGCACATATGAAATGAAAAAAAAAAACAGATGACCAAACGAACGATAAACCGAATATATACATTAATTCCTACGTAGATTTTGAGAAAAATATTTTAACAAATTTTTTAATTTAAAATAAGGAACGAGTGAACGGGTTATTTGACCGGTTTGGTATGGTTAGCGTTAATGTTCTTGTAAACTCACTGGTCCTTCGTTCGAACATAGTATGAATTAATCAATTTGTAATAATATTGATCTTTTGCAGTTACATAATTTTTACTTGTTTATATCTTGAAGTCTTTAAGAAATTTTTGTATTACTTTTTTTCGAAAGAATGTTTCATATTTTTTGGAACACACTGTATACAATGAAGAAGTGCTGAATGTAGCTTGCTTCTTGCAAAAACAAAAAACTTTGCAAAATACACACCAATTATTAATTTTTTTAATAAAAAATCACGTTCTTCGTTGGAACATATAGTGAATTATTCTATTAACATTAATATTAGTCTATTAATGAATATACAGTTACTTATTAATTAATCGCACTTATGAATTTCATTTTTTATCATTAATTTTTGTATTCCTGTCAGGAAGAATCTGCATTGTGTATCTTTTTTGAAACTCTCTATATAATGAAAACATAAAAAATGCTTCTGGTATTTTTCCATAAAATATATGATATTAAAAATAAATCGTACAGCATAAACTCTAAAAAAAAGTCGGTCACACTACTTCGTTAATAAAGTAATAAATCCTAATACATTATTAATAATAAATGCCAGTATATGATCCTTGTAATGGTATAATAATATGCACATATTGTAATCTTATAAAATAAAGTATTATAATCCCTGAAATGATTGTAATAATAATTATGTACCTTGACGGAAAATGTCGAAATAAAAAGAATGAAAATTTTCTAAATTTAAATGTCATTTACAACAAAAGAAACATCGCGAAGGTTGTACAGTGACCATTCGGAGTGAAACATCAAACGAAGCTTATCAGATGCATCCCTAAACGTTGGTAAGAGACTATAACCTCGCGAACACGACATTTATTGTCGCCCAGGACAAATGTGCTCGCCATAATCTTCATCTTCGTCATTTAAATCACTGGCACTCCGATCTAAACAGCAGCAGCTTCGTTGGTAACGAGGCAGGCTTAGAGTGAAATCGTTTCAGAGATTTTATCCGTACGCTGCCCCGATTCTTGGGAATCTTTTAGGCTATCGTGGCCTAATGTCAAGCGAGAGGGTCATCGGTCATCTCCTGAAATTCGATCGTCCCCTGTGGGACGTTGTTTACAAAAGACTCACCTTTGTCTTCTGTTCGAGAGAGAATGTACGGGTCCTCTCGAACACGTCTCTTTTATGAGAATTCTGCTCACTGCGGGAGATTCTAGCTACGCTAACTGTATGATAAAAACTAGAGTATCGATCTTGTTATCTACCGCTCTGCATCACGAACGCTTCATGGAGGTTTGTCTTCGGCGTGGAAGTGTCACGGCTTGACGTCTTACTCGGATTAGTTGTAACAGATAGATACACAGACCAGGTAATACTACGTGATTATTTTCTTCTGTTCTTATTTGACTCTCACGTTATACTTTCCAATGTAACGTAACAAAAAATGAGCTGTTTAGTGGCCTAAGTCCATTTGTCAGTTATTTGTTGTTAAGTGTAACATGTACCACTTGATGTCAACTGTCATAAAAAACGTTTTGTGGTTAAGTATATTCAGAATATATGATAAATTCGTTTATTCTCTCTTTTAGGATTTTCTTCCTGAAACATTACTAAAATTTTTATAGTTTCTTTTCTTTTATAGAGAGAAATTCTAGATAATTTTGACGCTCTGTTGTTGTTCAAGATTCGAAAGACTAAAATACCAATCGTACTAGAATATTTTTAATACTCAGTAATTGACAGTATTATACATAAATAAATCCATTAAAATTTCAATATCACTTAGTTGTTTATTTGTCGCATTACGAAGGGAAATGTCAAATACGTTTTCACATCACTGTACATTAACATGTATATACATAATCATATATACACTCCTTTCTTGCAAAATAAATGTTTATCCTCAACGTTTATGTTTCTATTAAATAAAAGACAACTTTTTTCAATCATTACATTCTAAATGAAATTGCATATTCTCTTTTACATAGTTCATCGAGGTAATTTATATAAAATATTCTAGCATTAGAATACAATTTCAAGAAATCGTTTCATGAAACATGTAAAAAATATATTTCTATTAAATATTCAAAAATTAATTATCATAAGTACAATAAATTGTAATTACATTGTAAATAAATAAATAAATATTAAAAAATAATGAAATCGAAATAATTAAAATGATATTAAAAATAACATTTCAGGTCCCCAAATTTCAAATGACCGTATCTCTAAATTTAAATATTTAAGTATCCCAATTAAATACCTTAAATATTTAAATTCCTCTTCAATCTCACACCGCATAAATTCCTTTCGAAATATTTTAACCATTTAAAATAAACATCTCTAATGAGACACCTGTTAAAAATATATTCTCTAAGATTCAAACCTAAAATATTTCACATAAAAATTTTAATATTTCCGCAACACGTTATTCTCACATTTTATACATAAAATGTTTAAAATAAATGATTCATCCACAAGGAACCTTCTATTAAAAGAGGTAGAAATAATTAGACTCATAGCTTTTTAAAAATCGGCTCTCCTCCATTTAAGATTTGTTCCCACAATAAAATATTCTTGGAGCAAAATAAAATTTGGAAAAAATAGAGGCGCCTACATTTAAATATTTGTTACTACAATAAAATATTCTTAAAACAAAAAATTTTGTATACAAAATTTTTCGTAAAATTTCTCTTTGAACGAGAAATAGTCCGAGAGCTATAACTTGAGAGAGCTATAAGCTACAATAAAATATTCTTGAAACAAAAAATTTGTATAAAAAATTTTTCTTAAAACTTCTCTTTGGACGAGAAATAGTCCGAGAGCTATAACTTGCGAGAGCTATAAGCTACAATAAAATATTCTTGAAACAAAAAATTTGTATAAAAAATTTTTCTTAAAACTTCTCTTTGGACGAGAAATAGTCCGAGAGCTATAACTTGAGAGAGCTATAAGCTACAATAAAATATTCTTGAAACAAAAAATTTATTATAAAAAATTTTTCTTAAAACTTCTCTTTGGACGCGAAATAGTCCGAGAGCTATAACTTGCTCCAACCTGTTAATATGCTGTATAAATTTGGCCTGAATCTTCGCAGACACGTAGTATTTTCACGGACGGTGGAGTACGTCGACGCGAGATCGTAAATGTCTTCGTGGTAACGAAACGACCGGTCAAGTTCGCCAACGGCGATCTCTGTGATCGTCAGCATCTCGATTGTATCTCATGCCGGCATATTTCGCGGTCGCACGTCAAATTTCTCCCGAAAGGATAGGAATCCCGTCGTGTTCCCCGAGGAAACTGCCCTTCCACGACCACCCACGATATTCGTGGCGAATTTGTAAAACGTGGGGGCACGAGCTCGATCTCTTCCCCTTTCTGACTCCTTCCATCTTCTTTTTTTTCCTCCACCACGACCCTCCTTTCCTTCGGAAAACTCGTTGTTACTGCTGGTAAATGGAATCGAAGTGGAAAGGAACGAAGACCGCCCGCGATGATCGCTTACACTGCGTTCTGTGTTACGATTCGTTTTGTGAGTCGCCAGGGGATACTTTTCATGATCGTTTCCGGTCGTCGAGATGACGATTTTATTAAGCTTGACGATGTGTCAGGTATTCACTACTGGCATTCATGTGCGGACGGACCGAGTAGCCATATTTGCGAAGTGAGTTGATTTAAAGTGCTCTATTCAAATTCATGAATTCACGAACTCTTCGATTCGATGCTTTCTGCATTGCAAAAGCTTTATATTCGGAATTTAAAAATGTGGAGATTTTAACATTTTTTAATTTATAGTAATTTAATATAGTAGTTATGTTAAATTTTTAAACATGCAAATTTCCAAATTTTTAAATCTTCATATCTTCACATTTTTACATTTTTATGTGCACAAATGTGTAAATGTATAATTGTACAAATAAATTCACAAATTTACAAATTTACAAATTTACAAATTTACAAACTTACAAATTTACAAATTTACAAATTTACAAATTTACAAACTTACAAATTTACAAGTATCCAAGTTACTAGATCCAAGCCTCCAAATCTTCAAATCTTGAGATCATTGAATGTCCAAATTACAAAATTTATTAGTTTTCAAGTTTTCATTATATCAAATTGCCAAATTAAAAAATTTCAAAATTCCTAAGCTACCAAATTCCCAAATCTTCATATTACAAGATTTTACAGAATACAGAAGTATTAAATTTTCAAGTTTCTACATATTCAAATTAATAAATTAGCAATTTTGCAAAATTTCAATTTTTCAAATTCCAAATTCTCGATTCCTTAAAAATCCAAATTATTCGATTTCCAAATGCATTAATTATCAAACTCCTTAACCCTCAAATTTCCAAATCTATAAGTCTCCAAACTCCCAAATCCCCAAATTTCCATTTATCCAATTCTAATAACACGTCAAATTAAAAAATTCCTAACTTATCAAATTAACAATTTTTCAAAATCCAAATTATACAGTCCACAAATTCCCAAATTTCTAAATCTTCAACAGTTAACATTTTCTAATTATCAAATTATCAATTTTTGGAATTTTCAAATTTCCAAATCAGCAAATTCCAGAACTCCTATTTTCCAGTAATGAAACAAGATTTTCCACAAAAAGAATTAAAATTAATGTACCCGTAAATTACCACGTTGCACTTCGTGACCACTGTTTATCTCACTTTATCAAAAAAAGTTAATAATTAAAATTATGTATTAATTAAAATTGCATATACTTTATTTACCATTTTAAAGATTATTGTTAAGGTACTTGTTAGCAAGTATAGTTGCAGATATTCGTAAAATAAGTTATTAAATACAAATTACTAAGTTACTAAATAAACTAGATAGAAAACGTGTAATTAATAATATAATAACGGAAATACTTTTCTTTAATATAATTATAAAATATCGTAGTTATAAGATTAAACGTAATCTTTATCAATAATCTTTCGATAAATACGTTCCACTTGAAAACCGACTTACATGGAAGCCTAGGGAGACCAACATCGAATGACTGATATTTTACAAAAAATACACTATAATATAAAAATGTAATATTTATTATACATATATTATTTAATATATATAAACTATATATTAATATTTATTATACTTAATATTTATTATAGATATGTATTTATTTAAATACGTATGTTCTTAAAAAATTATTATTTTCGAACGAATCCTTACGTACCTACAAAAAACACTTACCTTCGCTCAGCAGAAAAGATAAACATAAGAAATAAAACCTAAAACCAATCACCGCAAGGAACAAAATTAATTGTCGTTGTTAACAAACTAAATTCACAAATTGCATTTGTAGCCTTGGAAATTTCATTTCCGTTGAAGATTGAACGGCGCAAGAACCGCTTCGCCGCGTCGAAAGGATTAAAAGAATCGCTGGCAGAGTTCCTCGAAAAGGATTCACGGGCGTGTTATAAATCTCGAAATTTAAATCCAATTTAACGTGGCCTTAAGAGGGGACGACGAGGTAGTAACAAGGCACAACGTGTGTCGTCGGTTGTTCTTTCACGAGGATCCTTACTGGCTAGACGGATCTGTATTCGTATGGTTAATGTACCCTCAAGGAAGAACCTCGTCCTTTTAACTCGTTGCACCGGTAAGGCAAGTCCGCGATTCGATCGTTCTGCGTACGTCTTCGTGGACTCTTCTTCTTCTTGACTCGCGTTCCTCTTCGTGTTCCTCGTCTGGTTCGGCGTCATCGATGCGGATAAGAGGATTTACTTGGCCGGAACGCTCCACCTCGAGAGATTTCCAAGTAACGCGTGCTTACAACGTTACGCCTGTGGCTAATCCACTGATGCGATAATGACGATCACGAACTTAATGAATTTTCTTCTAACGCGTCAGATATGTTCGTCTTTCGTTCCATCTTTTTGACCTTCCTTTACAGTTTTGTTTCAAACATTTCTTTATAATCAATGGTCTTTTAATTCACTGTTATTTATTACTTTCGAATTTTTTGTTATTAGTTATTATATATTATTTATTATTTTCGAATATCATTTATTACTTTCGAATTTTCTGTTATTAGTCATTATATATTATTTATTATTTTCGAATTTTCTGTTAAATCCCCAAATCCCTAAATTCCCAAATTCTGAAATCTCTAAGTCTCTAAATTCACAAATCCCTAAATCTCAAATTTCTAAATGCCAGAATCCTCAAATACTCAAATTTTGAAATCTCTCAGTTCTCAAGTCCCTAAATCTCCAAATCCATACTTCTCCACATCCCCAAATTCCCAAATTCATCAATCTCTAAGTCTCCAAATCGCCAAATGTTCAAATCTCAAATGTCCAAATTTCCCGTAATCTTCAAATCTCCAAATCTTCAAATCCCCAAGTTCCCAAATTAAAAAATTTCCAAATCTCCAAATCCTCAAATTCCCAAGTTCCCAAATTCTAAAATTTCCAAATCCCCAAATTCCCAGACCCTTAAATCCTCAAATACTCAAATTCCGAAATCTCTCCAAATCTCAAAACCTCCAAATCTTCAAATATCAAAACCTCCAAAACCCCAAATCTGTTATTAGTCATTACTCGTAGTTATTAGTAAGTACTCGTGTATTTATCGTACATATGTATGAAAGAACAATGCATATCATTAAGTATTAGTAAGTATTATTAAGTATTAAGTATCTATCAGTTGATATGAAACCGAAAATTAAATTATTCTTTCTAATTTATAGAGAGAATAATTAACTCTGGATATTACAATCACCTTGAAAATCTTTAAAATTATATTTGATAAAGAATGTATAATAATTGTGCAAATATGATAAGAATAATATCTTTTGAAATAGTCAAGCCACATAAAGAGGATCACATATAGTCATAAGAGATATAATAAAAGGATCGTTTTGATGAATCGAATGACTATGTTAAAAAAGTATAAAAGTTCCAACCGATTACAGTGAATTCTTGATTTGCATGTTTTGCGGTTCCGAAAATCAGGGAACGAAACTTTTGACAGAAAGATTACTGTGATTCCGGCTGCCTATTTACTCAAAAACCGCAAGGACATCGACAGGGATAATGGCAGAGAGCTCCGCCTTCGTTGCTGCACTTTCAAGACGTATCCTCGCGAAAGGAAACGTTTCAGGGATGCATTATATCGTTTTCGGTCTATGATTGCTGGTCTGCATCCTGAAAAATCTTTCGGGAGATTTGCTTTCTTAGGAATGATTTGTTAACTAACTGTGATTACGAGTCATCAATGTGCAACAACGCTATATTAGCAAGAAAATAGAGATTGCCTGTTGAAAGAATGCTTAGCTTTCGATGAAATCATTAACAGTGATTTATTAGTGTAGGGACATGAAAAGTTTAGAAATACAACATTTCGAGTTCTCTTTTAAACCGATATATTCGGATGCAATTGTACTTTAAATAAGAAACGAAATTTAAGGAAATAAAATATTCTTATTTTAATAATGCAACAGTCGAAGCACAAAATAAAAATATTTTAATTCTATATTTTTAATACTGTTTAATACTGTTTTTTAATACTGTTGTAAATTATTTTAATATACAGTTTGAATGGAATTATATTTTAAATAAGAAATGAAACTTAAGCAAGAAAAATATTTTTATTTTAATAATATAATTTCCAAAGTACAAAGTAAAAATATTTTAATTCTTCATTTTGAGTACTGCTTCGATATAAATTATTTTAATATACAGTTCCAATGGAATTGTATATTTAATCAAGAAAGGAAATTTAAACAAATGAAATATTGTTATTTTAATAACATAATATTTCAAGCACGAAATAAAAATATTTTAATCCTGTATTTCAGATTTGTACTTCATATACTTTAAATATATATAAATTTACTAGTTATAAAATATATGAAGTATAAATTTGAAATACAAGTAAGTAAGTCGTACAAGGGTAACATTATAATACCGAAGACCATAATATTTAACAAACTTATTCTACTTTCAAATACTACTCATATGCAATAAAGTAAAATATTATAACTTACAATACGTAGAGTTTATTTATTTTACATGTATTATTTTTCCACTAAACAGTGGAAAAAATTTTTGTATCCTATTTAAAAATAAGTAACCCTACTTACGATAGTTTTACTCTTAATACGTTCTTTTAATACTGTGAAAAAATACAGTTTGATTATTTGCAACAGCGTATATCTACTATAAATAATAAATAACGAATTTAAGCTGAATAAATAATAAATTTGTTGGTATTCAATACTTAATTGAAGAAATGAATGATTACAATTTTTACGATTATTTCAACGACTTATGTATAATATTAGAAAAGTAATCGATTTTGAATGCAATATTTGAATTATTCAGTGAGAATTTAAAAATTATTTATATTTTGATATAATTACGGTATAGAATGAAAAGTTATTTGAAATAATACTCCAAATATTATCATTCTAAAAACAATCGTGGCTGTAAACCAATAAATTAAAATAATGATCATTAAATGTGATTAGTCACGAAACAAACATTGGCTATTATCAAAAAGTGGTCTACAGATTTAATATTGATTGAATATTGAACTTTATCGTACATTGATTGTAACTTAAAAAACAATTTATATTCAGTTTATATAATTATCAAAATCTATTATCAAAAAGTATTCTACGGATTTAATATTGATTCTTAAAAATTATTAACGAACTTTATACTGATTGAATCTTGAAGCTCAATTTATTATAAGGCATCCCATTTATGTTCGTTAAATTTAAACAAGTTTTCTTCTAAATTATGCAATTTTGTTTGGGTTTTATAAAAAAAAAAATGTATACGAAGTGAACAATTACATTAACACGAAATGAACATAACATTGAACAAGTAATTTAAATAAAATTATATTTCTAAAACTGATCTCTACAATCAAAGGAACTCCTTTATGTTGAACCACAATGACCGATTTGTGTCGTACATTTACTTTTCTTATCAAAAGTAACAAAATATCGGTGAACCGGCTGATAAAAATATGAAGAACTCACAATCATATCGATTCTGATTCTTATAAACGATGCATGATAAAATTTATAATCTACTGCTTTCTTTCTTGTTACCTACCGTTTTCATATTTTCTTGCATAAAGAGAATTATATTATTACTATTATAGAATTTATGGAATTTATAAAATTCACAGAATTTATAGAATTTATAGAATTTACAGAATTTATACAATTTATACAATTTATACAATTTATACAATTTACACAATTTATACAATTTACACAATTTATACTATTTATACAATTTGTAGAATTTGTAGAATTTGTAGAATTTGTAGAATTTACAGAATTTATATAATTTATAGAATTTATAGAATTTATAGAATTGATAGAATTGATAGAATTTATAGAATTTATAGAATTTATAGAATTTATAGAATTTATAGAATTTATAGAATTTATAGAATTTATAGAATTTATAGAATTTATAGAATTTATAGAATTTATACAATTTGTAGAATTTGTAGAATTTGTAGAATTTGTAGAATTTGTAGAATTTATAGAATTTATATAATTTATATAATTTATATAATTTATAGAATTTATACAATTTATAGAATTTATAGAATTTATAGAATTTATAAAATTTATAGAATTTATAGAATCTATATAAGTTATATAATTTATAAAATTTATAGAATTTATAGAATCTATATAAGTTATATAATTTATAAAATTTATAGAATTCATAGAACTTATTGAAAAAAAAAAAACGTAAACAATTTAATATTTTTCGATGAATAATAACTTCAGCATACATTCAATTAATAACAGTCATAAAATCAGTAAAATTCATTTCATTTACTGAATGCTATATCTCTTACATTTTTCAATGTAAAAACGAAAATCTAATCTACGTTGCATTGATTAATGACTAATTAATTGTTTTCATTCAATAATTTTGTATTTGATAGTCAAACTACCCGAAATCCACTTCTTGTTTCTCTGTTTAATCGATTTGCGTTTAAGAAACGTGTCAGTTTCATAAACTTTCTGACTTTTAGGTTATTCTAAATTCATAAAAATACCACAGATGAAATATCCTTGAAAGCAAACTCGAAAGAAAAATTGTCTTCCTTGTCGCTTATGGGCACATAGTGAAAGCGCAACGTGTATGAAAGATAAATGTCTGTATCAGGTTACTCTTTCAAATAATAAATTTTCGAAAATAATGTGTTCGTCATATTTATTAATAACTTAATATTTTACCTCTCAATGTTTTATGGGGTTCTTCACTTTTGTAAGAACCTATATAATTACTCAATTTAGAAGCGTTTTAAATAATTTAGCTATTTTCTTTTCGGTTCTACAGTTTAATAAATATAAAAATAGTAGTTTGCTTCGATTTTCAACAATTACATGATTAACAAATTGATTCAGAATGAACAAAATAAAAGACAAATTTTATAAAAAGAAAATCTAACTAGAAATATCGTCATGAACATAGAAACTACAATATTGTCACCTCTGCCGTGTTAAAAATTTAATTTTCCCCATTTTTCTGTTACACAGCACCACAAAAAACGCGAATACATTTTCTCTGGTTTAAATTCGATCAAAAATATCAAACTCTCAGTGAACGTATAATGTCGAGAAGCAATATAGATTTCTACTGTCAGTAAAGTGTCAAAATTTGATAACTTTAAATTCTTAAATATTCTTGCATGACTCACCTCTAGCAAAGTAAAACTGTACGATAGAAGGAATCGTACCTGCAGAGGGTATTTGTACCTAGGACCGCCGGGACTGTAAGGAAAAGGTTAGAAAATCGAATCTACCTGAACCCGAAATGTCACCAGTCGTTGCGATTCGTTTATTGAACAGCAAGAAGATCGATTCCACGATCGAAACTCATTGGTGGTGTTCGGTACCGTTAGTTTACAACAATGAGTATTCCTCAAGGACCTTTTGGTTTTGTCGGATAATCATGGTTGTACCTGATCCTACCGTGATGTCAGGTGTAACTAAACTTTCGACAGAATATTGACACCGAAATAAATCACCCTGCAATCCCTGTAAAAGTCGACTTTTATTTTATATCGCTTTCATATTGCCTTGAGAAGGTAATAAAATTGAAACTGCAGAGAAGGTAAACGAAATTTGATTTGTGACTACTATAAATCTAAATAAAAGAGAAATAATTATTAATTGAGATACTAATATTGAAGAATGAAAATTTTAGGTGGGTTAATATTACATGGTGAAAGTGGTTTATTATTGCAAATATAAATAATAGAGATGGTAATTAAATATAAAATAAATATTAACGCGTTGAAACTTAAAGGTACAAATATTAATGTAAAATATAAAGAAATTTATTTAAAAATACACCGGTTTTGTGACCAATAAATGGTAATTTCGTTCATAAAAGATTGTACTATCGAGTATAACGGTAAATTAAAATTGGCAATGGTGTTAGAAAAGGATAAGAATAATAAACGTGGATTCTGTGAATGAAACAATCGAAATTTCCTTATTTCTAAAGCGGTATACATAAAATAGGAAAAAAATAATAAAGCTTCTTTAATATTGTTTATAACGTTTTCCGATATATTTAAGGAACTATTATTTTTAATATTTATTTACAAGAAGCATCGTCACGATAAAATTCCGTTCAATTTTATTCGAATTTTGAGTATCAACGGATAAAAAGTTCATCTGCTTTGATTCTGTTCAATATACATATATAACCATTTACAATAATATTACTTATCATTATATTACAACAATACCCACAGCTTGCGGTCCGTAAGAATTCGTTCGAATAATTGCGTGAATCGATATAAATATTTAAAACCTTCCTGTGTGGAACATTAAGCGAATCCTTAATATTTGCAATGATAATAACATTCATAAAATTTACAACAAATCAGTTCTTTCAAATACTCTTCGTACGATACTGGAACATAATGTCCTCTTAAAACTAACCAAGGATTTCAATGTCGATGCGAACTGTACGTTTGTCGAGTTGCACGACATTTTGTCGAGCACTCGATAAAACACCAACAATCCTTGTAAGGCACTCTGGAATGCTGCATCCTTCGAGGATACCTGGATGTCGATACGACACCCTTACAGAACAATAATAGAAAACTTTTTGGACAAGTTACGCGTCAAGTGTCTCCAGCACAACTATCGATCAACCGACAAAAACAAAACGCGACTTTGTCGATTCATAAAGTTACATGTGTACAATGTTGATATGACTAGATCACAGTTAGTAGAACAGCCGCTGGTTGCCGGCTCCCTTAGGTCCTTTCTTCTAACATACTTCATGAGTTTCCATTCTGCAACAGAAAAAGAAAAATTACATTAACACCACTGAACATTATTTTGATGCTTCAGATTTTTAGTTCTTAATCAAGATTTTCAGTTCTAGATCAATTATATGATTTGTCGGATACATTTACTTAAAGTAATAATTACTTATCAAATTATAGCAGTAGCGAAAATGTTAACACAATTTATAGATCAGAAGATGTATGCTAATTTCGATACACTATCAATTTTCTTTCTATAAATAATACAAAATTCGTCATCGTTAATAAAGATTACGCGTTAAGAAATTTATGTTTATTTTAAATAAACACATATCTCGACTAAAGTTCAAATTTTTCATTCCTTCTGTGAATAGATTTGATAAAAATTGTAAAAATTTAGGTGCAGGATTAATGTGGAATGTTACGTCTAAGATCATCGACTGTCAGATTAATTCCATTAAAAACACTGTTACAATTTGATTCCATTTAAGCAACAACTTGCACGTTTTTGCTGAATATTTCCAGACACGATACCAGTTTATAATTTTATTCCCGACTGAAAATCAGGACTCCCGAAGGTCGGTAAGGAGACGCTACAGGTATATAAGTGCATGAAACAGGGGATGATTTCAGGTAAGGGCAGTTTTACTGGAAGGGACGCTCTCTTCACGGGTAAAACGAAAAAGAAGAAATCGATGGTGACGGAAGGGGAAGGGGGAGGCTGAGAGAGAGACAGAAGAATAGCGTACCGGTTCAAAACCCACAAAAGGGGGACTGAAATATCCTGAAAGATGCATTCAGGTTAAACGCAGCAGACGAAATCGTCTCTTGTCAAAGAGGGAAAAAGAGACAGAGAGAGATGAAGGAATCTAAAAATAAAGTAAGAGAGAAAAATGCGCGGGAACGTTAGAGGTTTCAAAGGGAGGTCGAGAAAAGTTACGTCCATCAAGATTAGAAGCTGAATTCTAGCACAAATCGGTAAAATCAAGCATTAATTCCTCGACGTAAATCTTATTGTTACATAACACGTTTATTGTATAAAAATTATTCCACTATAAAAAAAGAAATATTTTAAAATCAATTGTTTAATAGAATTATTGTTTTTGGAGATGTATAAATTAAAATTCTTGAAGAAGTTACGAAGATATGCTGGAAGGAAATGTTTGGGGAACAGAAAATTGTCAACTCTTGTAGAAGGTGGCAAAATTTTCAGAGGAGACGAATTAGACAACTGAGAAGGTCGAAGGGTGAAGAGGGATGAAAAAACGGTAGAAGGACCGGTACACACACATGGATGTGTTGGCACAGTGAAAGAAATCCAGCACAAAAGCGTCGCTTCTCGAATGTAGACTCGCTGCCCCTTTGAATGGAGTCTGCGATTTGAATGGCTGGAGTTTCAGCGAGGGGTCGCGCGCGCCATTGTGACGGGGCAAGGTCACAAATCTGGTCGGAAATTTCTTTGAACTTCCTTGGTAACGCGGATGTTACCTCACAGGCAAAATTTACGGTCGTTCTAAAGCGAGGGAGGTGAGAAAGTTTACAAGAAAAAAAGAACCCTGTATATGATGCAACGTTTCTTTCGAACGACTTAACCGGTTTCACCTCATAGAAAATTGGCAACTTATGTAAAGAAAAAGCGGATAAATAATTTTCGTAAACGCGTTCAAGATCGATAACAACGTATCATTAGACAGTAGAAGTGGTTCCACAGGAAAACATACTGAATGATTCAAATAGTAAACATGTTAGCAGTGTTAAGTATAAATGTGTATAATCACAACACCAACCTCTGAAGACAAGAAAGAACCAACCAGGAGCCGACGTAGACACCGGTCCTTTCATTGACTCTGTTGCCACCAGGAGATGACGTCCAATAGTTCCTCGTCTTCTGGACTCATGGGTTCATAATTATCGTAACCATCGGAATGCGTGTTGTAAAGGGTTCCCGAAGTCCCGTATCCTTGACTGCCAGCTGATGACGCTTCGGAGACAAAGCTCGGTGTCGGCGAACTGGAAGCCTCGGAACAGGGTGCTGGCACAAAAGTTGGACTAGGGTTTTGTCTCAAATGTTGATGTCGGTGCAAGTCGGAATTATGATGTCGAATCTCGTTGTTGGCATTCCTGCGAAGTCTCAACTCTGGCGAATGATGACTGGCTTCGACTCCGAGACCGTTGTTGGAACTACACGTGGACGAGGCAGAGGACGTCGAAGAAGGCGGTGAGGAGGTGGGCGATGATACGCTGGTCAAATCCGAACCACTGTCGTGCTCTTCGAGAAGCCGCTGAAGACTCCTGATATACTCGACCGCCATCCTGAGCGTTTCTACTTTCGACAGTTTTTTACTGCCAGCTCTAGATCCACCGTGTGTGCCGGCTGTACTTCCGCCGAGCGCTTGCGCCACGCTTTGGGGTATGTGTTGTCTCAACGTGGCGAATCCGTTGTTCACCTGCTTGACACGATTCCGTTCGCGTGCATTCCGCCTCGCCACCGAAGCTGGTTGATGAGGAACCGTGCCATAAGGCCCGGTCGCCTGGCTGTAGATCTTCGATCGTTTACACCCGTGCTGCTGGATCTTGATGTCGTTAGTCGGCATACTACTCGTCGAAACAATCACATTGCCGCGATGGGTCTGAGCACTGGTCGTAGAACCATGAAGATTATGGTGATGATGCTGTTGCTGTACGCTCAACATGATGGGTAATACGTTCCCCTCCTTCGTTCCCACTAAGGTCATATCACTGATCCGATTCCCCCCCACTACGTGAGCAGGAGTGCGCGGCAGCGCGTGCCAGATGACCTTGAGAAATAGGATCCCCGATGTACTCGAAGTACGAGGCTGCCGATCGTTTACTACGACAGCTGAACCCTCTCTAACGAACCCCCTTCCTTCAGCGACACCTCGGTTAAGTACACGCTATATGTCGAACCGGCGTACGATGAGAAATAAAAACCTTCGAAACGAGACGAGTTGTTACGCGAGCAAAGACAGTTGAAAACTTGAACCGCACCCTCGATGCTGACAGTACGGACCTGGCTCCCGAAATGCCTTGGCAAGAAGGGTTCGAGGCCTTATATAGCCAGGGCGGGCACGCGCCTATCCCCTCCACCGGGCCCCATACTCGATCTCGGGCCCTAAACCCCCATCTTCTCCCCCTCCCTCCCGCCCTATCGGCTTGCTGCGCCTCATACCCCTGTTGATCCCCACCGCTACCTATCCAAAGGCCCTACAACGCCCGAGATTCTCATCTCTTCATGAATCGCCCTCGTGTTTTTGCATGCCTGTTCGAATCTATTTGCTGATTTCGGATATTTAAAGATGATACCCTCCGACGTTATCGGCCCGATAACTTACGTCGTGGCTCTCGGTTTCTTAGAAACCGTAACACGCTATGCGCGCTCTACCTAATCTCGAGTCGAAACTTTCAAGTTGGAAATTAAATGTTATGATACAGTATTTTTTAACGTAATTTTTTTAGTAATATTTATGTCATTTACCTCACTTAATTTCGAGTACACAGCTTACAGTAAGAATGTTGAAATGATAATTGAAATTAACAAGTAACATCCATGGTTTTTTTGTTTGATTCCTCGATGTAACTATAAGAATTTAAACAATCTAATAATTAACGACAAAATAATCCAAATTATAGGATCGGTTGTAAGTTAGAATCGTAGGAGGTATTGTTTAAATGATTCTGTGAAGTACGGTGAGATTTTACATATGCACCCTGCACGTCCAATAAGAAGGCAGGCGGACCAATGGCACCAGCATTGCTTCCGACCGCCAACTTACCAAGCGCGCACAGTACATCGACCGTGCCCAAAACATGGTCCACGTACGCTGCACGTGGCAGCAGATATAGTATCGGCTTGCAGCGATCTCCGAAATTTCGTGGCCGCGTGAGAGACACTGGCATGCACGTAAGAAGGGTCCACATCCCCACCGACCGGCCGGTGTCTCAGGGATTGAAATTTGAACAGTTACCGGGAGAAAGAAAAGCTGGTCCAGAGATCGAGCGAGCTGGTCGAGAAAGACACGCGCACGTACCACGGGCAAGTCGAAGCGAGAGGAGGGTACGAATAAAGAAAGAAGGGAGACGGAGATGCGTGCCGACGAAGAAGAAGAAACGCTCGGAGGAGGGGGTGGCGGGTGAAAAGAAGCTACGCAGGAATGACGGCTGGAGCCGTGCCGGTGGGGTAAAGGGGGGCACAGGAGGATATGTGGGCCCAAGTGGTGGTAGGGAAGTTGGGGGCAGCAGCGTTATGGGCACATCGATAGTGGTGAAGAGAGCAGGGGGTGCAAGACGTGAGCCGTTCCCCCCACCCTCGAGTCGTGGCGCGCGCCGACCCCCATCCATCCACTCTCTCCCCACCAATCGGCTAGTTTTATTCGTTCTGTACGAAGCGTGCGCGTGCGTGCGTGCGTGCATGCGTGCATGCGTGTACCAGGGCGCACGCGTGCTTGCCAGGCCTCGTGCGCTTAAGGGGAGTATGTCTGGGGAGGATGTGCGCGCGCACAGTCGCGCGTGGACGAGCATATCTGTGTGAGTACGTGTGTGTGCATGCGCGTGGAACAGGTATATGCCCTGTTCCGTTCCCTTTTTCCTTTTGCCGGCGCTCTGTCTCCTTCTCTGTTTTTTTTCTCTATCTCTTTCACCTTATCTTTCTCTTTCCGTCTATGTGTGCCTATCTTTTTCTCCGTTGAAAAAGTGGCGCGTAAGGGGCACTCGAGGGCCACTGGACGTTCTTTCTCTGTGCGTGCGTGCGTCGTACGCGAGCGCGCGGATGGACTTTGTGATAAATATCTGACGCCCGAATGTCGTCTGATGTTGGATTTCGATAGATAAAGAACGCTTTGACACTTTCAACCAAGTTGTACCCAGTTATGTGTATATAACTGATAATATCCGATAACGAGGATCTGAGGCACGAATTTCAGAATGCATTCGAGCTGACGTTTGATACCGAGTTCCTAATTAAATTTGATATTGATTGAAGTTTATGTAATCGGGGATTGAATCAGTCGAAATTTTTTGTTGTACTGATTGCAATATGCATTTTGAAGAATTCGGAGGGCAAAGAAGTTTATAGTAACCTGAAAATATTGGTAGTAAAAAGTGTTGTTATGAAATTAACTTATAGATTTTTCTTCACTATGAAGATACTGTTAACATCTGTCTACATTGTTTTTGTGTTTCTATTTATAGTATACGACTTTATTATGTGAAATTCAAATTACAATTTATGCGGTACGGTAACATTACGTTGCTTTTGAACGTTCTAACCGTATGGCCCAAATTTTTTACCGTCTTACTGCATAAGCGAGTATAGTTAGGGTGAAATCGGAAATTAATTATTATAATTAACTTCTAATTTTCATAAATGTTGTGTTAGTATGCATCTCGGATACTAAATTCCAACTATTGTTAAAATGACGGCGATCTAAGAAGTTGTGTAAATGTTATCAATTGTTTACTATCACTACTTCTAACTACTATTTAATGAAGGAAAATAATTGAAAATTCATGTACAAATTTTAAAATAGAGGTATTATCGAACGACGAGAATAAAAATTGATTAAGTACAACTATTCAAAATTCAGGTCTGTTCAATATTATTTATGCTTAATCTTTTAAATTTTTAAATCCATAAACTTTTAAAGTGAGAAATTGAGAAACTTCCATATTTAAAAATCGTAAAATTTTTAAGCTACAAAAATCTCCAGGTTCCCAATTATGAAATTTTTCACAATTGTAAAACTTCCAAATTCATAAATTTAAAAACTTCCAAATTTCCAATTTTGTAAATTCCTAAATTCATAAATACATAAATTTCTAAGTTTCTAATTTCCTAAATTTCTAAGTATCTAAATTTCTAAGTTTCTAAGTTTCTAAGTTTCTAAATTTCTAAGTTTCTAAATTTCTAAGTTTCTAAGTTTCTAAGTTTCTAAGTTTCTAAATTTCTAAATTTCTAAGTTTCTAAGTTCCTAAGTTTCTAAGTTTCTAAGTTTCTAAGTTTCTAAGTTTCTAAATTTCCAAATCCTAGAATTTCAAGAAACTTCAAATTTCTAAATACCCAAAATTTTAAATACTAGAATTCCCAAATTTTCTAATTTCTAAATCCTGAAATTTTCAAGTCTCCAAATTTGTAATTCCCAAATCTCGAAAGCTCTAAATTTCCAAATCCCGAAATTCCCACTTCCGAAACCTCAAAATACGAGATCTCTATTAAAATACTATGAAACTTTATTACTACTAAATCACTTTTTTCTTCCTATGAAACTTAATTACTTCAATAGTATTTATTCTTACAACTTTACGACTAATAAATTACATTTTTATAATTTCTGGCACACAAATTTTGTAAAATACCACTGTTCTCTCCCTGTTCAAATACACATGTTGCACTGTCATCAGCATTTATTTTATATATGGTCAATAATCAATAACCAACTTCTTAATAATATTTTTAGATAAACACAGAACAACTAAAACGTCTTCAAAAATATTTGTTGGATATTTACTCTAACACTCGATTTACAAAACCCGTAAGAATAATACTACTTATACTTCATTAAAATTCCAAAATTATTATGAAGCATCTGTCAACTTTCATCAAGATAAACAATTATACAAGCAAATTTACACATTACCCATTAATTTACTTCGTCCTTCATTTTCAACTGAGAACTACTGGTCACAAAGCATCCGTGAATCCTGCGTTAAGAACATAAATTCGAAATTTCACGTATAAATTTGTTTATCTCGATGAAAGTTAATATACAATCTGACAGAAACGTCTTAATAATTTTCATAATTTTTCTAACATAAATTTCAAAATGTTCTTAATTTGTCCACGTATATCCATAAAATTAATTACTGTGCATCGCTATCTTACTAATCGTAAATCTTTCGGGACTTTGTAATGTAGAACATCCCTGCTTTATAGCGTAGATCTCTGTTCGGGGTCAATTACCCCGCAGGTAGTTTACTCGGTGAGCTTATGAGAAGTCCTTTCTGAGCCGAAGATTCGTTGGTGAAGGACCGTAACGGAAGAACGTAGGACGAAGATTTACGAGTCCTGTCCAGCATTCTTCGTTCGCGCGAATTCTCGCTGCGCGACAAATTTTCGACCGCAAAGTTGCAGGTACCGCCATTATTGTATCGTTCGTAGAGCTTCTCTCGGCACAGCAACCAGTTTCGGGGTACATAACGCCCCTGTGCGAGTTAACCACTCGCGGTCCCGTTACACCGGCTACTAATTTTCGCTGGTGACGGTACAAAGGCATCAACACACGATGTTCGGCTGCCACTTTGTTGCGCTGAATTTTAAGGAGCTATCATTACCGGCCCTTTTCTCGCGAGCTGATTTCATTTCCACGAAAATGATAGCCGACGTTGTTATCTCGCTCACGCGCTGTGTCTTGTATAAAGTCGTTCAAAATCGCTTTCTTGAAATGTCCACGTCATTCGATGAAACGTTTATACACAGGCTAAGGAAAGTATTCTGTTTGTAACGTAAAATAATATATATTTATCGAAAATTGTTATGGTTATAAGGTAAGAGAAACCTACCCCTTAGTTTGACGAAATTGGCTTGATGAAAATATTCGAACCACGTTTTGTTTGCAACTTAAAATTGCCTGGAGGAATATATATTTATAAAAGCAATTTATGGTTGTATAAAACGTGCAGATGTTTGGTCATTTTTGTTGATTCGTTTGTACATAGGCTAACAAGGATATTCGAATGATGTTATGTTTGTAGCTTAACATTAAAATTACCATAGTGGTCAAATGACCGATTCACGAGTTTCTTATTATAAATTATTAGTTTTAAGTAAAGAAAAATTAATGTGTATGTTAATTTATTTTTTGTCGTTTATTTATTTATTTTTCTATTTCAGTATTAATTTCAAATTAAGTGTGAATTATACGCTGGTAGGTTAAATAATAAAATTGAAAGTATTGTAATTTATTAGTTAATATTAAAATTAATTTATATAATCATGAACTTCATATTTTCATAAATATATGTGTATAATATATTTTAATTTAAAATATAAAGTTTATGATTACGTAAAATGTAAAAAGTGTTCACTACGTTTATTTGATGAATCATTTATACGTAAGGAAATGAAAATATTTAAATGACGTTCTGTTATGATGTTAACAATTTTTAGACAAATGTAAGTTTTACGTACTAAAGTTGTAATATAAAGAAGAGAAATAAATTTTCCTAAAATCTTCAAAACATATATTTTACCTGAGCTATGATAGCTCGAATCATGGGTTATTTGGACAGTTCGGATTAGTGGCTTTATGCATGTGATACAATTTATTTCTTTTATGAAAGAACCTGAGATTATTTTTGTATTTTCCCTTGACATTACAATTACATATGTATTTTACATATATTTACTACTTTATATTGCTTAAAAAAACAATATTATATAGAAAATAAAATTTATATCTATTAATTTGATGATATACAAATAATTTTCTTAAAAAGTTTGCCATCACTCCTTGACTTAACTTAGCGAATAACAATGTGTTTACAATTTAAAATTATTTGTATAAAATAATATATGAAATAACATTATGTTTATTAAGTAAAATTATTCATAGAAAATATATACTAATGGAGATGAATGATTACATAAAATATATATACAAGCTCAATAGTAGCACCCTAGATATTTAATCATGGAGGGAACCGAGTTGCATAAATCAAAATATTTTCACATATTCAATATATTTACATATTTAATACACATTCAATAACATTTACATAATTATACAAATTTATTTAAAAAGTAAAATCTACTTTTTTCATTTCTTTAAAAAACAGTTCAATTGTATCATAAGTAAATTTAGAATTCTTACTAAGAGTATCTTCTTGAATTAATTTATAACAACTAGTTCATAAATAGTATAGCAGTTATACGTACATAACATTATATCATAATGGTATAAATATGTAATCCAAGTAAAAAAAATATCCACTAACTTACACCGAAAACTATAATCTCAAAAAGATATTTTTGCTATAAAATTAATCTTTCCGACCAAACAATTAACCTCTTCATTTTCGCACATCATAAAGAAAGCAAAAACATCGTCTCAGATTTAAAGAAACACTGTACACCGTAATTGCCTACGTAGGATTAGATAACGATTCAACGAGAGGAAAAGGAAGCACGAAGAACAAAAGAACGAATGGGTGAAGAACGAGAGAAGGGAAAAAGTAAATTTTCCAGAACGTTGGTAATAGCCTTATTACCTTGAACCTTTGACTCAGGGAATTCATTCCATAATTATATTCTTGGACTACGGCGGCCAGGATAGCTGGCCACATCGCCGTTAATTATCGTGAAATTAATTACCGTTCTGAGTGGCGGGATGAGCGATGCCACGGGCCAGTCGACTTGAATTTTCTACTATAAACCACGCATTACCTTACTTCTCCGTCTTCGTATCGGATATGATTTTGATTTTTTGCCCCGGGCTGCTACCCTAGAACCTAGGATTATTGTTACCATTGATCATAGAGATTAGAATCTTTCTAGTTTCTTAGATGAAGTATGAACTGCATAGTATACCGCTACTCCAACTTATTTCTTTCATTTCTCTGAATTCTCAATTCCCTGATTCATGATAAATAGCATGTATTGATTACAATTACCCGCGAAATTGAACATTAAAAGGAAAATTTGATTTTTCACTTTCTGAAAATGCAGCAATTCATGTAATTTTAAAACCATGTTTTTTATCAAAACTATGTATTATTATTACACATCATTCATATTTAATGACACTAGCTTTTAACGTTTCTTTCGTGAACAAAAAGTTTCTTAAAATAAAAAGCTTTCTTTTAACTTACGCTCTCGTCTTCATTTGCAAAAAACAATTTAAAATTTGCTAAAAAAATTAAATTCAAATTCCTTTCTCTTCAAAACCTAAGTAACAAAATATTTCTTAAGTGTCCTGAATATTTTTTTTAATTACAAAAACCGTCGCACATAATTCCAGAAATAATAATCGGCAAGATATCACTCAATACCATCAAAATTATATATACAACATTTATGATGTTTCCATAATTAACACTAGATTTACGGAACCCGTCAAAATGGCGGATCATAGATCTCTTATTTTAAATGACAAAACTTGTTAAGAAATTTTTGTAAAAATGTATCTCAACTTTCGTCAAGCTAAAGAATCAATGTCTTAGGCAGTTTACATATCATCCCCAATTTATTTATTTTTCTACTTTAGTTTAAATTTAAATATAAGTAACCATCAAACGTCCGTAAACCTAGTGTTAAAAGAGATATTCAGTAAGGTTAAACATGTCACCCTATATGAAATAATAAACAGTATCAAAGCTTGTTAATCAGAAAACAAAATTAGTGAAGTTACAGCGATCAAACCACTTTAAATCGTGTTTTAATACAAGACGTAGAAAATAACCAGTAGGTATATCTATCTTGAAAATATCGATTTCCACGTGTCGGCATTCCACTACCGGCTGGCATATGTCATGCAATATAATGTACAGGTACCACTCGACTCAAGGGGGGGTCGAGGGAGAGAATTTACGCTCGTATACACCTTCTTCATGGAGGACCATGTGGGGTTACTATCCATAACATAATCGACGATACATATGGCGCTTTCGTGAATGCGTTCCCTAAACGTTGGCAGGTACAGGGATATCGGTAAGGTACCAACGTACTTCGCATATGTTGTTGCAGGTTCACTGAATTCCTTTGAATACCGCCGGATTCCTGACACCGTTTTAATGTTTTTTTTTTGTCAGCCTCATTAGGGAAACCAACAACTGATTTTTGTGAACGTAGTCGATGCGTATCGAAACTGTTCGAAGAATTTATGCGAACAGCTGGTGAATTAATTAAGCAATGCAACGAAATATTCACGTTACGGATTGGCTTTGCTGGTACGCTAAGAATTATAATTTTCGTTTTTACGCGTGTAAAAACGGTTTTAGTACTTTTATTGCCGTTATTATTTGAAAGAGAATGAATTTATATTTGAGAGATATGAGACAGTATGAAGGAAATTAATACCACGATGTAGATGTACATTGCAACGATTTTAGAAAATTATTGTTCATTAAAACGTATGAGGGATGAAATGCTTTATGTTTTTTCAAAATAAAATGTTTCGTACGAGATTTGTATTATTATTTTTTATATGCGTAAAATAATATAAATATAAATAATATTATATTTTTCGAATGCGTGAAATAATAATTTGCATTTAAGTTTCTTAGTGTATATATTTACATATTGATTGATTCCTTGAAATATCTTTTATAAAAATGTATTAAATAATTTCGAGGAAGTCAATGGTTTTTAAATTTTTGAAACGTATGAAGTGTTTTCTCTGATTTAGAATACATTATGATTTCATATATTTTTTAATATTGTAATAGTGTTTTCTGTAGCACGTTCCAGAAAATCAACCAACATAAATATGTTTTATTGCAAAAAATAACTCTTTAAAATTCCTTCTTTGGGAAAATGTGCTCTAAATATGGAGACTGATTCATAATAGTAAAATGTCGATAATGGGTATTATTTAACGTAGTTGTTTTTTAATTTTTTCTTATTAAATCTCTGTATTTAGGAAAAAATAAAATCTATGTGTAAATTTGGGGAACATACAATTTTGGAAATACAGAAATTTAACAAGTATACAAATTAAGGAATACAAACATTTCAATGCATAGAAATTTGAGAATATGGAAATTTGGGAAATGTAAAAATTGCGAGATATAAACATTGTGAAGTATAAAAATTTGAGAACACAGATATTTGGGAATATGGGAATTGATAAATATAGAAATTAGGGAATATATAATTTAATATGAAATGTGTAGATGAGATTTTTCGGTGTGTGGAATTTTATGTATAAAAATGTAGGAAACACTTGTCAATTTTTTTATCATAAATTTCCCAAATTTGAGAACTCTAAAATTTCCAAATTTCTGAATTGCCAGATTTTTAATTTATCAGGTTATTTTTCTAAAATTTTTAGTCGTTAAAATTTCTAAATTTACAAATTTTTCAATTATAAAGTTCCCAAATCACTAAATTTCCACGTATACACGCTTCAAAACTTTCAAATTATCAAACATAATTAAAAAATACAAATATATAAATATATTCCGTATATAAATATTATTTTCAGGAATTTTCAAATTTAAAAATTTCCGAACTATTGAATTATTAAAAGCCCAAACTTACAAATTTTTAAATTGTCAAATATTCAAATTTCTAAATTTGAAAAAATTTCAAAATATTCAATTAAACTTGAAAAAATTAAAAAATTAAAATATTTGGGACATAGTTATGAAATTTGTAAATTTTCAAATCTGTAGATTACTAAATTATCAAATCTTAAAATTTTTAAATTTGCAAAGTACTCAATCTCCAAATTTCCAAATCCTTAAACCCTTAAATTTTCAAATATCTAAATTCTCAAATCATCCACTAACACAAACCACAAAATCACTCAATTTCTAAATTTCCAAATACTTAAATACTCAAATTTCTAAGTTGTCCAATTACCAAATCCGCAAGTTCTCAAATTTTTAAATTTACAACTATTAAGTTCCAATATTTCCAAATTTGCAACTCCCCAAATTTATAAATTCCTGAATTACCAAATCCTCAAGCTCCAAATTTGACAAAAATATTCTCCTCCCTGTACATACTCCTCTCGAGCACGCATCTGCGCACATGAGATCTGCCCGTAGCGTCTTATTCACGAGATTATAATCGCCGCGTGATTGGTCACATTAACATACATATTAGCGATAAATCTTTCCAATACAAACAGCACAATGTAGCGAGCTGCGTGATCGGTGATTGTACATAACGAAATCATGTAAGATATACGTCACATGCTCGATACATGTCTTTGATAATCTTTTGGGCCAAGGTGTATCCCGAAAGAATTCGCAACTTTGCCGACGATGGATACGTTCAATTAAACAGGGATACCATGTATCGCGAATATGCGTGTCCGTGCAAAGTCACGCGAGTATACACGTCCGTTCATACTTGGCGACCATACTCGGTATCGCATTGTTACGAAACAAGTTTACCTTCGCGACGAGTAAATAGCAAAGATTGAAATAATTGGCATCCGCGAACCTACCGATCTTCGATGTTTACGTTAAAAGAGAAAATCACGGAGCCGTAAATCTACAGGTATGGATCGTAACGTCGAGGCGACTTTAATTATCCCGTAAAGCATGTTTGCGATCCGCCGTTTAATAGATTCTACAGGATTTTTCTCGCGCTGAATAATGGAGAAGGTGTGAATCTGGTTTGCGTGCGTGTCCTTCCATGGAATATCATTTATCATTGCGCGCAGAGGTTCACGCATACGACGGGCTATTATAGCGGCAACAGTTTGATAATTTATTGGCGTGTCAGAGGGGAGGAAGTCGTTTGTAATCGAACAGATGATTACGTTGCAGCTTGCCGTTCGTAAAAACTGTTTTCGACACTGAAAACGAGAAACGCGTCCTCGCGGATCGAGGCACATGCACGAACGTAATAGCTCGTCGCTGGATAAACGTGGCCGCACTTATCGCATTGCAGATTACATTCACGAGGATATCCCAGTTTGAACGTCTATTTTTAACGCGATCCTCGCGAATTTCAACGACCGTAAGCTGAACGTACCGAGACTCGTATGCTGAACTCTGGATATAATGGAACAACTGGTATCTCCCTATTTTTTATTAAAAATTGAATTTAAATTAAGGAGAGCTTTGCAACATACTGTTAGTTGTTTCTATGTAAAAAATTATACGAATTTTTGTATATCTGAGGATAACTGGATAACTATGACGACATGAAGCAGCTGTTACTGAACACTAACCCTACCAGCGCATAATGTACACTTAATTTGAAATTAAAAAGTTGGTAAATAAATGAAGGATAAAATTATTGTACACATTATTTCTGTAGCTTAGTAGTTTTAGTGTTAAAATTGTACACCTACTAAATTGTTTAATAAATTTTTAATTATATAAGTTTTGTACTCTTCAATGAGCGATTGTGGATAGGTTTCTGTGCACTTAATATTAATCTGCAAACCATTTTGTTGTGTTATAATGAATATCCAAATTTTACAAAATTTACACATTTTTAATTTTTACAACGTTTCGTACAAGTAGCTACTTAGTTCCCTTTCGTATAGAACAATTTAATGTGCGTATTGTGAAAGAAAAATAAAGCATTGACTCTTAAATTAAATAAATATACCAACGCCTTGTATTTTTTATGATTTGTTTTGGTAGGAAAACGAACGGTTAATAATTTTCAGCTGAAATCTCAGATCAATAAAAACAGTTGGGGTTTTATACAATTTTATACATTTTATAGTATATTTATACAATGCACTGTAATATATCTACTGCATATAATTTCTAATTAATTCTAATTTTAAACTTTCTAATCGTAAACTTTGATAAAAAGTTTGGTAAAATAATATGAACTTTAGTACATGATCCTTGTTGCAGATAAATTGATTCGTTTTGAGGTTATATTAACGCACCACACAAACTCGAAGCGTTAAGCACAAAATGATTACAGTTTTCCCGCTTCATTGGGTATCACTTGAGTACTTACTACACTGATTAATGATCCTCGACACGTTTTTGTAGCCACAGCATTGTCACTTTCACCGCATGTGCGTCCTTGTCGACTTTATCATTGCCGCTGACTTTTCCACGAATCACGCGAGACCAGAATTGCGTGGCTATGTATGGACGATTATCTTCTTTAACGATAACTAATTTTCAATTATACAACTTGTAAGTTTTACGTAATCACTTTGGTTATACTGATCTCAGGCAACTTATCAATTCTGTAACAACTTTACGAATTGTAGGAAAGACTGAGGAGGGTTAATATATTTTACACAAAAAGAAACTGAATTACTCTCGAGCGAATACAAAACTGAACTTGTTAAGCTTAAGCGAAGGATATATCAAAGATGTTAATAAAATCTGTAAACAGTTTCAAAATTCCCACCAATGGGAGGATCGAAATGTAGTCAAAGTACGAAATGTAAAAGTGAAATTTATTTTATGAAATTTATTTTATTGTAAGGTTTATTTTGTCAATCTCATTTTTATTTTTATCTGGCAAAATGGAATGTTTATAACAGTTTTACTATTACAATTAATATTTATAGATAATAATTAATAATCCCAGTAGTTAGTATTATAAAAATATCAATTTTAAAAGATCTCTCCTAAAAAATGTACATTTTTTTAGTTGTACCACTATCAATACAAAACAGTAATATTATTGCATTAAAATTTTATTCTTGACACATGAAAATCACAATGGTGCATAATAAAAAATTCTAGAATGAAAGTATTGAATTCATTATAGACTTATATGATACTTTAAAATGAAAGTTTGTAGAACTTGATGTGATTGATACAATTTGATACAGTTTCATTGTAAGCTATCACTGATTTAACCGTGTAATTAACAATTATACTAAAATGACGTAACAAGTGAACCGCAATCTTTTGCTTGGAACATCAAGATTTTAAATATGGTATGTAATTTTCTTACGTAACCTTGTAATTTCGTACATACACACATTTGTGTCAGCGTATGTATATACACTACATTATTATGATACAATTTGTATGGACGTATAATGAATCAGTTCCCTTCTATCTTCAATCAAGAATACTTCATTAAATCCTGTCTACGGTTTCCAGATTACTTTATCTTGTTAATTAATGTCTTACTTCAAATTGCTTTGCGTAATTTTAATGATGATTATTAATCAGAACATACCTTCGAGCTAATGACATTATTATGTAACTTGACAGTTCGTATATATTACTTATTATTTTCGAAAATTGATGTACAAGAGGCCAACAATTATTTAATGTTTAAAAATTAATAAGAATAAGCTGAAAGTAACGTCGATGTCATTATTATTGATTCATTACAGGTAATATTATGCTCCCCTTTTTACCTGCTAAAAATTAATTCTCGATCTGAATACCATCGTGTAAATAATACAATAATATTTAATTGTATAGGACCCCGTTTAATATTTTCTAAAATATACATCATTCATTAATTTTTAATCGTCAAGATTAATTTTACAACCAAACAATTTCGTTATTTAAATAATATTTAATTATATAGAGCCTCCATTTAATATTTTATAGAGTATACTTCATTCTTTAATTTTAGATCACTAATTCTTCAATTTTAGATCATTAATTTCACTGCCAAGTAATTTGATCAGTACAATAATAATTAATTATGCAGAGCCCATTTAATATTTTATAAAATAAATTTCATTCTTTAATTTTAGATCAGTAATTCTTAAATTTAAGATCATTAATTTCACATTCAAGTAATTTGACGAGTAAAATAATATTTAATTATGCAGGGCCCATTTAATATTTTATACACACCATTCTTTAATTTTAAATTATCAAGATTAATTTCACATCCAAGTAGTTTGATCTGTCGCGAATGTGGACCAGTTTCATGTACCAAACTATAGCTATCACGATTACTTTTTCAATTATTTTGTCACATAAACTATGAGTAAGTAAAAAATACATTTAATGTAAATTAATGATTTGAAGATATTATTAATTGGTTCTGAAAAGTAGTTACTGTAAACAGTTTATCGAATTTAGATTATTAACCCTACCAAGGTGATTTGATTCTTCAGTATAATATTTTAAGATACGTTATTATAGTAATATTTCATCGATATCAAACTATCGAAGACTTTCTTCCACATTAGCCTCTTTCCCATAAAACATGTAACATGAAAGACTTTCTTTTTGCCCATTTTTTAAACTGTACAATTATCATTATTAGATACTTTCGTAATGGTAGCAAATAGTAACATTTCATCGCCGATCTTTGATCATCTTCAACGCTATTCATAATCAATAGCGGCTAACCAAGACCACTTAGTGAACGATTTATGGGCTGACTCATTCAGACGTTTTTGTTGGTAAGCGGAGCATCATTTTGATAATAATGCCTGTCATGATGCTGAATGAAGAGGAAAATCAACGGTTAATCTAGGAGAAATACGTTCTCCTTAACTCATCTTGTAAATGACATCGGTTGGTTAAACGACAACAATTTTTGTGTCGTGCAACATTTAATTGGGATATGAGCTATTACGATTTAACACTACTCGTGTTGCCACTTAACTGTGGGTGGCGAGTTAACTCGTCACTAAGGCAAAACACTTACTGTACTTTATAACGCATTTATGGAAAGGTTTTTACCTTTAACCTATAATCTTCCAGTGCATTCGCAGCTAATTATTATTACAGCGTTAAGACAAGTAAAGAAAATAAATATGTTTTTCTACATTTAGCAAGCCTTGATCATGTAAATTATGATTCGAATCGAACCCAAAATTCAATTTGAATTGTAATATGAGTAACATTAATGAGGTCAATAAGCGTAACATTATAGGACAAAAGAATGACTCTATTTCTTCTCCTTGAAATTCAAAAAAATTACACTTTATTAGAAATGTACTTCTCTGGTGTATAGTGAATTATTATTCGTTCGTTATACTGTAAGTTAAAAATGATTAGGTTCTACAGTTCGTTGCATAAATATACCAACCCCTCAGATTTTGGTTGAACCGATTTTGTGTTAAGAAATCAGCTGAATATATATCAGTATATCTTTTGATATAATTTATTGTTTCCGATTTAGTATTTGAAGAGTCAGTCGAAAAGTCAGATTATGGAAAAGAAAAAGGGATGTATTTATGTAACTACTGAACAGCGCCACCGTTAAGAGGTTAAGCGTAAACCGTAAGTCGAAGCACGACCGCATTAAATTTTCCCCATTCCGATTGTCGTCACATACAATGAATCGTGTTGGTAACTTTCGATCTCGTCAATGGCGATCGTTCAGAAGAGACGCAGCATCGTAAAATAGGTTCAATAACGGCGAACAAACGATTCAGCCAGAAGAATCGAGGATCACAATTCGAAGTTTCGCCCGAAACGGCAGTGACGCATTCCTTGACGAATACCAAAAGCGCTTGGACAGATCCTTCCAGATAGTCCTGGAGGAGCATGTGCCGTCCTTCGTGGCATTGCCTTTGTTCGTTCACGTGAAAAATGACTGGCCGAATGATCTGCCATGGGGGAAAAAAGGAGTCTCGGAATTACGTGAAGGACAGAGAGGACTCGACGAGTCGTACGATAAATCTTGGCTACGGTAAGCGTGTGTACAAGTCAACCGTCGATCGATCGTTATTTCGTGACAAGAAGCTATGGGTGTTTTTACGCGTCAGACCGAAAGATAAGAATGTTTTTTTTCCACCCTCTGTAACGATGTACCGACGCGAAATTGAATTAAGACAACTCCGCTACGAATCTTGGATGCCGCTGGGCAGCTGTGACTCTCAACGTTTCAATCGGCCATAAAATTGTTTCTATTATTATCTGTGCTTCACTTTAACGGTGAAGTGGCGACAGGTTCGCGTGATCGGAGAATTATTTAACATTACATTAAGAATGGTTGAGTAACTTGAGATATTTTTCAGTATTTCATTGTAAATACTGTCGTCAGTCATCACCCTTTCAAACCTTATATATTTACATTATTTTAAATTCAAACATATAACCCGGTGCAATGTATAAATTTATTAATTCATAATTGTAGTTAATTTTGAAACGCGATCGAAAATATAAATAGATACAGGGAAAAGGACAAGTTTATATGATAATATAAATTATGTTTGTATTTTAATAATTACTGACATATAACTCTCATAGTTTAACGATAAAATTAAAAGTATAAAAATGGTCAAAAGTTGCATTTTACTAAAGTGGAATAGGAATTTGTAATTCAAAATTCATGAATATCAACAATAGAGGAATTAAACCGAAATTTAATAACCGGACTAATAGAGGAACGAATAAGGTCAATGGAGATGTATTTTTATATATTAGAAACAATTTTAATAAGACGTTATTTATATAGGTTGCAAACACTTCCTTTAAAGCAAAAGAAAAAGTCATAATAAAATTTTGAGCAATGAATTGATAAATGATTTGATATTTAAGCATTCTAATAATTTGAAATAATAAGGAATAATAGTTTGAATCAACGAATAATTAATGAATAATGTCAACAGTTAGTCAATTAGTGAAACGTAGAAATATTTAAAAAAGTAACTATGTTTTATAAAGCATGAAAGAAGTATAGATATTTATTACTTCGTTATTATACATTGTTTTGCACGTAATAATCAGAGGAATTATTAATGTGACTATGACTAATAATAGCAGCATAATTATTTGCGACTTTAATACAATAAAATATTTAAATAAAAGAAAACATATGTAACTGCTATTTAAACTGTAAACCGATCTACCAATTAAACGTATGCCATACGTTTTATTTGTCCTACTAATGATTTATATGTGTCACTGAGCCGCATTTCAGAATTTAAGTAAAACAAGAAATGCGATTACCTTTAATTGTTACTTTCCTTTAAATAATCAGCCGTCTGCCCAAATGTAGTACACGAATGTTCCGTTACGTGTTCTCTATAAGGTGATAGGGTGTCATAAATGGGTGAGCATAACACTTGAAGAGTTCCGTTCACTGATAATACAAAATTTGATATCTCATCAAATTGTTAATATTTTAATAAAATTTCATGTCATCAAATTGTTAATGTTTTAATAAAATTTCATGTCATCAAATTGTTCATATTTTAATAAAATTTCATATCTTATCAAATTCTTAATATTTTAATCAAATTTCATATCTTTTCAAATTGTTAATATTTTAATAAAATTTTAAATTTCATCAAATCATTTTTATTTAATATTCTACACGTTTAATAATTTAAAGTATAATACTTGAAAGAGTAATAATAAACATTGAATCTGTCATCATGCTCGAAAGAGCGGTTAGCGTAAAAGTTCGCAATCAGATAAGAGGTCCACGTGAATTTTCCTTTTCTTGTTTTCCTTTCCCCTCAATCAATCGCATTGAATTTTACCGCGGTAAGATTTGTTGGGTTTCGTTGCAATGGTTGTTTGGTTGCTTTACGACTTCCCGGATTTCGGGCGCTCGTAGCCCGAAGGGAGTTCCTTTAAGAAAAATCTCGCTTCTGTCCATCTAGCAAGAGAATCTGTACAGTTCTTTTTCCGTTTTGTTTTTTTTTGATGGTGTTATCTAAATTGTCAACGGTTGTGTGGGGCCTTTGACGGACTCACCGAAAAATGTCAGATATTCTAGATAGTTCTCGGATAACTTTAATTACAAGTACCGAGATTAAAGCAAGACACTGACTCACCGGCGTTTCTACTTTAATGACCGTTTCTGAGGACAGAATGGAAAGATAACGCGGATGATATGTCAGTGAACTGAATGATGACGCTGAAGTTCTACAAACTGTATTGTAATTGCATATACAACAAATTATATTGAAATATTAAACCTACCATTTATTCTTTGAAATTAAAAATAAAGTTGAAAAATAAATAAACGATAAAACACAAATTACTGTACACATTAATCCTTCATCCTGAAAGCCAACATTGAATTCGAGAAAACTTTTAAAACTCGAAATGAGAAACTTAAACGGTCATTTTGACCATTTTAGTTTAGTATTAAAAGAATCAGATGTGACAATTTCAGAATGTAACGAATAAACAGTTTTATTAAAGATTTATCAATGACACAAATACACTTCCTTTAGAATAATTCTTTTGGAAACGTGTGACCAGGCTGATATCATGTCTTTAATCGACAGTGATATTTTGAATATTGTCTACAAGTATTTAGTTCTCAAATGCTGAGTACAAATTTACCTTTTTTATTTTTACGAAAAGAAATAATTTCGAATCGAATTCGAGTATGAATTGGATTACATAATTACCTATAGTGCAAAAAATAAATTAAAAAGTAAATGAAAAAATAAATGACAAAATAAATGACAAAATAAATGACAAAATAAATGACAAAATAAATGACAAAATAAATGACAAAATAAATGACAAAATAAATGACAAAATAAATGACAAAACAAATGACAAAATAAATGAAATAAATGAAAGATTAAGAGTAAACAATGTCGAATAAACAAAAATATACCATCGTTGAGTAAACGGAGGTGTACCAGAATATTATTCATAGAATGAAAGTATTATCAAGATAATATAAAATGTCGACTATAAAAGTTACAAATACTCGCCACTATAATACCGAATATACAAAAAAATAGGATTAGTTATAATTAGCTCTGCAATCAAGTATATACACATATTGATATTTCGATTACCTTGGGATTAGTTGTTAAATGCCCAAACAAAGAATTTCAATTTCCTTAGTTGAACAGGAAAGTATAAGATTATCTTGATTTCATGAAAGGATGGTCTATCTTAAGAGGTCATCAAATGTCAAGGTCTCCCGAACAAGGACGTTGTGCTTCATCGGTGCATAACCTATGACCTCACCTCTCCAGGCTCACACTGACCCTTGGGCCTGATCAAAAGTAATAAAACCTTTAAATAATTCTTTTCTTTTTGAACGCCTCTCCCCTGATTTTACCAGCACGCACGGCTGGTAATAATGAGATATACAGGGTGTGAAGAACTTTGTAACATGAAAGATTCCTCTTCGTACATTGCAACGATCGTTTTGTATGAAAGTAAGCAGAAATTGTAGAATGTGTTTTATTTTTAAGACAAACTGATTGAAATTTGTATTTTAAATGTTCTATGAAATTACAAATAAATTTGAATCCCTTTATAGTTTAATAAAATTGTAATAAGGAAGATATATATACGATTTTATTAGGGAATAAAATTTTATTTATTTGTGTAATAAAAGGAATTAAATTTTATATTTCAAAGTACTTCTGTCTGTGATGAAGCAATGCAAATACATTTATAGGGAAATTCTACAGAGCACATTTTGCAATTAAATTTTGAGCTGAGATTTTACTTCTAAATTTTCTAATTTTCAAATTATCAATCTTCCAAATTTCGAAATTCTTAATTTCCCAAATTTTCCAAATTTTTCAATTCTGGAACTGTTAAAAACCCAACATTCTGAATATCTAAAGCCTAAATTTTTACATCCCTAATTTCCAAGATTTTCGTACTTCTAAATCCCCAAAAAACCAATTGCTCTAATTCTCGAATACCTAAATCTTCAAATTCCCAAATCCTCAAATTGCCAGATCACTAAATTCCCAAATCTCTATATCTTAAAATCTTCAAATCCCGAAATCCCTAATTCCCTAAATTCTCAAATCTCTAAATCTCCAAATCTTCAAATCTTCAGACCTTCAAATCCCCAATTCCCCAATTCCCCAATTCCCCAATTCCCCAATTCCCCAATTCCCCAATACCCCAATTCCCCAATTCCCCAATTCCCTAAATTCCCAAATATCTATAATATAATCTTACAATCTTCAAATCCCCAAATCCCCAAATCCCCAAATCCCTAAGTCCCTAAATTCCCAATTCTGTAAATCTTCAAATCCCCAATTCCCCAATTCCCTAATTCCCTAAATTCCCAAATCTCTAAATCTCCAAATCTCCAAATCTCCAAATCTCCAAATCCCTAATTTCCCATTTCCCTATTTCCCCATTTCCCCATTTCCCCAATTCTCCAATTTCCTAAATTCCCAAATCTTCAAATCCCCAAATCCCCAAATCCCCAAATCCCCAAATCCCCAAATCCCCAAATCCCCAAATCCCCAAATCCCCAAATCCCCAAATCCTCAAATTCCCAGACTCCCAAATTTCCAAATCTCTAGATTCAAAAATCCTATATGAATATATCTACAAATCTCTAGATCCCTAAATTCTTAAGCTGGCAAATCCCTAGATCCTCAAATTCCCCGATTCCCTTATTAGTACATCCCCAAATTTTGTACTCCGCCCAAAATCTTCAGATCTTTAAAAATCCCTAAAAATCAACAAATGCAAAACCTCGTTTCACTTCTTTGCAATCAGATTTATGACTGTACATAATTTTTAACGAGAAGACTTACGAAACAAAACGTGAGCAGAAAATATTAAATTTTAACTGTCTGTCAAGTGACAGAGCCGTATAATCTCTCTCCAAGCGTATAATTGTTTTTTTTTGCAAGAAAATGATCCTTTAGTTATATTTGTAAGAGTGCTACAAATGAAAACATAAGAAATACTATTAAATCGGTGTTCTAAAACAAGAATACAGTTCTTCGGGTTGTCCAAGGATGACGAAGTTGTAGCGGCGACGCAGAAATGATTCTTTTTTTTTCGATTTCATGCGACCCCATCTTTGGTAATCGACTCATTATCCACCAGGGCATAATTACGCTCGGTTGAGGTGTAATTAACAAGGTACCGGCGCTAAGAACCTCTGGTGAGATGCACTATACCGACGTTATCTTGAAAATCTTCTGGTCTTCTCTTCCTCTTCTCGTTCCTTTCCTACTTTCCTTGCTCTCTTTCACTTAACTCGATTCGCACTTATCTCTCTCCTTACCTCTCCACCCTTACCGTTGTCCCTTTTTTGGCACCACGACCTTTTTTCAAAGGTTCTTTTCTCGGGTTTGTTCTTCGTTATTACTTACCGAGATTATCGACGTTCTTAGCACCTACGTGTTTCTTCTTTTTGCATTTCGTATCCTCGACATCACAGCCACCTTATCTCTCTTTATTAAAATACGAAAACGAGTTGATGAAGTTGGTTGAACCGTTATAGTTGATTTTTAATCAACATTTATAAATTACTACGAAATTACCTATAATTACTGTGTATATATGGAGACGTAGACTGTTCGGTTTAACGAAGATCGGAATAAAAGTATTATCTCTTTAAGGATAGTGGTACACAAGAGTCTATCGTCAAGGTGATGAGATAGATTTCCTTTTGGATACCACTGTCATCAGGGTAGTAATTTACCGAAGTAATTCCATTCTCAAGATGTGACTTATTATTATGAATATTTAATGGGTTCTTGTACTCAAAGAAATGAAATTTAAGAATGAAGTTGGCCTTCTTGAGCAAAAGCGATTTGTACCCGGGTTGCTCCTCGTTGCTGCGTTTAATTGAAATACTGTGTATTAATCTTGAGGGGCAATAAATAATATAACTATAAATATGTAAGTACACGATCTTACAACACCTGATTACTTTTTTCTATCTCTTAATTAATTAAGTCTTTGATGTTCCGTGCGCGTGATTGATTTTATTGAATTACACAAGACTGCTTTATTTGTTTAAATTATCTCTTCAATTTTAAAGTTATTTGCAGATAGTAAATTAATATTAATTTGGATATTAGGAAGGTTATAAAATTTAGTATTCCACGTTTCTTCAATGTGTACAGAGTGTTTCAAAATAAGGGGCACTAAATTAAAAAATTACAGACTCTTCAGTATATCGTAAAATTAAAAAGTTATTGTTATTTTGAGATGTAAGGTATTATAGTTATGATGTATTGGGATGTACTATAGTTTGGATATATTACATTATGTATTAGTATTAGGATATAAGCAGTTAAAAATTGAATAGTTAGCAGTCGTAATTCAAAACGAATTTTCTGTGCATGTACAGATAATTCAATATTTTGACATGGAATAAAGGTAGCGATCTTTCAAAAATAATCTATAAACATGTATATAAATAATTTATATTAGGCAATAGTTTTTCAATAATAAACCAAAATATGAAGATACATATCGCGTCACCTTTCCTCGTTTGAAAATTATAAAACAATTACTGGGACATCATTTAAAATTAATGTAAATTGCATCTCTTCAGAGGACATAAAAAAATAAGTAAAATAATCAATTATTAAAAATATTTAATTTTTTGCATTTTTCGTTGAATACTTAAGTTTGACTGTATTGACGACTATTTGTTAATCGTTATTAACGAATTTTTAAAAAAATATATCAAACTCAGGGAAGTTTGTATGGATTTATTTATTCATTGTTGATGAAAGAAAAATTTTCCTTGTACAAAGAGGTTGTTGCAATGAACAAAGAGTATAATAATGTATCGAAGACGAAGATTTATAAATAAAAGACACTTCTAACACAATGATTCGAAATGCAATACGTAAGGGAGTAATTCATGATTCGGACGGGAAAGAGACTGCTCGGTAAGTACGGGGACGCAAGAAACCCGGTTGGAAACAAAACGGCAGGTGGACTTCGCTCGAAATTTACTCACGAAGCAGAAAAAGGGTTTTCAAGGTTGTGAAAGTGATGTCAAGTTATTCGTGAATAATAGATACATTCAAGTTGAAGCTGCTGCTGGAAATGTCACATTCTTTATTATTTCGTGCTTTTATCGAATAGCTTCATTTACACGTGATGACATTCACGTGGTGTACAAAATCTTGAAAACAACTAGGAAAGAAGAAATTATGTCCTTTGATAACGATAATTTCGTTCGATGTGTTTCGAATTAATTCTAATTTATTCGAGTCTTAAACGGTGTTTTCCTCGAAGCCAGTGGCTGTTATCGAAAATTGAAAATTACTTTAAGTTGTTATATCTTCGAACGTATACGCGAGGCATTTACTGTGACAACGATAATTAATTTAAATAAGAACGTAACATCTGCCACGCTCGTTAATCCACCGAAATGTGCTTGTTGATTTCACACATTGCAGATACATAGTTGCTACCATGGCAGTCTACAGGGACTCTTAGGAACCGTTTACCAAAATTTCTGCCGTACTAACTTTAATTGAAGATCATATTTTTAATTTGAAGAAAGGAGACTAACACCTGCCACACTCATTAGTTCACTGATACGTGGTTGTCGATTTTACACATTGCAGATACATAGTTGCTACCATGGCAGTCTACAGGGACTCTTAGGAACCGTTTACCAGAATTTCTGCCGTACTAACTTTAATTGAAGATCATATTTTTAATTTGAAGAAAGGAGACTTACATCTGCCACACTCATTAGTCCACTGATACGTGGTTGTCGATTTCACACGTTGCAGATACATAGTTGCTACCATGGCAGTCTACAGGGACTCTTAGGAACCGTTTACCAAAATTTCTGCCGTACTAACTTTAATTGAAGATCATATTTTTAATTTAAAGAAAGGAGACTAACACCTGCCACACTTATTAGTTCACTGATACGTGGTTGTCGATTTCACACGTTGCAGATACATAGTTGTGACTATGACACTCTATAGGCATTTTTAGTCCGTTTTCAAAAATGTCTGATATACTCATTTTTTTGCAGATATTTTTAAATAGAAGAAAAACTGAGTTCAAGTTTACATTAATTTTGAGTCAATATTTGATTCGATACTGTAAACTCAAAGAGAGTAAAAGTCAGACAGAGTAAACTCAAGTCGCTTGAAATAAATTATCGAATGAATATGAAAAAATAATAAAAACAAAATTGTGGATTATAGAATAATCTGATAATTTAATATATAGGATTGTTATAATAATATAGGTAGAAAGTAATTTTAAAGATCACTGTTTTTTGTGAAGGCTCACATTGCGAGGAAGTATGTGATTTTAGGGTAGTTTCTTTATCGGTTATAAGTTGGAATTTTTCATCAAGTAACCTTCTTAGGAAACTTCAAACTTTTGTACTTTGACTTTCTTATATTTCGAAATTTTCAAATCCTGAAATTTATTTATGGATGCAACTGAAATAGCAAATTACGAAATTTTTTAATTTTTGCAAATAAATATTCAAATTTCAACATTTCTGCGTGTCCACATTTTTAAATCCATGCATCCATTAATCTTCAAATTCCAAAATTCAAAAGTCAAATTCACAAATTTTGAAATAGAGAAGCCTCCAAATTTGAACACTTCGACGAGCGCAAATTTCCACTTTAATAAATTCTCAAATTTCTAAATTTTAAAGTTCTTATATTCTCAAATTTTTGAATAGCCAAGGTCTCAAATTTTTATATAGACAATTCATCAAATTTCCAAATATTCACGTGTACAAACATCTAAACAATAAATTCTCAAATTTCCAAATTTAAAAATTCAAAAATTCTCAAATATCTAAATTTCCAAACGAACAAATTTTTAAACCTCCAAATTTTCAAATACACAAATTCTTAAGTCATAAAATTTTTAAATTTAAAGATTCCTAGTTTCTCAAGTTTCGAAAAAGCCAAATTCCAAAATTCTGAAATACTAAAATTTCCGGATTCATAAATTTTCTAATAGCCAAGTTTCCAAATTTCCAAAAGTTCAAATGTCCAAATTCACAGATTCCCAAATTTCCAAATATTTGAATTCCAAAATTTCTAAATTTCCCAAATTTGTCTCGGTCAAGTCTCAAAATTCCCAAATATCAGAATACACAAATTTCTAATTTTCAAATTTTCAAATTCTCAAATTCCCAAATTCCCAAATTCCCAAATTCTTAGATTCCCAAATTTCCAAATTCTCAAATTCCCAAATTCTTAGATTCTCAGATTCTCAAATTCTTAAATTCTTAAGTTCCGAATTTGTCAAGTTTTCAATTTCCTAATTTCCCAAATTCTCAAACTCCCAGATTCCTAGATTCTCAAATTCCCAAATTCCCAAATTCCCAATGTCCAAAATTCCCAAATTCTCAAAATCCCAAATTCCCAAATTCCCAAATTCCCAAATTTCCAAATTCCCAATGTCCAAAATTTCTAAATTCTCAAAATCCCAAATTCCCAAATTCCCAAATTCCTAAATTCCTAAATTCCCAAATTTCCAAATTCCCAATGTCCAAAATTTCCAAATTCTCAAAATCCCAAATTCCCAAATTTCCAAATCCCGAAATTCCCAAATTCCCAAAATCCTAAAATCCTAAAATCCCAAATTCCCAAATCCCCAAATCCCCAAATCCCCAAATCCCCAAATCCCCAAATCCCTAAACCCCCAAGTCCCCAAATTTCCAAATTCCCAAATTCCCAAATTCCCAAATCCCCAAATTCCCAAATTCCCAAATTCCCAAATCCCCAAATCCCCAAATCCCCAAATCCTCAAATCCCCTAATCCCCAAATCCCCAAATCCCCAAATCCCCAAATCCCCAAATCCCCAAATCCCCAAATCCCCAAACACCCAAATCCCCAAATCCCCTAATCCCCAAATCCCCAAATCCCCAAATCCCCAAACCCCCAAATCCCCAAATTCCCAAATTCCCAAAATCCCAAAATCCCAAAATCCCAAATTCCCAAATCCCCAAATCCCGAAATTCCCAAATCCCAAATTCCTAAATTCTCGAATTAACAAATTCTCAAATTACCAAATTCTCAAATATTCAAATTTGATATCTCGGAAATTATTCATTATTCTCATATTGCAACGCGTTATGAATCACGCTGTATGTTTCAAGAATCCACGTAGAGATTGAACGACACGTAAAACTCAGGATCACCGGTTACGTTGCTTTCTCTTTTCATTCCCTTTCAATGAGACCAGTAACTCGGTCCTGTAATCGCAGAATTCTTCCAAACAGGGAAAAAAATTAAACGCTGGCGCAATTTAATGCAATAAAACGGCTCTTAAGTTTATTCAGTCGCGCCAATTATACCTTTAACTTTTATGGTCCAAATAAACCTTCGAGACACAGGTAATTTCACGACGTAGTCTAGCTTTCGAAAAAATTGTAACTAGTCATTATTACGTTGCACGTATTGTGCAAAGAATGTTATTAGTTTCTCGTTATACTAATCAAACTGTCAACAAAGAATGACGGGTTAATATCTCAGTCAGGTAAAACACGGCTAAAATATTTTTCCAATTATATTGGACACTAACTTCATTATCATCTACTTTTGAATGAAGGAATAAAGAATTTCATTTTTATCGAGTCGAATCTCATCCTGTCTTGGTAGTCAGGTGTTAAGATTTTAATTGTAGAGTTTTTTATTATTAAATAAATTTTAGTTATTCATATCGTTTGTTATATATAAATTTATTTATAGTTAAATAGGTAGATATTTTGAATTTTAGACAACTATGTGTTTCTTTAATAATATAATTAGTAACTAATACTATAATGGGACAGTATATTAATTAATCATTAATATTATGACTCGTGTGATAAATATGTTAGTACACAGATTGGTATTAGAGTGAAATTAGTACAATATAATTCATTTATTATATATCAATAAAATGTCATTTTGAAGAGTGTCTTATTATCAGCATCTTATCGCTGTAAAATATATTAAAGTATCGAAAACAATATTGCATTTTGATTACCTGATTGCAGGAGCAATAAAACAAGATATAGCAAGCTTCAAAGATGTAATTTGAAACATTTATTTTGAAACTTAAATAAATTATGACGAAAAGGTATATTTTGTTAAACTTCAGTAAAAATGACAAGATAATACAATTAATTTAATTGATTCGTCATAAATGATAAGATCCGATTAAAAATGATGAAAAAATAAAAACTTACATTTTTATAATTAATTCCAATATTAATTTACATTTCACTACAAATACATTTGACAATTTTTTTTACCAAAGCAATCGACGAAATTAATTTGAAAATTTTGTCAATTTTATAAATTAAATTTAATAAATATAATTATAAATTAAATTTTTAAAACGATCAATTTAAATGAAACTTGAAAAGCTGCGACTAAATCGATCTACAATTAAAACTAATTTTGACAAATTGTGACTAAAATTTATTAATTGCAATTAATCATATTATGAAATTTCAAAACTTTCAAATCGATTCAAAGATTCCGTACTTTCGATAATACTTACAATATAAAAAATAGAATAAAAGGAATAGTAATTGATAGCCGTACGATTCTTCGATTATTAAGTGTTATTATTCACGAGACAAGTAAGTGCATTTGAGCAGAGATGCAGTATGGTTCCAGTAGCAAATATTAAAAGCAAGAACGTATTTCACGCATCCTCTTAGGTTGGAGGATTTTTCGCTGACTTTAATTGGTTAAGATAGGCTAAGACGCGTGGCTATATTCGTTTTTCTTCCTTTGATTGGTTTCTTATTTTCGATGCAGAATGCATGTCGACACTTCGTAGATGCGGGCCTCAGAGGGTACCAATTACGATGAGCAGCTGCCACGTTGAAGCGTCATGTTCTCGAATAAACTTCGATTTGAATGTACTGGAAGTATTTGATTTTCGAAGGGAAACAAGTCAATCTTTTAAAACGATACATCTATTATTCATTCGTGATTGTAATGTCCATTATTACCCGCGACCTTCTCTCGTCTATCTGCCAATTTATTTGTCCTCCGCGAGAAAAATCCGTCACTTTTGTTGTTACAATACTCCGAGATCTTCGATACTTACTTATTATTGAACCTTCTTCGTGGTAAAAACTTATTGTAACCACTCGTGCGGATAATCAGTTGCCGCTTACGGGTAACGTATTATAATCAAGCAGTGCGAACTCAAAATTATACGGAAAATGACTTATTATTATATCATCACATCTTCACAGCTGCTGCTACTTATACACCTGTTGTCTGATTTATATTGGTACAGTGTGTAATAAAATATTGTAACGCAATTTCTCTACATTCTGTCTTATCGGTAATAACTAGTGTCAATGTTTTATTAGCTTCGTATCTTATTAGACGAATATGCAATGACCGCCATTTAGTACGCTTTCGAGGGGTAAATAGTAAGGTAATGGCATAACGTCTCATCATTCAATGCTTATTTAATTTACGTTTTAAAATTTATCAAATATGTTATATTTATGGAATATATATAGTGTAGGAAATTAAGAATTTAAGAAGTTGGGAACTGAAAAGTTTAGAAATGTGGAGTTTTGAGAATTTGAGGAATTAGAGGACTTAGGGGTTTGAAGGTTTAGAAAAGGGGTTTGGGAATGTAGGAATTAAGGAAGTTGAAAATTTAGGAATTTGGAAACTTTGGAATTGTGGAATATAAGAGTTGAGAAATTGAGGGATTTGACGTTTTGGAGATTTGAAAATTTGGCAATTTAGAGATTTCGAAAACTGGGTATTTAGTGATTTAGGAATTTAGGAATTTAGGAATTTAGGAATTTAGGAATTTAGGAATTTAGGAAGTTAGGAATTTAGGAATTTAGGAAGTTAGGAATTTAGGAATTTAGGAATTTTGGAATTTTGAAACTTTGGAATTTTGGAATATAAGAATCGAGAAATTAAAAGATTTGATGTTTTAGGGTCTGAGTATAATCAAAACATCTGCTTATTCTCTCAACAACAAACAATCTTATTATTCGCTAAAGAATGTAATATTATCAACGTCTCATTATTGTTGCTTAACATGTTAATTATTAACGATGAATGACCAATTAATTTAATCGTCAGTCGACAGACGTTCATACCAAATATTAATTGCCTCTTCCTCTGTAATGTGCTAATATGCAGATCGTTCACTACTTTCACTTCTCGGACAATTTGTTAAAACACCGGTATACAAATGTTAATTTCGTGACGTGTTGCATTTCGACAAAATGGACGAAATTTGTGTAGCACTGAAGGATATTTACTCACTTACTTGCTTACTCACTGACTTATTCACTTACTCACTTACTCAAGTATTCACTTACTCACTGACTTATTCACTTACTCACTTACTCAAGTATTCACTTACTCACTGACTTATTCACTTACTCACTTACTCAAGTAGTCACTTACTCACTGATTCACTTACTTACTTACTCACTTACTAACTTACACACTTACTTACTTTTATACTTCTTTGCTTACTTACTCACTTACTCACTTACTCACTTACTCACTTACTCACTTATTCACGTACTCACTTACTCACGAACTCACTTACTTACGAACTCACTTACTCACGTACTCACTTACTCACTTACTTTCCTGGTTCTTTGCTTACTTACTTGCTTACGTACTTACTGCTTTGCAAACATGCATATTTATTTACTTCTTTGCTCACCTACTGACTTACTCACTTACTCACTCATTCACCTGTTCACTTACTCATTTACTTACTTTCTTACATTTCTGCTTCTTTGCTTACTTTCTTATTTACTGACTTATTACCTTACTTCTTTACTTACCTCCACGTGTACTTACTTACTCAGTTGCTAATTTACTGACGTACTTAATTATTTACTTACTTCCTTGTTTATATATTTTTTGACTTACTTACGTACTTATTCACTTACTCTCTCATTTACTTATTTTCCTACTTCTTTGCTTACTTACTTAGTTACTTACTTTCTTACTTATTCATCTGCTTAGTTACGTACATACTTATTTACTCATTTGCTTAGATACATATTTACTTACATACTTATTTCTGCTTACTTACCTGTGTACTTACATACTTCTCTACTTTCTCACTTACCTCGAACTGAGTTCAAAGTGTGACGTTCATGATTCACAATTGTTTCCCGGAAGACTGGAATTTTCATGGAGAAGAAAGAAGATGGGGGCGTGCTCGACCATGATCGGGCACGCACGCGCGAAAGAAATATCGTGCATCAGAATTCATCTTTGCTCGATACACCTGCACCTGTCTTTGGCTCGGGAGCTCGTTTACTGTCGTATGTTACGTCAGAACACATCTCTTCGCTCCAAAAATACACCGAAGATCACTGAAAATAGCGATAAAAGTGAACTTTTATAGCTCAGGTGTCATTATCGTTTAGTTAGAGAGTGACCGCCATGATAGGAACACCGAAAGCAAAACTGGCCACTATAGGGAATATGTGGCAGTCATGTTAGTGGAGGCTTATGATTTATTTGATCTTCTACGTTGGTGGACTTGCATATGTGGAATTTTAGGAATTTTTATATATGCGAATGTGGAAATTTGGAAAGTTTGAGCAACTTGGTGATTTGAGAATACTAAGAGTATGGTGAACTTGCAGATTTGGAAATTTGAACAGTTGCAGATTTGTAAATATAGAAATTATGAAGTTAAGAAATATAGTTATTTAGATATTGAGATATAGATATTGGATCCATGAAGTTTAGAAAATGTATAACTACAGGAATCATGAAATTTGAATATTTGGTAAATAGAGAAAATGCAGAAATTTGGTAAATGTAGGAATTATGAAAGTTAGAAATTTGGGAAATAAAGAAATTACGAAATTTAGAAATTTGGCAAACTTTGAGTGTTTAAAGACTTCATAATTGAACAGTTTGAAAGAAAACAAATCTGAAAATTTACCAATTTGGAGATATATAAGTTTTAGAATCTGAAGATTTCATAATTGGAAAATTGAAAAATGAAAACCTTGAAAAGTAAGAAATTTAGAAATAAAAAATTTGGAAGCTTAGTCATGTAAAAATAAAAATTTTCAAGTTTACATACTACTTATAATATTTATTAAAATCATATTTTCCATATTTACACTATTTATAAAATTTATAATTTTCTGCAATATTTATACATGACATAAACATATTTTCAATAAATAAAGTACCAATAAGAAATTTTTAGGTCGAATAAACTTTCGAATAATGCTATAATTTATTCGTAAATGATGAAGGATAATTCTTCAAACGAAATCATCATCATTATTTACAAATAAATCTGACGGTGCATATTAGCTGTTCGTTATTCGAATAAAATTTACTCAACTCAGGCGAATAGCAGATATCGGCCAGTTCCTCCGGTTCTTCATTATTTTACAACCATCCATAAAATAAAATCGGCGTGTAATATCTTGTTGAATTCGTCTTAAAAAGAGCTATAACCTTGAAATCTCCCTGGTATTTCGTCCATAAATAATATATTTATAATACATGATGTTCCCTTTCACACCAAATAACTTTTCAAAAATATTTATTTCATTCCTTCAATTCCTTATGAGACAATCCAGAAATTCCAATTAAAATGACCATGATTTACAGGGTGAGTTTATAAATACTACAAACTCAATATATTTTCGAATATTTTCTAAAAAACCTAGAAAATTTTTACTTGAAAATTTTTTTTCTAGTTCACATAGGAAAATATTCTAGAAAAGGAATTTTTCATCAGAAAATTTTTAATTTTTCAAACAGAAAGGCTCTTTCTGTATTTAATTTTGCTTATGGTATATCAAAATATGATTTTAGCTATAACTGCAATTTCTACACTGTTTCAATGCTTTATTTATTCTATCGTACAGACGATATTATAGCTGACAACATCCTTCGTCTGCACCCTTCAATATCTGGAATTATTCACCTGCAATAAATTTTTGAAGTTTATCGACTGTGATCATCGTAATTCCGTAGATGATCAAGATAACGACGGTCACGTAAATCTGTCCATCAAATGGTTAAAAAATAGTTCAATTATAAATTGTACAGTGGTCCTAGATGGTCTTAAAAATGTAGTCATCCTTGAAGCGCTCACTGTGCTCCTCTCTCGTATTGCACTCATCCTCCTCTAATTGCAGTCAGAAAAATAAGACCTGTTCCGGTAAATCATCCTTTACAGGCAGTTGTTAAAGCAAAATACAAAATCAACAAAAAATGTAAATATTGGATCAGGTTACTCTATCTTTAAACAAAATGTTATCATGAAATTCATGAAAATTAAGGTGAATAAGCAGGTGCGTAAGCTGAACAAAGTGTACTTGATGGTTTTTAGTGTACTTGATTGTAAGTGTTATGAAAGTTCAAAAGTTGTACAAAAGTTTGTATTTCGTATCCATGATTGACTGAAGATGAACATTATATTTACTGCTGGTGTTGATCGTTCTTATACATATAACAGACGTGTTATATACTGTGACTTCCATTTATTTTCTAAATACTTGTCTTTTAATCCCTTAACTTATAACTTTCTAGGCAGGTGCGTCATGCACAGTTAATTATTGCTACCATATCGAGGCAACTAAACGAAAGTTAAAACGTTAAGCACGTTTTCAGTGGTCCTTGATTATACAAATTAGAATTAGAATTGAATCCAAAGTTTATCTGTGAAAATATGAGTCTGGTTTATCATACTCCAACTGTGGTGTGCGTCACCAGTGTGACACGATATTGTAGGACAAGGGATTAATCTCAAAAATTAAACATTTTCATACATACAGGTGAGTGTCCAAAAATGATCGATCGAAAATGAACACCTCCCATTTCAGAAAGAGGAGAAGTCATTAATTTTCTAACCGTACTTCAACTTAGATGTTTAGAGTATTGGAATGTAACATAGAAACATTCCAGAACATAATTTGAAACGATAAACTTATTTATGGGCAAGTTGAATAAACCATTTAAGTTGTTCGCGCGTGCGGTCGATATCAGATCCACGCAACGTTTAATCATTCCTTAGAACACGCGATGGTCACCCTAAACGTTCCCTATCTCCCAGATAAAAGTTCCCATTACGAAATTTCGAGAGCCAGTACCCCGTTTCTCACTTTCTCTACATCCGGACTGTACATTTTATGAATGTTTTCAATAGCTTGATTAGCATTTCTACGTTTGCCTCGCGTGCACTCTGTCGCTGCTCATTACACCCGAAGTTGTTGCTCCGGACAATATTGCAACATCGGGGACGCCGAAAGCGTCGCTCTCATCTATAGAATATTTGCCGCTGTACAAGAAACGTCGCGTTTCTGGAAGCATTATCAGGCTGCTATCGTCGAATCGATTTCAATCTCCGAATTTCGCTGGCAGTCCCCACCCCGGGGCCTGAAAGAAGTTAGGCAAGGTGTCGACGGTGGCCGTAGGACCGTTGGGAGTCTGCTGAGGTGCAGGTGACGAGTCCGGTGGTCCTCTTGGACGCACGACCCTGCGAAAGTATGCGTGCGTGCGTGTCACCGCGGCTGGTGAACAAGGATGACCAAAGACGGGTGGCGCTCGCGAGACGAGGAGAAAAGCCACAGGGTGGACAAAGTAGGGGAAAAAGAGGCACCGGTGAAGAGTGGAAAGAACGGCGGAGGTGAAGAGGAGGGAAGTAACGTCGCGGAGCGGACCTGTAAAATGGTATCCGAAGAGAAGCGAGCGAGCGGCGGAGGGCGCGTGGCAGCTCGCAGCTGCAGCTGCCGTTTCGTATGTGCGTACGAGAGAGCCGCTTCTTTATTCTCGTCTTTCTCCTTGCCGTGTTTAACCTCTTCGTCCCTCTTGTCCTCCTTTGACGCGTGTGCGCTTGCTTACGGCCCGCTAACGTCCCCCTCTGATACAGTGGCGCGCGCCAACACTCATTAACGCGAAACTCCGTCATCGTACTTTCCCGCGTTTCGAGGCGCCGTTTCACCTCGGACGATATCTTCACCGATGCGATAAAACTACGCCAGCCGCAGGAAAACGGGATTAAGTATCGAGAGACCGATGAAGCGTCGTTTATTTGCGAGGAAAACACCTGAAGCGTTACTCTACATTCTTACTCGGTTCGTTATTGACTAGTATACTCGTTATAATGTATCCGTCATGAAGTAGCATCTGGTGAAATGAAACAGCTGACTGGTTCATTTTTACTTTTTGCAAGTTTGTAGTGGACGAAAGGAAAATTGAAGTACCCTGTTGCGTATGAGACTCCTATGGAACTTTATGTCATGGTTTTTTCTGAGCAACCCCTCGGTCTCGATATTGATATTCTTTTGTTTACTTAGTTGTGTTTACGTGATTCTTACATTTTTGCAACAGGTACCATTGACAAAAGGAAATTTAAGAAGTATACGATAATTGCGACGCAAAGTGGTAAATATTTCTTGACTGTCCCCTTCACTTTCATATGTACATTCATTTTAACCCCTTAACCTTCAAGTTTTTCGACAGTTGCTTCAGTCAGAGCTACCTAATTATTACTGCAGTGTTAAGGCAAATAAAGGACGTTGAAATGTTAGGTATATTTTGCATTTAACGATCTTCGTATTATGCACATATTTTGGTTTGTCACATTTGAACTGTAACGAGCGTCATGAGTCTGACTCGATGTTATATGTCAAGGGATTAATAGTTATTTGGAACTTCATTTGCAGAAGTAAGAATAATAGGAAATTCAGTGATATTAAACAATTAATAGTTGAAGTTAGATAAAATACATTAATGTTTAAGGAAATTGGAAGCATGAGCTAAAATTATATGTGATAAATACAAAAACATAGTAGTGTTAATAGTTCAGACAAATCGGATGCTGCAAAGACAACTTTAGAAAGATATGGTAACATGATAATATCATGCCCATGGTATGGTACCAGATCATGAATTTTTAAATGTTAGTAACATACGTAAAAGGACAGTGGAAAGATTTAATGATCATTGTCTCAAAAATTATATAAAGAATATCTTAAGTACCTGACGAAAAATTTGCTTTTAGTTTAACAATTTATGAGCAAGCTATTATTTTAGAGAAGTGTTGTACAATGTGAAAACTTAAACTTCGAGCTCGTAAATAAAAAGAAAAGAAAAATGGTATGGTACAAAGTGTCAGATTGTATCAATATGCAAAATGATCAATGCATCGTTAATGGTGGCTTTATAATTATCTGAAACTGGCTTCTTTAAGAACGATATTGGAAAGTTATACGAAACTGTTGGAGAATAGCTGGCGATTACATTATCTTTTTAAACAATCCAATCAATGGAAAATGTGTTTGGAAAAGTTTATTTTTATTCATCATCGACGAACACAATTTGCTTTTTAAATATTACCATAAAAGGAAGCCCAAAGGATTTGAGTCGGTGTCCAAAGAGTCCATGCAACTGGTCCGCCACGTCCAATCCACCTTTGATCGAGCACCGTGTTTAAGTGCTCTCGCACATTACGTGCAAAATGAGGTGGAGTTTCATCATGCATGTATCAGATCAATAATCTTTCTGCCAAAGGCATATCGCTCGAGTACGGTAGTAATGTAGTCACCAAGATATTCAAATAAGTAACACTTGAAATTCGATTTAAATATCTTACAGGGCTGATGAGGTGACTTCCTATTATATCCATCCAAACATTTGGTGAAAAATTGTGTTGTTTGTTTGTTCGAATAAACGTACGAAGATTGTCTTTTGCCCATACGTGATCATTATGGAAATTTGTAATTCTATTTCGTATAAATGCAGCACCGTCGATAAATAAAATGTGAGATACGAATCTCGAATTCGAAGCACATTTTATGAATGGCTACTGTTAACATTGAATTCCTGCGCGATAGTCTGGTGAAGCGAGTGCCTGCACTCGTTGGACATGATTAGAGTAACTGCTCAGGAAGCGTTCTCCAAACAGGAGTGGTACCGATTCCTACGGCAACAGATACTCTTCTTAAGCTGATTCCGGAATTTTATTAGATAATCCTTAAAATGCGATTCTCCGTACATGGCGTCGATATAGATTTAGGTCTGCCAGAGTTTCAGTGGCGAGTTCGAAATCAGCCTCATTCACAGACACGTTGGGAAAGATTTTAAAATAGCGTATGAGAGGAAACTTTTCGATTAGAAAACTTTTTCAAATATATCATGCAGCTAAAGCACTTCTATCAGCACGATAGTATAAAGTCTATATCTGCCATTTCTTCGTTAGAGTATTACTCTGATATTTTGAGCACAGTACCTGTGTAATACTAAATAGATCTGCAATTGCTGGTTAATGACAACTGACCTACAGACGATAAAATATGAAATACCTATACTAACTAAAAAGATATTTGCATCTCAAAAATTGTTGACCTTGTGATCTATAGTTACTAAGGGTTTCTTATTTAATACAGTATTTCACATGTACCGTATGAATGGTCAAATTGTCAGTTTATTTTTAATAAACCCAATGTTATTTATGTTTATTTCATTTGTAATTTTGAAAAACGCGATATTCGAAACTATGAGCTCTGAATCTTTTCTGAATGTAATTCATGTTTTTTAAGTATTATGTCATATAGCATATTAAATAGGCTAAAGATTGAAGAAAACATTCCCTGTTAACATCGATTAAACATGCAATTTCATGTAGGTAGAAAATTACGTTCTATGGTGTACTGACGAACTAAATCATGGTATTTTATCGTTCCACCCCATGTTACGAGGCGATGTTTCGCCGGGAGCGACGAACCGCCATTCTCTGAGACCGTTTTTCACAACGGTGGCTTAATTAACACGGGCCATCTGACGTACAGCTTGATGTGTTTTGTAATATCCTGTAAAAATTTGGTAATAACGATACCAGGTGAACCTTCTGATGTTTTGTTATTCCAGTTTGAAGTCACCGCCATCTTACCTCCTTCTGGACATCTTGCTAATGCCAAGGTTCTCGAGGTATTAAAAAAGTTATTGCATTTCGTCATTTAATGACAGGAGCGGTGAAACAATCGAGGTGCATAAAAATAATTACGAAACATCAAAGCTTTATAGAGCAGTATGAGTAATCGAATTTAAAGTACACTTTGTGTAATGAAAATTTGAATACGAACAATAGTTAATCATTTAACTTTTTTTATGCAACTTTAATAATTTGTAATTTGTATGTTGTAATTATTGTGTTCGATAATATTTTTGGGTTATCAAATTATATCGGAATACTTCGAAATTCGCTATTTCACGTGAAACGATCTATTATACGAATGAAAGTTCATTAACTTTCACGTCGTCAATGTCCATTAGAAACAAAAAACCACGCTGGACACGAATTCCCCGCGACCGACATTTCAAAGGCAAACGTGAAAACGATAATTACACGAAGCTCAGCGTGTCGTAAACTCTCATTAATTCAATTAGCCAAAGCTCTAACCCACCCATAATCTCGAAATTGAATGGTGTCTGAACGCAGCTGGACATCACGGGAATTTCTCGTCTCGTCGCGAGTATAGAAAAGGAAACATAGGTGTAAAGAAAAGAGTTTATGATCGGATACGCCAAAACCGATTTTTACAGTGATTAACGGATCTCGGTAAAACGGGATAGTTCTCATCGGAATTTTAGTAACTTTAATTCTTAGCTATGTTGTAGAACACGAACTTGAATGCTTTTGAACATGATTTTTCTGTTGATTACGTGTACAATTTTTTTATGCGCTATTAATTAAATTTACTGCCTTTTTATTGTGTTCGAAACCCCATGGCACAATCATGTTTCTCATTCATATAATTTTTCGGTTGCTTTTTATTGGAAATGAATTTCACGACTTTTTCTGGGTTTCATCGAAATTTATAAGTCACTGAAAGAATTCTTTTTATAATAATATATTCGTAATAAAAATACACAATTTAACGTAATGAAATATAGAACATTTTGATCATGACGATAAATTAGTTTATCATTCATTAAATTTATTAAATTTGTTGTTTTCAATTTAATTCAATTTCTTGGAGTGAAATAACAGAGCTTCTGCATGAAAAATAATTTACAGTCAATAATGAGCAACAAAAAATTTGAAAAGAATACAAGTTACTTGATGTAATGTACGTTCAAAAAATTTATACTGAATACTCAATTGTATTCATTAGACTGAATTATACGTTTGCACAGAAAAATTTTATTTTAAAATAAACTTTAATATTATTCCATCTTAATGTTTTCTTACCTCCGTATACTTTGTATATTCTATTACAAATCGAACAGAAGGATTAAAATGTTTTAATTTAGCGTCCGCTTATTAAAATACAAGGAACCTCGTATAATACCGATGAAATTGAATAATAAATACAAACAATGTCAGAAATATGGATAAGAACGCAAGCTTGCTTATTGAATTAAAAACTTCTTAATGAACTTCCTGGAAATCTACGTAAAACAGCAGGGCACCGTTTCATTACACGATTATGAGTGAACATAAGCTTCTCAATGCAGTAAATAATCTGAAGAAAATATTTAAAGCCTGTTCCGTTGGACATAAACGCACCGTGAACGCACTTTTTGCGTGAAAATATTAAGACATTCATTATAAGCTTCACTTCGTTCTTCATTAACCTTTTTGATGCTTTAGTAATATTATTTCGGTGGGGCCCACCAGGTTGCAAATTGAAAATGAATATAATTATTTATCTCGAAGTAAACGAAAAAATGTGGAAGTATAAAAAGCAACCGAAAGCGTATGTAAAAAAAAAACAGGAACTCTTTATGAACATATAGGTAGATTTAAATTGTACATGCATATACTTCATTCGCGAGTCACAAAATATTAATAAATGAAATAAAATGAAAGTCCAATAACAAAACCAAAATGAAATTTGTATTGCACTTAAGATACTAATTGATATAATTGTTTTATCCTTCAACATTCGTAATTTATGATGCAGAAAATTACGGAGATTAATGATAAAATATGTAACATTTGTATAGGACATAATTGGTCAAATTGCAGCTTAATTTGATATATTCCTTTTATCAGAAGTCGTATCATTATTCGAAAACCTCGTCATCTTAGTAATAACTAATGTTTAATTGGACAGAAATAAATGTAATCTGATCTTACAAGGTAATCGATCTTCCCTCGAACGAATTATTCTATAAACTGGTTTGATGTAAATAATATATGACACTTGTCTTACAAGAGTAGCTCCAACTCATATTTCCTCTTATTCATCTTTTTATCCTTAAGCATGATGATAGTTCGTTTATCCTTAATTAAAATGGATGACTTCTCGTAATTCATCGACATGAAATTTCCCACTCTTGTGACCACTATAATTGATATAGGTATTAACTATCTTGGACAAAATTACTATGCCACAGTGATAGCGTGTGTTGTGGAACAGATATTGAACACTTGACATGTATTCGATATTCAGTCAATATTTGATCGGTATAATTTTACTATTTTGTACTTCAAGAAACTTGATTTAAACGTGTTTATGCCATATAATGTTAAATAACATATTAGCAACACTATTTGTTTTAATTTATAACTTGATTAACAGCTCCGTCTGTTTTAATTTATAAAAATAGCCTTATTAACAGTCTACTTTAATTTGTTAATTGGTTAATAGAAAAAATTCACGGAAAATCCTTGAAAGTACAAAGACCAATATTTTCTTGTTCGCTTAACTGTGCCGTGAAATTCAAGGGCAATACCATCATAGGTTTCGCAGCTGTCATGTGACATGCAAGTTCATATTATCATTTTATACGGTTTTGTAATGTCAGGTAGTAAAATAATTAAGAGCGGATTCTAAAATTAATTTAAGACCGTCGTTAATGATACTTTAATTACTGATTTATGTGCACACGTATCGCATTCGTGTGTCGCCAGATGTTTCGGGAGCGACTTGTTCGTGAAATCGTAAGAGAATGCAAATAAGGCAAAACTGGCTTTATAATAATTTGTGCAAACTATAAACGCGTACCTGTACCGTACGGTTTCCTTTTAATACGTTTACAGCTCATTATTTTATTCAAAATTTACGTGTAAATAAAACGTCGCTTACCGGTCTGTTCCTCTGAACAAACATATCGTGCATTATGTTTATAAAATATTTATACAAATATTCATATTGTAATAATACTACAAATATTTATATACAATATGTATACATCATTGATTAATAATTGAATACATATGATTAATCATTGATAATTATAAATATTTACAAAAAAAGGAATCATTGATATTGTTCATAAAGTATACGTTTGTAAAGTTTATAAAAGACGGCACAAACATATTCGTCGACTCAATATATTGCTTCTTGCTGTTCTTTAAATTTAAATAAAGTTTCAACCAGACTGGTGTCGGTCCATTTGGAATCCTTCACGACTTCAACATCACTGCATTCAAAGTTCATCCATTTGTAATTTAGAAAATAAACACAAAGAAACGAGAGGATTAAACAATTCATTTTCGTCCTTGAATTTCACCGGGGTGATTGAAGAACCCCGTACGACAGCTCCCGGGTCAAAAGGGCCCACAGAAGTGGACGGGCGAGTGGCGTCGCTCGCATCCGGCTGATTGTAGCGTCGGCGGCAAACGTTTTCTGCATCATTGTTCGCCATGACGCGGCGGCGATCATTTATCAATGCGAATAATATAAGACTTTATACGAGTACTCACACGAGTGATCACCAGCGTACGAGTACTTGCACGCTGGCTTGTGGTTTTAATAATGAAAGCCGATTCCGAATGGAGAAATAGCGATTCCGGAGCCAGCTCAATGGCTGAATGCATGGAATTGAAAATAATGCCGGAGTGGGCGTGCATTGTGCTCCATGCTCGAGCTTTTTGTCGGTACCGTTTCTCGATTTTGATGTGGCCAGCCACCGTACGTCCTTTTCGTCGCGAAACCTAACCAGCCAGCAGAAACCGGATGAAGGAAACGCTGGAAATGGAAGCTGGAGATCCGAAATACGTGCTCTCAAAAATGATTTCGTTCGTGGATACGGAAATGGAACAACTTCTTTTGTATTAATCATTGACCGCTGCTTGCCAAGCTTTGTTATACTGACATCTTAGCTCATTCCGTGGGTATACAGCACTCTGCTGCTTTATTATGGCGTAAGTATTTTGAAAAAATATCAGTTTCAAATTGTTTACACTGTTTTGCAGCGAGTTGCTGAAACCAACTGTATGTCACAGGTTGGACAGCAATTACTTGAGAATCCGATAAAAATCTCCATAATTGTTCCTCACAATAGTATTCTAACTTTATATCTACAGAAACAACGCTCTAATTTTCATTGCGATTATTTTCTCTTTTGTCATTGTGATTATTATTTTTATATTTTTGTATGAAACGATGCATCAAGAATCATCAGAGGATGATGTTAATTGATGCTAGTGACAATGACGAAACAGAATGCTTATCTTGTAATTACAGAAATGGTACTAACTGTAAAAAGTGAATTTCATTGCATCCATTATTTTCATTAGAGTTATAAAGGAAGTGACGTGTTAGGTGCGTCATTTACGTGCCAAATACATAGAAGAAGATTAATATAATATAGTATGTTTGTTTATCTGTCTTTTTTTATGGAAATAAATATTCACTTTTCATTGTAAAAATGAAGTATTTCGAGATTTATCTATAATTTTCCTAGATCCACATCTAGTTCCATATCAGATATCTCAATTTGCTACGTTTGCCCTTTTTCACATTTTTAACGATAACTTCGAGATACACTTTTGCATATTTAAAATGACATACGAACATTCATTAATTTTGACATGTTTTCACGTTTATTTCATTAAAAAGGAACGTGTTGTCACGTTTGTGTTATTAAAAAAAAAAGTGTTTTGTTTCATCGAAAAGGATTCACGATTATTTCGTTAAAAAGGAGCATGCCGTCACTGTCGGCAAACGTTCAAACTCAAGTATTCTTCCTCGCAAATTACCTTGCTCACACACGCTGTCTGCTGCGTTCAGCGACGTGTGAAGTGATTTTTGATCGCGGAAGGTGCAGGCTCAGCCTCTGACCTTGCGCCTATAGTCAATCGACACGTAATCGGCTCACCATCGACGCGTGACACTCCGTGTCGCAACGGTGACAGCGAATGAGTTAATCGGAAGTACCTTGAGATGTCGTAGCGGTGTGTGTACACATCTAGTACATAGGTAGCATAGAACGTCGTGAGTATGTAGAAAGAGGAGGAGGAGGAAACGTAGAGGGGATAGTTGGCGCGTGGCTCCGATCCTCTTTTTCCCCACTCGCTCCGAACGATCTCGAACTCTCGCGCCCTGTCCAGAGAGAGAGGCAGATGCCGAGGGTACTTCTTCTGGGTCTGGCTCTTACCAAGACGGCATTAAAGGCACGAGAAGAGCCGACACCAGCGAGAAAGGCCGTAAGAGGCAAGCACCTGCCGTAGGCGCACGGTGTCGGGTCACTCGGCTGCTCGAACACGATAGTCCATAGCACCTAACTTGACTGGCTGACTGGCTGCCTTCTTCGATAGCTCGACTTGCCCCTATGCCCACATCTACCCGCCACGAAAAATTATCGGACCAACAAACTGAATTCACGAGTATCTGTCGCATAACGTAGCCGCATCATTAGTTAGTATCTCTCTGTGTCTCGTCCTGCCGACTTCTCTTATAACGCGATAACAGTCGATGGGAGGAATCGCGGACACGAAAGAGATCCGTTCCAAGATTACAGGTGTAAGCGATCATTTTGTCCCTCCGTTTCCTTTTTGCTTCGTCACGACTTGAGTAAATTATCATTCCATTCGCAATATTAACGGATCGACTCTATCGGGTATTCCGATGCTTATATGGATTGACCGAATCGTTCAGTGATCTACTAAAAATTGATATGAACCCATTAGGACATAGAATATGTTCATTAATTTAAGAAATATTTCATATATTAATTTAGAAAATATTTCATGTATTAATTTAGGAATTGATGAAGTGACTGAATCCTTTATACTCGAAAGGTGACTTACACTCGCCATTTGATTTAATACGACAGTTTCAGGTAACTATTTTTTATCTAAACCTATAGCGTTATACACCTAATATATGAATATTATGAAACAAATTTTGAGAGCATGTTAATACTAAACCCACCGGTGTATGCACACTTATTTTAAAATTAAATATAAAGTTGAAAAATAAACAAACAAACGCGAAATTAATATATAAATTAATGTACACATTAATAAATTAATAAATGATAAAACATAAACTAATGCATACATTAATTCTTCATCTCGATGAAAATCAGCACAGATCTCAAAAAGACCTCTTTAACAAATTTTGCAACTTAAAATAAGAACCTGTAGAATGGTCACTTGAGCACTTTCTTTTAGTGTCAAAATGTTCATACTCTAAACTTGAACACTCACCTACGTTCGTTTGCATCTATTTCATGTAAATTATTTGTCGAAACAAATTTCTTAATTCCTTCACTGAAACGAATAAAAATAAATTGCCAAAACATAAGAAAGGATTAACCTGTTCTTACCATCTTTCCAAAAGAATAAGCAGACGACATTTGCTATATCAAGAAAGCAAAAGTCGCAGAAGGTTTTGTGGTCCTACACTCCTTATTACCAAGTTAAATCAAAGTTCGCTACTTCGATTGTTCCATTGTCTCTTCCGTAAAAAATCGTCGTGTCCGCGATAGATAAAGGTTGAAGCACGTGCCAGAGTGTTCTTGCGTCCATGGTGTCCCATGTCACTTGAAACGCGTCCTGCTCGTGACCCGCCCGGTCCCCGGCGATCAAAGGATCAAAGGATTAAAGGACAATGATCCTGAGTGGATCGAAAGATACGCCGTCACTGCGGATACACCTAAACCTGCGTTTATAGCCGGCCAAGAGGAAGAAGAAGAAAGGGAGGAAAAGAGGAGAGAACCGTTGAAGCAGGTTGCCAGGCTAGCACGCTGCTATAGGCCAGTGGGTATAGGCTGTACGTGTATTATATATGTATGTAGCTGTGGCACGCAGAACAGCAGACCCGCATGATCAAAATAAAGAAACAGTACGAGAAGAAGGAGGAGCAGGGTAACAATGTTAAAGAGACTCGGCTACATCGATCGACAGTACTAACCTGGTGAACGAAACAACCAACAACTGCTGAAGCGTACACCAGTCAGTGGTGCACAAGTGAACGGTTACTTTTTATCTGGGACCGGTCTAGCAACGTCTAGCGCTAGTCTACTGTCCTCGTGGATTCTCCTCTTTCTTATAGTACCGGATCGTTCGAATAGTTTATAGCGGAATTTCATGATAACTTCAAGGTAAAATCTTCATATAGGGTGGTCAATAAAGCTGCGCGAAGTATTTGATGCAGAGCTGATGCTTCATCAATTTTTTTTATTTTTTCGTGGGACACTGGCAACGTGTTCATCCTGATGAGTAATATGGGACTTTTCTTTATTCGCTATCCATTTCAGTTTTTTTACCAGAAATCGCTTTATCATACTTCCATTGAGTCTTTATCGTTGCTATTAATTGGTTTTCGAAGTAATGTCTTTGCTGCATTTTTATACCCTACTGACTGATATTACAAGTTCATTTTCAGCTAACTCACTGTTACGGATAATATTGCTCCCACATTTTGCAATATCATATAAGAATATGGGAGAAATAATGCTATGAAGAAAAGTTTTGCAATTTTTATGTAGACAATGAATGTGTTTAATACATGTTTGTACTGCACACACTGGAATTTTGATAAAAAATACTATTTATACTCGGTATGTCTGATGAATGTATAATAATTATATATGGAATTGCTTTGTATGATAAGTCATTTAAAGCGATCGTACGCATTATATGAAAGCAATACATACATATGTGTTATCACATCAATATATATCAATACGAAGTACACTTTGAATACGTGAAAAATCAGTATGTTCAAAAATTGAATATAATTATATTTTATTCCTACATTATATATTATTTTATTATACTTTTATAATGAGAGTTATGTCCAGTCTCGAACTGAAATAAATAAAAATTTCCAGAATTGAAGTACACCAAAAATTCTAGCGGGTAAAATTGAAATGAATCAAAATTTCTGTAAAAGAGTAAACAAAACATCAATCTTGTTAAAAACCTCTGTACATAAAACAAGTACAGAAAATCAAGGTCCAAAATCAAGATTCTAAACCATCGCAGAAATATGGCGTCGTATACAACCGTAACATAGTGGCGGAAGGACTTTTCAGTTTATGTAGCTATAATTCTACACCAGGTTCCAATTATAGCAACGTTGTTGAACAAGAATCTTTTATGTCAAGTACATGCGCGCGTACTCGCATAAAATCAAGTTCGTTCAATCTGGATCTAAAATTTTTAATAACACGTTCACATTTTAGCAACTTGGCATGTCAGCATGCGTGCAAACTTGTTTCTACCGAAACCTTGGTTTTCCTCTGTTATCTAAAATCTCGTCCATGTGTTCCCGAATTCAATGAATCACCGGAAATCCACATTGCGATACACACTCGAGAAACAAATGTCGAGGACGAAAAGAGGGTGACGGAGATTGGCGCCCGACTCTGATTGCGTCTATCACCTGCCCCCCTGCAGGTGGTTCCCTGTCCCACGATACACGAGTATTTATCCTTGTGCTCGATCGATAACCAACCACCATGAACACCCGCTCAACAACCCTGTGCGAGATAACGACAATACGTGTGCACACCCCCGTAATCGTTCCTAATACGATTGATAGCTTTCCACCCTCTGAACGGAACTACAACGCGTTGTTCACACTTCGCTGAACAAATATCCTGTACGCTATTATAAAAAAACGTGATTCGAAAAATTGTGAACATTTTTATTATCTTCTTTTGTTTTTATTTTTTTTCTGTTACTGGAGCTGTTATGAAAAGTGCAATGATTATGAATGATGGCTGGGAGTGTGTGAGAGGAGTGACTTTATAAAATTAATAAACTTGACGAAGGCTTGGAAATTTCGATTATGTGTAAAATCATGATGAACTCGAAGAAAATTGAAGAAATCGTTTTGTGTAGAACCGAATAAAAAAATGACATAGCAGCTCTTATTAATGAAATACTATATGAATTATACTAATTCTGTTTTAGTCTGTTTTAGTAATTTAGGATGTGAATTTTAGAATTTATTAATTTAGACGAGCGTACCACGTTATGTTCTTAGTTTTAAACACATGAATATCATTTGCAGCAATAAATAACTGAGAATGTATATAAAATATAAATTATGTATACAATGTATAATCTCGAAAAATTTTGCAAAATAAAAAACACGTGTATTAATTATAAATGGCAATTAAGGACTGAACATTCATTTTTATTTCTGCAAGATTTAATAAAAAAATAAATTACAATTTGTGATTAAGCACGAATTGAATTAAATTTTTGTTTTCAATCAGCCAATTACAATTAACAATTTAAAGTTAATTATTAACCGATGTCTTCAATTTGAATTAACTTCTGATCTTTGATTTTACAATTACAGGTTAAGAACTACCCTTCAATTCTCAGTTATAAAATTATTGAATAATTGCATTATTGCTAAATTAAAAAATATTCAATTACCAATAAGATAATATAGTATCAATATAATAAGATAATTATTTAATTTTTAATGCAGTAATTAAAAAATACAGAGCTCTAATATACACTCATACATACACATGAGTAGTCACACACTAATTGCATTTTTCGATGTTTCATAATCCTTTAAGGTAAATAAATTAAAAAGGGAAGGTGGTTGGGATAAGAATAAGAGTCTTACATACATTTTTTATTTAATCATAGTCTGAAAAGTGAATGAAATCTGAGAACTAAGAGTCGAGACGTCGAGTCGATCCAAATATACGTTTAGTATATTCCCGATTATCAGACGACTAATATCATTTCAGCTTGTTTGATCTGCTTTTATCACTGACCACAGTTATGACAACGTCCAACCGTATGCCGGAACATATTTTTTTTCTACTTACCCTCGCTTTCCCGGCCATGCGGGAGTTTACACCTGGCCACCCCCGCACGCGATCTCATACCTTTACCCACCTTACCTGATTCTATGCATACTTGCACAGGAACTCAGTATCGTAACCAATTTCAATCTGACTTTTACGATTTTCTGGAAATTTGTTAATCCGTTGACAGTGGAACACTTTCATACGAAACTATCGATATATAGGGTGTTACCTCTAACGCGACGCATGATTTTTCACCCGCTTACTGCCACCTGACAAAACAAAATTTACAAGAAGAGTTTCAAATATGGAATGTGCAACAGATATCAGTAAAAGAAATTTCGGAAACTACTTTATTGACGAAATCACCTAAGGTTTTACAAATAGGAACACTTTTGTTTTTACCGTATTCTAGAGGACATGGAGACAAATTCAAAACACATTACATGATATTTCTAATAACATATTACTAGTATGCTAATATGTTATTTTTGTCGCAAAAAATAAAATGCATTTCGAACATGTAATTAAATAAAATATTTTTCTTATGTACTAGTCTGATTACATTCAATCTTTTTAGTGTAAAATATTTACACTGTTTTAAAGTCAAATGCGGGAACATAAATATTCCACATTTTCGCTACTATAAATCGAGTAGTGTTAGTAAAAATATCACGTAATATATATTTTAAATTAGTCTAAATATTCTTTTCAGTATGGTACAAAAAATGTATTCCTATTTGCAAAACTCAAGGTGACCACGATTTCGCTATGAAAGCAAGCAGTTTCCGAATTATTTATTTACTGATGATGACACACCGTATACCCTGAAATTTATTTTTATTAGATAGCTGCAAGTGGGTGAAAAATTTTGCGTTGAGTTAGAGGTAACACCCTGTATACGTCACGATATTTGCATGTCGGTTGCAAATCATTATATTTATTGAGTTCGCGATTGTAAATTATTTTAACAGCAGTTTGGAATATATTACTTGAAACGATAAATTCTATGTAGATCAGTTTAATAAAACCGTAAATGTGTTATACTAATAAACATTTACAGTCGTGTATATACGTCTTTCGTATATGTTAATGTACATGTGAGGACGTGTATATACGCCTTTCGCAGACAAAGAGTTAATTAAGTAATCTAGTAGAAGTATCGTAAGGGTAACTTTGGTTAAGTTAGTGTAACCTTGTCTTGAAATCAGAAAACCATCATTTTCGACTTCGTTATAATTGTTTTAATTAAAGCAACTTGAGGAATTATAATATACCTCTCTGAATAAAAGTTTGGAATATATGATGGTTTCAGGTATAGTAAATTTAACACGACATTTCACTATTAAAACTAAAATACTTTGTAAATGGATATTTAAACAGAGTTCTTTAATTTTCAAGAAATACACAAGTCGAAGGTATAGCGATAAATGTTATTACAATTAGTTAAAAATTATAGTAGATGCGCTTTAGATACAAATACAATTAATATAAAATTATGATGGATACAATTTAGATACAAAATTATGATAGATATAATTTAAATACAATTAAAATGAAAATGAAATTATAATAGATATCATTTAGATAATTAGAATTAATATAAAATTCTGGTAGATACAACTTACATGCAATTAAAATTAACATAAAATTATGGTAAATATAATTACAATATCTACAATAGTCGCATCTTATATGAATTTAATCCACTTTTCACAAATTCTACGCAAAGAAATCCTGTATTATAAAAGAAAAATGAAATAATAAATATTTGTAACAAATAATAATAGATATTCGCGAGAAATATTTAAAGTATCGCCAAAATAATAAGGTAAATATAAAGTCAATTGTAAATCAATCCGAAGAATAGGATTAAAACTATTCTTCGGATTACGATAACCTTTAATTGCATTCCTTTATTCATAAAATCCAGTAGCCACTCTTATAAAAAGACTTTAAGAAGGCATAAGACGTTTCAAGGGATGTTGTATCAACGCGTCAAACGCAATCATTTTACTCCGAAGGAGTACATAAACGAAGGTAACGACTCGTTGAATTATATTTCAAGTAACACAATCGTCTGCACTTCAAACTGTTACAATCGGGCAGTAATGGCTATTTAAACGATACCTGCATTCAATTCGTTCACTCGTCTGGTAAGAAGGGGAGCACCAAAAAAATCAAGGTTCGTGTTATGAAAAAAAGAAACTTTTGTTTGTCCAAGCTGCTAAACGTAGTTTGACCCTAACTAATTTATACCAAACTTGTAATATATAGGTTATGTCTGATTGAGCTATAGCTTCTGTTCAAATAACTATCCTCTTCGTCAAATATGACTCTAATTGATTTATACCAAACTTGCAATAAATTAGTTACATCTGATTGAACTACAGCTTATGTTCAGAATGCTTCTCTTTGTCAAATATGACTCTAACTGATTTATACCAAATTTACAATAAATAGGTTATGTCTATAGGTTATTAGTTTTTCATCATTGAAACAAATAATGTGATATCAATTTTCAAATATAGTTTGACAATTATTTACTATATAGATAGTTAGGAAAGATGTTATTTATTTTATGAAAGTGAATGGACAAGTACGAATAGAAACCCTGCAATAAATACTCCATTTGCCTTACAGCCTTATCAGCTTAAATTCAATAGTAGAATTTAATGTTTCTTTTTCTCGTATTTATTGTAAAAATATATTATGAGATATGTAAATTAGTTGAGTCGACTCAAATAATAATAATAACCTCTAAAAGAGTCCATCTTAAATGAAAGCATAGATTTACATAGAATGATATTATTAAAAAATTCCTTGCTAAGGGAACACGTGATCAGTGACAGCTTTTGACCACCCTAATTGCTGATAACTTTGGAACCCTCTAATTAAAATATATATTAGTTTAGCATGTAAAACGCATCATAGTTGAAGGTTAAAATTATGAGCAATAAAGTCACGTTAAAATTTCAGCCACAAGGAAACCGCGGGGCATCGTGACGCCTTGATACGCGTCTGCGTACTCGCAGGCTGGTACGAAAGAGAAGAAACATAAGCCACCACAATCGTTACTTCCAAAGAGAAAAATTCGATGTAACGATAGTGGCAGATGTGAGCACCCATACGTGAACTTCGCTTTCTACACCTACGAGCCTTTTCTCGAACACGGATAACGCATAATGCTTCTATTCGAGCCTTCAACCCTTTCCGATGCATTCGGACTTTGGGAAAACAGCCTTCCGGAAACGCGAAATCATCCCTTTTCTCCGGTTACCCCTCTTTCCCGGCGAGTTATTTGAATAAGACATCTAGACGATCGGACAGCTGCGAGGACAGTTCAAGCTTTTTTTCCGAGCTTTTCCACAGATTTTTGCATGGTGCAGGTGATGCGGGCACGCGACCACCCTTTCCTACGTACCCGCAGAAACCCTTTCGAAAACTGTCCACCGTGAGTTATGAGGATCTCGAATGTCCTGAAGAAAAGGTTGCTTCCTTAAAGGGAAAAAGAGAGGCGAAGTAACAGATGCTGGATTTCCATGATTGTGCACCGCCACCAACTGTGTACATGTCAAAACAGTATAATCTTCCATTGTGAATGGCTTTTTTCGTCAGGAATTCGCTACCTTTGCTTAAATAGGAAATTAAATAATGTTTGCTCTACATTGCAATGTTTGGGCGTTAACGTTTGCGCGTCAGTATACAACATATTTCAAAATAAATTAGGATACATGCTTCACGTTTCGATAAGTAGGGTAAGGTAGCCAATTATTGACACTTTAACTCTTTGCAGTCGAAGTCCGGGGTATTACCTACAAAAATACTGTATTTTTAAATGTTATTATAATTAACATTGTTAAACGAATAATATATTAGTATCATTATTCATTTCTCACTCCTAAATAAATAATATACTAGTATTATTGAATGTTACAGTAGTTTCAAGTGTTATAGTTTCAAGTAGTTTTCCGCCGAAAGTACTGCATTTAAATATTATTATGTAAACAGGTAAGAAATAACACCAAAAGTGGTAAGAAGTGACACAAATTGTATATGTTTATATATTTTTACAAGTATTGTAAAATATTCGTGATAAAGTATATAGATATATAAATTTGATATCGTAAAATATACACAATAGTATATATGTACATATATAAATTTTATAATGCGAAATATACATAAATATGTATAAATAATTATGTATATACATTTTAACGGCTATCGTAAAATATACAGGTGTTCTGTCATACACTACAGATACTTTCATAAATATATTAATAAAATGTCGTCATGTTTTTCAACCGTTAACAATTACGCATTGGATGATTCACATGTGGAATTCGCCCCATGTTTTCACTTAGTTCTTTTCTCTTTTTTAACAACCTACCAGAGAAACTGGTGTAATGATATTGTAATAAGGCATTTTATTCCCACGCATTTTCGGTTGCGTGGCACAGTCTGGCACGCAATAAAAGCCCACCCTCGGTCGTTGCCCAACGCACCCTTTCAATGAGAAAAAAAGCTCCCTTAATTCGCGTTTGCATGAGACCGCGTCGCGTAATTACCGACTCGAAAAGAACCTGGCAATAACAACATCACCTACGCCATATGGTGTTTTCTCGCAAAGAACTCAACGGTTGCACCACGTGACACCCATGGACTCCCGTGAACTGAAGAGGAATGGTAAAAATTCGTTGACAAAATTATGTTTTTGTAACACGAAGTATGGTACATAAGCACAATTTTGAGTTACATTATAATTCTCATAAAGTAACATTGCAGTTGTTATAATATGTTATACTTTTGATATATTTTTATTTATTATACATCGAACTTTAGATGTTTAAAGTGTTAGTTGAGGATTTGGTAAAGTAAACTATTCTTGAGCGTGCAGCAGGAATTTTTGAATTAACATTTTGAAAATTATTAGACTTGGGAATTTGAGAATTTGAGAGTTTGAGAATTTGAGAATTTGGGAATTTGAGTATTTGAGAATTTGAGAGTTTGAGAACTTGAGAATCTGAGTATTTGAGAATTAGAGAATTTGAGAATTTGAGAATTTGAGAATTTGAGAATTTGAGAATTTGAGAATTTGAGAATTTGAGAGTTTGAGAATTTGAGAATTTGGGTACTTGAGAATTTGAGAGTTTGAGAACTTGAGAATCTGGAATTTGAGAATTTGAGAATTTGAGAATTTGAGAATCTGGGAATTTGAGAATTTGGGAATTTGGGAATTTGGAAATTTGGGAATTTGGGAACTTGGGAATTTGGGAATTTGAGAATCTGGGAATTTGAGTATTTGAGAATTTGAGAGTTTGAGAATTTGAGAATCTGGGAATTTGAGAATTTGAGAATTTGAGAATTTGAGAATCTGGGAATTTGAGAATTTGGGAATTTGGGAATTTGGGAATTTGGAAATTTGGGAATTTGGGAATTTGGGAATTTGAGAATCTGGGAATTTGAGTATTTGAGAATTTGAGAGTTTGAGAATTTGAGAATCTGGGAATTTGAGAATTTGAGAATTTGAGAATCTGAGAATTTGGAAATTTGGGAATTTGGGAATTTGGGAATTTGGGAATTTGGGAATTTGGGAATTTGTTAAAGTAGTATTCTAGAAAATTTGGGGATTTGAGAATTTGGAGATTTCAGAATTTGGGGATTTCAGAATTTTAGTATTTAAAGATTTGAGACGTTGCGAATTTTAGAACTTTAGAATTTAAAGAGTTGGGAAGTTGGGAATTTCTACATTTTAAAATTTGGAAATTTGGAAATTTGAAAATATAGAAGTCAAAGTATGTAGGAATACGGTATAGATTCTTTTATATTAAGAAACCTACTAATCTACTCTGTGTTGTAATTAAATTATTTACTCCAAACAGAACAATTGTTTGTCTAAAAATAAACGTAGAATACTTAAAAAAGAATTTGACTCTCATTCTTTTAAGTTCATGTGTTTCACGCAATAAAAAGGTTATATCGCCACTTTCTTTGAACATTAAGTTTCATTACCAATTTACGTAACATATCACCGAATCATGTTAGACTTTTTTGTATATAAACCCTCTACGATAAAAGTGCAGTAATCTTTAAAAAACTAAGATTTACCATAATCTTTTAAAACATCAAATAGTATCAAAAGTTTGTAAGTTTGAACTAAACATATCGCTACCAAAAATAGTAGTCGAATCGATCATTCTAAGCTAACGAAAATAAGAGTGAAAGTATCTATTAAAAGGCAGCCAATTTCAATCCGTCGGAATAGATAATAATAGCGCTTAGACTACAGGGTTACACCGTAAAATTCGCTGTTCACCGCAATGGTTTTACAATTCTCTTCGGCATGGTCAACCTTTTTCGTCGCCGTCCTTTTCTCTTCGTCTCGTCTTCGCGTCCAGAAAGATCGTAAACGGCATAAATATTACCCAATAGGTACTTACCTCGCTCGGCTTCTTCTTTTTCTCTTCGTTCTTGCCAGACCTCGCCTGGAACTACCTTTCACGAACATCACCTTCACTGCTGAAAACAACGACACCCATTATTCTTTGCTCCTAAGGACCAATAGGCAAAGCATTTCGCGTTTCTTCATTGCGTGTAGGCTGCTCGATGACATGTGGCTGGCGGTCAGGTTGTTTACAGTCTTCTCTTTCTTGCTACTCTATTCTTCTAGCACAAGGTCTCACAAGATGGTTTTATACCGCGAAAAATAAATCGAAATGTGTTTTGCCATTTTGAAACTTGTAAATCAATTTTTGTACCGAGTGATTAAAAAATGGAACTCCATATACAGATCTAAATATAGGGTTTCGAAATTCTTTATTATTACGTCTTATTATTTGTTTATTATTACTATATAATTATACGGTCTGCTTATAATTAATAATTGAATATTTCTTAATTGACAATTAAAATGTTTAATTGTCAATTAGGTGTTCTTTTAAATGAGAGTTATAGTATTTAATTAAAGCTTGGTAAATTACGAATTAACAGGTGATTCTTATTGAAGACCTCTGATTTATTTTCAATCGTTAACTAAGGACCCTCTTAATTAGAAATAAAAATATTCTTAATCGAACCGTGTTTAATTACTGTGTATTTTTTGTCAAGAAGTATATTCCCTGACTGTAATATCTTCAGATTGACAATTACAATTTAATTTCCGATAAAATATTATTTTAACTAGAATACTTTCAATCAACAATTAAAATTTAATTTCTTAATTATTTTAGTTATCGATTAGATTGACATTTTATAGAGTATAGTTCCCATTATTCATACTTAAGTATGAGATACAACCATCTAATAATAAACTAATGATATAAGCTTCATTTTATTTACCAAACTTACACAAATTAAATTAATATTCTATGTATGGCACTACAAATAAATATTATTGTTGTCTAAAATGTTATTATTAAGGTTTCTGAAATAAAGAATAGAGAAGGTAGGCACAACATAAAATTTTTGGGAATCATTTCCTGTCGTGATTCCCATAATAGTTCAGCAATTTCGGTCAATTTGCATACATCAATCTAGTAAAAGCTAGATCCCAATAAACTCTGGCTCTAAATCTAGATCTAAATCTAACTCCTCTGAATCTAAATCACATAAGTGTTTTAGCGTTGTTTATCGACCTGTCTACGCTATTTTCATTCGTATTAACGCGGATTATCCTGTACAGCTGTCTTCCTCTTGCTGGGTCTGTTAGTTATCTTAAAACTGCTATGGGCTTATATCCAGAGTATCGGGTTTTGGACTTTTTTCGTGCGCTTATACATCGGATGCTTGCCGTATGCTATGGTGGACCACCAGATGGTCCACGAATCGTCTGGTTCAGTGGCTCTGCCATCTGATGCCGAACTTTCGCATTGTTTCTTCAGGCATCGAATTGATAGCGAAATAAATTCTGCAAGTACGAAACGTGCCCTGTACTCTTCTACCTAACCTACGATTATATTTGTCGAAAAGGAAACAGTTATCCAACGAATCCTTTTTATAGGTTGGGAGGAAAGGTTCGGTTGATTGACCATTGATCAATGGCGGAAATTCCGATGAGGAGAGAATGAACTTCAGATATTCTCTCCTTGCAATATGGCATTCCATGCATTTATTGAGCGTTCATCAAGCAACTTCGTTTACTGCGGAATAGCTGAAGATCATTGGAAGGTCAACGTATACGTGGCTGAACTTGCAAAATAGTTTCCTTACACATTTTCTTGAATTATTAAAAACAGTGGAGATATTTTAGGTGAGAAGGTCAACTCAAACTGGATATTATTTTAAGCTTTTATTGTTATATTATATATTGTATAAATTTAACAAATATAATTTACAATCATATATTACAAAAATGTAACTAGCTTAATTACAATCATATATTATAAAAATGTAACAAGTTTAATTACAATTATATGTTATACAAATGTATCAAGTTTAATTACAATTATATATTATAAAAATGTAACAAGTTTTATTACAGTCATATATAAATGTAATGATATTAAATATTAAAATATAAAATGAATAAAATACATGCACCTTTATTTTGCACACTCTTATCCAAGATTTACATTATCTACAATACCAAATTTAAAAAATAATAGAAATAGCATAACTAGTGTACAAATTGCCACAGGTCCTTTTGGTATTTTCAAAATATAACGAGTAATATTTTTTACTATCTAATTAGCAAGTTACATATTAATACCAACAACATAATCGAAAAAAATTTGTAATTTACTTATTCTACATACAAAATGAAATCTAAATACGTTGAAAGTTATAAGTTATAAGCTATAACTAGCAAAAACTGTACAAGTAATCTCTTATGGCAATAGGCGGAACAAATTTGAACAAGCTGAAACTCGTCAAGTAGCTTCTCAAAGCTCGTTAACTTTGTGACACGTCATTGCATTATTAAGTGGAAAGGCGCTAATAGGGAATATCAGCGCAGCATCCCTCCGTTTCTTTTTTACCCATAAAATTATTACGGCTTTTTAAAGGCACGTTCAAAAAGTTCAGAACAATTGCCTAAGGGAGGCAAGTATACAAGCAGCAACGAAAAACGCGACGAACGATCGCAAGGAATATTAAACGAAATATTTAGGTCACATTCGCGCGGTGCAATTTCAAGTCTGGACAGCCGTGAGGCAGCAAGAGTGCACGGCGGCTTTGTTTTTCAGGGTGCAATGGGGCAAAATAAGACGGTTCACTAAATATAAGACGAAACGCTGAACGAGTCACGTTTGCAACAGGGCACGTGCAGCACGCGTGCTTCGACTTCGTGCACCGACAAAAGAATCCTGTGTATACGCATTACCAACCTCTGCCATAAAGCTGGTGCACCTAAGAAAGTATAGGTTTGTTCAAGAAAAATATCGCTGTCTAACATTTTGAGTACCACACTGAAATCGTGAAAAATTTATTGTTATTTTAGTTTGAATTCTAGTAAACAATATTTATATTCAATCTTTTTAATGACGAACATTCATGTATTTAACTAAATTCTATTTGGCAATTTTATCTGTTTAATACAATTTTGGCAAGCTTTCATATATTTAACAAAATTCTATTTGTCGAACCTTCACATATTTAATAGAATTCTATTTGACACATCTTCATATATTTAACAGAATTCTATTTGACAAGCGTTCGTATTTAACAAAATTATTTATAAGTGGCAATGTAAATTATTTCAGTAAAATGAGCGATAGTACTACTTTAATTTCTGTGAACCGTAATGAAAGGTGAGATTTCAGTTTATTGGAAATTGGTTTGAATTTCAGTCCATAGTTGTTTAGACTAAAGTAGTTATTTGTAAAATTGAATACTTTACTTCTTATAGTAATGTTAACTTCAATTTCAGCATACAATAAACTATAATTTTGAGCTGTACTACGTTTCATGGAAAAACCTTGAGAACAAATATTCTAACCAGATTACATTTTGATGGTTATAAAATATCGTATTCTTCGTTGAATATTCGTATACTAATACAATAATGCTTATAATAGTGCTCTATAATAATTATTTTGTATTTATCCAAATATCAAAATTATGGACACATTTTATGAGATGTTTTAAGGATCTTCTTCAAAAACATTCAAATTTGCAATAATATATGAATTGGTATGGTCAGTATTCAGCACATTCATTTTATCTACTTAAGAAATACACCGATTTTATAATACTACCATTTATTTTGAATAATCCTGTACAACTTCGCTTTACAATGTCAAGGATGATATATGAATAAGTACATATTTGACGCCCTTGTAGCATACCTCTTTGCAAATATTTATGGCCATCGTAATTAATTATCGTTGTTAGTCATGAATGTGCGAACGATGCAGAAACAGGACACGTAATTATCTGTCGTGTAGAAGAATGGACGAAGAACGTAGAAGGAAAGGTAAGGTTACACAGCATGAATGAAGTGTAGAAGTAATTTCGTTTCACAAATCTTGATTTGGATATACGTACTCGTCCCTCAATTTACGCGGATTTGTTTCACGCGAATGAAAATCGTATTTTGAAAACGATGAAATTAAATTAATATCTCCATATATCTGTGTTAGTTTACAGTCAATAATACCGTTTCCATTTCTCAAGACCCGAAAGCTTTCTCAATTGCAGAATTCAAATTAAACGTCTTCTCCATAATATATGTTAATCAGTTGTTTATGTGACAGTTATAATTTTAAAGTATTGTGGATTATAATATATGATTCGCGAAAAGTGTATAAAGTAAATTGGAAATATGGAATGTATTTATTCATCTGTTATTTATGTGAAATATGCAAAGTACGTGTAAAGTAAAAATATAAGCAGGGTATTCAGAAAGAGTCATTTACTATTTATATGGCATGTGTGACACGACATACGAAGTGAAAAGTCTTGGTACATATACATAGGTCGAATTGTTAACCATTTATGAAATATAAGCAATTTTTATATATTAGTAATCTATCAGCTTTTCAGCATAGACAGTATTTCACACGTCCTTCTATTTCCATACACGCTATGTTCATACAGAGACGCGAACTTTCTCGAAAATTCCACATTTTTGTTAAATTACTTGACAAGTATGCTAGATTCGGTTACGTAATTCGTTAAGTCTCTTATTAGTAAAGAATGCATTTCAGTTTTCAGACATTCCCATAAAAGGAACTCTGAAGGGTTTGGACGAAGGAACGCATGGTCCACGTAATTCGTCCACCGAGTCCAATCCACCTTTGATCGAACACCGTGTTTAAGTGCTCTCTCACATTATGCACAAAAAGAGGTGGAGTATCATCATGCATGCCAAAGGCATTTCGTTCAAATACAGTAGTAATGTAATCACCGAGAAATTCAAAAAAGTAATAATTGAAATTCATTATAAAAGTCTGACAGGGCCGATGAGGTGACTTCCTATTAAATCCATCAAAGAATTTCACGAAAAATTATGTCGTTTGTTTGTTCGAATAAACGTGCGAAGATTGTCTTTTGCCCATACGTGATCATTATGGAAATTTGTAATTCTATTTCGTATAAATGCAGCACCGTCGATAAATAAAATGTGAGATACGAATCTCGAATTCGAAGCACATTTTATGAATGGCTACTGTTAACATTGAATTCCTGCGCGATAGTCTGGTGAAGCGAGTGCCTGCACTCGTTGGACATGATTAGAGTAACTGCTCAGGAAGCGTTCTCCAAACAGGAGTGGTACCGATTCCTACGGCAACAGATACTCTTCTTAAGCTGATTCCGGAATTTTATTAGATAATCCTTAAAATGCGATTCTCCGTACATGGCGTCGATATAGATTTAGGTCTGCCAGAGTTTCAGTGGCGAGTTCGAAATCAGCCTCATTCACAGACACGTTGGGAAAGATTTTAAAATAGCGTATGAGAGGAAACTTTTCGATTAGAAAACTTTTTCAAATATATCATGCAGCTAAAGCACTTCTATCAGCACGATAGTATAAAGTCTATATCTGCCATTTCTTCGTTAGAGTATTACTCTGATATTTTGAGCACAGTACCTGTGTAATACTAAATAGATCTGCAATTACTGGTTAATGACTAACGATGAAATATTCTGTTATGAAGTACCTATAGAAATTGAGCGACATTCAGATTGCGGTTTATACACCGAGGTAAACATTAAATACAATGATAGAAGGCATGAAATTAATCATACTGTTAACGTATAAAAATGTGTGTATATAAAAAATGATTGATCTTTCGACCTGTCTACTAGGTCTTACTCGGTACAAGTCCTATGTACCTTTTGCATTCGAAATGTAGTTCGCACTCCCCAATTTGAAATAAGCATTATTTGCCTAGATCTATAATGTGGTACATGTGACGTATGAACATAATGAAACAGATAGCGTCAACGAATATTATTAGTATTATAACATTATCCCTATAGATATAATAATTTTAAAGGGATTCATCAAACTCTACAACTAAAAAATTTGAAGGTTGTTACCTGCAAAAGATGAAATATCTTCAAGTGCAAAGTGTCAATATCGTTTATTTTAACACCCAATATTTGAATAAATATCAGCAGTATAATAATTGCATTACCAGAATTATTTACTCGAAATAATCTCAGTGCCTCGGAATCGATTGTAAGTCGAACGAAACGGGGTGATAAATCAGTGACAAGGGGTACGGCATTGTTTTGTCTCGATTAAGCATCGGTTTTTCCCTTCTTTCTTCTTGCTTCTTCTTTGTCTGCCGTGGCGGCACGTACCCCAGTTTTGCTGGAGTGATTTACAAGTCACTCCAGCGTGAAGGCAGGTGACCGTGCCGGTCGAACGCTACTTAAACGTTTGCACGAGTCACGAACACGAGCACAGCTTCACCAGGAAACGCGTGCCGGCTTCGATAATAATAATAATTTCAGTATCCGTCCAACGCTTTGATCGGACTGTTCCCCAAATGTGTATTATGGAAATGAGATTGGGACGCCCGAGAAACGGGACGGTGGTTAATAACGTATCGATTAAAATTACGAACACCCTTCAGTAATTTTGATCGACGAAAATCCATACGTTTAAGCTCACTTGACCGCGATTATCGAGACTTACGTAGAAAACTTACGATATAGCGGTTAACAATTAATTTTTTTTGCTTTTGCAAATGGAACTTTCTCTTACCGGTAAATTATGGTCGGACGGTATTGATGTCAATCCTCAAAATTGGGGCGAAGTGAAAAAATTCTACGCAATGTAATTTAATACTTAACCATTGAATTTTTACGGTAAATAGGGGTTCATTTTAAGAGGACACATGTAAAAACTTCTTAAAGAGAAATCTTATGAGCATCGTATCAGTGAACATGGCCATTCGTTCGGTAAATGAAATAAATTTTTATATTGATAAATTTATGAGATTTTGAATTAAAAAATTGTTCTAATGTTGAAAAAAAGTTGAAAAATTAGGACGTTTAGAAATTTGGAATTATTCGAATTTAAAAATTTATGTGTTGCAGGATTGTGAAGTCTATTTTGAAAATTTGGAAATTTAGAAATTTGAGAATATGTGAATTAGGAAATTACAGAATTTAAAAATTTAGGAATCTGAAAATGTAGCAATGTGATAATCAATACAGGAATTTCAAAATTTCAAAATTTAGTAGTTTGGAGATTTAGTAACCCATAAATTCAGAAGTTAGAAAATTCAAGAATGTAACGATATGAAATTTTAGAAATTTGCAAATCTGTAAATTTAAGAATTCGGGAATTCAACAACGTGGTAATTTAAAACCAAAGCGAAAACTATAGCGGTAAAAACATTTCCTAAAGCAGTTTCATTTATTATTTCCAATAAAGGTCGAATCTGCACCGTAGCTGTTGTTCTACACTCATTAGACCGTGAAATCATCGTCTGCGGGGGATCTGAATTCATCCCCCGTATATTCGGAATCCCGGTCCCTGTTAAAATCATCCAAACATGACGAAACTCGTTCTGTAGCAAAAAGTGGATAAACCAGAACAGTATAACCTAAAACATTGTCTACATTCAAACTAATTCTGATTAAAAAAATATATCAAACAAAATGAAAACTCTCCTACCAATCAGTGTTATTCGTATACCGCTAAATACCAACGATGTACCAATAAAATATCGATAATCGGTCATTTTTTTGAACATGCGCAAAATATGGTGGTTAAATCTTTAGGCACGTGTTTTCGGCTTTGAACATTTCCACATACCGCATCTTACACGTTACGACTCGCAATAACGTTTCACTTATTCGCAATAAAACGGCCAACAAGATAATAAAGCGAATACAAAGAGGGTACTAAAATAACGGGACAATTTTACGCTATGGTGCAATTATTCATTCGAAGCTTGGCTAAAAACTGGCTATTCAAATGTGCAAACGAGCTAATACGTCAAGGTCGCCGAAAAGGAACTCCAATTTCGAGGTTGGTGAAATCAGGAACGATCCTTAACGTTCGTTCCAAAGATTGTTAACATGTCTGACCCGTGCAGAAGTTTGGCTCACGACACCCTTCAATTACTTCTCACGTACCAAAGCGAAACCGCGCTGAACAGATTATGGTTTGAGCTCACGCACTCAGCGCCGCGCCGTAATGTACGAACGTCGACACCACCAGAACACCGTAAATATCACTTTGTACGAGGAACCAATCGAAGATTAACCTGGTCCCATTTGGTAGTTCTCGGGCTTAAAATTGTGCATTTCGTGACTCTATTGCAACGTTCGAGGTATCGAGTAGGATTACAGAAGATATATTCGAGTTAAACTTAGTACTGGGTGTGGAAATATTCTTGTAAGTGTAAGGAGAAATCTTCATTTGCCTTCAATTTCAAGAGAGTTTTATGAACTTCAACGTTTTCGATTCATTCAGTAAATTGTAAAATTTCATGGAAACAACATTCCAAGTTTTGAAATTAACAAATTTTAAGATCTACATTTTTTCATGTTAATAAATTGTAGGGACATGTCCATTTGCGAGAACTCAATTTAGTAAATGAAGTTAAAGTTAATAAATTTATAAATCCCCATTTTTTAAATTTCTAAATTTCCAAGTTCACAAGTTCCAAAATTCCCAAATTTTCAAATTCCTGAATTTCAAAATTCTCAAATTTCCAACTGTCCAGATTACCAAATTCCTAAATTCTCAATTTCCTAAATTTTTAAATTTGCAAATTCCTAAATTCTCAAGTTTTCAAATTTCCAAATTGCCAATTTCCCAAATTCTCAAATTATCAAATTGTTAAATTGCCAACAATCCAAATTCCCAAACTCCCAGGTTCTCAAATTGTCAAATGCCCAAATTTCCAAATTCCCAAATTCCCAAATTTCCAAATTCTCAAATTCTCAAATTCCCAAATGCACAAATTCCCAAATTCACAAGTTCCAAAATTCCCAAATTTTCAAATTCCAGAATTCCAAAATTCTCAAATTTCCAATTGTCCAGATTACCAAATTCCTAAATTCTCAATTTCCTAAATTTTTAAATTTGCAAATTCCTAAATTCTCAAGTTTTCTAATTTCCAAATTGCCAATTTCCCAAATTCTCAAATTATCAAATTGTTAAATTGCCAACAATTCAAATTCCCAAACTCCCAGGTTCTCAAATTGTCAAATGCCCAAATTTCCAAATTCCCAAATTCCCAAATTTCCAAATTTCCAAATTCTCAAATTCTCAAATTCCCAAATGCACAAATTCACAAGTTCCAAAATTCCCAAATTTTCAAATTCCAGAATTCCAAAATTCTCAAATTTCCAATTGTCCAGATTACCAAATTCCTAAATTCTCAATTTCCTAAATTTTTAAATTTGCAAATTCCTAAATTCTCAAGTTTTCAAATTTCCAAATTGCCAATTTCCCAAATTCTCAAATCCCCAAACTCTCAAATTCCCAAATTCCCAAGTTCTCACATTTTCAAATGCCCAAATTCCCAAATTACCAAATTATCAAATTCTCAAATTTCCAAATTCCTAAGTTCCCCAATTCCGAAATTCCCAAATTTCCAAATTGCCAAATTCTCAAATTCTCAAATTCCCAAATGCACAAATTCCCAAATTCACAAGTTCACAAATTCCCAAATTCCCAAATTCACAAGTTCACAAATTCCCAAATTCACAAGTTCCAAAATTCCCAAATTTTCAAATTCCAGAATTCCAAAATTCTCAAATTTCCAATTGTCCAAATTCCCAAATTTTCAAATTTTCAAATTCTCAAATTCTCAAATTCACAAATTCTCAAATTCTCAAATTCCAAATTTCCAAATTCCAAAATTCCAAAATTCCAAAATTCCAAAATTCCAAAATTCAAAAATTCTAAAATTCTAAAATTTTTAACTGTCCAGATTACCAAATTCTTAAATTTCCAATTTCCTAAATTTTAAAATTTGCAAATTCCTAAATTCTCAAGTTTTCAAATTCCCAAATGCACAAATCCCCAAATTCCCAAATCCCCAAATTCTCAAATTCCCAAATTCCCAAATTCCCAAGTTCTCAAATTTTCAAATGCCCAAATTCCCAAATTAACAAATTCTCAAATTCTCAAATTTCCAAATGCACAAATTTCCAAATTTGCAAATCAACCGTGATCAATAAATACTTCCTCTGATTTCATATATCTATTTCTTTCGTAAACACTATACGTATAACAAAAAAGTTATTATAAACTGTTCCTTAAAGAACATATTGCAAGTTCATAAGAATCGGTGATGTCTCCATTCTACATATTTACCAAAGTTGCTCATTTCAAATTGTTATATGAAATCGAATGTCAATTGATCTTTCGAATGTCAGTCGATTAAACAAGACACCCTATAATAGAGTAGGTATATTATTCAGCATATTTACTAAAAATGCAAAGTTCGAATTGTTCTATTAAACCGACTAGCGAGTGTGAGTCACCTTTCGAGTACCAGTGGATTAAACAAGACACTATACTATAGTAGAGTGGGTATATTATTCAGAATATATGCCAAAAGTACATATTTCAAATTGTTCTATTAAACCGAATGGCGAGTGTGAGTCACATTTCGAGTGCCAGCGGGTTGAATGAGACACCCTCTATTATATTAGAGTTACTGTAGTCATAAACTTTCACTTTAGCACCTAATAAAAGTCGTATCGTGAGCGGTGTAACACCGGTATATAACGCAAGCGTAGAGGCACGTGCTATCACACTCGTTTCACGCAACTTGCCGCTCTAGTCGCGCGGGTGTAGATACCGGACGATGTTTGTTCACGAGAAGAAAAAAAAAGTGCGAGAACCGGGGAGGTGATGCGAAGAACGAAGGGACAGGGAAGAAGGTGTAAGAGCCAGGGCTTCATCGTTGAATCGGTTCGTTGTTACCTTCCCACTTCTTGTCCTTTCCTCCTTTTATCTCCTCCTTCTCTCTTCTTTCCCTGTTTTCAGAGTTTACCTCGAACCTCCTCTTTTTCGTCGTCTCCTCTCTTTCTGATTCACGTGGTCATAGGAGATCCAGCTATATCTGTCGGAGCTATCTCGTAAAGTAGAGTACACACGTAGTCGTCGAATCGGAAAACTAGCTGGAAGCCGCTAAAAGATTTCATCATTTTCTTGTGTGTCTTCCTCCTGCAAAGAAATCATGGATTCAAGGTTCTCGAATGCACGCAACGCGTTTATTCGACTGAGAAAGATTGAGGAAAGGTCAAATTCATACAGTCAAGTACACACACATTCGTAAGTACTAGGACATATTTATTTTATGCATGATGATTTTATGATTATATTACTTTTACACTTTTAAACTCGGTTTTGTAAAATTCAGTTGAAGAATTAAATACTGGTGCTCTTGGTATGGCTATTTTTCAAGTCACAAGCATTCAAAAAGCAAGTTTTTGCTTCAAAAATTATAACTTGAACAGTACTATAGATATCCACTTGAATTAACCGACATATTATACGCGAAACTTCAGAGTTTTATTTAAAAAATACTACTTATGAACCTACAACATAGACAAAATTATAAAATTTTTGTTGTAGCAGTGACCTGTTTGACCACGCATTAATAAGAAAACTTAGAGCCTCATACATACAATTTTTATTATATTTAAAAATTCTTGATGTACTTGAGTATTTAAAAATTGCACCCAGTATGAGGAACTAATACATTATGAACTAATCTATTTAATATCGTTAAGTTAAACATAAATCTGAAACTAGTAAGTGTCGTAATAAAATATACGCAGGGATACATACGATATTGTATAATAAAAATCAAACGGGTAAATATACCTCCATATTCAGTTTAAATCTAATTTTGTGTCATACTTTTTTACGCAAAAGATGATTTATTTGAATGTAAATAGAAATATTAGGCGTTCTTTTTAAAGGACTAAAGGTGACCCTAATATTTTACTACAAAGTAAAGAAAAATAGCTTAAAGCACTAAATAGTCTTAGTTGCTATACAACTTTTAAAATATTTGTTCATTTAACGAATAACTCTTGAGTTGTTACACATGACGTTTGACATATGATCATGACAAGTCGTCATGTCAGAAGACACCCTGTGAACTTGAACATAAAACCCGAAGCTTTTCTCAAATATCTATGAAACTAGAGATAACTGGTGATTACACGGGTAAAAATTGACAAATAAGTTTACAGTTTTGTCCTTGACAACATATGTCAATATACCTTCAACATATGTGAAGGCCCTAGTGCCAATGTTTCAAGATCATTTCAAAGTATCGCGTGCCCTTTGAGAAGCTAAAAAACAATGTGTTTTCGAGATTCAAAAAATGAAAGCGTGTCTCCGATACTCGAAGGTCCAGTAATCGGCCGCGTTTGAAAACTCTGCATTATTCTGGAGCTGGAACGCAGGCAACCCTGAAATTGAAATTTCAGTCCCGAGGTCTGTTCATGGGTATGACATTACTCGTGTCGCGTGCACAAACAACAGCTACCGTACACCAGAGATGCCATCGGACATTCGTGACAGGATCCCCGATAGAGGTCTCGTGCCATTCCAGTCCTTTCCAGAAATTAGTAAATCCCACACGCAGTGTGGCCGAGCTGTGCAACTGGCGCTTCGTCGAGCTGTCCTTCCTGAGGGATGCATCGGGAATAAGAAACACGTGTTTCGTAGTACACCCACGCGCGCATTATCCGTATCTCCAATGAAACTATCGATTCTTTGCAAATATTATCTGTAAATACTAACGCGTTAACGTTCACCGCCGATACAGCTTCATGGTATTTGCCGTGGGTCGGGGGATCGTTGGATTATCTTTAAATATAGCTGCGAACGGATACGAACATCTGTATGTCCATAAATTAAACGGAATTATTTAGAAATACTTATTGCTGGAAATATTGTAATAATATTTGTATTTGTTATAAAAATTCTGCAATTGTCGCTGTGCACTATTCAAGCTTCTATTGTGACAATTTTATCGTGAATGATGCATAGTAAAATGTACGAGTTTTCAGGAAAGTATCTTGGGTCAGGATTTAATTCTTAAAATGTGTTTATGGGAAAACATGATTATTTATTCTTCGTTTTAATAAAATGTGATATTATTCGCCTTTCTGCGCCGCTTGAATTTTTGCGAGGTCATGAAATGCGCATTTATTTGTTCGGTTTGAACGTCCCTTACGAAGCACTATGAATCTCAATAAAAACTGAAGTGTTAACTATGATTCTCTACGAATTGTTTTGAAATTTTGTTTTCGAGATGTATACGTAGCATTCAAATTTATGTTAAAACTTAACCTGAATATTTTTTATTAAAACATTTCAGTATTAATACAATTCGAGTGAATACTAAAGAATAAATATACCAAAACTATGTTACTTGATAACTTGAAAAATAGGAAGAGAAAAAATAAAAATAAGTTCGCACTAGAAAACGTAAAGAAATGAAAAGAAAATGAATGTGCTAATTGCAGTTATTCATTGTTTCATCTAATAAAAAATAACATGGAAGATTTACTAAAAATTTTTATGTACGAATTATGCAAATTTTATAGGTCCCAAACTTCTTATATCCTAATGCTTTTTTGAAATTTCCATCTACTTAAACTTTGAAATCCCCATATTTTGCAAATATCTAAATAGCTAAATTTCATCATCTCACAATTTTGAAATCCCTAAGTGCCAAATACCTAGATCTCAAATCTCTACGTCTCGAAACCACAGAATTATGAATCTATGGATCCCAAATGCGTAGATTACAAATTCCTAGGTTCGCAAACGCCCTATATCCCGAAATTCCTATGTCCCCGAATTCCTATATTTCCGAATCCCTGTGGCTCCGAATTTCTATATTCCCAAAGCTCTATACACTCAAATACCTATATTCCAAAATTCTTGTATCTTCAAATCCCTATATCCCCAAAACTCTATATCCCCAAAGCTCTATATACACAAATCTCTATATCCCAAAATTCCTACATGCCCAATCTCTACATTCCCGAATTCCTAAATCACCAAAATCCCTAAAACCCCAAATTCCTAAGCGTCCAAATCGCCAGATTCCCAAATTCCTAAATTTCCATATTTCTCGATCCCTAAATCGCAACGTCTCAAAATTCTGTGATCGTAAAATCCCCAGATAGCAATTTCTGTAGATCTCCAGACGTCAAGGTCTCCAAATCTCCAGTTCTCCGAATTTCTACGTTCCATAATTCTTAATCCGTACCGAAATGTTTTAAATCCGGCAAAACCCCTAAAATTGGTAGGCTCTTACTGGGTACTTACTAGTTGTAGGCTGCTACTACCTTGATTGCCAGATTTTTCTGAAGAAAGCTGGGAACTTTTGCTTTTGACTATATATAATTTTGATGTATTGTTCTTACTCCAAATATTTTCATATCCTTGAAAACGGAAAGCTTCAAAAACAAACATGTGTACCGGAGAAACGAGGAAGAAGCGGGAAAAATTTACGACGGAGATAGTCAGTGTAAGAAGCGTGAAAAGGAAACGTTTGCGCAGAAAGATAAGAGGAAAAAGTCCACCGTACATTTAGATGGCGCGTGTCAAGGTGTCACCACCTTGCCCTCAGGAAGGGGAGAAACGAAGATAAGAGAAAAAAAGACGCTCACTAGCGTCTAGTGATAGATTTGATCCAATGCTTGCTTGCGAATTTCAAGCAAATTCTTCTTGTACAACCATTCTTTGATTTATGTCGCACTTCTTTTACGTGGTAAATTAAAACAACATTTATGTGGTAAATTGTAATACTAGTTACATTATTTTTGCGGTAAACATTATTACGATGTAGAGTATAACACTATTTACGAGATAAATTATGACACTACTTTCGCTGTAAATTATAACGTTATTTACGTGATAAATTCAAACAATATTTCCGCGGTAAATTATAGCATTATTTACGCGATAAATTATAATGTTAATTACGCGATAAATTAAAACATTTACGCGGTAAATTATAAAACTTTTTTGCGGTAAAATGTAACATTATTTGCGATGTGGAGTATAACATTATTTACAAGATATATTATGACACTGTTTTCGCGGTAAATTATAATGTTATTTACACGGTATATTACAACACTATATTTCCGTTGAAATGTAACATTATTTACGATGTAGAGTATAACACTACTTAAGAGATAAATTATGACACTACTTTCGCTGTAAATTATAACGTTATTTACGTGATAAATTAAAACAATATTTTTGCGGTAAATTATAGCATTACTTTTTAAGTACAATCTTAATATACACGTCTAGAAAATATAATTTTCTAAAAGATTTAACGAGTAACTTATTCGACTATATTGATACTTTACAGTGTTAGAGCGAATACCAGCAAATTTAAGAAAACATACTGAAAGAAAAGATTCAGAACAAATCATCCGATAAAATTAACATTGATCATAAAAATGATTTCAACTTTCTAAATATTTCAAGCGATAAAAAGAAAAGGTTGATTGTTTTGAATTACAATAATTACAATAATATTTTTGTTTTTTGAAACGTCTTATTTGCCTTTTATTTCAGATAAATGTGTATTTTTAAAACTTACTTGCACTAGCTTTTATTTTCAATATTTTTTTGTATACTGGCAGACTTTATTTATACAATTTTTATTTGCGTAAAACGAATCCTCCTGTAACAAGTACTCCGCGTAAATTAAAGGACAGGTGTATTTCAATTTTTTAATATTCAAATCATTTTCTTATTTCTGTTATATTAGTATCATTCAATTTTCCTAATTTTGAGTTCTTAAAAATTCTAATTATATTTGAATTTCCCAATATTCAAATCATTTTCTTGTTTCTGTTACATTAACATCGTTCTGATCATATTTGTAGTTAAACATTCACATCTAAATCATTTCTGAATTATTCAAGATCACAGCAAAGTAAGAGTCCTTACGAAAAGTCACGCAACACAGTTTTCACCACTGTAGTAATTGTTCCTCTAATTTTTAAGATCACCTTATTTAGAGATTCCCTAAGATTCAAATATTTTAGAATAGTTGAGATCACCACAAAGCATGAACCTTTTCCACGAAACCTCTACAGATTCCATAATTTCCCATCGTTCTCACTGCACTTTTTCCTCCAATTTTCGGATGTAAAAGGACCATGACAGGGACTTTTCGAGTTCATTCAATTTTCAGGCTATCTGTGTCAGTCTGGGTTCAGTGTACTCTCAAACTAATTTTTCACTGTCAGTTTCAGTTTCACTAAGAGTCTTTGTACCGAGGAAATTCTGCGAAATCGAGTATTCAAGTCCTAGTCGAACTTACTTATCGTACAATACGTAAATGTACTGTTAAGCATTATTTAACCTTGCCGTTTGGACCCCCGTTTGCTCCTTTTTGTTAAAACCGAAAGATATTAGATTCTTGCCGGAATCTAACCTATTAAATTCGTACTTAAACTCTTTCAAATTAGAGTCAGCTAACGACAGGTGACGTCCTATCAAACATTTCTAGTCTCAAATTTGAAGAATAAACTTTATCGTCTTTGGACAAAATTTTATTGTAATAACAGAAAACGCAACTAGATATACTTTCATCGATCGAATTATACCTAAGAATTTAATATTACCAGTCCTGCTATTAATATTTTCTGGAACTCTTAGAATTAGCCATACGAGGATTCATCTCCAAAAAGCTTCCAGTGTTATAAAAACATTGGATCAATATCGACATTCTTTTCAGTAGAACTGATTCATGAAAAGCGTAAAATTTTTAAAGGTGAAGAAAATCACAAATGAAGAAAAGTATACCATGTATAGCTACAGCTATATGCTTGGATTTTAAAATGCTCTTATATCTTACCTTATCTCCTACCTTATTTCTAATAGCACATATTAAACCTTATTCATCATAGTTAAATATACACATCAAATTTTACATTGAATTATAATGAATAAGTAGTACTATCATATAACGTCTATTTCCACATACAATTTATTAAGCTAGAATTCTAAGACAGGTTCTTATATTCTCTAATAACAGATGGTTTATTGAATAACATACATTAGATCGTTTCAAATAGAAGATGTACAGATTTAACTTTGAAGTTCAAATCTAGAGCCATCATGGAACTCAAGACTCAATTAGAAGTTTCAGGTTGATACACAAATTAGAAGTTTTAATTTGACACAGAAATTAGAAGTTTTAGTTTGATACACAAATTAGAAGATTAGTTTTCTGATTATTCTGAAGATTAGTTGCCACCTTTCCGCCACATATTCGCAATTCGATGTGACTCATTTTCACAATGGCGCGTGTTTTCGGTGAAAATGAGGGAGCAAATAGACAGCGGCTGAGATGAAGTCGCTTCGTTATTCGACGTAAGTTCTCGAGGCAGTTGCTCAATGGCTGGTCGCCTTCGGGGCCCTCGTAAAGCCAGACGCAAATAAATAATTTCTCGCGCGTGCCTCCCTCTCTCGAGCGAGCGAAGGAGCGAGATTAGACGATTAACGTCCAGCCCTTGTCGACAGCCGACGAGATATGCAAAGTTCCTTCGATGCGAAGAAGAATACGGCTTCCCTTGAAGCTATCGTGACGGGAATACCAAAGCACCTTTTTCTTTTTCTCTCCCATTCCAGCAGCACTCATTATATGTACCTTTTTTTTTACATCGCCGAGGAAAGACTCCCCATCCCTTTCGTGAGAATTATGGAAATTTTACGATGAGATTCTCTTTCCTTTCGACTCCGAGCTGCAGATTTCGGTACGATAATTCCCCGACCACTGTGATTCATTTGGAAGAGATTCTGATTACGTGCGAATGGCATAGTGCGAATTAGCATTCTGGTCTGTGGACATGCCGTTGAGTTTTTGGAAAATTAGTTGGAAAAATAGGGGGAACGTACGTTTTGTTGGGGTGAAGGAATCTGTTGGGTGTATAACATGATTTAGGTAGAATTCTGCAGGCTATCATAAAATTTATTCAATATCCTCATACACATGAAGGTATTCTTGCTGTTGCCAGCCAGGAAGATCAAAACTTTCCAGCTGAAAAATATAAAATACTCTTAATGTTATTCGTAATTAATATCATTAATTGTCAGTATTATCTGTTTCACATAATAACGTTTTCAACGTCATAACATCGATTAATAGAAATTAACGGGTAACGATTTAGTTAATTACTAAAGTCCGAACATGAACACAAAAAGTACTCATGTACAAAAAAAAGACGAACAAAAGCATAAATCTTAAACATAGACACAGTAGATAAAAATAGATGCAAAATACAAATATGAACATAATCACAAAACGTAAACTTAAAAAATGTGCAGTAAACACAAAACATAATAAGAAACACAAACTGTAAACATAAACACAAAATACAAGATTCTGTGTTTTTGTGTTTGTGTTCTGTGTTTATCACTATGTTCGTGTCCTCTGTTTATGTTTATGTTTTGTGTTTATGGTAAACTTTGATGTTTATATTTATGTTCTTTGTTCGTGTTCATATTCTGTGTTTATGTACTTGTTCAAGGTTAATGTTCATGTTCTCTATTTATATTTATGATTTGTGTTTTTATTTATATTTTGTGGTTATGCCTATGTTTTGTGCTTATGTTTATGTTCTGTTTTTATATTTATGTTCTATGTTTATGTTTACTTTTTGTTTATATTTATATGTTTACTTATATTTATATTCATGTATATGTTTATATATTATTTAGTTAATTTATTTATAACTTTTGCACACTCATTCCGTGTATGCAAATCTATCAATGGAGTGGTGTATTTGGCAGGTATACTTCATCTTTAGTCGAGAGCTTTCCATCGTGGGAAAATATGAAAATTCTGCGGCCTACCACTGACACTTCATTTTCATCTGTATGCGAACACGCATACAACCAGAAATCTAGCCTTCTGGTATACTATGTGATGAATTCCAGGATTTTCCCACGATCTCAAGCTTTCCCAGAGATAAGAAATAGTATAATTTTATAGAATGCATTTTTAAAGAATAACTGATCATATTCAAGACAGGAATATTAAGTAAATATGTATGTATTTCTTTATGTCTTCCAATTAAGTTTCATACGTTAACAACTGCAATTTAGGTTTAACAAAATGGAAATTACATTATTTATCTATTTCACATTGAATATATATATTGTTGAAAAATTGTTATTTCCTACTCTGAATTATGGTTCTTTTATTGTCTAGTTAAATAATACTTTGAAGAATATTATATGAAATTTTTTGTTAATTAATTTTTTGTCTCATATATTTCAAAGTTTCCATTGACAGTAGGATAAATCAGTTTAGCATTGTAATTGTGTTAGATGCATTCGTGGTTTTACAAAAAATGTAGTGTTCTATACTTTGCCGAAATTTTCATTGCATTTAAAATAAAAATATGTTATAAATTGTTTAGTATTCCAACATAACAACTCTCTATATTCAATATGTTACTGAAGATATTTAAGATATCAAAAATGATTAAAATAAAGAATTAGTACTTAGGATAATAAAAATGTTTGCTGACACTAACTTATTTATAGAATACATTATAATTTTCACTAAGCACTTAACGTCCAAAATTTACTAGACGCCAAAGAAATGCTGAATAATATTATTGTAGCAATATTAAGTAAAATATTAAGTAAAAACTAAAAATTTATGTTTGGACTCCTACTATATATTCTTTCGTATTCAATTATATCATTGGAAGAATATATTAACTAACGCCGTAAAAAATAACACTACGTCTAATCAAATTACAACAAAAATATTCCTCTTACCCTAACTCAAATAGTGGTAGTAGGAGCAGCAGTTGAAAACTCGAAGCTTTCTAACGGATTCGACGGATTTATGGAAAGACAAGGTCCGATTTGTCTGTTCTTCAGGCAGATTCATCTGCTTCTAACGGAAACGTATCAAATTTTCTTTACGCCCCTTCTTTTCCTCTTTCCTTGTCCCTCAACTCAAGTGCTTTTCTCTTCTCGCCAGTTTTATTCCACCGGCAAATTGTTACGTCACAGCCCTGTCAAAACTCGATCTTTCTTACCTGATCTCGAGAGATTTCGATCTGGATGTGTGTTAAAAAAAAAGGGAAAACGTAAAACGCTGCTGGCGTTTTTTAATCGCCGTTCATCCCGTTCTGAAATCTTATATTGTTCCGTAGCTTTTACCCCACTCCGCTTCTTCCTTTTTCCGTTATGTGTTCGTCTTCTTTTCACTCAGAGGACAGTTTTTTATAAAAGCGTTTTGTTACGTGATAAAATCCGATTTATGGATACTTTTTGCTCTGTACAAAAGGATGCGAAGAGGTACGGCTCGATAAAAGTACCATAAAAGATTGCTTCGATTAAAGCAACAATTTTACTACAAAGTACTGCTGCAGATAATCTCATATTTAAATTTAATTATTATACTGTGTGCTTCATTTTTATGATCCAAATGATGATGATAAATTCTGCCGTTAAAAATGAGGAAATAATGTGATAATACATATATTCCTAAAATATCACAAATGTTAGATATGGCATTGTTAAGGGGTAATTTAAAAAATGAAAATTTGAATATCTGTAGATCTACGCAAATAAATCTGATACTCATGAAATGTACATGCCATTGTCCACAAATATAACATCAAATATATATTCATCTAATATAACAATAAAATATATATTCATAGGTATATATCAATAAATATACATATACATATAAAATATATCCATCAAGTATAACATTCACAACAAATGAAAACCGATGATTATTAAAAAACTTCTTGTCGATAATAATCTTCAGTAACTAAAATGACTCATTTTCAAAAGTTAAATAGCAATAAATAATAATATTAAATAATTAAATAATGATAAAAATAATAGTAATAATATAATAATTTTAAATAACATTTTTGTTGTCGATAACGATTACTAGTACTAAAAGGAAGATTGAATTATTCATAATCGTTATTCGTGCTCGAAATCATTTATTAAAGATATTAACTGTTGTACCATAACCTCTCAAATTTTTCATGCAAGTCACGATGTCTGGTAAATTCAGTATTTATCACAATTCCGACATAAAATTCTTCGACCGGAGGCAAGATATTAGGGATGGGTTTCTCGAATCGTCGAAACCTCGGAACATCTCGAAACACAACAAGCTCTCAAGTTTCGAAAATACGTAACTTTGCACTTTCTTCCTGATTCGAAATTCTCGAAAGCCAGATAAGTAAACGTATAAAATCAACGAATGAATCGTTCGCGAAGTGCCTCGAATATTTGATTCGTGTATTGTATATCCTGAATATTCGCTGCGTATGGTTTACGAATGTTCGGTGATCAGTTTTCGAGGATATAAGCAGATCAACACTCATGGTCGTAGAACTGCAGAACGAGTGTGAGTGATGTATGCGAACTTGAGAAATTTTGTCGACATTGGTTCTTAAAACAAGATTCCTCTTGCAAAACAAAATCACCGTCTCAAGTTTCGGGATTTGATAAGGCTTCGAGTTTGTAGAAGTGAAAAATTCAGTTCGAACCCATCCCTACGAGATATTACCGTAGTGTTCGCGTGCACCTTTCGACAGGACGAAAGACGCTGAAGAAGCATCAGAGGATCCAAGAGACCGCGAAGAAAGAAAAGTCTCAGCAGGAGGTCGTTGGTCAGCGAGTGAAAATAATTAATACAGCTCGTTAGCTTACGGTCACTGCAATATGTATACAAACTGGACAGGACGCGTGTAACGGATACCGTGGAACGTGGCTTCGTTCCTTTTTCTTCGTTCTCCAGCTCGTCTCACCAAGCAGGACCTCGTAATCCACTTTCCAGCGGGAAAGGAACGTCGATGAATAATTAGGGACGTTCACCGCAGGCGCCAGACTTCTAATAATTGCCGTTGAATGAATCTTTACGATTCGAATGCAGGTGAACGAGTCCGTCGACGAATCAATTGATTTTTATCCCTTAATAATTATCTCAAACAGGAATCAAGGCGCGTTTTATTTATGTTCGAAGCGTGTATGCTTTCATCGTTAATTGTGTCGTAATTGGAAGGCGGTACGTCTCTATACACACCTCGGGGAAAAGATATGAAGTTTCGATTAAAATTGTTAGAGAACAACTGCTTAATTCATGCGTTTTATATTATTATTTTACTGCGGGGGTTTATGCAAATTTATGTTTTTATACGAATTAATTAAACGAGAGAAAATTTGATTGAAGTATGTATTATAACTGGAGGATTCTGGAAAGTTTTTTTTAAATTACTTTAGTGTGTTTCAATACACGTCAATACAAAGCTGTATTTCGGTACGGTTGACGTTAACGAATTGTTCATTTTCTAGAGAATACAAATGTAATTCTTCCTCGTTTTGCTTTACTTTTTTATAAAATTTAAAATAGCAAAGTAGGTCACGAAAAGTGTAGAAACGTTTTTAAAATTCTTAATTTGAAATGTACTAACTATAAAATTTCCAAATTTTCAAATTTCCAAATTGACAAATTTTTAAATTTCCAAATTTCTAAATGTTCACATTTCCAAGTTTATAACTTTTCAATTGCAAAATTACTACAATACAAAATTGTAAAATTATCAAATTCACAAATTGCCAAATTACTAACTACCCAAATTAATTATTATAAATTCCCAAATTCCCAAATTGCCAAGTCCTTAACTTTTTAAATTCATAAATTCCTAAGTTTTCACATTTTCAAACGTTTATATTTTCCAAGTTCTCTGAATTTTCAAATTATTAAATTCCTAAATTAAAAAAATCGCCAACTCCTGAAGTCCCCAATTTTCTAACCTTCCAAATTACTAAGTTCCTAAATTTCTATATGTCTAAATTCTAAAATTACCGAATTCTCAAATTTACAAATCCCCAAATTTCTAAATCTCACTACTTCCGAAAATTTCCCCACCCCAGCATAAAAATATCCAAATTATTAATTCTCCAAACTTCCAAATCCCCGATTTCTAACTTTTCAAACCTCGATCTCCCAACCTTTGTACATCGCTGCGCAAAATAAGACCTTAAGAGAACTTAAATTCTTACGGAAATCATATCTCCCAAAGTACAAAAATCCATTGAATAATGTAATTTAAACGACTTTCACTTTTACCAACCACTGTCCCCTAATTGACAGTCACAAATATTAACAAGAAAATGCTTCTGGGTTACTTGTTCGTTGAAAACCCTGACAATTGCGCTTAAAAAAAATTGCAGGGAACTGTATGACAAATTTAATTGCTCCTCACCGTTCGTAAATCGGTAAGTTCGATAATTTATCGTCCACCACAAGATAGCAAATTTTTTTTGCCCCCGTTATGCATACACGAACCACACAGCGTTTCGTAATAATATTACATAAATGTAAAATCTCTGGGCAGAAATAAGTTTTGCTGTTTCATGGACTACATCCTGGGCCGAGGAAACGCCTCCGTCATTTTCGATCGATGCAGACATCGACCGACGAAAGGTTGGGAACTCGAAAACGTCAATTCGTCGAACGAGTCCATTTGTGACGACGACGTGGGTGTGCACCTGGACCAACCCTTTCTTCTCGACCTGGGACGGAATTGTAAAGATCCAGGACTCGAGAACGGATCAATGGGATGTCCGCAAGAAATCGAAAAGACCAAGGAAAACCGCGTGAAAGCCATCGAATGCTGATGAATCTCGATTTCACGATTCATGAGTTACTTTTTCATTTCCACCGCGCGGAAATACGGAAAGTGTCATGTTTTGTACTGGAAAAATGGTACGTACGTTTCTTGGAAGCTGAAATGCTGAAGTTGTTGAAGTTTTTGATATATTAGAGTCACAAGAACTATTTATGGAAGTTTTTATTGTTTGAATACGAATAAATCTACTGTTTTTGTTTCTTTGCAGAAGGAGAACCATATATACGTTCTTAATATTTATTTCATGTCTTTTGTGTTTGTTAGATATGTAAATAGAGTTCGTAGGGTTGTGGGGAGTTTTTGTAAAGTGCAAGTAATTATGTGAATTGGTAACTGGTTCATTAGAATGTTTCTGTGTATTTTTATTATATCTATCACAAACTCAATTTTTCCTTCTATATAGTACCAGTTTCGATATCTCAGACTTCTTTACGTTTAAACTTAAATTTTTTTTTAAATATATTGATGAATTTTCAAATTCAACTTTTTTACAAACAAAGCCAGATATGAAAATATTATTTCTTTTATTTGGACTTCATGTTTTAACTGTTTCAATATTTATACTTATTAACTGATCCACTAACTATCAAATTAACGATAAAGTTATTAAAATGACCATTTTTCTTGCTTACAAATATATTGAAATATTTTCAAACTCAATTATTCCACAAATAATGGAGAATATGAAAATACATTATTCTTTATTTTCCATTTATTTTTTAATATAGTGTCATCATCTAGCTTCACGTGCATTAATTTTTGGAACAACCTGTATACAGTTATAATAAATCTATTACTTAACTAAACAATAACTTCAGATTACCCAACTTGACATTACTTAACGTCGATAACTTAAATTATTACTAATAATTATAATTACTAATTTGTATTAATCTATTATTAATGCAACGCATAGTTTCTACAAGTATATTCGCATACTTAATGACACATTGTTGCTTCCCTCTCAAACAGTCCCCACTTTGCACCAAAGTAAGAATCTCAAAAGACCCTTCGTATCTAAATCGTGTAAGAAACTTGCACGTGTCCAGACCTCCAAAATAGGTTTCTAATTTTCAAAAGAGACCGACATTGCACCTTTTCCGGGTATCGATTTCCAAAGCAACAATGGACTAGAGTATTACACCGATGCGCGTTATTTATCCTGGTGGTTTTACGCTCAGTTGTTTTTTGCATCCACAGAAGTTGCTTGTTTGCTCTTTCAAAGTTCGCAGATCGGAAAATCTTCCGCTTGGTCTCACGAATTTTCTTAATCCGTGAATGCGGCATAGATTGAGCAGCGGCTAGTTTCGGTTTCAGTAACGCGATACCTATTTGTATTCGTGCACCAACCACGAAATTGTTTTGAAAACACGTATTTATCAAAGAAATTAAGCTGTTAATCTTTCGTGGCCTAAGACGTGTTCTCAATTATATTATATACAATATAATACATTCTGTGCTCATTAAAAACTATTGTCATTCTTCCTAACCTAATTTTAAGCTAATCTAACATAACACAAGACATTCATTCATTTACTTATGTATTAAATAATATTTTTACATAATTACAAATCGAGGAATTGTTATGAACCTAATCTTAACCTAACTTAACATTAGGAGACATTCATTCATTTGTTTATATATTAAATCATATTTTTAGATAATCACACATCGATGATAAGTGGTGCAAATATCATCATAATGTTTAAATATTAAAATGAACTATTTCATATTATTACTATAGGTTATACTTTCGTACTTCGTTTTCTAGTTTCTTATTATTTTTTTACAACAGACGTTTATATTCGTTTTGATTATGTAGTATTATTAATGAAGTTTATTAACGTGCATTTTGTTATGACGGTCTTCATGAAACCAAGGCCAAAAGTGTCCTTGATACCTCGCCATCTGCAACTTGTAAGTATGTAATTCGATGCTCTGCGAAACAAAGAAAAAAGACAGCGAACTTTTTTGGCAGTGTTTCGACAAACCGTAGATTCAGTGAAAGCAGAGCGTACAAAGGATATGCGATGAACTTTATTGCTACTTAAACGCAAGAAAACAGGATCAGCGAGAAATACAAGAAAAAGAAATTTTTATGGAACAGTCTGCTTGAGGAAATGGGATCTCATAAATAGGTAATTATTAATGGTTGTTCTGTCTGGACATAAGCATTTTTATCCACGGTTTAAATCATATTGTGATTTATCTTTGAATGCTTGATAATTTGTTCAAATCATTTTTTGAAGCAATAACGTCTACGATAGCAAAAATTTTATGTACATATTTGTGTATTTTGTGTACATATTGTGTATGTCATTGCGTATATTGTTAATATGAAATAAATATTTATGGCGTTTTTAATTTCAAAGTAAACATGCATTATACATCGGCAAGATTAATGTTGGTAATATGAATTCATTTGTATGAAAATTTATGCGCCACCTATACATAAGTGGCGCGTAGTAAAAATTTCAAAGAGGAAATATAATCAGATATGACAGCACCGCGATTAAAGAAAGTATCGTAGACGTTCATCAACATCTTGCTTAATAAACCGACTAATGTAATCGAGTAGGGAATCCAGTTCCTTAATATTTTACGCGTAAGGCAGGCAGCTGCCCGGGAAGATCGGATCGCTTTCAAATTATCCGGGCGACTTGCCACGAGTGCCACCGCGCTTTCTTCGCGCGCATGTGCGCACGCGCATGCGCACTCGCGTGTAAACGTGCTCGTTGTACTGCGAACCCTTTGGAAAAGAGAGCAACCGAACGAAAAACGACGCGAGATGAATACGGCCACCTTTCATTATTTTCGCCACGAGATCGTGGTTAAGCGTTAGGGACACTTTACTAACTACGTTTCTTTCGCACTTGGTTATTTTCCTTTTCTTCATTTGTTCCACCTTTTCCCATTTCCGACTTTATTGATCGGGATATTAACTTAAAGTGGATATACACTGCGCTTTAAGTTCTGTGGTTGGGTGACATTATAATTACTGAAATGAACAATAGCTTTTGCATCGGGAACATGTACTCGCACATGTTTGGATTCATTTTAAAAGGTACTTACGATCGCTATTGGCCTTCTCTCCACAATCATATACACGGGGTGTTTTGTTTAATGTGATCAGTTTAAATTGCTTTACATCGTTTTATATGATACAAGAAAAGATTTCAGGTAAAACCTGTATAATTTGAAATAGTATTATTATTGTTGAAATTGTTACATTATGTTTGTTAAATTATTTTATTCAAAATCACATATTTCTATGTATCTTCTATTATAATAGATGTTGAGATACATATAATGATGGGGAGAAATATTATTTAACCTTATGTATGGCATCATCTCATTTGAAACTATAGGATTTCTTTCATTGGAACTAATCGTTTGTAATAATCAATCAATAATAATGGAAATATGAAGAAAATTATAAAATGCAACATAAATCTTTGCAATTATTGTCACGTTTCTTTTGCTGCTATATGATAACATTATCTGAAAAATTGTATTATTTAATGATTATTCAATTTCCTACATAATTTAAATACGTAATTATTTAATTGTTTGAATAATTCAAATAAACGATTATTTAATTGTTTGAATAATATAATTGTATGACTATTGAAGATTTTAAATAATTCATGATCATATAATCTTTGAAATAATTTGCATAATCAAATAATTTAATCTATCAAATTATTTATGGAACAACTTTTTCTCCAAACTTAATTCTATTCGTATTTCCTTTATCATTATTTGTCAGGAATAGTAATCTTATTAAGCTTCTCTCTATAGCAGCCCGCATCCAAGGTGTTAAATACTATTTACATTGATTATGAATGTATTTATATTTAAATATGAAAGGTGCCTAGCTAATATCAATAAATAAATAATCGATTGATTGAACTGATACGAAAGATAAATATATCTTAAGATCTTGTTAGTCATAAATTTTTATTTCTTTAATGTGAAAAGATCCTTACCTTTCCAGTCAATCCTGTTTTCGTGACCATCTATGGTTATTTAATCCGTTGTAATATCGTTATACTGCTTTTATATCAGGCAATAAATGTACTCGTTAATTCGTCGAATTAACAACGAGCCTGTAAGTTTACTAGCCGTATTTATTATGAACATTTCGGTCCTCATGAAACGGTCAAGGTAAGAAGCAAAGATGGACACTTTATGATTTCTCACGGTATTTGGAAAATTAATGTTAATTATTACTCGTGATAATAATAATTTTGAGAACTTTATTTCTTTTCTGCTATTAAATAATAGGATTTGGTAAACTGCAGTTGATTATCGCTATTAAATCAATTCTATAAAATATTTTATACTCGGCTTATTTGCCAAATCGTTTATCAAGTTTCTTAAACTTAAAGTTTATGCACCTTAAACACAAACTAAAGTTTTTAAATTTCTCATGAAATTTTCTTTCATTTTATAAATCATTGCATTTATCAAACGAACAATCAAATTTTTTGTTGTTTGTAAATCAAATTTTCTATAATACTTAGTCGTTTATTTAATTTTATAAGAAATAGGAATTTATTGTTTTTATATGTATGTATAAAGTACATATTAATATATAATATCAACATGTACTATAATATAGTACATAACCAAATTTATATTACTAATGAAATCTTGTACTTCTCAAAACATTAATTATTAATGAAATTATTTACCAGTATTTTCTAAATGATTCATAGAAATAGTCTGTTGAAGTTTAAAGCATGTGAAAGTCTCCTTTCGAATTGAAATAAAATTAATAATCTTTCCCAGAAAGAATTCTACATAGTCCTTTAATCTATTTTTCGTGCCGAAACTTGTGTATAAATCATAAGGAAGGGTTAAACATAATGTAATATAATATCGCTGCGTCATTTTCGTTCCATGACTCAACAAAGGGAAATAAATGATTTACCTTTCTCGAGAAAAAATTAGCTCTTAGGACGAAAACATGTCATCTCATGTTATATCTCCAGCTCGATGGAGCATTTTTTCATCTTTCTTCTTATTATTTGAAACGTTTAAGATGTTTCTTTTTTAACAATTACAGCGCGGTCATTATTTTCACACACGATCTCGCGGCGTGCCACAAAGAACATTGTTGCGTGAAGGTTTACTTTTTTCTCTTGGTTCTTTCTTTTCTCAACAGTCTTTCGGCTGCAATGCTTTGCGCGAGAGCTGTAATTATGTCAAAATACGTGAAAATGACACTTTAATCACAAAATAGTGGCAAGCGTGCGTTGTATTTACATTCTTAAGCATACTCCGTATGAGTGTACAATTTTTGGATGATTACACGTGTGCATTGTAACACAAGAAATACTTGCATACTTCTGAAGTTTCTTTTTCTCTTTTGTATTGTTGCAACTGTAATTAATACCACGTAAATTTTTGTTTAAGAAGAAAGATTTTGAACTTTATTTATTGCTTGTCTTTTTAAATTACGAGGGGGTTGTTTCTTTATAAACATTACGATTATATAAAAAATATTAATCGCAGAAAATAATTACGTATTTCAGAATCATGGTTTCCTCGATTTTTGTAACAACGAATTTTACAACTTAATGATAAATTGTATCAGTCGTATGAATTTATAGAGAAAAAATAAATTTAAGTAATTTCTTCTTATTAAACCAAATTCTTTATTTTGTATATTTCTAGAGAAACTTTTCTCCAAATTCTGACGTTTATGACTTAAAGTTTTCAGTTGTGTTTTTAAATAATTAAGCAAGTTGTATTGAGAAATTTTTTTAGACGAAAGCTCTGCTAATGATACAAAAGTTCCAAAACTAATTTAAATATCAATCTGAAATCAGTGTATATTGTAGTACTTTTTTTTCGTTTACAACTTGTTCAATTTAGTTTAATTAAGGATTACAGTTAGAATAAGAGGCCGTGACAATGTAAATCTAATTCAAAATAAAATTACATTAAATTTTTGCTTTGAATTTAAAATTTAATACTACAACAGTGAAAATTTAAAATTTATTTTATTGCTTCCTGAAATATATTTAACACGCAAAAATGAAATAACTTGTTACTTTATGCTACAATGAGCTAATTCAATGTGTTAAACTAACAATTGAAGAACAGAGGAAGTTCGGAAAAAGCAGATAAAAAAGTTTGAAACAGCTTTCACCTTTACATTCCAATTAAGATTTAATTAAACAAACTTTCTCTTAATTATACTTATGGTTGTAACTGCATAGTTAACTTCCAACCAAACATTTTTCCCTTTAAAATTAATGGCGTTCTTAGAATTGTCAATGATTGTTATTTACTACAAACAGAAGTTATTTGTGAACATTAAATTATCTGATTTCTAATTTAAAAATACGTTGTGAAAATAAGTAAATAAGAAACAGTTGTTTTAGAGTATTATTTTATTTTATTATGAATAACAGTTGTAAGTTATTCATAATAAATCTCATAATTTAATAATATTTCATAGAAAATCACAAAATTGAGGAATTTTATTAACTGAAAACATTTATGAATATCCCTCACACATTATAATTAAATATATTGTAATAATAGTATAATCCTAAAAATAAACCATATATTAAAATAACTAAATAATTTCAGTAAATTAATTTAAAGAAAATATTCTAATAAAAATAATTATTAAAATTAAAAATATTATATATAATAATTTTTAAAAATAATAAATATAATTATTGGAATTTAATAAAAAACAGTTAAAATCGATCAAAATTTTAAATTTGAACATTTTTTAAACAGAACATTTTTGTAATTAAAGCTAGAGAAAAATAACCCTGGCAAGAAAATCCTATTAAACAAATTAAAACTAGAATTATTGTTATGCATTTAAATGAATAAATATAAGTAAACAACAAATAACAAATAAATCTATTTACATTAGTACATAGTTAAGTTCTGTACTTCCTGCCAACTAAATTCTTTCAGATGTAAGAGCTTACAATTCGCATAATTTTTACTATAACTAAAACTCTGTATAAAATTTTTATAAAACCTTTTCATCAATTCATAATTCAGCAAAAATGTTCATGCAGAATTTAAATTCTAATTTAGATTGCTTTCAAGGTTGTTACATCATGAGTTCAAGCGAAGGATCTTAAAATTTAATAAACGTAAACAGAAGTTATGAGAGTTTGTACTATAAACGTAATTTTCACGACATAAAACTTTAAACATAAACTTCTAATTTACATCAGCATCACAATTTTCCTATCAGAGTCTAAAATTGAAATTAAAAAACGTTTCACCTAGAAAATAGATCTGCTTCTCGGCAAAAATACCTTGTTCAATTTCATATAGTTAATTAACACGTCCGACAGAGTTAAATTTCTCCCATTCTCAATAAATACACGGAATACCATAATCGTATCAGTTTTTGCCCGCAGGTTTTTGGCGAAGTTAATCTACATGGGGCACCCTCAGGGGACTGAGATAATTATCAAGATGAAAAACGCAGCTACGAGAAAGTTGTCGTGCACCCAGCCACGTGCCTTGCATGAGATAATGAAAGGTGTCGTTCTTCTGGTTTTCCCCCTTCCAAAATTTTGTATCCTTCGAAAGGAACAGAGTAGCCGTCGAACACCAAAATTGGAGGAGAACGATGTATAATATAAATACGTACGTAACAGTCGGCAATAAGCATGACCACATGTAACGTTCTTATTAACCTGATAGACACGCAACGAGAAATTATACGAATTATTACTTCTTCTCCGTTTTTTTCGTATGGTTTTGTTAAGCTTCGTATGTAATTACGTACAGTGTATACATTTAACTGATGTGGTCTTCTTTTATTAAAACGTTACGAATGTACATTGAGGTTAAGTAGCAGTATTTACCGCATATGTCGAAACATTCGGAACTAGAGGACAGCAACTATAAATATCATTCATTTGGTGGCGCTTAATTAAATTACCGAAACGAATTGTAATGAAACATTTCTTCTGTTTTTTTGTATGGTTTCGATAAATTTCATATGTAATTACGTACAGTGTATACAATTAGCTGGTGCATGATTTATTTATTGAAGCTTTTGGAATGCAAATTGAGGATGTAAATAATGTTTGCGAATTTAGAAATTTTAGGATTCGATAATTTGAGAAATTATGCATTTGGAAATTTGGGAATCGAATTATTTCAGGGCGTGGAGATTTGGGGTTGTGGAAAATTTGGATGTAGGGAGTTGGGATTTGGGGGATTTGGGGGATTTAGAGATTTGGAGATTTAGAGGTTTCAAGGTTTGGAGATTTGGAGATTTGGAGGTTTCAAGATTTGGAGATTTCAAGGTTTGGAGATTTGGAGGTTTCAAGGTTTGGAGATTTGGAGATTTGGAGGTTTCAAGATTTGGAGATTTCAAGGTTTGGAGATTTGGAGATTTGGAGGTTTCAAGATTTGGAGATTTCAAGGTTTCAAGATTTGGAGATTTGGAGGTTTCAAGATTTGGAGATTTCAAGGTTTGCAGATTTGGAGGTTTCAAGGTTTGGAGATTTGGAGATTTGAAGGTTTCAAGATTTGGAGATTTCAAGGTTTGGAGTTTTGGTGATTTGGAGGTTTCAAGATTTGGAGATTTGGAGATTTGAAGGTTTCAAGATTTGGAGATTTCGAAGTTTGGAGATTTGGAGATTTAGAGATTTAAAGATTTGATGATTTGGAGATTTGGAGACTTGGAGACTTGGAGATTAGGAGATTTCAGAATTTGAGGATTTGAAAATTTGGGGATATTGAGATAAACGAATTTCTGGATTTAGAAATTTCAGAACTGAAAAAATTGGAAATTTAGAAATTTGATAATTGAAGGATTTGAGGATTTGGGAGTTTGAGAATTTGTTGATTTAAAAATGTATGAATTTCACAATTTGGGAATTATGGAATCCATAGATTTAATTAGGGAATTTTTGAATTTGTTCATTTGTAATTATAGAAAATTGGATTTCTGGAAATTTAAAAATGTAATTTAGAAATATAAGAATTTAGAGGTTAGAAATCTTTAGAATTTGTTCTATGATTTGAATACTATGAAATATATAAATTGAAAATTTGTAAATATAGAATTTTGGAATTTAAAAATTTGAAAATTAATAAATCCAGAACTTTGATAACTTAAAAACTGTTAAACTTGTAAGTTCAAAAACTTAAAAACTGGAAGATTTGGCTATACAGTTTGCGAATTTGAAGATCTGAAAATTAAGAAATCTAAAACCTCACATCTAGAACATTTTTAAACATTGAAAATTTGGAGATTTGAAAATGTTACACCTTTGCAGACCTGAAATCACAAGATAATTTAAAGGTGATATTATTATACTGATATTATTAAAAATATGTAATTGCATGTGAAAAGACATCGATGATCTTGAAAACCTCCGACAAAAGATGTTCCTGGAAAAAATATATACTTAAAACAAATTGGTCCTTTAATAGCATTTAAATAGCATATAAAACATTTGAGGAGATATTAAGGTGGCCTTATTTAAATGGGCCCCCAGTATATTATGGGTGAAAAGTACGATCATTGCGGGAGATGGGTCCATTTAAGTTGCCTTGATGGTCATAATACTGATTATTACGAGTGCATAAACTGCCAGTTTGACAATGATTGATTATTCAGTCAAATGCGTGTTTATTTTCTCTGTTTAACCGTAAAACATTCTCCGGAGCTCTTTTTCATTTTTTTTTTATAGAATGTAAGTATATTTTCAAATAAATATTTTTACTTACGAAAAATACAATTTAATCTGGTATATCGGTGTAGTTCAAATTAGCAAACTAGTTTCTTAGACTGACTCATTGATACTATTTTTGTATTCAGTAGCATATAATTTTGTTTCCTTTATATAGCAATACAATTTTTATCTATAGATTTTAAATGAAATTTCACGAAGGAAGAAGTCTTACTTAAAATCTAAGAATATTTTATTAGTTCTCTTATTTTAAGGAAAATTTTAGTCTATTATTTTATTATATTATATTGTTAATAAAATTGTAGGTAACCGAGGCTGCCTCAAAATTAATTAATATTCTACGTACCTCTTTCTGCAAAATTATGAATACATCTCCAATTTATGCAGAATAGTCTTCTTAAGTAATCTAATTTAGAACAATTTCTCTCACATGACAATTTTACACTCTATATTCGTTTATCTTTATCTCTAACAGAAATATTATCACATCAAGAAATCGACTTTATTAATCTAACGATAATATTTGTGAAGTAGATTTTTACAGAACTGAAGTGACAATTCCAAAAATTGTTACATGAAAAATTTATACAGTTATAATAATAACTTATATAAAGTTATAATAATATTTGAATGTTACGCGTCTTAAAATTATATCAAAAAGAATATTGTATTCTTTCGCTTGAAAAACACAAAATTCGCTACCTGATAGTATTTAATTGATAAATATTTAAAAGATACAAATTCCCAATGTTGAACACACTAAAAAAAATTCAAAGCAAACTTTCATCAAGATCAAATGAGGATCACTCTAGTGTACATGATACAACCATTTTGATACATGTTAATATCTCAAGGATATCACTGAATTAATCCTATCATGATGATCGTTAATCGGTTCTGTGCTCAAAGTGAAGTAGCAACATCGATGTACCAGTAATGAAACCATCTATCGTGCATTAATATTCGAGGGAGAATAAAGAAAGAACAATAAATCAAGAAGGCGGCAGTTAGCGTCGGGACACGCGCCTTGAATACAAAATCGCGAAAGATTAATTACCGAATTCCCCCTATCCTGGCTAATTATCAATTGACCAAACTGAGCTGCCTTTCTTTTTCGATCCGCCGTGTCCTTTTTATCGTTTTATTCTTTTTTTTATGCAAGATTCTGGAAGGCATACCCGGTTCTCGTCGTCCACACCGCTTCGCGCAGTCGTTTCTTCGAGAATCGCGCAAAATTGAGGTCGACTTTCGTTCCCGAAACGCGATCAAGCTGCGTCTTTAAGATGGCAGAAACATTAAAGGAATGTGTAACATTCCGGCTGTTTAATTTTATGCCAGCTGGTACGCAAATTGTGGAGATCGGGAATTTCAGGATTTAGGTCTTGGGAATTTGGGAGTTTGGGAGTTTGGGAATTTGGGAATTTGGGAATTTGGGAATTTGGGAATTTGGGAATTTGAGAATTTGGGAATTTGGGAATTGGGGAATTGTGGAATTGGGGAATCGGGGAATTTGAGAATTTGGGAATTTGGGAATTGGGGAATTGTGGAATTGGGGAATCGGGGAATTTGGGAATTTGGGAATTTGGAAATTTGAGAATTTGGGAATTTGGGACTTTAAGACTTTGGGAAGTTGGGAAGCTGTTAAGTTGGGAATTTGGTAATTGGGGAATTGGGGTATTGGGGAATTGGGGAATTGGGGAATCGGGGAATCGGGGAATCGAGGAATTGGGAATTTGGAAATTTGAGAATTTGGGAATTTGAGAATTTGGGAATTTGGGATTTTGGGACTTTGGGTCTTTGGGAAGTTGGGAAGTTAGGAATTTTTGAATTTGGGAATTTCGGAATTTGGGAATTTGAAGATTTACGAATACAAGGATATGGGGATTTGTGAATTTGGGGAGGTCATGATAAAAGAATTTACGAATTTGATCATTTGGGAAATTATGAATATAGGAATTTGGAGATTTGAGGGTGTAGAAATTTAGAAATTTGAAAATTTGAAAATATAGGCATTTGAGGATTTGGAGATTTGGGGATTTGGAAACTTGCAAATTTGATGAGTTGAGAATATAGGGATTTGGAGATTTGGAAATTTGGAAATTTGAGGATTTGAGAATGTATAAATTTGAGAATTGGTGAATTTGGAAATTTGAGAATATAGCGATTTGGAGATTTGGAAATTTGGAAATTTGGGGATTTGAGAATGTATAAATTTGAGAATTGGTGAATTTGGAAATTTGAGAATATAGCGATTTGGAGATTTGGAAATTTGGAAATTTGGGGATTTGAGAATGTATAAATTTGAGAATTCGTAAATTTTGAAATTTGAGGATATTGGGATTTGATAATGTAAAAATTTGGGAATTCGTGAATTTGGAAATTTGAGGATATAGGGATTTGGAGATTTGGAAATTTGGGGATTTGAGATTATAGGAATTTTGAATATTGGAAAAGAGGACTTTAGAAAATATAGGGATTTGCGAATTTAGGATTTGAGTATTTGCTAATTTATAAATCAGGTCTTTAAAAATTTTGGGATTTAGAAATTTGGTATGAGCTTGCAATTTTTTTTGTATGTAAACAGATATCATATGCAGAATTCGGTGATTTTTTTATAATGTTATTACTTTTGTGCTACACCCCTATGTAATAAAGTCAATTACGATATATCTTAAATATTCTTTATTGAAATACTAAGCTTTTATATAAATCTAATTTTGTACATATACTAAATTAACAAATTAATATTATGTATATTGATATTAATAAAAATTATTCATTACGATCATGTATTAACTACATATTATCTAATATTATGTTTAATTATATTAAAAAAATATAATTCATTATAATCATATTAATATATTATTTAACAAAATGTTAATATTATTAATATACTTAATAATGGTAATAGATATATTTTTATTATAAGCATAAATGTAATATATTATTTATTAGAACATTAGTATTATTAATATATACAATAATATGTTTAACAATATTAATATTATAAGAATATTATATTATATTATTAAATGTATTAATAATATTAACATTAAATCAATATTGAAATGCGAAGTCCTGTCATTAAAGGAAGACAATAATTACATAGGTATAATTAAATTCTCCTGTAGAACCAAGATTGTCAGAAATTTAAGAATTTTAAGAGTTCTTTAAAATTGTTGAACTGTCGACTATATTGTTATCATAAATCTCTGATAATATTAAAATTCCGGAAATGGGAGACTTTTTGAAAAAAATCTCAAAGGCTGCCGACAACTGTGAAGTTACGTTTTTTCGTCCTTTCGGATTTTTGAAACCCAAATGGATTTCGTGGATCGCGGTGGTAATTATGACGAAAATCTTGACAGGAAAATGAAACTTTCGTCGATTTCCTTCCTGACACATTTTCATCCCCTAATCGCCGGAAAGGCTTTTTTCAGAACGATGCTAGATAAATTTCATAATTTCGTGTTTCCGGCTTTCAAAATAAGTATTTTTGAAAACTCCACATTCGGCAGGTATATTGTCTTTCTAATTTTTGTTTTATTGTATTGATATTCATTAAATTTACGAAACAGAAGGAAAATTATTTTCTGCAAATGTGAATATGAAATTTTATGTAATTTGTTAATGTTCTTATTATTTATATTTATTGTTCTATTGTTTATTGTTGTAATTTTTTATCGACATTTTAACATTGTTAACAGTTATTAAATAATCAAGTAAATTAGATATGTTATAGTAAACTTTTTATCAAAAACTTTTTGATTCTATGAACGCAAAAAGAGCAAAATAAAACAATTCAAACAAAAAATTAAATAATACAGTTTTGTAATATCAGTATAATATCATACAAATTAATTGGTCACGTTAATAACGTAGTGGCAATAACCATAACACAATCAATAAAATTTCTATTAACTATTAATCGATTTTTATTAAAACTCTATTACTATATCAAAATCTTAAAAAATTATTAACGATTATGTCTATTTATTAAAATTTATTAAAGGTCTTCTAATAAACTAATCAATGATTATTTTAATAAGATTAAAACTACCTTAAAATTACTTTAATAGATTTACTAAAATTTTTATAATAAACTTATTACAGACTTTAATAAATTTATTGAAAACTCTAAAATTGCTATATTAAAATTTTGTGTTGCTTTTTTTTTAATCGCCCACATATCTTTTCGATGGAACCAAAATGATAAAAAAGTTAATAATTGCAAAAATAACAGCAAAATGTTTCTCATAACGGTTCTCCAGTGTGATCTGTATTCCCTCCCCATCGAGCTCACCCCTCCCTTAAGAAGGACGTCAACCGCGAAGGAAAAAATTTTTGGAGGGATGTTCTCGACGATACGACGCATAATTATACGGTAATCAATTTTTTCTTATTCATCATTTATTTCCACGAAAGCTAAGCGGAACAACGTTGCAGCCATTTGCATACTCGAAGGGTCCTCGAAGAGGATCCTGAAAAGGAAGCGTGTCTCCCAACACAGTTTCGATGCTCCAAAATTCGCCGTGTAATTTGTTCATCATTAATTTCACAGAACACTCGCTGAATAATAGCACGGTGTGATACCCGAGTGAAACAGAGTTGCTTATTGCATTTCGTACAGGGCTTCACAAAATGGCGCTTTTAATATTCCGACGAGTCATGAAATGAAACGAAAAACGAACAAGTAACAATTTTATCGAATACGTTCTACCCTGTTATTTGAACGGAATGAATTGGTCTGTACTGCATCATTGATGCAAAAATTAATTGATTTTAAATCATGTGGATGTCAATATTATTTACGAACACAGTTTTGTACAATTTGAATTTCTGCATTAAAATGCAATTTATCATATTGTGTTAAATAAAATACAATTTATGATACTATACAGTAATTGCAAAATACAGTTGAATTATTAATGCATAATATTAATATCTCAAACGAAATATCATTTTAAATAATGTTAAATAAAACCAAATTTATTGTTTTAAATAATATTAAATAGAACGGAATTTTCCTCCGATATTCGCACGAATAACGTTATTTTATAACATTATAATGACCAGCAATTTATATATAATACGTACAAATGGTATGTTATTATGTAGATTGCATTAATTTCTCCCGGGTTACACTTATTTAATTCTTTCATTTTGCAAAAATTGTGTGCCACGGGTTCAATCATCTGCCTTTACCGATGTTAATGTTTGTCTGCGCCAACGGGCCACCCATTAATTTAAATAAATAAATATCTTATCGAGTCGGTACTCTAATTACGTATTCCGTAATCGAAAACACGGTCATGATTCTCTTTTCTCTTCGGTCTTCCCCTATCCTTTTCGTTTCAGCGAGCCAGAACTCACAGAATTTCAAGTTCACAGGTAGACACTTCGTGACGGAAACTCGTCAAGGGATGAAATTCAGGTCGAAAAAGGGGGATCATTGTGTGGAGCATTGTTCGCTGTACGCGGTAGCCTCAGCCGAAATGGCATTAAGCCTTGATTCTAACTCCGAAATAATTTTGGGACGTCGAGAGAGACCGACTGACCTCTTTTTTTCCTTCTCTGTATTTCGTTTCACTGTTAGCATAGGAAAACCAGTGGAAGACCGACGAAATCTCTGAAATGTAGGTTAGACGCGCCCATTTATAGAAGCCCCATATAAGGGGTGGTCTTCTCTAATGTTTAGTCAAGAATAAATCTGGTTTCCCTTGAAAAAGATAACAGTTATGGGGGAAGAACCCTCCTGGTCGTTGATTTTTAGAAATTTTCTAGGACTTTTAAATTGTAGTGTGAATTAAGAATTTGGGGATACTGGATTTTCAAAATATAGAGATGTAGTAATTTTGAGATTTGGGATTGTAGAGATTTGACAATATAGGAATTTGGGAATTTGTACATTTGAGAATCTAGGAATTTGAGGACGTGGCAATTTGGGAATCTGGAATTTGATGGTCTAAGAATTTGGAGACGTAGCAATTTGGAGATCCCAGAAATATGGGAATATAGCAATTTGGAAATTTGTGGATTTGGGAATTTAGGTATTTGGGAATCTAGGAATTTGGAGACGTAGCAATTTATTTTAGAAATTTTAAAATATAGCAATTTGGGAATTTGGGAATTTTCGAATTTGGGAATCTGGAAATTTGGAAATCTAGGAATTTGGGGACGTAAAGTTTAGGGATTCTAGAAATTTTTGAATATAACAATTTGGAAATTTGGGAATTTGGGAATTTAGATCTTTATAAATCTAGGAATATTGGGATTTTTATATAAACGTTTCTTTCCCCTAACATCATTTCTTCCTTAATCATAGTTTCATATTTCCACGAGGATGTAACCCCTAATATAACACTTTATTTAGAAGTAGACCCTGTTTAGACCCTGTTAAATACCTCATCCTGTATTTAAGATACATCCTCTAAACTATACTTAATCAAAAAATTAATTTAGAAACAGATATATTAAAGTCGGTCAACTAAAATTTGATATAGAAGAGATGTTGAATTTTTTCTTACATAGTAATCAAAAGATTGTAATTTTTGTTCCGTTATAAAGTTGTAATATTTAAAGTGTAAATACTACAGTCAATACTACAATAAACCATATGCAAGAAACTAAATATTGAGATGAATTGTTCTTACTATAATACTTATGATAAGAACATGCGAATTTGTATTGACAAAAAATAATAAACTCGTGTAAAAAGGTCTCGATAATTCAGTCTCAAATTTTACACAAATTATTAAAAGGAAAACGAAGCCAAAAATAGAAATTCTCATTACGAAATTAAAATTGCTAATATGTACTATTTATGAAATTTAAATTATCCAAAAAACGATGATAAAAATTGTCCAAACCATCAGAATGTAATTTTTATCTGTAGAAGCAGTTATTTTCATAACTATATTCATGTATACATGTATCATGTATCAGAAAAAAGTTACTAAATATTGTATTAAAATAATATGTACATATAAGCGTAACTATTTACGAAAATAAAGGTATAAAATATATTTACACTTTACACCACTTTGCTCTGAAGCCTAAATATACAATTATCATTAAAAAGAATCGAGTAAAAAGAGAAATGAATTTTGATAAAAGAATGAAGTATCAAAATATTGATCAATGCAATATTTAAAAATAAAGAAGAGATTTAAATGTCCTGTTATCGTATTAACTTAGTACAGTTCTTATTTCATTATTGACCCTCTACACCTCTTGTACTTATTTACTCCACATATTAACCCCTTGCACTACGATTTGTTCGGCAGATGCGTCAGACATAACTAATTATTTACAACTACAAACTTAAAACTAACGAAGAAAGTTAAAATTTCATACACATTTTGTATTCAGCGATCTTTAAATATGCGAATCACAATTAAAGTTTAAAAGTTCAAGCATACGAAGAATATAAAAGAAGTTTTTCACGTTTGGATCGCGAATGCGTCACGGGCGTAGCAAGGGGTTAACTTATAATTCTCTCCAGGTATCCGAAATAACGTTCTAAAAATGATATCACACATGAATTCTGCACCACCCGTTATATCTAGATCGAGTTTTTCTCATCCCCACTCGACGAAGAAGAAAACAGGAGTAGCAGGGATGCAGGTAGAAAAGTCGTTGAATGATATCGCATCGAAAAGGAGTCCTGGCCCAAATATCCGTGATCGACGAGCGGGCTAGGTCAGACCCCTGAAAACTGGTGCGCAGGTAAAACCGTTACCGTCATGCCAACCAGCTCACCGTCACTGATTCGTTTGATGGTTTATGGGACACTTCTCGGGGCGTAAGTCTCAACTCCTATCGTCTATCATCCGGGTTTAAATGATCGAGCCCTAAATTTGGGACGCGGCCTAGAGGGTGCTTTGTCAGCGGAGGGACACTTTTTTTCCACCGAAAAGTGTTAAAAAAGTTGTACGCTAGACGTTCGACCAGTTTTCAACTGGTTCACAATTTTCCCGTTCGTAAAATTCGTTGCGTGAATTAACGAGAGCGTGCGAAATAAAATTGTATCTGTAATTTGCGGTAATCTATAATTGGTAGAAAATGCGTAGCGCCGTTTATGTATCTCGAAATTTTAGTAAAAAAGAAAATTAGTTATACGAAAAATATGGATGGATAAATATAACATATATTTATAAACATATCGTTGGAACAGTATAGTGTTCATAAAATTTGATCCTTCTCGAAGATACTTTTGCTGTTGACAGATGATAACCCTAAAACAGTTTTAGTTCAAGATATTAATTACAATTCGAAAGAATTTTTTTAACTACGGTCCTTTGAAATTTGACTTAATAATAAATATATCTTTAACAAATATTAACGTTTATCCTGAATTTCCTTTGTCCCGATATCGCTAGTAATTTCAGATTAGTAATCGTTTAAAAGGTACACTGTGTCAAATGAAACCAGTGTGGAAACCGAACCAAATGACAACCATGTTTCTGAAAAGCGTGACTACTAAGGTTAAATTAATTGCTGAGAAACACGTCTTCGGCAATGACATGAACTTCATTTAAATTTGTTGCTTTTTAAAGTTTGTTATACTTTTCTACGTCAATCCGTAACGCTTTAAACGGATTATAGTCTGACAATTAAGGCCGTCTGTCCACAGAGCGTAACGTCAGTAAACGTACATACAGCGTATTATGCTGGGTTCACATGCAATTTGCATCAATTAACTTGTGTAAATTTTGTACGACTCGATTGGTATGTAAATAAAAATTTGAAATTAGCCCAAAAGATTTGGTTTAAACGGAATCTTTTCTTAATTTTTTAAGTTCTTATAGTTCCACAAAGCTATTTTCATAAAATTAGCACAAATGCATGCGAATAAATGTTTAAATATATATTTAAAATTTATATGTTTTAATGATCAAATATGTGTGTATGGTCTAATGTGTAAATATGTCTAAATGGTATTTTTATAACGTTTAATGTTGAAAAGGGTTTGTCTTTCAATTGTTATCTACAAATTCTGCTTTTGACATATGTATGTAACTAGATAATTCCTACAATTAATGTAGTATATTAGTCAATTAAATTGACTCTGAATATGCTAAAAGTATTTCGTTATTGTTGTTATGGATATAAATTAGAAATTATGGTTTTCAATTTATTGCTGATTGCGTTAATCCATGAATGTGTGATAACGTGTTAATGAAGTAGGAGTCAATTTTCGGTTTTATAGTATGTGCAGTTTGTATGTTGCTACTATTGCTGTTTGTGAACTCTGAGAGATTTTTCATATTATTCTGACTTCAGATTCTGAGATAACTATTTGTAACTAAAATTGAATTGTTTCTTAACTGCTTATTGTGTTAACGAAATTGTTTGTGTGATAACAGACTAACACTAAGTCAGTCAACTTTCTTATAGAATAATTATTAAGAATGTGTGTTGATGCATCTACTATTCAAACTTGATTAGTACCACTTAGTAATTAGTTGCTTATTGCATTTCATAGAAGGATTAGATTAATCCATACACTTCATTTACCATCGCTATAAAGTGTGTAAGAATGAATACAGATGAATGATTAGATGTATGAATGTGTTTGTGCATTTTATGAATAAATCAGTAAATATAGGTGAACTGCTAGACAAAGAAATAGTATCAAATTTAATGAATGAATTTATAATATGAAGTTATCATATGAGTGAATTTGAGTCGTTTTCAGATATGGTCGCATGATAATAAATAATTAAATGGGATATTAGTTATTGAATGAAAGTGAAAGAGAACAGATGTGTATCATTAATGCTGATACAAATAAAAGTTACCTGTAATCAATTCCAAGATTGCAGATGTTACCATTAATACTAATAAAAATAAAAGCTAGCAAATTTAATCAAGTCAGAGACAGATGTGTATAATACTGGAAGTAAAAGTTTATAAGTTTAATCAAGGTTTTCAAAAGGACGCAAACGATATCCAAAATAAAGCAGCAGCAGAAAGCCGAGTAAAGTCATTATCCAGAGCAGGAGATTCCAGATCGCAATTACCGATTGTCGTCCGTCGAATAGAGGGTTAAATATGTATATCTGAGGTATAGAATCTTCTAAAATCTCCCCGTAGGAGCCGGCAGTGGTTGAATTTTTGAGGATCCGCCGGTAATAGCGGCTTTCCGAGGTATCGTGATCTCTAAATTCAACCCTGAGGCCGAGCAACGAGGCAAAGCAGTAGTGGTAGTAGTAGTAGTCTACAAAGCCACCGCTGGATTTACGAGCACCGCCACAAGAAAAGAGAGTCGCGTGGCTTGGTCAAACTCATCCCCTCCTCGTTCCTTCTTCTTCCATCTTCGATTCAACCGCATTTCGTTGTCCTTCTCCGTCTCTTCTGTTCGACGGTTTTATCCGTTGAACCGGCTCGTTGGAACCTTCGGGACACATTGGAAAAAAGAACGCAATAATCTATGGACGTTGCGGGGCCCTTCGGGGTTAGGTCGATAACTTTTGAAATTCAAGCTGACCGAATTGAAAGTTTGTAAATGAGCCACAGCCCGCAGCGGGCGTGTTTACGACGATTTCGATGATATTTAAGGAGCGCGAATGATGTACACTCTTTCGCGCTGAACGACCCTTTATGACAACCCTAATCTTCCTTCTCGCCATGACTTTTCGCTCGAAGAGCGTTTAATTCTTCTGTGCATCGAATTATCTGATAACCTTCAGACTGTACTGTTGTGGGCAAGGAACATTTCTGTACTGTTATGGGCAAGGAATATCAGTGAAAAGTTTCACTGTGATCAAAGCGTTCATCGTGTAAAATACAGTGTGTTGCATAAATATATCAACCCCTTTTGTTTTCATTAACCCATTCACTGCCAACTACGAGATATCTTGTAGTAAGCGTCTGTACCAAAACTGTCAATTACGAGATATCTCTATTGTTGTTTTATTACTGCAAATCCACTTTACTATATTTGCAACTAAATATATTTTATATAAATCTACGTTATTCTTAAAATAAAATCATCGTCCTGGAAAAAAGCTCTTTGGACTGGCAGTGAATGGGTTAATTTGAGCTTTTGAACCGACAATTATAACCAATATTCGTTCAATACTAATTCGTAGTATGTAAGCAACAAATTGTCTAAAATATTCAGCTGATCTCAGTGTGCAAAATATTCAATGCAGTTGATGATGGTGGCTCGATTTCTAAGAAAAGTGTTATATTGTATTGTACAGTGATGTTGTATGTTTCTAAAATTTTAAAAAGTTATACAAAACTGGTAAGAAAATAGTTAAAATCGGTTATCTTAATATTTCAAAGGATTCAATCGGTAGAAAATGTGTTTGGAAAAGTTTTTCCAACAAAATGATGTCCCTCAGAAATGGAAAAACATTAGGATAAAATAAATGTTCTTGAGAACTCCGTTTCAGCATCGTCCTTACATTTTCGACACGAGAACGTGAAAATGAATCTGCAGCGGTATCCTTTGAAGATTTTCGGAAAGTTCAAGCAACGACTTAAGAGAGGATAGCTCGTTGATAGATTTTTACGACACTAGAAGTTTCTCTGCTCCTCCTTCCGTCTTCCGCCTCTTGATTTATTCTGTTGAGCTAGATAAAGGCTGTACAGCTGCAACTTTATCGTTTGTGCTAAATTTCAATTTCTCGATGTGGAATTCCAATTTCTATTCTATTTTACTTTATCAGATCAAATTAAATCCCTTCTACATGACATTATATTCTGTTAAATATATACAAATTGTAAATTTCATAATGCAATTTATAATAATTCAAAAATATTTCTTGTCCTTTATACCTAATTTCAATTTTCTGTTGTATCTTCTCAAAATATTACAAAATTATATAATTTTTCATTAAACTTTCTAGAATGTAAATTATTTATTGTTATTTTCTTATTGTTGTTACAGACTAAGAGTTCAGAAACGTATCTTTCTTTACTCTGAAAAAATCGTGCAATTTGTTACCTGAAATAAATAAATAACACGTTAATTCTATCGAGCCAATTCTGAACTACAAAAGTTCATATAATTTAATAGTATAAAAATACCATTATTCATTATATTATATTTTCATAAAAGAACTAACACTTACACTTTTCAGAAGAACTTAAAAATTTATATTGTATTATATAGAGCAGAACTCTAATCTTTTACACTTTGATGAAATCTAACACGTTGGATTCAACAGAAATTCTTTTAGATACTCACAAATGAGGAAACACGATGTGTCGTATTCCCAAAATGAAGTCTGTTTCTCATCTCGTAATGCGCGTCGGATTTCATTGTAAAACCACCCCGCCTTTCTCATCCTGTTCCGCGTCCTGAACGTATGTACACACACCAAGTGTCCACTTTCCAGGACTTCCGACGGAAAGAACACTCCTGTTGGCTTAATGGACTCTCCAGCAGTCGCGACAGTTTGAATTGCTGCTTCTTTCTTCTCCTCTCCTCATCTATTTTTCGCCTTTCCTCTCGGATACTTGACGGAATTACTGAACACCTTTTGAAGTTCATGAGTGTGTCCCACCTATTGTCGGCGTACTTTGATTTTTGAGTTGAATCGTCAGAAAACTCGAGTAAAAATAAGGTTAAACTTTATGTGCCATCACTTTTTCTTTACTTCTTGTGCAAAGTTAATGTCCAAGTTATCTGATTTTAGTTTCTAAATTTCTAAACTATAAGCAACATTGTAAACTTATATATTCGCAAATATCTACCAGATTAGCAAATTTTCTAAAAATTTCTAAATTTCTTTATTTCTTTATTAGACTTTGAAATGTCTGAACCGTTTAACTTCTCAGTTTCCAAACGATAAAATTACTGTATTTCTAAATTTTTATATTGCCAATTTAAAAATGCATATACTAATACACAAAATGTCTATGTTTATAAATGATCAAACCACCAGTTCATAAAATTTCAAAAGTTAGGGGTTTTAAATGTCAAGTCACTGCTCACACTGTATTCGCTCGTGAGCACTTTAGGGGTACTAGAACTGCCCATCGCTATTACACAACATAGTACCTATTTCCTTGATTAAACACATCATTTTGATGAATAAATTAATCTCACGGTTATTACGTTTCGATGACACGCATAATTTTCGGCAAACGGAAATAAAATGAAATCAATCGTTAATATTTGTCCTGGATGACTAAATCCACTTCCTTTCCAAAAAAGGTCAACCGGAGTTAGGGAGCAACAGAGGAAAAACGAAATTATCCGTCTCGAGGACATGGCGCCATGTTCCAAACGTCCCGGAAACCTTTGCATCCATAGACACTTTAATTGATGCGACAATATTTGTACCGACTAAAAGTCGTCCGATTTATTTAGGACGAAATGGGTCGTCTGTTCATATATACCTACTTTGTACCCGCCTTACTGTATACACGAACAACTAGCAACCGTTTTCTAGGCTACCAAACGAGCTTTCAATCGTGGACAAGTCATTAGACATTGATTTCCCGTTGGGAATTTCTCGACTATCTCGAAGGATTAAGTGTTCCTCGTCAACAAGGATTTAAACTTGCTCTTCAAGGATTAAACGGAATACATGGTTTATCTTTCTGAAATGAAGTGCAAATAAGATGGATTTTAAGAAGAAATTCTGATCTGGCCTCTCAAATACGATTCATTTCTAATCAAGATGGAAGCATGAAAGTTTTTTTCACGATTTAAGGTGTTAGGCAATGTTTGAGACTTCTCAGGATTTCTTTTGGCGATGTAATAAGACATTATGAATTTCAAAGGTTTTTTGCACTGTTGTTCAGTCGTATGGGAAAAAAGCATTTAGTGCTTGCCATTTTTCAGATGATTTTTTTCTACGACTTGTAGAACTATACTATGTTTTAGCATAGTATAATAAAAAATTTCTCATTATTTACGTCACATTTATTATAGATATTCATATTGATAAAATATCAATATGTTGTTTTGTATCCATACCAAATATTGACTTTTGTAGAAACGATGATCACGTACAGGAAAATATTTCCAGTCGACAATTTTTACATAAAATTGTGTATGACAAAAGAATTTTGGAATTGAAAAATGCATACATACTCCTATAGATAATTAGGTTAAGAAAATACTATGAAAGTTTCAAGAGAATTCAACAAAAATTGTTATGCTGCATGTTAATTCGAAAAACGTGTGTTTAAACTTGTACTTTGTAATATTTTTAACGAAAATACAGCAATTTTAAATTTACTATAGCTTTCATTATCATATGGTTATCTTCGTACGTTAGAATTATGCCCCTTGTTTCTTTCTTTTGGAACTTCCTGTAGGACCTTCAAGCGTTTTAGCTACATCTCTCATAGAACTTTTTATCCTTCATGTTTTCGTTTAGATGTACAAATTGTAAAAATTATGACAATTTCTACAATTTTGATAAAAAATTGCATTGCTTCGACACATCTTCGTATAAGTTAAATAACAACACGTTTAACAAATAGCAATGTTCATTATTGTATCAACCAATAATTTACAGCTCATCTATATTTTTGAACGTTTTTAAAATTTATTCAACCATTATTTGGTACTTTACATTAGCCACCGACAATGAGTTACAATCAGCGGTAAATTAAAAAATGAATTTAAAAATAAATCGACATTAAATTTCATATTAAAATGATTTTATCTTATTTTTCAAACTACAAAAAATTATTTGACGAAACTTATGATTCATCGATAAATTATATTTTCATTATAATCCTTATACTTATTATTATTCATTTTATTATATATTATTGTACACTCTGTGGATTCTATAGTCTAACTTATAATTAAGGTTTTCATTAAGTTATGAAAAGACTGTCATAGCTCTCTATAACATAGAAACTTATTATATAACAAGAAACTTATCAGAAACTTAATACTGTATATGTTACTAAAGAACCAAGAAATACAGGTCGCAAAAATTCTATGAAATGTAAATTTAATTTACATTTAATTTACTATGTAAGTTTAATTTGTAGAGAATCAAACAATGTCAAATTATAAAGTATTTCGTGTAGATATTTTATAATAATTTATGAAATGATAAAACAATCGAGTGAGTATATTTTAAATTTATCTTTAGAAACCTAAAAATATCTAACTACACGAAATAAAGTGTTTTGTTCTACCTAATTTATTGATTTGAAGAAACGGTTGGGCTTCTTCAGTAGCGGAAAGAAGGAAGGAGTGAATTTTCATAGGGATGGCAAAGGTAGGAAACAGAAAAATGAGGTAGTCGGTCGCTTTTAGAATGGTCAAGGGGAGCTCCACCCCCCAATCGAATGGTCCCTCCAAAGTAGACACTTCGCTTTCTGTTCAGTCTTTGTAGTAGCCGACTATCCGATCCATTAATACAATTATCTCGTAATTAGAACGACAGAGAAAAGGTTTAGCCGCTATCATTCGTGTTCAACTATCTGAGATCACCTGTACAATTTTCCTCTCCTGTGTGGCATGTCTCGTCAACAGGTTTAATGGACGCCATTTCGGTGGAAAATTCCTGAACTGGAACATATCGTATGTAATACGATTAAGTGTTTCGATAAGGAATAAGTCGTGAGATAATTCATATTTTATTCTATACTAAATATGCCTGCAATAATTATCTTTTATTGTTTTTCTATGTTTTATACAATTTTTCGTTTATAGTTATATTTTATATGTATAATACTTCCTTTATAGTTATGTTTCATAAAATATAATATATAAACATGTATAAAGTATTCAGTATTCATCATGTATGATGAACATATCATATATTTAAATCATATATTTATTATTAATAAATTATATATTCATTCAGTAAAAAATAAATAAATAATAAATAAGAATAAAATCAATCATAAACTGTATCAATTTCTATCTGTATTTACTCTCATATTTATTTACTTGTTTGTTTATTGATTTATATATTCATTTATTGACTTAATTATTTATTAATTAATACGAAAACTGTAACAAGATTTTTATTAACTAATTATTATTGACAAATATAAATAATAGTATTTAAACCGGAAGAGAAACTTTTAGTTTTAAAATTAACCTTCTTTCACCCCTTGATATGATAATACTTAAGAGTTTATGCCCTGTATAATTGCCCATAAAATTTTACGCTTTACTCAAGCTAAATTTACATTTAATTTAGAGACTTATTTATGAAAGCAATTAATGAATACTACGTTCGATATATGAAGCATTCGAAAAAGTGTGCAGATGTTGGTGGTCACCTGAAGAGGGTAAAAGGGTTATGAAAGAAGGGTGGTATCCACTTGAGCACGTGCTGTGTTCCACGAAGAAATCTTGTTTTTCTTGATGAAAGCAACCCTACCTATGAATGGGTTACGTAACACTCCACGAATATTTTCATAGCTGTGCAATTCGAGAAAAAGGATCAGATTTCTGGTAGTCCACCTGGGGTGGAAATTGAAACATGAAAATCTTTTCCCTTGTTTTACAGTTATATACATACTCACGCATTTGCTGATTTTTATTTTAGAATTTCAATTTTTTTGCGAAAGTATGATTGTGCATTTACAATTTATTGCTAAACTGTATGCATTTGTAATTTATTACTGAACTATAGTTTTACATTTACAGTTTATTACTAAACTGGAATTATGTATTAAACATTTTTATTAAACTGTAGTTATGTAATTAAACTTTATATCTAAATTATAGCTGTGCACTTGTCATTTATTGCTAAATTGTAGTTATACATTTAGTTTATTACTGCACAGTAGTTATGTATTTACGATTTATTACTACATTGCAACTGTGCATTCATAATTTATTACTAAACTGTAGTTATGTACTTACAATTTATTACTAACCTGTAGTTGTGTACTTACTGCAGTAGCTGCAGGTGTGCATTTGCAATTTATTACTAAACGGTAGTTATGTACTTACAACTTATTGCTAAACTACAGGTGTGCGTTTATAACTTATTACTACATCGTAGTTATACATTTGTAAATCTTTACATGACTGTTTATTTCATATAATGTAATATAATATAAGACATTAGTTTGAATTATTGTTGCACGTAAAATGGCGGACTTCGAAAAATAGAAACTTTGATACAATTTAATAGCATAAATATTGCAAAGTGAAACTTACTATATAACATATCAATTTGATGTTTAAAATACAAAAAGCCTAGGGACAGTAGCTGTTTTCGAGAACATCCATTAAAATAAATACTAAAAAATTATAAAACTGTTTATTTTCGATAAATTTAATTAATTTTATTGAAATAAACCTTTTCAAATCCTTTCAGACATAAAAATATAAACCTTTCATAATAAAAGTAATACAATCCCATTTTTTTTAAATTTGTTTTCTTACGTCTTTTAAGTTTTTACGTTCACAGCCAAAAAATATAGCAAATCAATTTTTCGTAAGAAATAAAGTTGCTCTACTTTTATTATAAACGCCACATAGATAGCATATATTTGATAAATATAAAATATACCCTCCCTTAATGTCCCTTATAAGAAACCAAGAATTATTATATTAAGATTAATTTCTGACGAATAAGATATTGAAAACTACTCGATAAAAATGTTTAGTATAGACCTCAGTATTGATTTGCATACTTTGCATATCTAAAAGAAATCTATGGTGTATCGTAATACACCATTTCAGTCTTCACGTAGATCTAAACACAATGTTTATGGCATAATGTTAAAGACGAAAGAATAAAGTGATTCGAATTGAATATTTGAATAAATGATATCGACTGACCGAACAGTTATCAGCGTTCATCTTGTTTTCCTCATTTCTTTTATCAGTCTTGATATAATGTTGTTTGTATCCAACAGAATTAATGACGAAACTCTCCCTTCCAGTTTTAGGACATAAGTACCATCATCAAAAGCAGGTGCTCGTTAGCATTCGGTATAGCTGATATTTTTATGATTGTAGTGATGAAAAATTTTGCACTGGAGCCATTAGATTCGGAAATTTATAGTAAATATTGTCCATACATAGTATATTTCCTGTTAATTCTCTCGGTATTTGACACAAATTGAGTTTACCTTCTGTTTACTATCTAAAACTGCCGATTCCTTTCATTTTAGCTTATCTTCTACGAACTTTAGCCGATTTGAGATTAGTATAACTTTCCCTGTGATTGCATTCACCGTTAGGTTTATACCTCCCAGTAAATGTCAAGTTAGAGATTGGAATATGTGACGTGTTGTTTGTTAAAACAGTTACGAAACAGTATGTTAGATCTACGCAGGAAACTGTTCGTAATCTTTCGTGTGATTTATTGATTTTTTACTGACTGTAAGTTCAAATTTTATTCTTTTCTATAGGGAAATTCGTTCGTCGATGCTTTCTGAGATTGGTCGTGAAAAAATAACTAGAGCTAGATTTATATTCTGGTATTTTAATCCCACCCAAGGTTTCAAGATCGACTAAAATTAATTTTTGTGAATTATTGATATGGTATTATTCCAAAGATTAGAATACTTTATTGTGAGATTCTAGACAGATATTTATGTAAACTTGACAATTTTTTTATTAACAAAATTTTAATATTTTCCTTTTCATCAAATTTTTTTATTTTCATTAATTTTACAAATCTTCAAATTTCTATATTATTAAATTTCTGAATTTCCAGATTTCCTAAGTTACAAATTTATAAATTTACAAACTTCAAATTCCCTAGATCCCTAATTTTCTAGATCGCAAAATTTTATTATTAACAAATTTTCTAGTTTCCAAAGTGGCAATTTCCCGAACTTCTGATTCTCCAAATATACACATTTCTTAAATTACTAAATTTTTATATTTCTAAATATTGTAGTTCCAAAATTTTCAAATTCCCAAACTTCTAATTCTTCAATTTTACAAATTTCTATATTACCTAATTTCTGTATTTCCACATTTCCAAATTCTCAAACTTCTAATTCCCCAAATCTTCACACTTGTATAATACTAAATTTCTACATTCTCAAATTTTCTAGTTTCCAAATGTACAATCTATCAAACTTCTAATTCTCCACATCTCCACATCTTGTACTTCTAACCTTTCTAATTTCCAAATTCCTAGAATCCTAAATATGCAAGTCCTCTAATTTTCTCATTCCCAAATACCAAGAACCCTTAATAATAATTTTGTAATCCTAAAGTCCCTAAAAATCAACTCAGAAGGAGGTTTACTCTTCAATTTCCTTATTTTCCTTAGGGAAACCAGACTTGTTCATGACTGCACAGAATCGAATACTTTCCGAAAGTTACTGTACACCACAAGACTTTCAGCCCCTGATTGCCAAACGTGTACCGGGGGTAGATGAGGCAGTCCGAAGCTACCCGCTAATATGCCAAAATGCTGTGGCAGGCTAAAGAGGTCGGTAAATCTACGCGCCAACGTTGCTTTTTTTCCCCCGAACTGCACGCGAGCCGGACAGGAGGCAGATGCGCCCCCGCGAGCGAACAGCTGTACGATTGTCCATCTCGTTTCCACGTCTACTCGTTCATCCTCGAAAAAGCCCACCGAAAAGATACGTGGATAAGGATCGCGAATGGGAACGGAGGGAAAAATGAAAAGAAAAGAAAGGAGTAAAAGAAGCAGGCGAAATGTATGTTACAAAGGGGATAAAAAAAGGAACGAAAGGAAGAGGAGGCAGAAACGAAGATAGGTGGATAGATAAAGATAGGTGTAGGAAAGGGGTGTCGTGGGAGGAGACGGAGAGGGTTGCTGAAGAAAGAGGAACCCGAATCACGAAATGTGCCACGCGACCGTATGGACGGCGTCGGCAGTTGAAACGTAACAAAAATTGATTGAGAATCTTACCCCGTCATCGCCGCTCGAACATCTGGCCCTCCTGGCTATCGACGGTAATCACAGCCAGTCAAAGGAATAAAACATTCCCGAGTGTGATCCGTTTAACGGATGTAATGCTCCCAGATACTGGCCAATTAGAACGGTATCTTTTATCCGAACTCTGCACCAAGCCGTTGATTAGTGCAGTCGAAATATTTATTGTGGTCATTCGATCGGTTTCTCTCGATATATATGTACCCTGCATATCGCAGCCGAACATGAGAATATGGAGTGAGGTTCTCGTGTTCAAGATCTGGTGATTCTAACGGGGATGTACAGTTATTGCCCCATTTGTACGAGGACTAATATGTACAACGCTGTGAGAACATATTCGGAACTTATTTTAGCAGAACAAAGAAATAATATCGACTTATTTGGGTATAGTTCTGTTGATTATTGTTTCTATTCTATTAGGTTGGTCAAAATTATATAATTTTTATTAGTAGATGTATCCAATTTGTATATCAACGCCTTATTTTTCCTCAACAAATGGTTTTGGAGGTTTTACTTAAGGGTATCATATTTAGAGAACAGTGTCGCATGATGAAGTTTTTCATTTCCAAATGGTTAAATATGGACAAAGACTGATTTTGGAAATATATTTCCATAAAGATAACAATGTCGTTTAAACTCGAAAAGACGTACAGCATACAGAGAGGTAGCGCTAAATGATTAAAAGTATGAATTTCAGTTTGCAAAATTTTGTTCCGAAAATATTCCAACAAATAATGGTCTATGTTCTGGATGAGCAAGCATAGATGGTTAATGATGAAGTTTTTCATTTGTAAATGATTAAATATGGACTTAGACAGATTTTGGAAATATATTTTCGTAAAGACAAGAACATTATATAAACTCAAAAAGACACGTACAATATACTGTAAATAAATGATTAAAAGTATAAATTTCGGTTTGCAAAATTTTGTATCGAAAATATTCCTACAAATAATGGTCTATGTTCTTGATGAGCAAGCATAAGTAGTCAATGATGTAAATGAAGATCTTGACCTTATACATTGAAAAAAAATTGATATGTTTTATAATAAGAATTAAAAGAATATAACTATAGAAACTATAATAACATTAGAGCATAACTGAAATAACATTATAATTTCACCATTGCAAAATAGTGCGCTATACAATGTTGCAGAATCACACAATTTTTCGCACACAAGCAGTAACCTTGTTATTTCTTATACAACGTGACACTATTGGTCTGCGTGTCTTTTTGCTTCATGCAAATTCGCAGGTGTCCTTTTCACGCGCCTTGAAATATGAAGTACCTTAAGATATGGGACGGGCAGAAGCACCCACAACGAAACGTAATTCATAAATATCTTCGGCCACCATTTACGTGCATGAACATATTATTTCATTTATAAGGTACATAGCGACATTATGTATGCTGATATATACGCCGCTGGTATATTCGCTTTTAACGGGATCACGTGCACTGTTTTCCATGAAATGTAACCGCGCCATTTTAAATTTAAGTTGTCCTCCGTTAACATGCAAGACATTGCGAAATACTACTTCAGAATTTCAGAGTTAACTTGAATGAACGTTCGAATTTGTATTATGAAAAAGTATAAATTGGATGATTTAGATACTTTGGAATTAACATTCCCCCAGTTTTCTGTGGCTCTTTTGACCCGTTACTTTCTTGTGTATCTAGAAACGAATGCAGCTGTTGACAAAATTATATTGAAATTTATGTTTACGATAAAAATTATATTCAGGTATTGAATGAGAATTTCATTTTCTTCATTTAATAATACATTGAAAAGTTGTTTTATGAATTCAGATATAACAAAAATTGTTACATCTATTTTTGGATGATTGTGAATGTGAAGATGCAAGGGTTAATCGATATAAAAATTTTGTTTCCAAAACAAAAATAGTAAACACTACTGTGTTAATCTTTATCATGACTTCTGTGTTAATCTTTGAATTGCTGTGTTAAGACCAAACGTATTAGATTTTCGAGATTAAGAAGCAGATCGCGTGACTTACGAATTGTGGCAGCATGTCGTAAATGAGCGCGTAACCGCTAACCACAAATCACCCTTTCTCGTTTTACTGAAACCTTTGCTTGTCAATTAAGGTTCCTGAAGAAAAAATATGTCTTCTTAAACCAACAAACCGGAACCACAACTGACTTTAAAGACAGGCTATTCAGTGGAGAGAAGCATTCTTGATGGTCAGTATTTTATTGAAGTATAACAGTTTAATATTAGTATTGTAATCAACTGTAATAAGGCCCTGTAAATATCCCATATATTATTCATAAGTACTGTGGATTATGGAGTGTCTGATGTTTTATCAACGCTGTACGTGGCTGCATCGAAATAGTTTTGCAACGAACATTGTAGCAAAAATATAAATTGTCAAATATAAGTCTTAAAGTATTACTAGTATTGGTATTTAATGTTAATAATATCTAGATTTTCTAGATTTTAGAATTTCAAATTCTCCAAAATAAAAACAGCATAACTTCATATTTTCTCCAATTTCTAATTTCCTAAATCCCTATCTCTTCAAATATCCACATATTCAATTCTATACTTGCATATTTTTGCATTCTTAAATTTCAATATCCTCAAATTTTTTATCCATAACACACTGTATTACCTAATTCCCATATTCTCTAGCTCCTTATATTTTCTCTGTGTTTCTTCTATATCTATGTTTCTAATGTTATATTTTCAAATTTCTATATCCATAAATTGCTAAATATGAACTTCCTACATTTTCGAATTTCTGTACTCTCCAAATTTTTATTATTTCATACCGCCTTATTCTCGAGTCCTCACGAAGCCTATATTTTCAAATTTCTGTATTACCAATTCTCTGTATCCCTAAATTTCGATATCCCCAAATCTTTATATTCCTCAAATTCTCAATTCTCAAATGTCTATACATCCAAATTTTTATGTTCGCAAACAACATCTTTCCCTTCGGTTCATTTACACTAGAATGACCTAAACATTATTAGAAGTGATTTAATTTCAAGAAGAAGCTCTTCAATTAGTTCTACACTTGACAGGAGTCTACAATTACCAATTAATAAGCATAAGTTAATTTTAAGATTAAAACTACCAAAAGTGTCAAGTGACCATTTTGCAATCTTCTTATTTTAAGTTACAAGATTTGTCAAGATTGTTTCCTGGAGATCCGTGTTGATTTTCATTAAAACGAAAAATTAACATCAAAATAAGTTTTATCCTTCCTTTTTCAACCTCGTTAGTTTTAAAGTGAGTGTGCATTATACGTCGTAGGTTTAGTGTGAAGTAACAAAATTACTTAATTAATCCTATAATTAATTCGCAAATACTCATGAATATTTACAAGCCACCACATGAATTGCTCTCGTTCCTCGTCAAATTAGCGTACGTTCATCGAATCAATTTATTAGCAGTGATTAATTCGAAATGTGTAATACATATTAACTTCCAAAGGGGGAGTGACGTTTTTAATGTGACACATTTGTTAATAAATTACAAAAAGGGTTGTGAATAAGTTACAACCGAACGGAACAGGCAGAAAGTACATCGTACATGGCGCCATGACAGCGAGCGTGACTTTTCGAGCATACACGTCCTGTAATTTAAGAACAAGTTCTCGCGCATTTCATGTTATATAATGCAGCAGGAACAGCCGAAGTGACGACGAACTTTTTACTTGCAAATTACAAAATATTAAGTACCCTTAAGGTTCGCTAATGTACACTCCAGAGGGTGAATTAGAGTTATCCAAGATCAGTTCAATCGTCGAAATTTCTGAATTAAATCCGCCACGTTTCTTCTTCTTCAATCGCTGCTAACTAAGCACAGGATTACGATAAGTATCACTATTTTAATAATTGATTTATCATCCTACTATGGTATGCGATTTACATGTTAATAACATGCTTCTGTATTATTATCGATTAATTAATCTTCAATCTTCGAACGATAACATGTAAATTAAACATTTAATTATTTGCACGTTCATTTTAATTGCTCAGCCTTGCCAAGGACTTTAATGTTTTTTTATTTCCGTGCAGAGATTGATCCATTAATCAGCTGCTTAGCCTTTAACTAGTCAGCTGAGCAATTAAAAAAGGCGGAAGGGCCTTTGGAGATACGATTAAGATGATTATCTACATCTCTCTTCATGTCCCTTCATTTTTTTTATTATTCTCTAGAAATCTCCGCAGGGTTTGGGTCAATCTCTTTATTTTTTCTTTCGTTTTACTCTTTCTTTTGCGATATTTTCGAACTACGTACTTTGTCATTGCAATTAATTTTAAATGAATTTGAATGACCAACAAGGCATGTGCAGCAAATTGTCTGAATAATGACGAACACTTTACGCATTTGTATAGTATGATTACGCATACTTGTTCTATTCGTGCAAGTTAGCAATATAAACAACTTGTTCATCGATAGATCACTTATATTTGACACTGACATAAGTGTCAGTCAGCATTAGTATTATTGAAAATACCATTTATTCCACACAGCGATGATACACATCTTACCGCGGACATAAATAGCCCATAAATTGTAAAAAACTGACTCATGACAGACTGCAAGCAAGAATGTTGCTTGACTTTATGTTAGATGACATTGTATAAAAGCGTACTTTATCACAGTACACGCAGATAATCTCGACTCATCATCGACTGTCCACGTGAACATAAATCCTCTCGAAACCGAAGTTCTCGGCAATTAACTCGCTGAACCTGTGGAACAAAACGAACGTGCTACCGTGTGGTGAGAGCAGAACTGGATAGGTTAATAATAAACACACGACAACGGGCGTAAGTCTTTAACGACAGTGAAGAAAAAGAGAGGAAGAGAGTTTTGTGAATGAAGATCAGCGAACGAAGGATTGTTCCAGCGGTTTCCCACGAAGACCTCTTTCTCGTTCCCTCTCTTGTTCGCGGCGGTGGAAGGAGGATGCGCAGTGCCAGGACCATTCGTCCTTCTGTTCTGAATGGAAAGGAAGGATAAGCGGAGAACTGCTAAACTCTGCGGGGGAATTTATCAACGTCCGGATACGAATCAGCGTGGCTTCGTTTACAAGACAAAGCTCAGCGATGCGGTCGGTACTGAGAGACGAAACGGAGGAGACGGATACACGGATACATTCATAGGCGCCGATTTCATTCTCACGAGGCGAATATTTGTCCGTTTTCTCGACAATTTATTAACTAATTCCGAGTATAGATATAGTTAGACTTGCAAAATCCTTTTTTACTGTGATTTCTATTTAGAACTTTAAAGTTTGGGATTTCAGGAGTGAGGGGTTTGAGGATTGAGGGAATTGAAGACTTGGGAATTTGGGGATTTGGGGATTTGGGGATTTGGGGATTTGGTGATTTGGGGATTTGGGGATTTGGGGATTTGGGGATTTGGGGATTTGGGGATTTGGGGATTTAGGGATTTGGAGATTTGGGGATTTGAAGACTTGAGGATTTAGAAATTTATGGATTTCGAAATTTGGGGTTTTGGGGATTTAGAAATTTATGGATTTGGGAATTTGGGGATTTGGGGATTTGGGTATTTAGGGATTCAGGGATTTCGGGATTTAGGGATTTCGGGATTTAGGGATTTCGGGATTTAGAAATTTATGGATTTGGGGATTTGGGGATTTACGGATTTAGGGATTAGGAGATTTGAGGATTTGAGGATTTGGAGATTTGGAGATTTGGGGATTTAGAAATTTATGGATTCGGGAATTTGGGATTTGTCGATTTGTCGATTTATCGATGTGTGGATTTGTGGATGTGCGGATTTGTAGATTTGGGGATTCAGGAATTTCCAGATTTGGGGTCTTGTTAATTTTGGAATCTGAGGATTTGAAAATTTTGAAATACTGAAATATTGGTAATTGCGAAAATTTTTGAATTTATAAATTCCAAGATTTAGGGATTTTAGAATTTTGTAAAATAACTAATTGGAAGATCTGAAGTGTGAAATTTAGATGTAGGTCTGAATTTTAAATCTTGGGTTTTGTGGTCTGGAATTTATGAACCTAAGGATCAAGTAGTTAATTTGGAAAATTAAAAATTTGTAATTTGGAAGGTTGGAAGTTTCGAAATTTCGAAATTTCGAAATTCAGAAATTTAGAAATTTAGAAATTTAGAAATTTAGAAATTTAGAAATTTAGAAATTTAGAAATTTAGAAATTTAGAAATTTAGAAATTTAGAAATTTAGAAATGTAAGAACGTAGAAATATAGAAACGTAGATATTTAGGAATGCAGGAACATAGGATTGTAGATATTTAGAAATGTAGAAGCTCAAGAATGTAGAAATTTAGGAATTTGGGGATTTTTATAATTGAAATCTAAGAATTTATAAATCTAAGAATTTGGAAGTCTGGAAACTTAGGGACCTAAGAATCTAGTAATTTAAGAATCTATCGATCTAGGAATCCAGGAATCTAGAAAGCTAAATTGGCAATTTAGTTAAAAAATGTGAAGATATGAAACTTGACTACATCAAAATTTAATACTCTCAGAATATAATTCTCGAGTAGTCAGAAGATTTGAAAATTCAAGAACTCGTAAATTTGAATACTTTAAAATTTATAAATGTACACCTATGTATATATTCAGAAGATTTCAAAATTTAAGATTTGAATGTAAGTGATGTGAATGCAACTTTCAGAATTTAGGGTCTCAAAGATTTAGAATTCATTCTTGAAAGATATATGCAAGATATAGTTTCGCAACTATACCTTATCAATACATCAATACAAAAAAAGTATAACATTTTTTACTAAAAATATGTTTCTGTGTTCTATACAAACCGATATAACGAAAGTTCTACTTCCTCTTTTCGCATCTACATAACGCTCCTATGGTTCAAGAAATATAATACAGTGATACGTAAACTACTTGGAAAATAAAGATGTAGGACATTGAAATGGACGAGGAGGAAGGATTGGATCGTCCTGATCACGGAGGGCCGAGGATCTCGAGTTACTAATTAAGACACCGGCGGATCGGCCATTGTCTCCTTAAGAAAAGAGAAAAAAGAAACACGCATTTCTCTCCCCGTCCGAGTGTTTGCGATTAAATCGGCACGTCCGATCGAGCGAATTAAGTCCTCGGCGTGGGTGGACCCTACCGGCGAGGAGGATCAAAAGGACCAAAGGATCTCGTCCTGATTCTCCTCTCGTCCGACTCTCTCCTACGTGCAAAAGCGGCGAGCACAAATAAACTTGAACCGAGGGAAATTTGCATGCTTGATTCCTCCTTGAAGGCTTCCTAAACGCATCGAAGAAAGTTGTTTACGTTTTAATTAAAATTGCATACGTTCGTGATTCTTCGTTTGAAGACTACCTACGCTTCCGTCCATGCTTATTCAGCTTTATGTTTAAGTTTACTGTATTAAATATCTCGAAAATTACATTTGTTAATAATTTATTACTTCCTTGCATTGGATGCTATTTTTAAATGCTCAAGTATATAAACATTGTGTGTATAAGACTTTACATTTTCTTATTAATGTATTAATGAAATGTGGAATCTAGAAAATGCCATTTTGACGCGTTCCGATTTAGTATTAAAGGTAATAGTGAACAACTGTGATTGGAAATAAATAATATTAATATTGTTTTAGTTCGATACAAACTAATTTTATGTTCCTAGTAATTTTTTACCGGAATTTTACATTGGCATTTTAGATTCAAATCATTTTTGATATTCAGTTTGGCATTACTATGCCAAACAGTTATTTTATATCGGACTTATGTGATATTTTGTACTTCTAATAGTTATGATATTTTATTCTTCTAATAATCTTCGTTTAAATATTTTATTGCTCGTGGAAATAATTATATAATATAATTTGCTTTATTTAAGAATTTTTTAAAATTGTTAAAAATTTGATTTACCTGAAAATTTACAATTGCAATAGTGGATAATATTTATAATCATTCATAAGTAATTACTTAGAAGTGGCTCATATTTAAATATGAAGATTGACCAAAATTATTGTTAAAAAATAAAAACGAGTTAACTACATATGCAAAGTGATAGAAATATTATTGTATAAATGATAATTATTATAAGAAAGAAAATATAAGCAGACAGTTCTCAAATTGAAGTAATCAAGGTTAATAACATTTTGAATTTATCACCCCATTCGACACTGACTGTGTCTCTAATTAGGCAAGGAAAGAAAATTCATAAAAGAACGAGCAAGAAGCTAATTGTTGATAACTCTAATACAATCCATCCGAGATAAGTGAAATGTCGTTAATTGGCTTGTTAAAACACAATTTCGAGAAATTAGATAAGAATGCCTCGGATGTCTCGCTTGGGTACAAGCTCCTAGAATTTATTGCTGCTGGATGTCCTTTCACCATTTTCACATTCCATGATAGCGTCTTTCCAGTGATTTTTATTATAATGACTACAGCCAAAATTTACTATATTTACAGTTAAAGCATATCTTAACTCTCTGCAGCACTGAACAACTTGATATTGTACACCTTGTATATGTCCATTAGTGGAAGTTTCATCTAAAGTTCCAAATTTTACTTATCAGTTTCTCACAATCTTAATATTTTACTTAAAAGTTTCATTTTAAAATTTTGCTCAGATGTTTCATACAAAGTTTGAAATTTTACATATAAATATTTTTCATGTAACTACTTAAATTTTACTTACAAGTTTCATATAAATTTTAATATTGTACTTAAAAGTTTCATACAGACTTTAATATTTTACTTAAAAGTTTCATATAAACTTTAAAATTTTAGTTAAAGGTTTCATATGTACCTTAATATTTTACTTCAATAAACTTTGAAATTTCAAGAAAATATTTACGCAACTTTTCGTGAACACTTCGAATACAAGATGGCTGGTCACCAATGACGCACAACAAAATGTGTATTTCTTTCAAGAACTTCAGTTAAGGCATTTCCTAATAAAATGAATTGCTAGTTTAATAAAAATGTTAATGTAAATACAGGTAATTAATTAAGAAAATGATAAAACATTCAACAAATTTGTAGTAAATTTCCTTAGAAAAATACGAACCTGCCTAGTGAACTGCCTTTGAAAGAAATTCTTTTTCAAGTACATCTGAAATAAATATTAATTTCAATGAGCTTAACTGTCTAAACTTCTGTAAATTCATTGACCACTTCCTTTACAATAGTTCGATGTATATTTATAAAATGTGATATTAATAATATTTGTTGAATACCTTTGTAAATGTATTAAACTCACTTAGCAATCAGCTTCATTCAAAGTAAACATCTACTTATTTCATTACAACGAAACATATAATGAATAATATATGAGACAAAAGCATTTAAAGCAATTTCGTGTTTCCTGAATTTAATTGTTTGTACAATATAAAGCACGAGCGTCCTCCATGATTAGCATCCTTTCTTCAGATCTTAGGAATTACTTTGCAAGATAGAATCTCGAGCAGAGAAAACGGACACAACAGGAAGATTTGACATTTCGATTTCGGTGGCTCGTGGATCGGAGTACTAATTAAGACGTTCAGTCCCCGATTGTCTTCGAAACCAAATATCTCTGTCGATCTTATCCTTCAAGGGACGACGATTAAATTCGTCTTCTTGGAGACAATGGAACCTTCGTCTTTCCTGGCGCCACTTCTTTCGGCTATATCTGGTGCATTTCTATTATCTTATTCCACCGCTTCCGATGTTTTCTTCTTTGCTCCAAAATTTCAAGAGAATTCTCACGCGAAAAAAATATAAAAATAATTGGAAAGTATCTATTCATAAATTTGGAGAAATATTTCAAAAGGTATTTAGATACCTAAGTACGCAACAACTCATCGATAATAATCTGATGTGATTTTAATTATTTATAAGAGTAAAAGTAATTCTTCTTCTTTGCAAATTGTAAACGATAAATTTTTAATTTATACTAAACTTTTATTTAATAATATTTATGTTGAAATTAATATTTGTATTTATGTTCAAAATAAACTTTCCATTAATTTAACTAGAGTAACTAGTGTTTGATATTATGTACCTTTAAGCTGAAAATAAATTAGAAAAGTAAACGTTCATTATCTTGACAAAAATCAGTATAAATTTTGATAGAAACACCATTATTATTTTTATAACATAAAATAGAATAACTAAACAAGTCAAACTGATGAACTTCAAATTTATTACTTTAAATTATAGAAACTTTAACTGAATTACATAGTCACTATTTATGCTAATTTTTATCTACATAATGTACACATTATTTTTCGTTAAGGTTTAATATTCTGTTAACACAAACGGTGTTTCTATAAGGCATGTGAAACAAAAACTCTAAAAGCTAGTTAGATCGATATTTAAAATGCCACAGGTTAATTTTAACGTCGGAGAACATAAAAAGAGTTTATGTACTATTATTTTTAAATTATTGAATGAAATATATTTTTTACAAAAGGATTTAATAGAATGATGTGTCTAGATTGAATGCGCCGTGCACTATTCGTTGCTTCTATGCAACTGTGCTGTGCAGGTCACTAACGATTAGGGGCAGTGTCTGTATTTATCTTTTCTGTATTATATATAATTCAATATTAATTGTATTTGTATCTATATGTATATTAATAACAGTTAAGTAGTCTTATTTTACTTTTTATTAGTTTGTTATTCTTATATATTTACATATTGTAACATATTTGACAGCAATGTATAATAGTAATTGATACTTTCTTCTTTGTATGGCTATGAAGAAATTAGTACAACATTTAATGTGTAATTTTTTGATTCTACAAATTTTATGTTAGTGGTTCTTGAGAATTTCTGTCAAATAAATAGAATTATTTATTTTAATTATTTGATTTATTTATTTTTTAATTATGTACTTATTACATATAATATGTTACTATGTGTTATAATTTCAAATTGCTTATTAATTTATAAGTACATTAATTTAACATTCTATACAAATATTGATTGTGTTCCTTAGCAACAGCTGTACATAACCTTTAAGACGGTTTCTTATTCCACGTTCGAAAAATATATTTTTATAAAAATATATAAGCTTTAATATTAATAGAGAATGTAACAGGACAGATAATTCATGAAATTACATCATCAAATATGAATTGAATAGTTTAACACATTTTCATACGACTTTAAAATAAAAATGTATGTTTAAATGTAAGGTTAAATAATAAAACAAGATTGCTGACCTTATACTTACGCCATATTCGAAATAAAAAATTTGAAAAAATCGTGTTATTATTATTAATCATAATTTGAAAAATTATTATTATTAATATTAGCCATATATTAATTACTGTCAGGCCTCTGACTTTAAAATATTGATATTAGTTATCTTGGTTGGAAAATTTATTTTGTTATTTAATTTAATGTTGGAAAGTTTATTTTATTATTTAATTTAATTTATTATAATAATAAATTCAATATAATTACATCTTTGCTGATACAATGAACCAAATATATTCGTACGTAATAATAAATCAATTCTAACATTGTTATATTAATTATCTGGTTTATGTGATTATATTAATAATCTAATATTCATGAACATCACTATCGGATGTATTCAAATATATATTAAAAATTTTACGGTTTACTTAAATATAAAATAAATCTTACAATCTCTTAACAATCACACTTGGCAATATTATGGAAAACAAATATTTTCCACAATCAACTATCACAAATAATAATACGATCTCAATTTGTAACATCTCCAAAGTTAGCTTATTTTCAAAATAAAGCCAATTATAAATCATAACTCATTCATTAAATAATAAATAACAAATAACCACAAACAAATTTTCAAAAACATAAACATACGCGAGGTTCTGTATTTTTACAGTAATTTCGTCTTCAGTTTGAATTTTCATCTTACTTAATGTGTAATCATCTACTAAAGGAATGTACAAACGATTTCGATTCGTTCTACTTCCCTCAATAAAACCGAGAGATCTTGCGAAACGAAGGAGAAGCTCTGATTTTTCGTGAGGGTGTGGCGAGACGTCGTTAAGGATGCTTATTGAAACTCTGGACGAACGATGAAGAAAATAAAACGTAAAAAAGAGAGAAAGAGGTTTCAAATATCTTTGAAAATCGTGCTCGCCCGATAGATTGAGGTGCCGGAAGAAGGGTGTGGCTCTTATATTCCGGGTATACGTATAGTGAGAATCCCTTTTATGATAAATGGTCAGCAAGAGCGTTCCTTCTTCTTTTTTTCTCCTTTGTTTCTTTTTTTTTCTTCATCAGCTGCTTCCTTCATTCTAGCAGAGGGTCCTTTAATGTCCATCCTCCATTTTTATGTGGTTCGTTCTGTGGTTCAAAACCAAAGGAGTTCGAAAATTGTAGCATAAATCGAGAAAATATCAAAATTAAAACAAACTTAAACATAAATTGAAATACATTGGTATAAATAAATTGACTAATAAATTAGTTAATTATAATTATTAGTATGGCTTCGAGGAAATATTTAGGTTATTTTTCAGAATTAGAGTTATAAGGTGAAGACAATTTTTATTATATTTAACTCTTTACTTATATAGCAAACCATGTAAGAACAATTGCAAAAAATAATTGTCGAAAATAATATTTTTCTTCTGACAACCAAGACATTCATAATTACTACTAATAAGAAATTAATAATAGTACTTAATAATATAAAACATGAATAAAATTATCTACAAGTATGTTGTATTATTAGAGAAAATTCGATAACTAGAAATTTATTATTTACTACCCGAATAACTAGAAATATCAAATAATTTTGTCCCTTGTTTCATCTATGCATATAATCAATATAGATCAATGCAAATCAATGTAAATATCGATATATACATTACAACTAATAATTATTATATATATTTACATACATTAAATACTGTATTCATATTACATTAAATATTACATATATTTATATACATTATATCTGCACCTGATTATTATAAATTTACTGATCAATATGTTATTAAAAACTGAATGTTACATTTAATATTAATTGAACGCGTCACAAGAAGTAATTTTTACTAAATCTAATTATCAATCTCTTATCATTTAGTATAAAAATACTAATACTTCAATTAATAGACAGTTAACTGAACCTCTGTCTGTACAGTGAAATAATTCTATTTTTATTTTACAATAATTCACAATAAAATAAGCAATTTTGTCGTCACAGACATAATAATAAGTTTCTACAGAAATCACAAGATTGTTCGAATTTGAAGCTGGTATACTCCTTGAAATTTCAGCTAATTTTCAACGTCTTAATGGTGCACGGCCATAGTGCTTTAGAAAAGAATAGGCGACCCAAATTCAGGAAAAGCGCGACTAATCATAAGGTTTGGCTAAACAAACTTGGAGGGACAGGGTATTTACGAATACAAAACCATTCAACAGGGCTAAGCAGGGTGAATAACGTTCACCCTGTGACTAATACATGTTTTCAACCTCCTTTCCTCATCCGCCATTAAAATTGTGCGGCAAGGGCTAATTCGGTGTTATAGACAACGCGTTCGAATAATATCCATCAGTATTAACACACCCATTACCACCGATAGATGTCAAATCTCATTTAATCTGCAATTAAAACAGGTATGGTAATGAACTGTAGTTGGTATCATAGAGACACGTTAACCTTTTCCTGATTTATGCGAATTTCTGCTCTGCACATTATGCAAATTGATAGTTTTATCAGTGGATTTAATTTGTTTTTTAGGAAACATGTCAGAAAAATTAGTAGGTACATATAAGTGTAATTTTTGAATGATATACTGACATGTGTGTTTAATACCTCACAATTAAAGAAAATGTATAAAATTTCAGTTACTTCGTCGTTTCAAATAGATAGGATAAATGTACCTAATATCTTTGCTGGCACTAAAGTAATAATTAATATTTTTTTATAAAATTTACTTCAGAACATAGAGAAATTATTTGTTTTTCATAAGAAAACTTTTAGAATATGCTATATTAAAACGTCCTTAAAAAGTTCGATAAAGAAGTTCCTTTAATTTTTAATTATGTTATATTTTCGTATTAATATACGTCTATGTTTTATATTCACTACTTTATATTATATTTCTTCTCTTCGCCGCTAATTTTTATTGAAACTTTGGGATTTATTTACTCTAAATGATTGTAAAATTGTAATACATAAATCCTATCCTACATTATATCTCTTTTGTACACAGAAGCTTACTCCAGAAGTAAATAATAAATTACTCTGGGTGTCAAAAATTGAAATAAAAATAGAGTGTTAAAAATTGAAACTACGAACACAAGTTAACTCATGTCGATCAACATTTAGGCAAACACGAAAGTTTGGGAAAACACGAATTAACTCCAGGTCGATTAACAATACGTTAATTAAAAAATTAACGTTTGCAATTTAGAGACATTTTAACAGCTTCTCGACGTAATCCGATTAGCTCATTTCAGACATAAGAAGGAAATGCGAAATTACAGGAGTCATAAATCCGTTGAAAAGTGGCTCGTCCAAGTATTAATACCTTCCATGGCAAATCATTAGGTGTTCTGGTCACCTGGAAGCGTTAGATTTACCGCCCAACCATAGAACGGCTTGTCCACGCACTCGACACCCCAACAATCGACACGTTCCGTTTCTTGTTCCTTTTGTCAACGACAAACTTGACGACACGGACTGTTAAATCCGTGTTAACTCGACACCAGAGGATTTCAGGTGCGCTCGAAACGGCACGGTCCGCCAGTAAAAGGGCCCAATCGCGGACCAAAAGGAGAACACGAACGCATTTTAATTCGGGCTTAAAGTTTGTTAGCGACCGAAACGATCCGTAATGCGACAGATCCCCTCGAGTCTGCGGGTAAAGCCGGGTTAAATCGAGATCAAAACTGCGCCCTGGCACGAACTTAATCTAGTTTTTAATAGCCGATTATCCGGTGGAATTTTGCGGAAACCTTGTCGGTAGCTGTGGATGCTCTTTTCGAATTCTTGCGCTTTTCCAACTACAAAGTAACTAGTTCTGAAGTGAAGAAATTTGTAATCCTTCGCTTATCATTTTGAAAAGTGCAAGAGTAGTATTAATAAGAAAGATGAAGGTGAAAGATGGGTCAGATGAACACTTTTTAAAAAAACAATTAATAATTTATATACGAATTAAAGAAAATATGTCTGCAAAATTAAATGCATATTAAATTGCATTATCAAGTTAAATTTACAAAAATAAGAGATAAAAAATGATTTTACTTTTTAAATCAATTTTTATAATTATCTAATAAATTTTATTGAATATGTATAAATATTAAATACGTAATTATATTGAATACGTAGAAATATTTTAATTCGTTGAAGTCGGTTTCCTTCAAGATTAAATCTTTAAGGTGTCGAGTTCCTACATGTATTTTATGTAATCATATATCTTCTTTATAAGTATATATTATTTTACATGGATAATTTTGACCTGTACATATAATGTTATCCGATATATTATTATATATGAATAATTTTAAACTATAAAGACAATGGTATTCACTGGGGTAAGTTGGCGAATGTGACCCACATTTGAAAGAAATTAATATATCATCGATTTAATCGAAATATATACATACTGTATGTTTTATTTTCTACATTTTCTGTATATGTATATTATTTCTTAAAAAGTATAAAGTAAAGTAGTATATATATATTATACAAATATGAAATACATATGAAATTATAATATCAAAAAAAAATATAAAATTGCTAGAAACTACGCAATAAAATTAACTGCTGGAGACTATACAATAAATATAACAAAAAATTGTGTTATAAAGAATATAGCGATATAATGAGATAATATTTAGTGAGACAATTACATGTTAAAACAGGATCCTGGATGCTGAGGTGTCTGCGTTCACATCTATTTAGTAGTGCCTTAACATCCAAAAATTTGTTATATTACATATAACTAACACAACGTAAACTTTTATCTTTACACCATACACTGATCCCTATCTTCAACATCACCGATTAAATTACTGTACCACTTGTTGTTCTTGAAATTTCTAGAAAAATACATTTTCTGGCCGTGTAACTTAAAGTCGTACATAAAAACCTCCGCGTAAATAGTGTTATAATTTACCGCGTAAAAAAAGTGCGTAAATTGAGGGACGGGTGTATCTGCAAGGATTCGTGCCACCCACGTGCAGGAGTACTCAGAGGCGCCCATATGATCGGTCGGGGTCGACGAACGCAACCAGATCCACCTTGCTCGAAGGTGGAGAAGCAGAAGGGTGGAGGACGAACCAACGCACCGACAGAGCAACGTTGCTGCTGCTATTGCTGCCGTAGCCACTGCTGCTCCGGGCGGACGATACAAAGAGCATTATGTACAAAGACGTGAAGCGAAATGGGAGCGAGATATCCGGATGAATGGAGAAAATGGTGGCGGAAGTGGAGGGGGAGGAAGCACGGAAGACGTGGGATGCAGGAAAAAGAGGCTGCAAACGATCGAAACTATTTTATTGGGACGTTGTAGTATCATTAAGCTGCTTCGTGCAAATATCAATTACCTTGACCCTACAGTGCGTTGCGTAAATACACCAACCCCTCATATTTTTTATGATTTGAGCTTTTAGTAGGAAATTGTGGTCAGCATTCTTCGAATGTTAGTTCTATGATTTTATGACAATATTGTTTCCTGTCGAATAACGTAAACGTGTATTGTGCTCCATTTTAGGGGAAATATAAGAACGTTTCTAAGTGATAATTATGATCATCATGATTATTGGGTAGAATGTGGAACGATCATCTGACCTCCAAGATTCGGAGATCTTACTGACATGGACTTCTGTTTATAGCAATGCGTTAGAAAAAGTTATGCAGTGAAGATATCTTAAATTTCAAATTCCCAAATTCCTAGATCTATAAATTCCCAAATTTCAAAATTCATTTGCATTTGAAGAATTCTAAATTTTTAAACTTTCCTCCGAGGAAGCCAGGTTTATTCTCGGGTGTATTAGTGCCTGTAATATAAATTATAAAAATCTGATTCAGTAAAAGATATGGAGTCATCAGTACTTATAATAGACGGAAGATGACTTTTATAATGATAAAGTTAAACCACACTGAAATATATTATAGTGATTCTATGTCAATTATACAGGGTGACTAAACTAACTCCACCGCTTTTAATATATTGTAAGTCGTACAATTTATGAAAATTTTATGTTTAATATATAATGTACTTTAAATAATATCAAGAGACATATATGAAAGGTGTCTAAAAAGTAATAATAATGATTATTTCACACCCCTTTAAAGGGTTATACTAGAAATGTGGGGATCGAAATATCTGAAGAAGGATCTCAGATATATCATGAAATTCTCCTGAGTTAAATCTAACCCTTTAAATAATAGAAAGTAGGAACCTTAAAAAATACACCCTTGTTTTGTACTCTCGTTCAAAATGAAAATGTAGATGTGGATGAAACAATGTTATGCAATTAAATTTTATGTAAAACTGGGAAAATAGCTTCAGAAGGAAATGTAGCCAATATTAAGGCGGTTCTGAATCAAGATCGATGTCTGAGCGTCAGACTAAGCACAAATGAATTAGAAATTCCAGAAATGGCTACATATTGAATCATTGCTGTGAAAATAATACATCTAACCATATACAACTAATTATAACCATGTTTTTGATACAAAATGCATCTCTACCTTTCTGCAGGCACCATATAAGCTTAACTTGGTGCTTTATTACATCTTCATCATTTTGTAATAATCTAAGCTTTAAACCCTTGCCTTATATGTAATATCGGTTCACATCAGTAACAAAATTTATAATTCAACTGACACAAACATAGATTCCACAAAAGTTAAAAAAACATAAAAAATTCTAGAAATCACTATTTTCATAATGCTTCTAATTTATTACATAAAAATTATTAAAAATAAAAAATTGTGTTATAAAAATTAAAACCATTTTTATGTGTTATATGTTTCTATGCCTTCCATCTTGAAAACCAAAATAATCGAATTCAAAGTAGTAGCCTTGGGAATAGACACGTCGATGAAGATATTTTTCCAGTTCCTCGAAGCAATCTTGAATGTCTTCATACTTCAGAACGTGAACTCTGCCAGCTGCGCCATTTTGAGTATTCTCAGTTACGGTAGAAACGCTTGGGAATAAAAGAATTTTCGACTCAATTTAATTAAGGTTTCGATCGCAATACTCGTGATATTTCCGTGTTCGGTACGCGAAAATATCGAGATGCAGAGGAGACGTGTGCGAGAGATATTCCAGGAAGGGTGCCGGATCGCAGCGAAGGAGTACTTTCTTACTTTATAAAGGATTGGCGCGGTACATCGAGATTCAGTTTCTTCTGGTTCCAGCAGTATTCCCGGAGGCACTAAATCAAGTTCGTACCGTTTCTCTTACTTCTTACGAACATACGTATGAGGCAGTTCAATGTGTGGCTTCACTGTGTCAGGATTACGTAGTGATACCTGTAGGAGTCTGTTCCATGGGGGTGAACACATTTTAAAGCAGTGATTCCCAATGTGCTAGGCTGATTTTCAGAATCGAATTATAAATTCCAATTTCATCACCTTTGTCTATACCTCTAATTACATTTCATCTCAAGAACCCACAGATAGAGAAGTTTAACCTTTAAATACTTAAAATAAATAAATAAGGTCGTTGTTTAAAAAATGCTGATTTGTATTAATAATTACACAATGAATTCGATGTTAAATAATGAACGAAATAAAATATTATGACATTAAAAATGTGTAGTGGGTATAATGGGTAGATATGTTATTATAGTAGATGATGGAACAGCTACAGCCCCCTAATTGCTTGCAAGGTGAAATAACACCTTTGTACTCGAAGTTTAATTTTACACTTAAAGGTGTGCACTAAAACTCACTGTATAATAAAAATCATTCAGAACATACAATTTGATAATAAAATAAAAATCATTCAAAACATGCAGTTTCATAATAAAATAAAACTCACTGAAAACATAGAATTTGATTATTAAACTGAAATGGAAGCTGATGAAATACTCATTTGCTGTATTTGTCAAGATTAGCTGCGGAGGAAATGTGGGTTCTATCGATTGTATAATCATAGAGCCTACCTACCTCTAACATTATCTCAAAGCTATGATTCATTTTCACAATTCGCTGAAACAGTCACATTTACCACACTTATATAACTTAACAGCCTACTACCCACGTACCATTAAAATTTTTTTATGAAAATCACTTCATTTCCCATGTTTACAAAAATGACTGGTACGAGACCTTACATTTATTTTCACATAGAAAATAAATAAAATGGACATCAGATTTAGTTTACAGTTAAAATACAGTTAGATTTAATAAAAGTAAAATGAAATTTAATTTAAATAAAGCGAACTAATTGATCGATCTGGAGCGGAAGGCGATCGACGCGTATAATGCTCTGAAAATTCGGAGTGTTTTGGAAGACGGCGATAGAGGAAGAGGGGATTGGAGGTCCCAAAAGGAATCGAAGAAGTAGAAGCTTTCGCGGACAAGTAAGGCGATGTAAGCGGTTCGCTCGTTCCCAGGCTCGGTACGCGTTGCATCCGATCGTATCTCCACGAGGATTTATTGTTTGGTAAATCATTTAGTCGCTGCCAACCTGCCTAAGGGGGAGTCGAGCTGACGCTGCTCTTAGTTCTTCCTCCCTTTTCCTTCCACCTTCGTTCATGGTCCTCTTTCAATCTTCTTTCTTCTTTCCTGGATCTATTCCACTTCACTCAGAACACTCGAACAACACGAAACTCTGCCGATAACGTCGCGGACCGGCAAATTTGAAATTATTGTTTGGCAAATCCCTTACTTCTCGACTTTCTTTTCTAATGCATTTTTATTTTTATGCTGCAGACAAATGCTACGAAATTCGTACCTTTTGTGAGGAAAGCAAAGATGTTTTATACCTTTATTTTTATAAATAATTATACGTAAAAACTTATGTACATAATGTTTTAATTTAATAACTCTTTTCTAATACGTGATACGAATATATAAATGAATATAGCTATAAAAATAATTGTTTTTCCAGTTAGAAATGACATCGTGATAGTTTGGACAATGTTTATCATCTACCTTATGATAGCTTCGATTTCATAAATAGTATATATTAATTTTTATATAGTATACTATTAGTGGTTCATGTGAAGTTTGTGATCGAATAATTATCAGACCTTTCCACATGAACTAATTGCTTTTTGTCGATGCACAAAATATAATATGTATTTGGACCACTTTTTTAGTAGATTTCAAGATGTCCAGAACTACTCTAAAGTTTGAACAAAATAAGGGGAAGTTTCGGAATGAAGAGAGCTTTGGACGAAGTGGTTTCATATTATATCCAGGCAGTGCAGGTGTTGGAAAAGACATGTTTGTGACCATTATAAATTCTCCATCAGCTTTAAGTCTGTTTTACCAGCATTTCAACTTAAATATTTCGACCTGAAAATATTCATGTTTACTTTTTAGATTATTTTAAGACTAGTCGAACTTTTAGAAATGAACATTTATTTCAAATACATAATTTGTAATAAACCTTTGTTTTGTCTATTTTACCTCAATATATACGTTTCAGACGTACATTGAAGCGATTACATCTTAAAAATATGCGACAGATTTGGCAATACATACTGAAATAAAAGTGGCACTCCATATTTAGACTTCCTCTATGATCAAACATCTAACAGTAATTGAAGTAAAAAGGAAAGTGAGTGAAATATCAGCCAAACGGATCTTTTTGCTCAACAATTCCCGAAGATCGTGCAAGGGTTAATAAACTGTATTCGAGCGTTGAAGAAACTAACGACGAAGAGTCAAAAAGACGCAGGAAGCCGAATTTAAAGGCGAACAGGTGGGGGAAAAGAAGCACACGCCAGGCACGCGTCTTCTCCAGGAGGAATGCTTCCTTGTCTCGAACACGAGTAGGCTCGTGGAACGATTTCGAGACACGAGGCGAGCCTGGTCAGCTACGGAGCAAGCAGGACAGTAAAAAGAAACCTGATGCAACGGAGAAGGCAGAAAAGGATACTGGACCGATGCAGAGGAGAGGCGAAAAATGCAGAACCTAACCGTGCAGGCTACAGGTGCATCGGGCGATGGCTTTTAAGAATTCGTGCTCGATCCACCCTCGAAGAACTCTTTTTTTTCTTCTTCGACCGCTTCACGAGTCCTTTTCTTCGCTTACAAACACGACCGTGAGAGTTTCGATCCGAGACAATGTACTTCGCCGATATCTACTGCAAAATTAACGCGTCGCTGGGGCGAAACTCAAAAAATGGCCGCCTAACGATGCGTTAAACTCAATATTATACCTTGTATATTTTATTAAAATTCTTCTTAATATCAGTAAATTGTTCGCGAATAAACTACTTTACCATATTATAATGTTATTTTATCGTTGCGTTGTTAGGTTACGAATATGTTATGCCGGACAACCAATTATTAGGTTACCACAAAAATGTTATACCAGTCAAACTAGTTTGTTAGGTTACGAAAATGCTGTATCAGATAAACCAATGTGATAGGTTCAAACTTCATTTTTGTCTATAAACAATATTTCCACATACGAAGTAATTAATTTAAAAACTATTTCATTAGATGTACGAAACGTGTAAATAATACTACTGATGCATTTCATCGAGGGTCAGTTTATAATTGCAAACAGTAGAGAAAATAGTAAACATTTTTCATAAAACAAAATCTTTTGTTTGAACACTTGGTAATTTGTTTCATAAAAGAAATGTCACGATTTCTAGATTTATTTGAGATTATTAACTGCATGAATCTTCCACGATAGTGACACAAAGTGTTAAAAATAAAAGCTAGTTTTTAAAATCGGTTTTATTAATACTGTACGAATTTAGTTCTGATTTTCGTAAACATTCTGTATACGTAACGCTGCAGAATGATACAGTTTGACCGCCGAAAGGACATCCTTGAAATCGAAAGCTTCGGCCATTATGAAAGAACGAAAATGGCTTCTAAAAGGGATAGAAAGCCAGCACCGGTCATCCCTCGAAAGCGGACTTTGCTAAAATGACATAGTAGTTTCCCGTTCATTTCTGATCGAATGATAGGGTCCACGATACCGTTATGGGAGAATTAATTCGACTTCATGAATTTTTCAGTTCTTTCTGTCGTATTATGTCTTTCGGAACGTATAACCTTGTATTTCAACAAAGGTTTTGCCCTTCTTTCGTCACCGGCAAAACCCATTCATTTGGAATCGTGGTTCGTACTACCTATCATTTTTCTAACCATACATGTAAAACATCCACGATTTTGCTTGCACATGTGATAGTAAGTATAATTGGAGATATTTTGTTCGGATGGGTTTACATGAGCTCATCCTGCGGTTTCTCGTCGCTGCTGAAAAGAAAGCGATGTCTCTAAAATTGTTTTGCCTGGTCCTGTTTCGACTGTCACTTCTTTCAGATTTAACAAATTATATTTTTCGCAATTTCTTATCATTTTATAATTTCTTCTTTTGTGATATGTTAGTTTCACGTTAATTTTACAATATTTTACAATTTGTCTATGTCAAAAATGTTTTTAATCAATTAAATACAAATAATGTAATGTTATCAATTTTATGTAACGAATATAATTTATAAAAATGTAAGCATATCAATAAATTGTACTAATAGCAATAGTAAAAGTGAATGCTAATAGGAATATTTTACTACTAAATTAAATCAAATTAATGTAAATATCAATACATAATTTTGCACAAACATAGACATTGAAAATTATGAAAATCATTGTTGATTACATATGTTGTACTTCAAAAAAAGCATGCTGCAACAAATATATTACACTATAATCTTTAAACTATTTATCTTCGTGTGAAATTGTTATGACCCATGTTAAATAACAATTTGAACCAATACGAAATTTTATAAGGGGTGGTCTGTATAAAATTATACTTTCACTTAAGAAATTGAAGTAACCCTCCATTTCCCACGCCACCAAGTATCTTTCGTTCACACAGTGCACAAGATCTCTTGATATAACGAAATTTATAAGAAAAAGTCATCCTGATACCACTAACATAGATACTAACTTATGACAGGTTTGATTTGTATCATGTACCTATGAAGTGTAACAAACAGCAGCAAATTCTGCAAACCAGCAAATATGGTTTACGCAAGATTGCTCAAATTAAATCACAACACTTGTTACAAAGTTCTAGTAGAAGCTGATTTCACGCACTATCTCCATTTCTTTTATTCAATGTAACTCGATTTCACCTAACTGCGTGCAGAATTCTATGTCTTTCGTATAAAAAGGCAGTACGCAACATCAGGTTACTGCTAATGGATACAAGAATGTTGACGGTTACACAGGTAACGAAGTATCAGTGCAGAACTACCGTTTCCCAACCCATAATTAAGTAAAAAGGTTGCACGAAACAAAGGTTCCTCATAGACTTTCTGATGAACTAATAGGGATCAAACGATTGATGTTCTCAAATAATACGTTTTTCTGTGAACGACTGCGCTTCCACCGAGATAATCATTGGCAATAAGTTATTACGGCGTGGAAATACATCCAATTAAGAAGTGTTAATTACTGCAGATGATCCAAGAAGTTTAAAACCGTGCTTCACATTCAATTATACACATTGGAATGGACCTGAAAGTTACACGGTACCAAAACAATACCGTTGGAACGTAGATGGACAATCATTCGTTGCAATATAACGATATTAATACGTAATTCCGATATAGGGTCGGTATACATTTCTAACAATTCTCAGCATTGTTTACTGAATTATCTATTGAACCATATTCATAAATTAAATAGACGAAAAGTAGGTATGACTAAGCTTAACGAGTGAGATTAATTTGGTTAATTTATGAAGTTATCGAATTGTATTTATGTATTTATCATTTATTTCTGTTTTTGAAGCATTGTAGAATTTAGCAGATAAAACAGAAGAATATTACTTAATAATATCATTATATTTGATGTATTTTAAGTTTAGTTTTTGACAAATGAAATTAAAATAAAAGTGTTAAATAAAACTTCAGGATAGTTTAAAGTTTGAGTGAAAATATTATAATTAAAAATATGTTTCTAATTATGAAAGATAATAATTATTATAAATAATGGAACAAAATATCAATGTCTCTAATTATTTGTAATTATTGTTGGCAGTCAGTTGTGTATTCAGTAGCGAAAAATTGCAAAAAATGCAGGAACTGTAATGTTTTCTTTATACGAACTTATAACGAAAGTATGGCAGGTCCATCTTTTAAGAAAATTTAATTTCTTACCGTTTAGTTGTGTAAAACAAACATTTATACATAAGAAATTACATTTAAAATATGAAAAAATAATAAGAAAATATAGGAAATTGAACTTAAAATACAGACTATCCCTACATTTATTATTAACGGCTCGTTTATTTTTTGCTTGAAGACCATATGTCGTGTTTCATGAGAACTTGTCTGTCACAAAACGCAACCAAGATGCTCTAAAAAAAAATTCAGCAAATCACGTCAATCATTCTTCACGTGCCATCACGGTATCCCATATACCTCAATCTCGCATTACACATGAGTGTGTTCGAAGGCCGAGAAACTAGCCGCAAGGATCAATACAAGGGACGCGTGGATTGCAGTGGTAAGAGAAAAATTAAGGAGTGATCCGAGAAAAGAAGTAACATGAGTATAGGACTAAAATTTAGTTCCTGTACAGAGAAAGATCGATAATTGCGGGTCGTTGAAATCGCGTGCGAGCAGGAGGACCAGGCAGACAGGGGTGCGAGAGGGCGTAAGAATGCGCAGTGCACGTGCCTTTATTTATTTTGCATAATTAGCGATGCTCTGGCCAGAGTATCGTCAGCACGGCAGGTTCTCAGCCAAGTTCTCCTTTTTTTTTCTCTCCCCTTCGTCACTTCTTTTTGCTTCTTACCTTCCTTTTCGTCTGGCTGAATTGATTAATGCTAGAAAGCAAATTCCACACTCCGCCCAGACGCACCGCGAGAAGACTTATCCGAATATCCAATTTTGGAGGTGTTAGAGGTAGTTAAAATTTATCAAAAGGAATTTGCCGACTGGTACTTTAAGCTTGCTAAAATTCAAAGTAACAATTACATTTTTATCAAGTATTTCGGAGCTTGAAACATTAACAAATTTGAAATGTTACAAGTTAATATTTGAATGTCACTAAAAGTCATCCATTTTGAAACAATGTTCGCGTTATTGCAAACTTTCAAAACACCAAACACTACATGCTTCATTTTATTTAAACAAAATGCACTTTGTAAATTAGTGAACCTCCCCTTTATCTACCTCATTTTGTAAATACAAATAACTGTCTGGTATTACCGGCACAAAAAACAGACATCTTCGTTGTCTCAATGAGTACGTTGGAATAAATATCGAAAAAGTTGCCGATGCCTGTAATGAGGTATCATCTGAAACCAATAAAAATACATTAACATCTTGCTGATCTCTCGGAAACTTACGACACCAGAACTTTTTTCAACAGCTCGTCAATGTTCTCTGACCGAGACCAAATAAACAGGTAAACTTCCACCTTTCTCTTTATTTCCCTTTCCAATTTCTGTAATTGCTCGCTCGTACTCTGAACGGTAGGTGGAGATGTTAATGAAAGCATTGCAAAGTGGAGCACGACCACACATTTCGTAGCTGAGACGTGATCTGCGCACACCACAGAATTCGTGTTGCAAAATTATGCAGAGAGTGGTGATCATTTTTTTTCCTTTCTAACTTTGGACACCTATGTGCTTGAGAGAGGAAAACAGGAGACTTCAAAGTATAGTGTTGCGATTATTTTTGGGAAAACAAAAAATATTGGGAGAAAGTATTGTGGTAACTGTTCAAACTTGAACGGTCAGATAATTTATTTTCTGAACAGGTAATGTTTTGTTCGAATAATGAGAGTTTAGTATTAAATAAGCAACGTAGAAGAGTTTTTATTTGTATAAAGGGAACTCTATAGCTACAAGAAGATATTTTTAAGAATCTTTTACAAGTTTTATTTAAATAAATAGTCTTAAATAGTACAAATGGAAACGAATTGCTTAGCAAATATTTTGAAGAATTGTTCAGAATTTTTGTTTAAATGTCGCGTGTTAAATTTTATTTCATATGTTAGATTTGATTTCTAGTTAAATTATTTACTAAGCACAAATTTTTATATTTTGAACTTTACAACAATAAATTATGCAGAGGAAAATACAAGGTAAAAGTTCGTGTTTATGGTTGACTTTATTAGAAAAACCGCCACCAGAGAGGGCGCTAATGTGCGGAACAAATATGGCAGACGTGAGGGTGCTTTCAAGTGAACACTGAAAATTCGTTAAGAAAGTTTGTAAAAAACAACTAAAATACTATATAATATTGTTGAAGACATTTTTACTTCTTTATTACTAAAAATAAGAAATGCCTGTGAAATCAGATTTTCATTTTGCCTTAAATATTTGAATTAATAAGGAAACATTTTGGGAATCACTTTCTAATAAACATACACTTTCCTAATAAGTAAATTATAAAAATTAGTCAATGGTATTCTAAAGAGACTACAGGCTATACTAAGAAATAGAAGAAGATATACAAAGTATCAAATATACAAAAGAAAACATATATTATAGAAAGATACAATTAAACTTACTTTTGTCGAATTACCTGTCCTTCAAATAAAACATTTCCCTTTTCTTGGCTTTCTCGTATGATACTTTTGTAAAATACAGTTCTGTTTTTTAAATTAGCAATAACTTCGTAATATTTACATTTCACATTCCCTTCTATAAAAGTTTGTATAACATTGTCGAGGAACACAAGCTCGAGAATTCTATAAATCGCCAAAAAGCAGCTCGCCGGTGAGGGCCCTAAAATTTGACTGGGACCAACTGAAATTAGTATTCATTTGAGGCCCACGCGAGATTTTCGGCGAGTCATGTGGAAATAATTAAAGTAAGTACGGGGTCCGGTGTTCGTCTCGATGTACGGTCGCCTAATGACCTTCTCTTTTGCTCGTCCAGCTTCGCACACGTTACACTCTTTATGTCCACATACTTTATTTCCTATCCGCTTTCTACCGCATTCCTCTTTCTACTCTTATTCGTTGCCGTTCAGTTCAATCGATTTCTCTTTCACAAGTTACTGGATATCGCTTATTCTTTGCTCTGCTTCCTCAATAACTCGATGTCGTTCCAGTAATTAATGCTTCTCGTTTCTTCGATACTCGTTCGAACGAATCCTGCCGTTTTGCGCCAATTTTTCTTCTACCCGACGGAATTAATCCGTCTTTCCGAGAAAATTAAGGTTTCATACGACATTCTTAAATGGTTCTTTTCATAACATTTCAGAATCGCATCTGAACCTGTCGAAGTTAAATGTGTGTCTTACTTAAGTTAAAGTAGGATAAATTATACTAACTTTGGTACTGCACTTCCATTATTGGTACAGATACAGATATTGTTTGAAATGTGAATGTTGGGATTTGAAAATTGTGAAATATAGGGATTTAGAAAATATGAAATATGGAGATTTGAAAATAGTAGATTTTGGATATTCCAAAAGTAAAATTAGAAAATTTGGAGTTTCTGGAATTCTGAAATTTGGGATTTAAGAAATTTTAGGAAAGTTTGAAAGTCTGGAAACATAGAATGTTACAAAATAAATTAGACAATTTGATAGTTTGAAAATTTATAAATTGGGATACGTAGAGGTTTCAAAAACTAAAAATCTAAGAATTTAAACGTTTGAAAATTTTTAAACTTGGAGACTTGAAAACTTGAAAATTTAAAGATCTGTGAACTTAAAAATTCGAAAACCTGCATACATGAAAACTTGAAGACGACATTTTAAAACGTTTACGAGATTCCCTGTTAACATCTGAGCATTACAAACTTTTTGTAAATCGGTACATTAACTTTTCTTGCTCCTTTTCACCCAGTTGCGCTCGTCACCGTTTTGATGGTACCCTTTCCATTAATTACATCGCATTGCTCCGTCCGCTTCTTTCTGTCTTTAAATTCCACTTTTTCGATACTCATTTCTCATCTCCTTATCGTTGGAATATATGGCCAAGTCATCATATTTCCATTTTGTTCCAGATCATTTGGATAATTAATCAGCTGATCGGTTACGCAATATGAAAGTACATCAAACGGAGACCATTTTAATTATTTCTCTTAAGCTGATTACTACCTAATCGTCTGTTTAAAAGGTAATGCATATAAAATAGAATATTGAATATATGACACACGTTTAACCCCTTGCACAACGATTTATTCGGCAGATGCGACATAACTAACTCTTTACTGCTACAAACAAAACGAATAAAGACTTGTATTCTTTTAATTCAAATTTGCAAATTATAAGTAGACTTAGTTTAAAAATTCAAGTGTACGAAAAATATAAAAAAGGTTTATCATACTTGGATAGCGAATGCGTCACGGGTGTGGTCCATTATTATAGCACAAGGGATTAAATGAATTATTGAACTACCTACATATACGTTTACACGATTTATCAAATTTTTCCTTTCTGACAGCTTATATCTCAAATGTAGGTACATCACAATGTTTTCGTACTTAGCACTTTCTCTTAATTATCCTGATTCCTTGTAACTCCTTTCTTCGCCTTCCTTTTATTGAGTTCCATCTCACCGTGCTCCAAATTGCGATCTGTTATTCCGTTTCACCGTTACTGCAAACGTGATAATGAATAAGTACTTATTGCTGTTAATGAATGTAAGCAACTCTAATTGTGTAATATGATACTTCGTACTAAAATTCGTATATATCGAGGCGTTAATAAATTTGAAAATGGTCCAAGTGATTGGTTCTGTACTAAAACCTGTTCCGTTGCGACAACTCTAGCACATTTTTGCCTATGCAAATTGCACACACATGAAAAATGAAATTTCTATGTGACGACATATTATTGATTATATATGCAATAGTAAACAAGATATACGTGCAGTATGTTGATGCTTGATATTAAGAATTTAAACTTTCGTGTTCCATGATCAATCATTGATTTGACGTAAATTGCTTCGATGCTTTAAATCTCATTTAATCAAGGATTCAATATTTTCTTGTTATTATTTGCATCATTTAAATACCTTATAGTAATAATTATTTTTTCTTATGAGTTGTTCATTTATTTTATTCATTTACAAAATGCCATACCCAAATGTTGAATGTCCTTTTTTAGTGTTCTCTATAAAAACAGTTTTAAGGTTCAACAACACTTTATATAAATAAATATTTGTTATATTGTATTTATTATTTTGTGTATGTAATACCATAATAACCTTTATAATTTACGATATAATTTAGAATCTATAAAATTATAAACGTTTGTGTAACCAGCATAATGAATCACGAGACCTACAATAAACACAAATATTGTTTTATATTTTATAAATTTATGAAACAAATATAAGTGTGATTTAGAAATATATGAAAATCTTAGAAGTCTCGAACTTTTGACTTTTATAAGAAATTTTATCAATGAAGAAATAAGAATTAATTCTTGTAAAATAATCTTGTGCTCAAGAAGTAATTTACAATTATTTTCTCGCAATTAATCAAATAGGACTCATTAACCATTCAGTTTTCTTTTTGCTCCTGTACTATTATACATATGTCTAATTTATATTAACATATCTTCGTAATATAGTTATCAGTTTTTTTTTAACAATACTCGTATTATTCTATCTCAACTTTGTACCCACTTTATTGCAAATTAATGTGTTTTCTGGTAATAAGTATTATACTTGTAGCTAAGGTAATATAAATGCTTATTTTGTAATTCTGTACCTAAATGGTTGAACTCTAAATGTATGTACAAAATATGCAATGATTTTTTTGACCCAGTATACACGAATAACACGTTTACCACAACATCTGTATTTTCCTTCATATAATTGATAACACACCAACTCCCGTGAAAGTTGCATATCGTTCAAACAATTTATTACGCGTAACAAGTTCCTTAATGTATTGAGTAAGATTAAATGCAATAAAAAATTATTTTTATGCAAATTTCGGTTTATTAGTCTCCATTTCCGAGAACTAAAAGCATTTCAAGATTTTTATAACTCTTCAACTAAATTTATTAATGTTTTGAAGAATTTCATGGATATTTTTTGTGAAACTTGTACACGTATACAATTTTTTTTTTATATGAAACTTTACAAGCTTCTTGTTTTTAATAGCTATTACAAACAAAATGAAATTGAAACTGCATTGAAGGAAAATAAGAAAAAAGTACAAAATTACATGTGACAGAAGCAGTATTCTGTACAGAAACATAAAGATTTAGACTACGTTTGAATTTCTAAATTCATATGTAACTTTTACATTTTTAGGGGAAAAAATAGTAAAATAAATATAGAAGTAATTTAATAAAATATTAAAAAATAAAAAAGCAAATTATTGTATAATTTAGGATACAAATATAAAGAAGCTTTTTTTGTTTTATATAAAATTATAGTTGCAGTGTTATACTACTTCGATGCATGCTGTGTTTGAGATAACCTCAATTACTACTTGCAGTAGAAATACGTCATGTTTTGTCGTACGAAAAAAATGCGGAATTTTTCATTAGCTGAACGATATTTCCTACAGAAGTGCATATTAATATGTAAAAATATTGACTTTCACTAAAATAATGAACAATTGAAAAAAAAAATTATAATTTTTACTGCAAAAATTTCATACAAAATTATTCGCAATAAAAGAATTTTCAATTGCTTGAAAACTCTGTATATACATCTACAAATAATTTAGTTTAGAAAATACAGCGAACAATACACATTTTGATATGAGAAACAGGAACTACAAATTTCTATGAGTAGATAGCTTCCTTATATAAGTATGGTGTAACAATAAATGCTACACTTCCTCGAATCGTCGAAACGATATAAAACTTCCTCTAATAAATGTAATGAACGTACTGAATGTAAAAAAATATATCTTTCCTTAAGTCTATGTTGCATTCAAGTATACTTAAAAAAATATATACAATGTAAGCTTAATGTTAAATATGGTCTTATTAAGGGTTAATTTAAAAAATGTAAATTTGTCCATAAATCTATACAGATAAATCTGATACTCGTGAAATATACGACATACCATTATCCACAAATATAAAATCAAATATATATTCATCTAATATAACCATAAAATATATATTCATAGGTATATATCAATAAATATACATATACATATAAAATATATCCATCAAGTATAACATTCACAACAAATGAAAAACGATCATTATCAAAAAACTCTCTGTCGATAATAATCTTCAGTAACTAAAATGACTAATTTTCTATAGTTAAATAGCAATAAATAATAATATTAAATAATTAAATAATGATAAAAATAATAGTAATAATATAATAATTTTAAATAACTTTTTTGTTATCGATAACGATACTAGTGCTAAAAGGAAGTTTGAATCATTCATAATCGTACACGAAATCATTTATTAAAGATATTAACTGTTGTACCATATCCTCTCAAATTTTTCATGCAAGTCACGATGTATGGTAAATTCAGTATTTATCACAATTCCGACATAAAATTCTTCGACCGGAGGCAAGATATTAGGGATGGGTTTCTCGAAACGTGGAAATCTCGGAACTTCTCGAAACATAACAAGCTCTCATGTTTCAAGAATACGAAACTTTGCACTTTCTTCCTGATTCGAAATTCTCGAAAGCCAGATAAGTAAACGTATAAAATCAACGAATGAATCGTTCGCGAAGTGCCTCGAATATTTGATTCGTGTATTGTATATCCTGAATATTCGGTGCATATGGTTTACGAATGTTCGGTGATCAGTTTTTGAGGATATAAGCAGATCAACACTCGTGATTGTAGAACTGCAGAACGAGTGTGAGTGATGTATGCGAGCTTGAAAAATTTTGTCGACATCGGTTCTTAAAACAAGATATTCCTCTTTCAAAACAAAATCATCATCTCAAGTTTCGAGATTTGATAAAGCCTATCAAGTTTCAGGAGCTTCGAAAATTTGTGGAGCTTCATATTCGAGTTTGAAGAATTCACAAATTCGGTTCGAACCCATCCCTAGTTATTACTAGAATCAATTTTCTGTGATACTAGTTTTATTTCAAGAATCGACGATTGTTGTATCATGGATGGTCGAACGATGTCTTATTAGGCTGAACCGCCGCAGCGAAATTCTGCTTCGGCGGCTGCGAATTTCGCCGATGGCCGACCGTTTGATCTCATTTCAGCGGAATAAAGGAACAAAAAGATTGCACGCCGGTTGCCAGAGACCGGTTGGATATAAACGGCACCGCGGAAGCTTCATGGGCGCGTGTCCAACCAGCCTGTATCATTATTCCTTGCTGAAACGTCTCTATTGGCCTGTATTCCCTCTCGAGTCTACATTTTCTATGCTACACATTTCGCGCGGGAAAAACGTCTTTCGGGATATAAAACTGTCAAACGCGAACATTAATGGAATATCATTCTATTGGAAAGCGTTCGAAGAGAAACTGAAAGTCCCCAGATAATTGAGAAACGTTCTACTCATGTTACGCGCAGGAAATTTGCTTTATGATGAATAAACATCTGTCAACAACATATCGTGCATTTCACATGAAATTCTTCGAGAAAAACTGTATAACTGCTAAGGATTAGAGGTAAGACTAATAACAGATAGAATAGAAATATTCAGTTTACTAATATTTTTGTATTTTGTGGTATTAATGTATGTGTTCATGAATCTAACGATAATTAAAGTAAAATAATTATAGCAATATAAGAGTAGGAAAGGGACTTTACGAATTTGAAAATTTAAGAATTTCAAAGTTAAAAAATTTGGAAATTAAGAATGTTCAAAAGTTGAGTCTCTGATAAATTTCAGAGTCTGGAAAAGGAATGTAAACACTTCTAGACTCAGGAACATTGAGATGCAGAAGTTTGGAAATTTTTGATTGTAAAAATTTAGAAATGAAATAATTCTGAAATTCAGAAGCTAGAATATTTAAGAATTTGGAGATTAGGAAGCTTTGAAACTTAGACTTATGTAAATTTGGCAGTTTATGAGTTTTAAAGCTTGAGTATTTAAGAATTTTGAAACTTGGTCATGTGAAAATTTTGAAATCGGTGGTTTTAAAAATTTAGAGATTTAACGATTTGTAGTTTGAAAATAGAGATTTGGAAATGTAAGAAGTTGAAGATTTAGCAGATTGGGAATTAAAAAATTTTGAATTTTAGGATTTAAAAACTTGACTATGTAGCTGCACGCATTGCATACCTTCTAAAACTCACTCTCTTGAGTAACCAAGAATGCAAGAAAGATCGTACTAAAGAAGTAATAAAATTACTAATTGGAATGTTAATCATGCTATTGGCAATATAATTAGCGCTAAGATTAGATATTTGGCAATAATCTTTTTTACTGTTTCTGTGATACAATCATTCATTGTTCAAAGTAATAATCTTCTTGTTACATTTAATATTTTTGTATCTTTCCCTTTTACTGATTTTATCTAAAGTTTTACGATCCTTTTACAGAGTAGAAAGTGCATTGTAATTATTTTAAATGTGTTCAACTGTTTGAGTTACAGGTATTTGCTTTTAACGATCATTAGACAAAGAAAGTCATTCATAAATGTTTCCTGTTTCAAAGTATTTCTTCCGCTGCAAGCAAATAAAGTTTCAAGTACATTTATAAGGTTAATTAATACAAAGTAAATGTAATATGCTACACAGAATTCGTCGTAAAATGTTATTTCTATCAAAATAATAAACTAAATTTTTTTTAGTGCAAATATAAAAAATTCTTTCACTTAATTCTTTCTGACAGAGTTCTGTCTGTTCCTTTGATTAAAAAGAAAAAATGAAAAATAATTTATATAAAAATTTCGCGAGTCTCGAACCTCGATCAATAAATCCAGCACCTTGCCAATAATTTACAAGATGTTCTCTATAAAAGATAATTTGAACATACATTTCTCCTCATTATGCAAAATTGCGTGTTTTAAAAAATTGTCAATTATGATGTATAATTGTACAAAATTTAAATAAAATTGATGTTTCGAAGATTAAATACCTTTTTATAGATGAGTTATATTTCTAAAAGCAAGACGTAATTATGATAGTCTTTTTGTTACCCCGAAGAGAAGAAAACGCTTAAATGAAGTGTTCGACGGCAGGTGATGGACACGTGCGCAAGAATTCCCTCGTACAAGTTTGTTACTTGCATCGGAATTTCGGAGATTGGTATGTCACTTCTAATAAAGCCTAACCGTTTCCTTTTATATGGAAATCGAAATTTTTCTCGGGTCGTAGTACCTGTTGCCTTTAAAAATAATGTACGACGTTCACCGGCACCTGTCCCTTTAACCTGTCCACGAGCATCAGGTCCTCTTTTCGTTTCACAACGGCCCAATGATTTTTATGGGTAGTCTAATGAAGCCGTTTTGAAACTCGCCACCCAGGACACCGACGATCTTATCGCAACTTAATTGGACAAACTGTATGTCATCGAACCAAATCTGTGTATCTAGTAACATTTTCCCTTGTTGTCAACGAAAATACGTGAACTGATAATCATAAAATGATCACACTTTACGATTACAAATTTTAATATTTTAAAATACTTCGTAAACTTGCACAACTCGGGTCAAGAATTAAAACCGACACTTTTTTCTCTGATACCATTAAAACCTACAAGTTTTATTAAAAATTTAGAAACAATTTTAAAATAATTATAATACTTGTACTAATAAAATAATATTATAGATACCACTTCAGAGTTTTATTTAAGAAATACTACTCATGTGTGATGAGCAAAATTATTAAAATTGAGTGCAGTGCTGTGACTGTTCATACGGAACTTTAAGACTTCATATGTACAATTTTTGACTCCAATATCCAAAATCCAATGTAATGAATTCTACATTAATCTAATTTCGTTGGTATTTAATATTATCAATTTCAATAAATATCAATATTTTGAATATTACACGATTCAAAATTCAGTCGAAAGAAGCAATAAATTATTCATTAATTTAATTTTGTTGATATATAATATTATTAATTTCAGTAGAAATCTGAAACTGGTAAATGTGTTATGGACGGCAGTGCATTTATCTTGTATCAAAGTGTTGCGTTTGAAAAATCTCGAACAAGCGTGACAATTAGTCCTGAAGAAAAGGTTGAAATCCATATTTAGAACACTTCATCTAAACGAATTCCGAGTGTCATCGATGACAAGAAGCACAGGAGCAATTTCTTTCTCTCAGCCTCTTTTTTTCGATGCAATCAACCGCCAAACAGAGGCTTCGTATGAAAAATTCGTACTCGACACAGGTGCACGGGTTAACGAGCGCTGTTTTACCTCCTCTGCCAGGTAGAATGCAAGTATACAAGAGAAGATGCGACGGAAGAAGGGGGACAGCAGAAAAAGGAAAGTGTAAATAGAGGGAAAAGGGAAAGGGAGATACGACAGAAGGAAGCAGACGTATTGCAAATGACTGGGAGAAAAGAGAAGCAAATGAGGAAGAAGATGCAAAAAAAAGGAATTGCAAAGGAGAAAAAAGATGGAGGAAGATGAAGGAATAGCTGTGAAAAGGACCAAAGAAGGACGAGGATGAATTTGGACAACGACCTTGTAAAGAAAAAGGGAATTTTACGTGATCGTGTAGGATTATTATCAAAAATCGAGAAGAAAAAGTCGAGAATGGCGTACGGCGAAAATGAGCTGACATTAAATCGGAAAGGGGACTTAAGAATGTGTGAGTGCTAAAAGTTCGAGATATTTACAGGCTCCAAAGATATTTGATTCCAGTTAAATGACTCAAGAAATCAAGTTTATGACGTGTTTAACCCGAGTTCGTATTGCGTCCGGTGCACGTTTCGCAATAGTGCAACAGTTATATTGGATTAGGGAGGCAACTTTATTCGAACCGAATCATTCACGATAATTATGTACGCAGTAATTAAGAAAATGTTAATGCGTTCCTATGGAGAAAATTAACTTAACTTCGACATTTTAACGATACATTTACAGTAATAGATACAGTAACGTTTTTCTTTTATTCCCTTCCTATCACACGTTTACAGTTGGAATCAGCTAGTAAAATTAATGAGTTTCATCGCTAATTATTGAAAGGTAACTTCGGCTTATTACACCCGCGTAAAATACAAAGATCATATTTAAGATCAATGTATATATTGTGCACTATCAGAATTAATCATATAATTTCAGGGAAATTAATTATCCACATTTTTACAAAATATTGTGAGTAATCGTGGAATTGTTGAACATTTAATAACACATACTTTCAGATCAATATACTGAAGGGTTGGTTTTATTTGACTTCAGCCAATTGAGAAGAAATAATTTGAAAAACAGCACGTTGAGGTTCACTCGTCTGTTTCATCCACATATGAAGACATTCATATCAGATGACGATAAAACGATTTGAAAGAACAAAAGGAACAATCGATAAATTCATATCATTTGTCAAAAAAAATGTTTACATTCAACTTAATTTTTCTTTCAGGAGAACAGAATTTTGAAAACTTTCAGTAGACAATTATTATTGTATTTGTTACAAATCATAGAATAACTTTGCCGTCACAATTTCAACGTTCATCCTCCCGAAGGAAATGAGAAATGAATTCTTTGAACCCTAATTAGAATTATCCCTGAAGATATACGAGACAAGCTACTGCTTTTTTTATTTTTCGCCACTCTGTTATACTTTAATTGAACGTAACTCCGTCACGATTTAACTGCATATCTTATATCAGATTATCTCGCAAGTAATTCAAGTAATAGCGACAGTAAATCGATAAAATTTTGGGTTCTTAAGGTGGTACTCTGCAGGTATAAATTCCGACGTAAATTATAATTACTTCTTAGCATCATTCCAGTACTTGACAGAAACAGAGGTACTGTGAATAATTTTATAGGAGCTTAAAAGGGCATTAAAGAACATGTTTGGAAAATTATGCAGTTTTTCTTTAGAAAAGATGGTAGTGCATTCGCAGTGGACAGGTGTACAATGAAAGTGTAATTAGTACAAGTTAATTACGTCCAAAATGTTTCGAATTGGAAATGAGATCCTTAAATACCAGCTCCGGTTCGGTTGCTGAGATAACGGTTTAGAGAGAACCATAAGTTCATTTATCACAATCCACTAGTTACTTTAGAATCTTATATCGATACATTTAACACTGACATCTGAAAAAGATATATAAACACAAAATTATCTATAAAAATAAATAATTAAATATCAAATATACAATTAAATCATTTTGTTTGAATTCTTTCAGACATGGTACAGTTAAAAAGAGTTTTTGCTATCGCATATTAATTTCGTTAAATAAATGACTTGAAGAAACATTCGTAAATTACCGAATCACCTCTGAAACGAAACTGAGAGTATTCGTTGGAATACGAAATAATACGCGTACACCAGCCCGTTCTCCTGAATCTTTTCTCTTTCCATTTTTCCCTTCTACATACAGTAACGTATTATTCGTATATCCTAAAAATAGGTAATAACTGTCGTAAGTTTGATAGATGAGGCGAGAAATGCATCTCGAACGAAACATAATCTCTATAATTAGCGTACCACTGCTTGTAGGACATTATTTGTCAGTAATTACTGGACTGCGGAAGCTTATGCAGGTACAATTATAGTAAGCAAACTGTTGTAGCCTATAATACGAACTTCAAGTAGAAAAAATATCTGAAATCACAACTAGACAAATCACAAGGCATCAAATTCAGATTACGAGGCGCCAAATTCATAACGTCTGACACCTGATACAACTTCAATGTTCTCCGTCAGAATTCTTACTTCTTTATATTAGGTAATAACGAAAATACATACGTAAATGTGGTTTGACAACATTTATTTGAACATACGGCAGATAACTGGTTTATATATAGTAGTCACCACCCTTTCCTTTCGTCTAATCCTCTCCTTTTAATTGACATAATTGCTACTTCTACTTTAATCTAATTGAATAAATATGAAAGGATATTTCCTTATATAGGCAGCTACGTATAAATGTAGCTTTAAGTTATCTTTTCAATCAAACTTACACTTTGGAAGACATATCGTTGTGAAAAACTTGACCAATTCTTTTAATACACAAACGGTTCGTTTAAGGAAATACTTGATGATTAAGTAGTTTCCTGATTGTATGTAACGGTGTGTAAGAATGTGCGTGTAATTAAACGGTATTAACTACTGGAAGTGCTCTTTAGGAACATTCAGTTGTCTTTCCGTGCGGTTTAGTCCGCACGTTTAAACTAGTTCGTTTAGAAATGTACGTTTGGTTTGTTTCACATAACTGGTAACATGTTTGGTCATCATCGACATGGCGTGACGGAAAACATTCGGTATGCGAAACCGTCTAGGTTACTTTTCTTCGTCTGCAGCACGCGATCCTCTAAGATTTTGAATACTGGTTACTTAAGAGAACTTTTTATTTGAAAGTAGCACGCAAGCAACAGAGAAATAACCACTTTCTAGGCTGTAATTCTGTTTTTATACAAATAGTATCACTTGCATTTACTAAATCGTCAAGGTTTCAGTAATATTTATCAAATTTGTATTATATGCTTTTGATATGAAGTAATTTGCACGTTTCATTTTCTTTGAAGCAAATGTCCACTGGAAGTAACTATGATCAACCTTACAAAATTTTTACTGCGTAAACGAGCGATAAATAAGTTATATTTTGTCATGTAATTATAAAATAGCTAGTATAAAGATACTGTGTTCTAAAAATCTAAAAAATGTATCTTAAGTATTAAGTGGAGATGAATTAAGTAATTAAATATTAACTGAAGAGAAGTCTGAGAAGCATCACAAAAAGAATTGTAAATGGAACTATAATGTATATTGTTTCATTGCATAATTTGAAAAATATATATCTGTGTTATTATGGTAGATGTGAAAGATGATATTACTTAAAAATATTGTATATAATGATATTCAGTTGTAAGATACAAATCAGTGGAATTTAAAACTCTAAGGATTGATTTTGAACCTTTTTGAATGAGCATACGCAGTGGCAAATTATAACATGGCTGCATCTGCGCAGATCAATGAGCGCATGCGCAAGTCATAATGAAGGTATCTTTGTATAAATAAATATAAGAATGAAACTAACGAACACACAAAGTAACATTTTAAATTTTTAATAAAACTCCGTATTTATGACATTTTACAATAAATATTTGACACGGTACGAATAATAAAAAGTAACATAATAATAGACGCCTACAACGCCAGCGGTGCATAAATAGTAGTTTCACTAACAACATCCGTTCCTTGATTAGTTAAAACTTCATATTGCTCCAATTATTCCCCGCTGTTTCTTTTCACTACGAAATTATGTAACACTCCGTCTTTACATAAATCGAATACTGGAATCACAGTCTCACAAAGTATAAATTTCACCGGAATCACCCTATCGCATGCTTCGATGAAAAGAAGTCAAACATTAATAATCGTTGATAATCATTTATATTTTCTGCCGATTGATCGTTGTCGTTTCTCGTTCATTATCGTTGAAACGGAAATTTCACACATCGCAAATGATGTACAAGAAGACAAGCCGGTAACCAGATTGAATTGAAACGAGGCCAATCGCATTCGAGCAGCATTAATTATCATTCTTTCACAATCGAACCCGCGAACGAAGAACTTTCGTTACATCGTTATTTTTTCTCCGTCACATTATGCACCATAACCGCTTGCGAATCGTCGAAAATCGGACAGCTGTGCCCAGATACACGATCCACGGCTACCCGGGCAATTATTTCATTACAATCAGAAGGGGTCGAAGACTAATGATCGTAATTTGGCCGAAACTTTTGAACGAGAGTCCGTGCCGGGAAAAATTTCAATCTCGAGAGCGGAGATTTATATTTGCTCGCGAAAGCGGACAGAACCCAAGCCAAAACGAAATTAATGAGCGACACGTACTGGCATGCATGTTTTCGTGGATTTCGAGATTTCGTTACAAATTGCAGGGGACGTTTCGAGCAGCGATCACCTTCGCTCCATAATTTGTCGCAGCTGGTCACGTTAAACTTATGGCGTACAATTTCGTTCGCGACTTTTATTGGACAATAACCAACGCGTTGACGATGTTTCGATAGCTATTTCGCATGCTACATAAAAAATGCTTTCCAGATTTGTAATTAGCGCATGAAAATTTACAAAATCTGCTTATTCCATGTTGCTAATCAAATTTATTGCACTGTATAATTGCACGACATCTCAAAAGTGGTAATAACATAACCTATAAAGAAGAAGTACTAACGCTGATTCATTATTAACTGCGTAAGCGATTAGTTTTTCTAGCTAACATGTTAACTACCGTGTTAAAAACGGGATATGTAACAAGGTATATTGTAATTGCGCTTATTAAAAACTTAAAACTCAAAAAAGATGGTATCCATTTCTTTTGATGTCTTACGTTTGCTCAGTTATCGCTCCAAATCTTTGCTTTCATAACTGTAATATACTATTTCAAACACAGTAAATCAGACTATTAATGTTATAGCAACAAACTAAAGTTAGATTAATAAAAGTTATTTTCTGTAATGTTACTTTAAAAAGGAACTAGTAAACATTTATCAAAATTCATTTAATTTATTGAACAGTAATTATTTGATAAATCTGATACGCAATTGATTTTGCTATAAATACTGTCTTCATAATGTTTCATTTGTTAAATATATCATATGCAATACTAAAGTATATAATTTTAGTACAAGTGTTAACTGGTAATTGGAACAGAAATTGAATACAATAACTGAAATTTAGAAATATTTTAAGTGTCAACAATGTAACGTAGAATGTAAATACGAATTAAATTATTTTGTATAATCAATTAAAAGATGCTTATTTAAAATGTTGCAAAATTTTCAAAACTGTTACTTTCAAATATTACAAATTTTTTAAAATCTTTATTTAAAATATTAAAATACTTTTTAAAATATTTAATTATACGTTTTATCCGATTATACGATTTATTATTTATTTATACGTTTTATTTATTTAAGATGACAGATATAAAGTGTTGACCAATACTAATCGCAAACAGGTACGAATGCAAAAAGCTGTAAAAGTACATAACATATTTGTGTCAAGTTGATACAAGGCCGTATTTAGACAGAAAGAGAACGTACAAGAAAAATATGTTTTAGTTGAAAGTATAGGTAGAAGGTATATGCAAATTGAGGTGATTCCTGTTGATGAAGTAATTTCAGAATGTTTAGAGAATTTTATATTAGATAATATAAATGAACAGAATTATTCTATTGTTCTAGTTAAGCTACATTAAATCAGTGTTAGTATAAACAATAATAGGTTAGGGAAAGTGATCACGATTTTCATGTCTTATCCAGCTAAATTTAAAATTATTAATTATATTAAATTATATACACTCTTATATGTATATGTATATAAAATGATATTTTAAATTAATATTCAGATATCTGTAAAATTTGATACTAAAATTTTGAGATAATTAAGGTAAAATTTTATACTATATACTTTTACGTATATAGTATATTGATCCTCTTACACTTTTATAACCTCTAAATTTAAAACTTTATTTTTTGTCTATTTATATATATTTTAATCTTCTAGCAATTTGAATTCATAAAATGCATTGTTATGGAAAGTTAGTCAATTTAACAAAGTTAAAGAAATAATTTCTCAAAATATTTTTATTTCTTATTTCAAATATTATTTCGATCAAGTCTGTTCAAATCATTCTATTATAATTTGAAAGGGGTTCTTCCTCCTGGAAGTACTAACAGATAAAGGAAATACATTACTAATTATTTTATACTATTGGACATATTTAATATTAACATATAATTGTTAATATCATCACGAAATGGAAATATCAATTTTAATTTTTAACTATATGTTAATGATCCTTAATATTTTTTAATAATTATTATATCCCATAATATCCCGTAACGCTTCAATATGTTTATCTATGTATTTGTTATTAAGCATTAACTATAAAAAGTTCCTTCAACCTAATAAATTATATATAAAAACTTGAAGGAACAAGTGCAACATGTCATCAATTGACACAGCGTTTCGTATGCCGTTCTGCTTGCAATTAAAGCGAAATTACTGGTTTTTTCATGCACGGCCAGTGCCTCCGGCAATTACTCATTTCAAGAAACATTGATTACACCCTTTGTGAAGGGCTTGTACTACGATTAATGAAACATGGCTCCGGAAGAGGAACGAAGAGAAAGAGTTTAAATACAATTTCATACGTCACTCGCCGCGAGAAGATAACGAGGTCTCTTTGAGAATTTATTATTTTTGTCGTCGTCTCGTTAGGGTTAACACTTTTTCGACGAGGCCAATTCAGTAATACCGGAAGTATAAGTAGATGGATATAAATTGCGCATTTGATCGTTCAACCCATGTTGGATATATTTCAAACAAAAGCTATTCAAAATACTGATTTAAATAGGTATCTGAATACGACAATATTTAAAGGTTAATTTTATTTATCAATAATAAATTCCAATTAATTTACTGATACTTTTTTGGAATACAGTAACTGAAGGAATTATCTAACATCATTTTTCTGAGTAGTACAAATATTTATTTGAAATACAATAATTGAAGTTAATAATTGAATTAATTTTTCTAAGGTCATTGAATAATTATATGAAATCATTTTTCTTGCAACTTTTCTCACAATTTTGCGAAAAGTATGTTTCCTTTTCCAGTTTTTATTTCATTTTGTTTATTATACAAACATACAGAACGAAATTACTTTATTTATCTAACAAATCAAATACAAAATGATATTATGGTAGTTAGAAAACTATTACTTACTATTAAAAAATTACTAGGATAGTTAGAAAACGTTCAGAAGAATATTTTAATTCGTAGTTACGTTCTCGTTTATCCAGTATTTATCCAGGAGGTAAAAGGAGGAATATTTTCCCAGACTATCAATTTGCGTGTTGAATATTTAAAAAGTTAACAAAAATATAATGCAAACACGTGAAATTATAAGATGTTAATCACAATCGTAGTTCCGTTGCTACGTTTTCTATTCCTTTCTGAACTAAATGGAAAAGAAGCAGCATTCCACGGAGTTATTTAGGAATCCGGAACTGGCAATTAAGTATCTTAGAGACTATGAGAAAGTTAAGAAAAACATGCGTGCTCAATATATAGAGGGTACCATCATTGTTGAAATTCAGTTTCCATCTTTAGTAGATTGTTTCTCTTTCATGGCTAAGTAATAAAAGGAGAAACATTACGTAATTAAAATGTAGTATTCTAAATGAAAAATACGATTATATTAATAAAGTGATTAATTTTGTGTACTGCCTTTGTTCGTTATCAAAAAACGAATAAAAATGAGAAGTTTACTAAGTTATTGTATTTTGTCTGTGATACAAACCAGTAACTAGTAACCATTCTAAATGGATGGGTAATGGAGGAAAATATATGATTGCTATGTCAGATGTAATAATTACAGTATTCCATGAATTTCTATTATATTTCTATTAATAACATTATGATTATAATGTTATTAACATTATTAAAATTATATTAATTATAATACTGTGATATTATTAATATTACAATTATATTAATTATATAAATTATATAATTACATACTTTACAAATATATTTTATGTTAATACAATAAATATGTTTCATACACGTTAATTATGAATTTAACGGAAGGTTCCTTTAGTATCTTAAATATTTCAGAAGCTTTATTCAGAAGAAAATTTATATTTTTCATATTTACACAAATTTTGTGACGTTTCTTATAGAACATAACATAAATTTTATAGAACATATTGCACTTATATTTGCACGAAAAGATGCTGCAGATTTTGCTCAATATACATATATCAATTCTTAATACATTATAAATGAAATTTAATTAACTGAATCTCGGTCACGATTCACATACAGTCCTAATGAGAAATGTTTTAATAATTACGTACTACCTCACCAAACATCTCCTTATTTTTGACATGCTGTAATCACTGTCGCTAAGATTTCATATACTGTGACATTTAAAATTGTTTCGTCATTTTGGTAAAGGGTAAAACTTTTTCAACCACCACACAGATAGTATCTATATTATTTCTGAGAAAATCAATGTTGAATACCTGCTATTTTCATATGTAACTTTCGTTTTCGTGTGTAATAATATATACTCACATTAATTAATTTGATGAAATGAAATCTTCAGAATTATGTCGATAATTTGTCGTACAAATGTTACATGTACAATTCTTGCAAAATCTGAATGTTTATTGCATATACAAGTATTTACTATCTGTTTCTTTATGTTGCATAAAAGTATCATATGTACTTCACAAATTTGTTAAAAATAATATTTTTGTTTATTGTGTATTTCTAAATTATTGTTGATGCACAAACGTTTATTTTTGTACATTCTGATCTATATTGCAAACTAAATACTTCAAGCTATGATTATATTATATATGTATAAAATAATAATCTAGTAAAAGGTGTACATTTAGTATGATATAAGGTACCATTGAATTTTTAAATCTATTTTACACTTAAACAATATTTGTATAATAATCCATCGAAGTATGTCTCACTTTACTTATTCTAAATTACAGTATGCATAGAAAGGACGAGTGAAAGGTCTGATAGCAAACATTAGTAGTTGTTTTTGAAAATGAAACGGAAAGGAAAGTAACTGTACCAGAAAATTTATTTCACAGTTTACATTTGTCCATCATAGTGATTTTCAAATTCGCAGGCAACCACAATTTCTCAACATAGTAATTAATGTTACAAAAATACATAATTCATAAAAAATACCACACCTAGCAATGTTTCATATTTAATTCAATCAGAATAGGAGTTATGCAATTGGTAAAAAGTTTTGATGAATTCAAAAGATCCTCTATTATTTCGCGCAGATGTACAAAAGCTTTTTATAAGTACCCAAGTGGCTGAATAACATTTTCATGGTTATCTTGTGAATGTACAAATATCCGCATATCAACTGGTCTATTAAGAACCAATCCAAATTAATAGGCATATTAAAGTTATACATTTGTAAATTATACGTTTGTCAGTTGTACATTGCAGTTAGTTCAAATAATCAAGGTTCTACTCAATATTTTTGTCGTAGGAAATTACCTTTCTCTAGGTCACACCGCAATCCAATATACAGTTAGGCGCAAGAGTATTCATACACCGCAAATAAATGATTGATAATACGTGATATGGTCTGCACGAAATATTGGAAATTTAGGTTTTTTGCATACAAATAATATTTCAAGTAAACTGTAATATTAAAATACTCAACAAAATCAGTTATCGTTAAGTATTATCGTGTCTAGCAATGCAAGTAGTAATAACATCGACTAAAATTTAAGTTCAAATTTTTATATATGCATCAGAAAAATAATATAAAATTCAGTAAATAGAAATACAATCGAACTTAAAGTTGAATTTAAATTTTGCATTGTACAGGGCGTTTGGTAGATTGATAGTAAGTTTGCAAGGGATAAGGGAAGAGATATTTGAAACATATTTAGTTATGCTGAGGGAATTGACAATAAACTTTTTCTATCACTAATTTGAGTCTAATTTTAATCTATTCTATTTAATACAAATTACACTTGAAAGATTAATAATTTTGCAGCATACTAAAACTCTAAAACGCCCAATCCCATTAAAAAATGTAATTTCAAAGCTACGACCATTCTATATCAGTTTGAGAAGTTAACAGATTTCAATTTCTGAATATTTAAAATCGAAGTTTTAACATAATTACACAATCGTAATATTAAAATTAGTTGAAATTATTAAATACAAATTATATAAAATTATTTTCATAAGTTTTTAAAAATTGTTTATAAATACACGTATGTGACAACTTTCAATAATTAGCCTTCAACCCTCGGTTGAACTCAACTAGTTATATTAATAGAGCATTTAATAAAAACCAGTTTTATTACTAATCTATAATTTCAGAATGATTATAGAAAATAGTTAAGAAAAGACGAATAATTTCAGATAATTTTTTATTGCATTTATTTAAATTATGCATGAAAAAATAAATAACTTGAGAGAAATAAAATAACTACAGAAAAATATATCCTTTCTTCAAGGTTAAGAAGCACTTACGATATAAGTTTAAAATTGTTAAATAATTAGATATTCCTGCTATTTGTTATCACCCAGTCTCTCGTTTCTGAAATCAGGAACCAAATCTATAGCTAAATTGTAATTTTATAATGTAGCTTTTATATTTTTACAGCCATTACTTTAACATTTTATCTAAAGTTTGTATACGTAATATAATTATTCACTCTTAGTCTGACCTCTTGCAAATTTTCAAGTTCTCGATTTTTTTAATTTTCAAGTCAACAAATCCTAAACATCCAATGTTTTAGTTTTCCTATATTTTCAAATTTTCTAAATTCCCAAATATTTAATTTTTCAGATCCCCAAATGTCGACATTACTAATCATCTATATTTGTAAATTTTCTAGGTTCTGTATTTCTAAATTTTCAATTTTATATATTTCTAGGTTACCAATCTTCTATATTTCCGAATTTATTAGTTCGTAAATTTCGAAGCTTTCAATATTTTATATTTATCAAATTTCTAAATCACTAACCTCATGTATTTCTCTAGTACTCAAATTTAAAAATTTTCAATTTCTCACATTCCCCAAACTCTCAAATTACTAACCTTTAAAATGACCAAATTCAAAAATTTCTAAATATCTCAATTCTCAGATTTCTCCGATCTCCAAAACTCTAAATCCTTAAATTCCTGTATTCCTAAATTTGTAAACCCCAAAATACCTAGACTTCCATAGTGCTAAATCCCCAAATATCTACACACTCAAATCCCAAAACCCCCACATTCCTATGTTCCCAAATTTCTAGACCCCAAAATCCCTAGACTCCCATATCTCTAAATCCCCAAATATCTATACACTCAAATCCCAAAACCCCCACATTTCTATGTTCCTAAATTTCTAGGCCCCAAAATCCCTAGACTCCCATATTTCTAAATCCCCAAATTCCTACACTCTCATATCCCAAAACCCCCACATTTCTATGTTCCTAAATTTCTAGACCCCAAAATCCCTAGACTCCCATATCTCTAAATCCCCAAATTCCTACACTTTCAAATCCCAAAACCCCCACATTCCTACGTTCCTATATTTCTAGACCCCAAAATCCCCAGACTCCCATATCTCTAAATCCCCAAATATCTATACACTCAAATCCCAGAATCCCCACATTCCTATGTTCCTAAATTTCTAGACCCCAAAATCCCTAGACTCCCATATCTCTAAATCCCGAAATATCTATACACTCAAATCCCAGAATCCCCACATTCCTATGTTCCTAAATTTCTAGACCCCAAAATCCCTAGACTCTCATATCTCTAAACCCCCAAATTCTCACATTCTCAAACCCCAACCCCCCACATTCCTATGTTCTTAAATTTTTAACCCACCCCCAAATTTAGGTCTTCAAAAATCCTTAAGAATCCTTTCTACCCTCCTTGTTTCTATATACACAACAAACAATCATTTTTGAACTATAGACGTAATTTAGTTAGTAACCAAGTACTTTAAATTATCAAGGAAGCTTGGAATATCATAATTGAGCAATTTACAAAATATGCGGCTGTTAAAACCTTAGTAGAAGCAGGTACGGTGTCGATTCCGTTTCCACGTCCGTAGTTTCATTTTCATTTCCTTTAAACATCAACATTGTTTCTGGTTTGCCCCGTGTTGATTTAATCCCCCTGAGTGGAAGTTTGCAGGCACACGTTACAGGTACACATTAAATCGCGTGCACGCGTAACACTGGAGGTGTAGTGCGGGCTTGTTGGCGAGCACGTGTCACACGCAGTGAGTACATATATACCAGTACCCATTTGCAGGATCCAACAGTTTACTTGCACTGTTCGCCTCAGACTTTCTACGAAACGTGTTTCCGTTGGTCCTGAAACACCTATCGACATCATCGTCTCTGAAGATTAACGTTTTCTGCCTGAAAGAGGTACGTCCTGCTGTGATACGTCCGGAAGATAGTGGTTCCTCTGCATTTTTTTCATTCATAGAGGAGCGCGTGATTTCGAGTTGTTGTTGGAATAATACATAATTGAGACTTATTAATGGTGCATTCGATGGAACAATTGGTTCGTTGGTATCTATTGTGGAAATGATTGAAACATGAGAATTGTACGAACAGTGGTGATATGCTGAAAAATCTTTCTTTTTGAACCAGGTATTTTCATTCTGAAGGTATTTACTGCAGTTATTATTTGTGGATTACTTGAATATGTACAAAAGATCTTCGAGTTTCGATAAGTTAGATAGCTTTGTAAATTAAAGGGAATTCTTGCTACTTAATTTTACATCAATTAAGAAGATTGATAATTCTATATGATTGAAAAGTTTTCTTGAAAAAGTTTTATTGTTTAAGTAAATTCGTATGTATTTCCAGAAATTGGAATGATTCAAAAGAAACACAGTCAAGGTTTTATTACTTATAATGAATTATAATGAATTTTTATAAATGGTAAGGATGTAGATATTCTTATAAATTCTTATAAAAGAGTAAAGATATCGTCTTTTGTTAAGATAAATTATTGTAACCTATTTTTTTGATTTCAAGCTTTTAGGCAGATGCCATAATTTAATCATAGTAAACACTCTAAAGAATTGATCAAAAATGAAAAAGTACACAACAAATGACATAAACATGAACATCTAGAAATCAGGACATAATAATTCATTTTTTCGAAGTAATTGTATAATTACTAGTAACTGTACTTAATATTAACATATTATCAAACTAAATAAATAAATAATTATTTTTTACTATACAAATTTCCGACCGATTTTCTGCAAAAATTTACTTTTTTTAGTTTTGTCTGCTAACGAACTGACACTATTTTTGTACAACATTTTCTGTATTAAATTGCTAATTTCATTTGAAAAGTTTTTCGTTTATTCGATTAGAATCATGTTAGTAACACCATGAAACGTGATAATAATCCGAACATAGGAGTCAATAACTGTGAACATTATCGATCAAACTTCACAATTACTCATTTTCCTTATGAAAGGAAAACGTGTACTCTTCCTAAGATTAATTGGCAACAAATGGTCGAAAGCCATTAATCTATCATTTAATTAAGGCGTGTAACGGACCGTACAACATCACGCAAACATGAATTTATCACGTATTGCCGATGAAAAGTTTTGTACTACTATGTTCAATGTCCGATCAAATTAGGATAATCGTAAAATATTGCATTTACGCTACTCGATTTATAGATAAGAATAGAGTCAGTATGAAAGAAATACTACAGCGTGAGAAATGACGCACTATAGTTATTACAGAAATGGTAATAACAGATTAAAGCACCACCTTTTTATATACTTTCAATTACTGGTTCTTATATATATCCTTTTTTACTGTTTATTTGATTAGTTGTTTTAGTTTTAAAGAGTTTTCCTTTTTTATAAGTCCATCGCGTTTTATTTTAACAATTATACCTTGCGTATCATAGTTGGATATTCATAGTTTTGCATAATTTATGTTTTGTTATTACGGGAGATTTACGGAAAATCTGAAGTGATAATTTTAGTATATAAATTACCGATAAGACTTTTTCCAAAACGTGATATCTTAAAACAAATTATGTACTTAATAATGAAAAATTAAATCTTTTCTTGTACAGTTATTTTTCATATTTTATTATTCGTTATAATTTTTAAAAGTAGAGATACGTCATTTTACCCAGTTTTTACAATTCCGTAAACAAGAGGATGAAACAAGTACTTATTTTCGAAGTATGACTGTCAGAAGTGAAATGTTTTTTCTTAAAAAAGAAACGTTTTTAATAGCAATTTTGTTCTGGTGATGTACATGGCGAAACTGTAATTTGTTTCAGTAATAATAATAGTCATAGGTGTTCCACTAACAATATCATAACAATGATTTATTCAAAAATTTAATCACGTCAGTTTTAAAAAATTTGAGATATTTCTCTTGTAATTATCCTAATTAATTGATAATGTTTGATGATTTATTTATTTTTTTACTGATTTATTGTTATTGTAAAATAAATGTCAGATTAATTAATTACTTCAGCACCTGAGTGATATATGTATATCATTTTCATATTACACATTTTATAAATAAATATATTGTATTATATCATATTAATATCATTCACATCATCTCACATAATCACACATCTGAACAATGGACTATGCTTCAATAATGATTTGTTGTTTTAGTACGTTCTTTGTGTACATTACATATTCATTAAATCTTCTATCTATATTAGATTATACTTGCTCAATAAAATATTTCGATTTTGTGGCAAAATATTTAGTAAAATATATTACAATAATTATATAATATACATATGTAAGTACAAAAGTTATGCATATATGTATCTGCTACATCTATCACTTACCTAATTCTTTTGTTATTTATAAAAATACAAGAATAATGCATCAAAAACGAGTTATTGTATTTTAATGAAAAATGTCATGGATCATCTGAAGGTCATATGTTTTTCAACTTCTTAAAAATCTTAATCTTTTTAACTGGAACTATCTAATTTTTCACACAAGTCAATTTTTTGCAACATGTTTCGCATTATTGGATATACATAATTACATTTATTTGAATTAAGGAAATAAATTCTAAATTATATCTGAATTTAGGAGATTAAAGGTTACATTTATAAATCTCACCCAGGAAGTATTGTCTTCGTCAATATACTCTTCGCAAAGCGAATTCCTTTTTTCTCACATTTATTAGAATACGGTTTCTTCTTTGCAATTCTGTCGTTGAAATCATTTTTTCACATTACGTCGGCATAACAGTATTTGCAACAATTTTAATTAATGTATAAAAGTTCAGTTTTATTGCGCGAACGTCTTGCTCCTAACGAAGCAACTTTCTTGCTACTTCTGTGCTTCCTCAAGTTTTTAGAACATTGTAAACGTTATGTTTACTTACAGTAACGAGGTTTACTATTCCCCTATAAGTTTTTCCTTATCTATACTGCATTAATATTAATTTGTACATTTTTGTTTACGATTTCATTGCATTCATGGCTTCTACACTCTGATGGTTGCACGCTATTTTATCATGCAATTTAGAATGCATCTGTTACTGAAATCCGATTTAAATAATTAACACTTCTAAACTAGTATTAAATACTGACAAATTATTTTTATATACGAGGAATACATTTGTATTATTTTTTTTACGAAAATATTATTTACATTTTATTATATTTTATATTATACAAAAACAATTATTAACACGCTATTTTTATATAATTTGCATGTAATGTATGCTGCAAACGGCATATTAGAAAGTTTTAGGCGAATATTTATAAGCAATCTCGTGATAACAAAGTGACAGAAATGGAAGATTTAATATTTCGTTTTAAATAATTGAGTCTAGAGATATATCTTCCTTTTCCATTTCACCTAGGGAGCACAAAAATATTAGAATAATTTGGTTATTATTAATTAATCAGTAAAGCAGTTATTCATTCTAATACCAAGTATTGCGTGTTATTACTAGAATATCTACAACAATAAACTAAATATTCAAGAACTTTCACAATTTTATATAAAATTACGTCCAATTTAAAAAAAAATTTTTCTTTTTATATTTTATAAATTTTTTAAACATAATTGATTTAATTAATTTTATCAAACGTAATTAATCTACCCGTCTACTTATAAACACTTGCAAGATATGAGCAAATGCCTTGTTAGTAAAAACTTTTAACAACATTGAAGTATTACATGCACTATGTAGCTCTATACTTTCTAACAAGTTTCAACACATACGTTCAACGAATACCTTTTTTAATTTAAAGGAAAATTGAGTAAAATGTATATAATTATACGGTACAGTTTACCTTGCCGCAAGCTTCGACTTAGACTTTCTAGTTTGCTTATTCATGCATAAAGAGGTCCTAAAAGATCAAAAAATCATAACTTTCGATTGCGCAGTTCATTCAACAGTCATAAGCTTGGAAAGTGATTTGATCTGACATAGATATAAGAGGGAAACAGGGCACGTGCCGTTTTTCATTTCTCTTCACATCGTACGGCGAAATGGAATCCAGCAAAACACGTTTGTATGCAAGCACACACATCTCGCTGGAACGAGATTTATAAGTGTAATAACAATTTCCGGGACTGTATTATGCAAACTATTCCGAAGGTATATTAGAATACTGCCGTGCAAGGACGATTCATATTACCTACCACAAACTTCAATCTTGCACCCTAATTTAGATTTTTATCTTTGTAGGTTTTAATTTTCTGTGCAACACTTTCATTTTTGTTCACTGAATTGAAACTTCACGTTGAAATTCAAACACGAGTTATTCGACATCAGCGTATTCAAATAAGATGTCCATAATAACAAGCATGCAGGCATAAATATTAAGTGTATAGTGATTTGTAACAGTTCGAAAATGTAAATATCTTCTTCAGATAAGAATATTTGTAAAACACAAGCAGTTTAAATAATTTATTATAATTAGATGCAAAACTTGGTGTACTGCGGGATTTGAAAAAATGAAAGAAGTTCTATTTTTATAAACTATTAAAAGATCTATCAATTTTGTAAATTTGCAGTACTTTTTTATTACTTTACTATACTTGCTAATTTCCTTTATTACTATATTTATTTTTTATTACTATTCTTACTATATTCTATCTTTTAACTATTTAAATATGATGCTTACTTGGTATATATAATATATTACTTTTTACATGGACTTTTTTATACGTTCCAAGTAGACGAACATAAGAGTAGAATATTAAAATTAACTGAACACTTCCCAAATTACAAAATGAAACAAGTCATTATAAAATTTGGAAGAAATCGCACCAATTTTTGGCAATTTACTAATTTTGAACCGCTACTCAAATAAAATGAAACCAATCATTTGTCAAAACAAAATTACATCTATAACCACACTGCTGCATTTAACCACATTTGTCAGAATTCTCTCCTTCGCGTAAAATGACAAGTACATTTCTCAGACCTTAGAACTTGTAGAATCAAGTTAGGAAATATTCGTTCTTGATCGATAGCAATATTCACCCGTACTTAATGTTGTCTTACCATTCTAAGTTGAGGTCTTCAATCAAAGGTTAAATCCACTTTTCGCACCAATTATTTCTTGACGAATGAGCATCGATCAACATTCTTGAAAGAAACTTAAAGAGAGACCGGCAGTTACGTGATACCGTGTTGAAACTTCACAGATCATTATCTTACTTTGTAGGTGCGTAAGAACCTCAGAAGAATTGTGGAAATGTTGCACGGGTTAGTGATAGTCAGTTTGCTATATTTGGCAAGTGAAGGTGTTGGCGGTCTCCAAAAATGGTCCACACAATTTGGTCAGGCACCACTTTTGGAAAGATTTTCCTGGAGAGAATTGGACTTCGCTTACCCGGATGCAGCCAGCAGAAGAATGGCGATGATGAAGGGAGAATTTATTCCTGAGAATGCGTTGCCAGTTGGAATAGAAATATGGAGGAATAAGCTGTTTGTTACCGTTCCAAGATGGCGTAATGGTAAGTCGAAAATACAATTTTCTGTAATTTGTGACTGTACACATAACTGTAAAAGGTGTAATGGACATTTGAGTGTTGACTGTCTTTGGATAAGGATAAGTGTGGAGCCTCATAACATTTGTTTTTTATTTTGGGAGAATTGTAAGTTTGGTCGTATTTTAATTTTAAATACTGGACTTGGAAATTTGAGAATTTGAGAGTTTGAAAATTTAGAAATTTTGGAATTTTTATACTTAGTTTGTGAGTATGGAAATTCAGAAGTTTGATGACTTTCGAATTTGAAAGTTAATGAAGAAACTCTTAAATTTAAAACTGATCAAATTTCCAAATTTCTGTCTCGCAAATTGCTAAATATAGAAATTCAAACATTTCGAAATTTTAAAAGAAAATTGTTAAAAATTGAATCTGGTTCAAGTACTCCGTAATTGCTATGTCTGCCCTAATCATTTGAAATCTTGTACTGTAACATGTATGAATTATGCACATGTATGTATGAGTGTGTGTAATGTAAGAAAATATGAACAGAGAATGTACGTGAAAATTATGTAAAAATTATGATGTGAAGATTTATGTAAAAATTATGTACACCATAAAATCCTCGCACTCAGAGCTGGCCTATACCGATTGAACAGTTTTAGCTTTGATTCTTGGTATAAATACCGGGTCACTTCTGTACAAAAAACAGTCATACCGTGGTCTTATGTTATATCTACCCCTAGAGAGAAGACATCGTGCGCTATTCTGCACTTTCTAAATCTAAGTTCAATTAAACTTCCATACCGGACAGAGGAAGACGTGTACACGGCATCTCGACCATACCTTTCCCTTATAAGAAATGTATGAAATAATGTAAAGAATCTGAAAAAGGAGACGCTTCTTACACGCGGTACTTTCAAAGGCTTTCTTTGCAGCTACTTTTTAACTTAACGGCTATTCTTTCCTGCTACTCAGTTTGATCTGAAGTTAGGCCATACAGACCCATGCGTAACCTCGTATACTTGATTGGTTCGCCAGTAGAAATTCGTAGAATACCTAATTGCTACATATTAAACCTGTTGATCACGTTGACCAATCTTATAAATAGTTAAACGCAGTTTACGGACATATTGCGATTTAGTTTTTATAACGAAATCGAATTTTGTTAATGAGAGTTGAGTTTAAGGACGAAACTATTCTAAAATCGGTGGACAAACAGTCACGAAAGTTTGAAGTCCGTTTAGAAAATGGGTGTCAGGAAGCTGCCTCGAAGATTGCACAATGCACGGAAGATTACCGTGGCCGGTGCACGCTTCGAATCTCGTCTGGTCGACTTCCGGTTGACGACAAAAAGTGCCGAAAACTGCGTGAGCGATTCAATGGAGCATTTCTGTCTCCGCCTCCGCTGAAATCTTCGAAGCAGCGTTTGTGACCCAGAAGAGAACCAGGGGTGAATGGGCTTATTCACTCTTGCGCCCTTTTGTTTCCCACTGTTTTGCCCTCGGTACTTTATGTTTATTATACGCGATGGCGCGCGCCAGGCCATCCTGCACAAAATGAAAAAGTTGACAATGCAGCGGGCACAGTGTGTACGATCTTTCATATTTCGGTCCTTAACCCTTCTTCTTGTCGATACTCGCCAAGTTTTTTTTACCTACCTTCGTTCTCTTATACACTGGACCTTTCGGTTCTTGCTCGTATTTTAACCCTTTATTAGCCGCGCGCTTGAAACCGCTGCCTTTCGCTACAGTCTCAAGCTTATTAGCTACTCATTTAGATTTCGGTAGTTTTATTGACTTTTTTGCTGGGACGTAACATTTCTTTATTGCTGCAACCCTTGTAGTTTGTTAGGGTAGTCGGTTACTGTACTTGTGTATTTCGGTTTTAAGATAGACAACTAGAAAGAGGTGTAAATGATATTTCTCGAATATTAAAGTTTATACAGTTTTGACGTTCTATGTTTTTTATTTATCGTGTTTGTAAATATTCAAATTCCCGAATTTGTAGAGTATCAAGTGTTCGGTTCTTTTTGGCAAGTTTTAAACGTTTCATATTTTATAGTCATTATGATTCAAAAATTTTTAATTAAATTTATATTATGTTTGCAAATTTTGAATTTCATAAATTTTTAAATAAATTCTGAAATTTTCTGATTTTTCTATTTTGAAATTACTGAAACTAAAGATATCCAAATTTTCAGATCATTGAATTCAGGAACATCCAAATTTTAGTGTTTCCATACTTCTGAATTTTCAAATACTCATACTTCCATATTTCGACACTTTTAAATTCTTAAATTTTCAGATATTCAATCCTAAGGCTATCAAATGTTGAAATCTAAAAATTTTCTAAATTTCTCAGTTTTTAACTGCTAGATTCTCAAATTTTTAAATTTTCAAATCCATAAATTTGTCGACCTCCATTTTTCTAAACTGTGAAATCGTTTAATATTCGAATTACTAAATTACGATACTACTAAATTACTAAATTACTAAATTACCAAATTCCCAAATTACCAAATTACCAAATTACCAAATTACCAAATTCCTAAATTCCCAAATTACACAAATGACCAAATGAGTAAATGACTAAATTTTTAAATCACCAAATTACCAAATTATTAAATGACCAAATTTCTAAATTCTTAAATTCTCAAATTTCCAATTTTGCAAATTCCCAAATTCTTAAATTTCTCATTTTTCGAGTCACCAAACTTGCAGATTTTTCAACTTTCATATCCTAAAATTTCCAAATTTCACATTAGAAATTCTCATCTTTCCAAGAATCCAAATGTCTATAGTCCATATTTTCAAACACCAAAACAACCAAATTCTATTGTCCAATTAACAAGTTCCAAAAATTTCATAACCACATATCCGCAACAACTCTAAATTACTTTACGTCAGAATTAATTAATATCTAAAGCCTTGTTTCATAATGATTTAATAATGGAACGAGTGATGATAGTAATCTTAAAAATAGTAATATAGATGACAGTACTGATAATAGTAAAGTCAATAACCATTTTAGTGATAATAATGATTATAATAATCATAATAATCATAACAATAATGAGAGCAGTGCTGGTAATAATCATAATAATTGCCATGATAATAGTATTACAATTGATAATACTCGTAATAATAATTATAGTAATAATGCACTCGATGTACTCGTAATGACCGTGTGAGTAATGGCCATAACACGGGTGAATGTCATGATAATAATAATGATAGCTATAGTAATAATAAGTCATAGTAATAATAGCCAGTAATAATAATAGTGTACAAATCCTTCATACGCTCATCTTGTTTCACGATAACTGAAAAATGAATTAATCAATAGAAGATTTCATTCAGAAAGAAATTAACGATCATTTCCTTTTCCCTTTTGAGATTTCTACAATAACCTCTTTCTCATTCCTCACCACTGACGTCTCTCTTCAACCCTTCCGATCTCGTTCTTGCCGTTTCTCGTTTACATTTGTTCGTCAATCTTTGCATCTCGTCGGTCTCCTGGAAGTTCTCCAGACGCGTCAAAGCCCACCGTGGTTGGCATTGTTTTTACATCAAGTTTTTATGCGTACACACAGCTTTGTTTCGCTCGGTTCTTTCTTCGAACGTCAGGTTCGCTTGAAACGCCAGACAGAGGATATGAAATATTAAGAGAGGAAGGAACAGGAAAGGAAGGTTCCTGTCACAGGTTTGCAGACTGACAGAATAGATTTCGACTGTTCAATGAACCCTAAGATCTTAAATGGGTACTGTCGTGTGGAGCTGATTGTTTTAGAATTCGCCATTACACGAGAAGTCGTGAACTCCCTTTATTTTTTCCAGCAAACTCGGAATCGTATTTTATCAAATTTATTTCGGTGTTACATTTATTGCTTTATCTAGCCTAGTATTTACAAAAATAATCCAGTCAGAGTTTGGTGTCAGGAATTTGAAATATTTATAGCTTATGGTTAGTGGGTGCGTGTATGTACTTATAAATTATAGTTAATTGTATCCTTTGGTAATTGCAGTGGAAAAAGGTATTCGTATCAAATCCTTGCTATTATTTTAATTGGAAAATGTTGGTATGTTTTTCTTAGGAATTTTTCTCCAAATTCCTAAATTTTCACTTTTTTAAATTTTCAGCATTCGCAGATTCTCAGATTTTTAAATTTTACATTTCCCGAATTTGCTAAATTTTCAAAATTTTTAAATTTGCGAATCTCCAAATTTCAAAGTCCCCAAATATATAAATTATCGACTATTTAAATTTCTAAGTTCGGAAATTTCCTAATTCTTAAATCTAAAATGTTCTCAAACTTCAAAAATTTTCAGATTCTCAAATTTCTAAATTCCCAAGTTCTTAAATTTTCAAAATTCTTAAGCTTCCTAATCCTTAAATTCTCATATTTAAAACATTCTCAAACATCCTAATTCCTAATTATTAAAATCTCCAAATTTCTCATAAATTGTCAAATCCCTAATTTTCAAAATCCCCAAACCACAAATTTTTGAAACATGTTCAAGCTACAAATTCACTACCATTTAACCTATTAGAACAGGGTCGGCAATTCGCGGCTTAGTAGAATCATACTTGTGCCTCTTAAGTAGTTTAATAGTACATATTGAAAAATGTACTGCAATATTGCAATTGCCAAACAAATATAATAATCCTGCGCAGACATCAAAATGCGCGGCAGATCGCATACATGTAAACCTAGCTTTAGCTAACCTTCCTCTCCACACTCACCAACACCACACTCGAAACCAAAAACTGTTTCCGTTTTCTTTAATACGTTGACTTATATGTTCTGTTACTACGCAAAATAGAATGTTTTGATTCCACAATCAATACATGTATCACAACAGATATTATATTATTTTTTCTAATACATACCGATGTATGTACTTATATTTGACTCTAAAAAAATAATTTATCACATCGGGAAAAAAATGGCTCTTAACTCCAGAAAGGTTGCCGACCCCTGCACTAGAACCTACTATAACCTAAATATAACGTACTATAGTGTCAAAGTACGCAATAACTTTGTTTAAATTGTTGTGCTGACATTTCCTGCAGCTTTAAAATGTTAGCACACCAGCTGCAGTTTGGCTTCGTCACGCAATGGTGACATGTCAAATGATTTTTATATCATTATAGTCTGGTATTTCTGATTTGGCAATGTTTGAATAAGCCCATTAACCATGTTAGTGCCCAGCAAAAATTTCGCGGAGCTACCAGGTGTCTTAGAGGTAAACTGATAAAATCGGAAGGTGAAGCATGTTACCTTTAGATTGATCGATACCTTATTGTTAGTCACGCGATTTATTGATCATTACACCGTCCACTGAATTTTTATAGTTTTTGCTATGAAGCGTACCAACGTACATTGCATGACATGGATTTTGTTTTGAAACTAAATCGAGATACTTTCTAATGCCAAAATTGGTTTGTTAAGACATTTGAACAATATTTAGTTGGAAATTGAAATTTTTTATTTAATTGTTTGACGCAGTAACATGTATCGTACTGGTTATGATATAAATATAATATATTTATAACACATATAAAATATGTAACGTTAATGAAAAGTACAGTGAAAAATTATTATTGACATATCATAAGTGTTGTATCGTGATACCTTTATCATTGTATAGATATTTAATTAAGTTTGATATTTTATAATTATAGTTGACTTTATATGTTTCCGTGTAAATCGTCTGATTTATAGGAACTAATTTAAAAATATAAATACTCTATATGAAAAATGATCGATTGATTTTCATGAGTTACATCGATTTTCATGACACACTGAATATTTTGAAATAGGTATACCAGCAACCTTAAATTATATATCACTGGACACAAATCGAGGAGGTTCACCAAAACTTACCCCTTACCCTAACTGGGCGCAAAATAAAGCTGGTGCTTGTGGAAGTGCAATTACTACTGCTTACAGGTACGTATAATTTAATTTACTTACCTAAAAAACTTTTTAATAATTTTAAAATAATTTTCTAGTCGTTGAATTTTCAGAATTTGCAAATTCTCAGATATCTAAATTTTCAGGTTTCTAAATTCTCAAGCCTTCAAATTTCTAAATTTCTAAACCTTTTTATTTTTAAATTTCTAAATTTTTAAGTCAGTTTCTAATTTCAAAACTTAAAAATTTCTAAATTTCCCAAATTATCAGATAACAAGTCATTTTAATAATTCTAAAACAATTTATACTGAATCAAATTTTGTAATCCTTCGATTTCCCGAATTCTCAAGTTTTGAAATTTCAAAGATTCTAAATTCCAGAAATTATCAGATAAAAATTCTCTTCGGTAATTTTAGAAGTTCTTACAATTAATTCAATTACCTAATCCTAGAATTTTCTAAATTTCCAAGATTATCAGACAAAAAATCTCTTCAATAGTTACACAATAATTCACAATTAACCAAAGCATAAATTTGAAGAAATTTTTACTGCAATAAAATTACTATCGTAAGTGAAATATAATTAATATTGCTATCATTATTATGAAAACACTAATTAACTTTCTGGTTAAATTACAATAACTTAATTGTTAATAATGCGAGATCAAAACTATGTTTTTATTCCGCTATAAATATAGCCTGCACTAATTACATTGGTTTCATAATTTCTGACACAGAACGATATACATTGAATTGTGCGAATAAGGAGAAAGTCATGATGATAAAATCTTGTAAAACCGGACAGATTTCAATCTACACTTTATCTTTTATTCTCGATCATACAAAGTTCTCGTTAAGTGAAACTTGTGATCAATGAGACAATTATTAGATCCATAATTGGGAGTATTAGATCTGTGAGAATGTTCTCTCGACTTCCTTTACGTAATATCAATATGAGAAAAGCATCAGACATGTGAAAATGTTGATTTTTTTTTACCACTAAAGCTGTTAATTTATTTTTTACCTTAATATGTACCATGTTGCAATTTTTAAATAAATTGCCAATATTTTAATTACCATTAAAGATTAAATATTGTATTAATAAATCTTTTCAATATTGCATTAGTACATTTTTTAAATATTATATTAATATATTTTTTAAATACTGTTTTAATAAATTGTATAACCTTGTTCAAATTATATGCATGTGAAAATGTATATAAATGATAAAAAACATGTGCTGAAAATTCTTAAAGACATCTTACTTTAGACAGTTTAATAAAATTTTGTTTAATTAACATATTTTGAAATATAGAACAAAATTATTTATAATTAAGTAGATTGTACATTTGTACGATTGTAGATAAGGATGTTGCTTAAAACAAATAACAAAATCATGTATCAAAATAACAAAATGTATTTCAAGTTACAGAATTTATTGCAGATGAAATTAAATTTTAATTTTTACTTTATTTTAACTGATAAATTTTGTCGAAAAAATAAAAAATTAAATGTTGCTTTAAATTAAGATTATGAGTGATGTAATAATACATTGAATATAAAAACACTAAAATATGTGTAAATAAGATATATTCCTATTATCATCTTTTATATTTTATATTAATGGTGAATTAACAGAAAATTTAATTTTAATTAAAATCACCTAATGATTACAAACATTTGGCCATGTGTTTCAGTGACTAAAACTACAAAGAGCTTAAAATATTTGAACAAAAAACAATGTGATTTTGAATTAAAAATAAAGAATATACATATACTAGATTTGACAAATGAATGATGAATATAAAAGTAATCTTTTATATTTTTCCTATTCTTAAAAATACTCTCTTCATTCTGTAGTTCAAAATTTTAAACACCTTTCTAATCGATACAATCTAGAAACCGATAAAATCATTATTACTAGGTCAGTTTGAGAAACACTGGAGCGAAAAGATCTATGTAATCTGTATTCCTAGTCAATCACTAAAGCCTTGCATGTTGTGAAACGACCCGTATGCTAGACTTGTCCAATTTAAATAGACGTTCATTAAACAGGAGTTATGATCTTGATGGTTAGTCAATAGGCGATTGTGTTGCTATTGTTGCAGAATACACGCAGATATTTGCGACAGACTATGGGTACTGGATACTGGCACCATAGGTATTGGAAATACCACCATACAAGCATGTCCCTATACTCTGAATGTCTTTGATCTGACCACTGATAAAATTATAAGGCAGTACAGGCTGAAAGCTGAGGACATCAATATGGTACTTATTTAATACATTATTAACAATTTCTTATGATTCTCGAAGTTTTAGGTAATTATGTACCAAAGTCGTTATAAGCTTAACTAAGTTTTGCTTATATTCGAAACAATTATTTATGTGATAAATCTTGATAACATTTTATTAATATCGTGCTGCACTCTAAATGATAAACTACCATCTTTTAATAATTGTTTTATTTGAAAACAGAGGATATTAAACTGTGTAAATTACCGATATACAAATTATTATTTCTATGGAAAATCTTGCAATAACTTTGAATTAATTAAATTTTATTTAAAGTTTAGATTTATTTAAAATTCATATATTTTCTTTAAAATAAACTAATAGAAATTAAATTTGGCAATGAAGAAAACTTGGATATTATACAATCTTTTGCTTTTAAAGAGAAACTAAATAAAAATCATTTCAAGTGACAACACAAACAAACAACATTTCGTTTTAAACATCTCGCTATATTTTTCAAACCGTTTCAAATGACTTCAAAATACTATTTTACCTGACCCAAAATTTCCAACACAGAATGCAATAGCGAAAAAATATAATTCGATATGATTTTTTTTTATAGAATACCTTCATCGCGAACATAGCAGTTGATTTGGGTAAAGGTGGCTGTGACGATGCGTACGCCTACATGTCTGACGAGCTTGGATACGGTTTAATTGTTTATTCCTGGGAACAAAATAAATCTTGGCGCATTACGCACAGTTATTTCATGCCAGATCCTTTGGCTGGCGATTATAACATTGGCGGTTTAAATTTCCAATGGGGAGAGGAAGGGATTTTCGGAATGAGCTTATCTCCAATCACTGCGGAAGGATTTAGGACACTGTTCTTCCATCCTCTTAGCAGCAGGAGAGAATTTGCTGTTTCTACCAAGATTCTCAGGGATGAAGATTTGTCTCAGGACAGTTATCACGAGTTCCAGGTAAGAAAATGGTATTGTTATTAATATTTTCTAAGAACTTCAATTCTGTTCGTTTGTGAAAGTTTGTATATTCAGATCCTCTTACCTCATTGTCGTTTATTTAATATAAATTATACCTAAGCTGTTAAGAAGACAAACTATTAATATCTAAGCTGTTGAGGAAAAAATACAAATATAAATTATCGTATATTTTTTATATTATACATATTATATATTTGATTCTAAAGAATATCTAGTAAGTTTACACACTAAAATTTGTATTAATTACAGATGTAGATGTACAAATATACTCATACATATGTTCGATTTAGAAACTTTAAACTTTTATGACCTCTAATAAACAATTTATAATATTGTAAAACTTTCACTCAAGACAAAAGAATAATGTTCTACAGTCACGGTATTTTATAGGGTTGTTCAATCATTTTGTTGTATAGTAGTGAACAAAAAGAAGTTTAAAACATAAATGATGTGAGGAGACACTATAATTTTACAAAAGAGAAGTTTATTTTACAAAAATAATGAGTTATAAAAAAGAAAAGGATATTTGAGAAATATTTATTATTTTACAATGCAATTATTGTATATTAAATTTCAATCTTACTTTTGTCCATTAGACCTGTTGCATAAAATGAATCAACTATGTATCAAGTAAATACAACCAAATAAACGAAAAAATATCAATGTCCTACAGATTGCAGAGATATCCTGGAATAAAAATAGTGTTATTAGTATGATATAAAGTGTCCATTATAGCAGTTATAATTCATTATGGAAGAAACACTAACATATGCAAGTGGCTGCTTTAAACTTTTATTTATCGCCATTGTAAAAATACTTTGTTCTCAAATTAGAAACAAAAATTGAAAAATATAATATAATTATTATTTATGATAGGTACTTCCTGAAAGAGGACCACTTGGTCACTGCACTGCCTCTGTTATGGATGACACTGGACTTCAGTTTTTCAATCTGATCGATCAGAATGCAGTAGGTTGTTGGAACTCTTTACTCCCATACGCCCCTGAAAATCAAGCACTCATAGCAAAACATGATGACGCTTTGATATTCCCAGCTGACGTCAAGGTAAAATACTTTACTTTATTTTAATTAATTTCGTTCGTACTGTGTCTGTAGTGCGTAATTTTAATTATATGCTACACCTATAGTGCATAATTTCACTTAAATACTGCATCTACAGTGCATAATTTTAATTACCTACTGCATTTACGGTATATAATTTCAATTAAATACTGCATCTACAGTATATAATTTTAATTGCATACTGGATTTACAGTACATAATTTCAATTAAATACTTCATCTGCAGTACATAACTTTAATTACATACTATATCTACAGTACATAATTTTAATTATTTACTGTATATATATCAACGTATACTAGAAAAAATCGTGTAAGAAAGATTGGATCTAAACATTGTTCGAAATATTTTTTTAAAATTAATTATGTGAGTTCATTGAACTCAGCTTGACTGGATAAATATTAAACAGTCGTTTAAATATTTATATGAATGTGAACAATGTTTTTTTTAATTTGTGACTTTAAGTGAACATATTAATAATGTAATAATAAGTGAAGATATTAATATAGTTTAAGTGAAAATATTACGAGTAGTTGGTATCTATCTTTCTACTTTTAGAAAGTTTTAAAAATGTTCAACCATTTCAGAATTTCTAATCATATTTCAATAAAATCATCTTGTACATATTACAAACAACGAGTGTCTTTTTTTTAGTAACATTCAAAACGTAAAATTCTGTTTCTAGGTGAATCGTGGCGTCTTGTGGATTATATCTGACAAAATGCCAGTCTTCCTGCTCTCGACTTTGAATTACACCGACGTGAACTTCAGAATATTAACAGTTCCAGTTCGAGATGCGATCGCTGGTACAGTTTGCGAGAACTCACCCTGGGGATATGTTAATACCAATGCATTATGGTGGGAACAATGACGTGACTCCTCGAAGTTATTGAATTTAGTTGCACTTGTGATAGAAATATCATGTATTCCATTTGCTTTGTTAAAAAACGAATTGTTGTATGCTAATGTTAAAAGACAAAAATAAAATATAGAACATGAATTTTTCTTTTTATCCTTTCTACCAATGGACGTGAAGAACTGATGAATCTCATAAAAATGACTGTGGTACATTACAGGAAACATTAACATTTTATTACAATACTAAATGTACACAATACTACTCTTTGCATTCTTCCCTGTTCTTGCTCACTTGTGGAACGTATATAATGAAACGTATTGTATAAATAAAAAGTACAATTCTTTAACTTTTTATCATGCTGTTTGCACCCTGATCGAGCACAGCAAAAAGTATTAAATACAGACACCAAAAAATACTGTATGTTTAAGTAAACTTCTGATAACATCTTTTTAATGAGTGGAAACCCGAAACCTACAACCTTCACAATGCTGTTCAGAATGTTGGCCTTAACAACGTGTTTGAAGGTCACGGAAATTGAAAATATCTCCCTTTCTACAAAGATTCGTTTCTTCATCGTCGATAAAAATTTGTATCTTATCTCTAAGTTTTATTTAAATTTTGCAGCGTGTCGTGGCCATTCTAGTTTTCAGCTTTTGTAAAATATTGTTGTTCAAAATGTAATTAAAACTAAGTTAGTAAAACCTTTCAAAAATCAAAGTCATTCGTATCAATGAAAAATCAAGTACCGTAACCGAGTTGTCTAACAAGATAAACGATCGATCTTATTCAAACACGTTTCCGGTTGTTACGCTTCTCTAATCAGTATACAGTGACCAATTAAGTGAAAACGATACCAGGAAGAGACGATCTTCGCCACGCACTTTCCTGTCGAAGGGAAACCAAGACTTTAATTGCAGGCAATAGATCTTACGGTACGTGGAAATGACATGTAATGGAACTAAACGAGTCCATTTTCACCCGTTCTCTGACAGTTTAATTTACGTAGTTCGCAATTTCTCCTCGTCAGGAACTCTTTGTTCTATCCAGTTTTTGCAAGAGGGAAGTAATAATTCATCGTAGTCGTTCATTGATTCTCAAAACTCATTTACTATTCGAAGAAGTTTAAAAACTTATGTCTCAATTATATGATTCCAATGATATGTATACTATTTGTTACAGTAGATTACAGTAGAATAGTATTTGTTAGAGAAATGTAAAACTGACGAATTGTTATTCAAGAGAGTATCTTAAAATTATAAACATCAATTAAAATGTGATATTCATTTGAATGATAGAATTAAATTTGTTATATTAATAGAATTATATTTCGTATATTTATTGACATTATATTTATGATATTTATTAAAATTATATTTATATTTTTTGACGTTATATTTATAAATAATCTTTATATGAATTATAAAGAAAATATTTAATAGCCTCATTCGATTAATTCATTAACTCCTAGTAAGCGTCAATAGAATCAGTTGATTCTGTCTTCATTGAACTTATACGATTTGGGCACAAGATAACAGGTTCCACTTAGCGACCCATTAAAACTTTAACATGATGGGTTGCAATCGGTGACTCATTGATCGAAGAAACCCCAATGTAAATTGCACTAAACGACAAATTAGCTGTCCTAGTTAAATCACTTGTCCCATAGTCACTAACATATGTTCCGCGTGTTACGTGACACACACTTATCTCCACCATTTCCGATCAATCGAGACTTCTTCCTTTCCAGTTACCAAACCAACGTTCAATTGCTTTCTAAACACACATTTTACTAATTAAAGCCTAGAAAACGACATCGGTTAAGGCCTTGTTATATTTCCATTTATAGCTTACTTGTACTAACTGGTAAAACAACTTGAGAACATTTATGTTAATAGGATTGTAAAAAACTCACTGACAGCCGTTTGACACTTTGTGTATTTGACACATGATCAAGTATTCGGTAAATAAAGTTATAGAACTTTAGAACGTCTATATTCTTTCTAAATAAATTCAACGTTTTTATATAATGATTTTAAGTATTCTTGCATAAAGTTATACTTTGTAAGTTAACCTTAAATTATGTTTCTAATCTCTTTATTAATAAGTTATTATTAAATTACACATGTAATATTGTATATAGTACTATACTATCATGGTCTAATGCGGATGACTATGAAGGCATTTCTTCGATACACATTGATAAATTCTTCGTTGAAGTAAATAAATAATTTAATACGTATAATTTAATTTGTATAATTTAGTACATTTTAACAAATATGTAATTTTCAATCATTTACGTGTTAAAATAATTTGTTTTGTTGTGGAGAATGAACAATTTACTGTGATATAGGCTTGCATTTCCAGTAGAGGTGTTGGTGAATTGGTTTTCATTGACGTTGGTTTAAATAGAAGAAGATATAAGTAGACTTTTTGAAAAAATACTTAAGAGGAGATATAATGTGGGAATACAAAGTACCTTCAAAAATCAAGATAATGATCCAAATCACAGAGCTCGAATAACACAGGAATGTTTGTCATATAATTGTCCGAAAGTTGCACATCCACCTTCACAATCTCCAGACATAAAACCCATAGAGAATCTATGGGATGAATTAAACCAAAGAATTAGACAACACCAATAAAAACAAAAGGTGAATTATGAACGAGACTGAATGACATTCTGTTTCTTCAGAATATTTGAACAAAATTATTTGTAATATGCTCAAACGATTTTATGATTAAACAAAAAGGGATTGCAAGAAAATATCAAATTGTAATTTCTCCTACATTTTATGTACAAATTCTTTATTTTTCACAAAGTGTTCAAATGTTAATGCGACGTGAGAATGTGATAGCCTGTTGTTTAGAATGTATTGCACATCGAAATGTTATAGTTGAACAGAAATTGTTTGTACACTGTCAAACTTTGTCAAAATTTCGTCAAACATTGTAATTTTCAATACAGCAAACATACCCTCACATTTATGGTGTTATAGTGGTAGGGATGCATCAAACTTAAAATCGAACTACAGTATCGATTTCAAGCTTTAATTTAAAAACAAGAACATAATTTTACGATGATTTTTCACGGAGTTACCGTCAGTCAAATTTGGCCAATTTCTACCTCAAATTTTTCTATGCCATATTTCTTTTGAGCAGTGTATATCTTGAGTCTACAATAAATTCGTGTTTTTGCAAAATAAGCAGTATGATATGTAAATTCCTGTATGCAATGACAGAAGTGCTGCATGGTCCGAATATTAATGCGAGTAACGGTATGTCTGAATTTAATTTATTAATCCATGTATCTGTTCCATCGTTACGGCGTGAAAACGGTGATCGAATTGGCGTGAATCAGCCAGCCGTACGGTACCAGATGGTCCGACCTGGCCCATTAGTTTAGCCCTTGTTTCCGATAATTTGAAGGCGACCGACCATTCTATGCTCTGATATACGATCGGATATCGCTTTCTACCTCCTTTGAAAATTATCCGTTTCACGCCCCCGCTTCTAAAATATTACCACACTCTATCCTCGTGTCTCGCAGTGAAAAACCGCCTAAAACTATCTGCTACTTTTATTTTATTAAAATAAAATTCTTTTACCGAAACAATTATTCTAATTATAGTCTACGTCTACGTAATACAGTAACAATGTTGAGCTATACCATTTTCTGACATTATAACTTTCACGTTGCTTATCTGTAGTTATAGAAATAAAGTAGTAAATACATGCAGACGTATTTAAGAAAATTGCATAATTAATGGTAGCTGTTAGGATTGAGAAATGAATTGAAAACTAAGTCATATTTGTATTCTTTTTTACTTCAAATTTACCTGTTAGTCCTTTTGCTACCGTTTTTATCTGATATCTCTTTGCATTTTTAAGATGTACAATTAGTTTCACGAAAGATAGAAGAATCTTTTTCCAGTTTCATATTTTAATATAAATATGAAAGGTACAAGAAATTTATAGATGAAAATATAACTTTTAATATTATAAAGATACAAGCTTTACAAATGATTTTAATACTTTCAATACCGATATACTTTAAAATAAATAGATACAATAATTGCACATTAAGACGATGTTCCTTTCAATCAATAACAATCTTAAACAAAAATTTAACATACAGAACTATATTATCAATATTTATTACAGTTTATAGTTTATAACAAATGCAGTTAGCCAAATTAATTTTCTTTTAACACAATAACATTCAAATGTTGTCAAATATCTTACAATCGTGTGGCATCATAAAACTGACTAAGATCTCCATGAAGGGCAGAACCTAAGAAACTAAATATAATAATTATACTATAATTATATACTAATATATAATTATACTATTTCTATACAAACACTGATCGATGCAAAAACTTATTGCTAATGCTGAACTCATTCATCACTAAATTACGTATGTTATTCATTATTTATCAAGCAAGTACAAAATTTAATACACATTACTTAACACTTTTGTGTGTATCTATTTCGACCGAAAGGTGTCCTTTGACACTTTTTCGTTCGAATGCAAATAATTGCCAAAACTGTTGGAATTTCAAATTATCAGTTAAACGTAGATAATTTGAGGAATATATTTATTGATACATTGATGTGTTTTTATTAGAAGTTATTTAATCAGGTTGTAAATTCTAGCTCAATTCATCAATCTACAAAATATAAATATAGCGGTGTACACTAAAATACAACATGGCGGAAAATAAGCGAATATCAAAGTCGCAACTCCTTTATGTTCCGTTACAACTGAAGACGGGATTCTCTAATCTGATTATAATTGATATCATGCTGCAAAATGGTGTTGATATTTATATGTAAAATAGTTTAAAATTAGGCACTGTCATAAAATTCTTAAGGCGTCAAAAGACACTTGGTAGAAATAAGTATACCACATGCACATTTTTAGATCTAGCAACTGGAAGAAAATGATATCGCAGAATTAATTTAACAACTATTATATGAAAAGTCAAAAAATTAATCGTGGAGAAATGCTCAACTTAGAGAATAATTTTAAGTTAAAATTTGAAAGGTATCTTTTGACATCTCCTGATAGAAATAGTGTTAAATGTCATTAATATCACGTTCTGCGGTCGCTCGACTTCACGAAGGAAATTCATGAAGAAACAAAGAATGTCGGTGTTTCGAGTCGCGTGATAAAAAATTAACCAAAGATCGTACATCAAGGAAGATTTCATCGAGCTTTTTACATACGTTCTAAGACGGTCTGGTAGCCTAGAGGCGGAGAAATTGCTTCGAAAGTCGTCGGTGGCCTGCGCCATATTCAGGAAAGGGTTCACGGCTCGAATGCTAATTTCGTAGATCGATAGATCGCAGATCGACGATACTTTGCGCCTCTAACTGGCGATCAGAGGGTTGGTAGACTAGATACGTCCGAAGATCGGTGCTCGTGATACGATGCTGTTTTCAATTTCAACAACAGACCTCTACACCTACGTATATTCTTCCGATCGTGATAACGATGGAGCCTTAATGACTTCCAAAGCTGTCTCGTTAACGATACTACGTCGAGCTACTTCTGATAGTGTATACAAGACGTCTCAAAATAGATGCGCGCAACTGAACTGGTGTGAATTGTTTGGACTGTGTACATTACAGGATGTTGCAAAAAATTGACTCACTCTTTATCAACTTGAATATTTGCAAACACGCAAGAATGTGTTGATATCTTGCGGAAAAGACTAATCTATTTAACGACTCATTATATTTTATTAATTAATCTTATTAGACTTAATATGTCAATAAATACGTTGATCAAAGTTAAATATATGTGGGATTAAAATGTGGGTATATTATTTTGAGACACACTATATTTTATACTTGGGACTGTATATCGAATTATTATATTTGGAGAAATACATTTTAATTTACGTTTCGAAATATGGAATTAATGTTTTAAACTTTCAGGTTGCATAACTCGAAATTTTCAAAAATTAGAAATTTGGGGAATTAAAAATTTGGACACGTTGGAAAAGAAAATTTGGGAATTTGGGAATATGACAGGTAATTTTGCAAATCTCAAAATCCTCGAAACGCTAAATTCTCAAATTCCTACATTCTGAAATTCGAAAGTTTCCAAATGCCCAAAATCCTCAAATCTTCAAGTCACAAAATCTCCACATTCTCCAATCCTCAAATGCCCAAATCCCCAAATTATTAAATTCGCAAATTCCAAAGTTCTAGAATTTCTAAAACCTCAAAATCCTTAAATCTCCAAATCACCAAATTCCCAAAATTCACGAATTTTAAATCTTTAAATCCTCAAGTACCCATATCTCAAAATCCTTGAACCTTCAAGTTTCGAGATCCCCAGATCTCTCAATTTTTTAATCACCAAATCTACAAATCCCCAAATCCCCAATTCCCCAAATCCTCAAATCCCCAAATCCTCAAATCCCCAAATCCCCAAATCCATATATCCGTAAATCCCAAAATTCTCAAACTCAAACCCTTTAAATCTCCAAGTTTCTACATTCCCACATTATCCAAATAATAAAATTTAAAGTTCTAAATGTAGAAACAGAGTTTTTATTGTACATATATAATACATCCGTACTTCGGCACTCTTAAGGAAACATTCACTACATTTTGTACTGTACTAATAGCAGAAAGGTAAGTCAAATATAGGACCAAAATTGGTTGTAAATTTCAACGTTCAGTTGGACGATGGTACAATTAGTTTGTAGTCACTAATCGTAGAAGAACGTTCCACCGACACGAAGAAAAAAATAAAGGTGCAAAGGAAAGGAGGATCCAGAATCTTGCCCTCGGGGTAGTTGCAAAAAAAATTGCTCGAAATCCTGTTGATTATATGTTAGATAGCAAATCTGCAGTTTCAGGGACGTCTCGAGAAATCGGTAAACCTGCTGCAACAATAACACATATATATTTCCTCAGAGTACCAATTACAATCGCATTTTTATTATTGCAAGGAAAAGAAATGTATAAGCTACTATTCAATTATATCAATTCAATAAACTAAATATATAAATAATAAATTGACATCAACACAATAAAATTCGAAGATCGATCAAATTTGAAAATTGTGAAACTGAATAAGTTAATTTTAAATATTTTTAAATATGGTTGAAGTTTAATTTATTTCTAATTTAACAATATTCATGAGTTGAAAATTTTTATTTTAATGTTCGTTAAAATTGAAAAAATGAGTTAATTCAAAATGGCTGTATCTGGTCGCAATAATGTAGATATTATTTACAGAATAAGATATTTTAAATAATATAAATGATAAGAAATGTGACGTTAGAAAAGTAATAAAACAATTCTGGAATATATTGAAGATCAAATTTATTTAAGGTCAGTGCTAACATTTTTACTCATGTACTTCTAATTTTGTTGTACTACCGCATAATTTACAGATATTTTTCTTCCATGATCTCCGATTTTACCACTGAAATTATCAAAAACCTTGACAAATTCATAATATTTCTTTTCTAAATTACAAAACTTCTTACGATGCTTTTCTTGAAATCCATTTTGTTTTTTATGGATCTAAGGAATCAATGTGTATATTAATTTATGTTTTATCGTTCGTGTATTTATATTTATATTTTATTTTCAATGTATGTGTACTTTATATCCCGTCAAATTTAGTGTTATTTTCAATTTCAGACCATGTGTGTATTATACACCGGCAGGTTTGGTGTTATTTTTAATTCCAGACCATGTGCGTATTATACACCGGCAGGTTTGGTGTTATTTTCAATTTCAGACCATGTGTGTATTATACACCGGCAGGTTTAGTGTTATTTTCAATTTCAGACCATGTGTGTATTATACACCGGCAGGTTTGGTGTTATTTTTAATTCCAGACCATGTGCGTATTATACACCGGCAGGTTTGGTGTTATTTTCAATTTCAGACCATGTGTGTATTATACACCGGCAGGTTTAGTGTTATTTTCAATTTCAGACCATGTGTGTATTATACACCGGCAGGTTTGGTGTTATTTTTAATTCCAGACCATGTGCGTATTATACACCGGCAGGTTTGGTGTTATTTTCAATTTCAGACCATGTGTGTATTATACATCGGCAGGTATGGTGTTATTTTCAATTTCAGATAATGTGTGCATTATACGCCAGTATGTTTAGCGTTAATAAGATCTGCCATTTTTGATACGTTACTGGACGCGTGGTCCAGTTCACAAGAATCGAGGTGTGTCCCGGCTAAAACCATAGGCTCCTTAGACATCGAATCCTGGCTATCCCTTGGTTTGTTTTAAATTAACACCTACCCATGCACGCTCGCGGCACGCTTTAACACCTTTTTAAAAAGTGGCTGTTCACCGAACCCCGTTGCTTTCACCGGTGCCGGTAATTATGGGTTTCGAAGACGAGCTTCGTCGACATCGACGAGATTCTCGTTACGAGTTACTCGCAGCTACTTTAGTGGATAACGTGACCCATGTCGATCTTACTCCTTTTTTACCGCTGCTCTATGACAGTATTGCATTCCATCGTTTCTGATTCAGATTCTTGCATGCAAACCGAGGAATTAAGTTGCGAAACGAAACCCTAACAAGGTAATCTTTCTGACGGTTTGACGTTCACAATAATTACTTGTCATGTTGAACATAGTTGCCGACGTGTACAAACGTGTTGCTGTGCATTTGTACGTGTAATATTTTCTATGCTTGTATTAAATGGTCTCGAAAGTGTATGTCTATTAACAGTTGAGGATTAATTGGATCGTTGGATAGATTTGATAAGCGACGCCGAATGAGGTCGCAAGGCGAATGTTGAGTCGCGAAAATTTTATTCTACATGAATTTAACGCTGAAACCAAACCGGCCAAATGACCGCTCCACAAGTTTCTTATTACGAGTTACACAATTTTCTTGAAATCAGCATTGGTCAAGATAAATAATTAATGTGTATACTAATTTATGATTTGTCGTTTCTTTATTTTTCATTCTAAATTAAGTACATGTTATACAGTAGGTTTAGAGTTAAAGAAACATTAGTCGCAATTCCTTCGTTATCCTTAATTTGATATATCACATTTTCAGTACAGAGCAGTTATAAAATCTAGCAGTACAGTTATAAAATGCTGACCAAATTGAGCTGCAAATTATATTCGTATATATAAAATACTACTTCTGCGTCACATAGTCTTTTCAGCTTATTCGATCCAAATATTGTGCAACGTTGAAAAATGTTGAAATGTTTTACGTCCAACAGTATTAAATATTGCACCAAGATTTATCTTATACAGCAAAAAACAAGCACACCTTTCAGGTTATTAAAGTAAATTAAGTCATTTCATTTTATGCTAATAACATTTTGTCTTATTGCTGTATTTTAAAATAATGTCCCCTTGAATTTGTTCAGTACACGTAAAGAATATTACAAAATCATTATAATCTAACACAACTTTCAAAAGTTATGCAAGAAAATTAAGAGAAAAATCATGAGTGAAGTAAAAATTTATATTTCGTGTTACATGTTAGATGAATTTTGAAAAGTCAAAGTATTTTCACAAAAAAACAAAATAAAAGTCCAGGTATATCTTTACTCATTTAGGAGCTGAAACATTTTTCGTAACATTTAACAATAGTTCGAATATTTTGACCTGAATATTAATTTGAAAAATGGCAAGAAAGTTTTGGGTACATCTGTACACACTGTAAAATAGATTAAAAACTTTATTCTAAATATTAATTAGAAAAGTAGCAAAAATGTATACTAGCAGTTAATATATTTAAAAAATTAAGTGATCTCTTATTGCCATTCATAAAGAACTTATGCGACTAAAGCACACTATAGCGTTTACAAACATATCGAAATACACATACTGTCAGTGTTATAATTATCTGTATAAAATTAGCTCGTGTTTTTCAAAATTGAAAAATTTTACAAGTCTAGCGTTACAAAGTGGAGAGCAATGGAAAGAAATTTCGAATACAAGTTATGCATATATTAACTTTCATTGCCTGTTAACAATTTTAAAGCATTCTATAGCTGATTAACAAAGCTTCTTACATCAATTTTACGCATATTATCGTCTATTAACCCTAAAAAAATAAATAATTATCGAATTTCTTAGGAAATGGTACAGGAGGCGCCATCTAGCAGTGAACGGTGGAACTAACAATAAATAAAATTCCTATTTTCTCGAAAACTAGCAACTTTTCCGTATTTCTGACACGTAGAAAATGTTCTCCGACAACAATTTAATTAGAAAAATGTCAATATGATGTGCTGGAGCCATTAATAAAGAAAATAAAAAATAGTTCATTCCATGGACCAAAACATTGCCGCCCATCTACCGGTGAAAGATGGAACTACAAAAATATAAAATTGCAATTCTTGACAAAGGTAGCGAATTTTAATTATTTCTGAGGCTGGTATACTCTTACATGATCGTATGGGAAGCGAAACAATGTCGTCAAAGCTTGATAAAAGTAATAGAAACAAAAATGAAAGAAAGGTCATTTTATGGACAAAATCTGCAGTGCCATCTAGCGGCGAAACGGGTGAACTAATCGTGAAAAACACATGCCGAATGCACATAATTACAAAAATACAAAAAGTCATATTGCAGAACTTTTTCGACATAATATGATTCCTGAGACATTCTACAGTAAGTTTTTATTAAGATTTAATGTATTTCATTGCCGATTAATACTAAAAAATTGATATTTATCGAATTAGGTCCCAAACGGCACAGGTGGCGCCATCTAGCGGTGAACTGTGGAACTACAAAAACACAAAATTGCAGTTTTCTGCAAAATTATGGTATTTCATGCATTTCTGAGGCAAACATATTGCTCTGTGACCTCTTTCGGGTTGAAATAATGTTACAAGAACTTCCTCAGAGTGCCAGAAATGAAAATAAAAAAATAGCGCAAATCATGGACTAAAAAATTGCCGTCCATCTAGCGGTGAAAGGTAGGAACTAATGAACCCAATTTTGAAATGAAACCCCTCAACAAATTTTGATTTTTTGAGCTTAATCGGCAATATTATGTTTCAAGCCTTAATAATAATTTACTTTAGAATGTCTCAAGAAATATATTATGTCCAGAAAGTCATGAAATATGACTTTTTATATTTTTCCAATATGTGTATCCAGACATACGTTTTTTCCTATTAGTTTATCTGTTTCGCCGCTAGATGGCGCCACCTGTGCCGTTTTGGACCTAATTCGATAAATATCAATTTTCTGGTATTAATCGGCAAAAAAATGCATCAAATGTTAATAGGAATTTGCTTAAAAATGTCTCAGGAGGTATAATATGCGACGAAAGTTACGAAATATGACATTTTATAATTTCCTTATATGCATATTCGTACTTGTATTTTTTCGATTAGTTCATCTGTTTCGACGATAGATGGCGCCACGTGTACCTTTTTCCATCAGCACGTGAAAACATGAATTTTCAAAAAACCAAATCCAACAAAACTCGGAAGAAATTAATATTTAGTTTAAAAAATATCTTCTGAAGCTATACTAATTATATAAGGGGGTTATCTCTTTTTGTAAGCCCTATAAACCTCTTTACTTTGCATAGCAACATACGCAAACATACTCCAAATATAAAAATGACGAAAATTAAAATTGTATAAGTTCCTTTTTTAGATCGTTTGTAATCGAGAAAGTCTTCTTCATTCACATTTAGAATCAAGACATATATTCCGTGGGTCTAAAGATGCAGATTATGTTCAGAACAGTTCGCACTCTATAGTGCGAACTCTATAGTGTGTCTCGTCGGTAATATAGGGAATAACATTGGAATGGTAAAAAGTTTTCGTTCGACTTGCCAAATATTTTTTCACAAATATTTCCTTTTGCAAAAATGTTTCACTATTCCCAAGTAATTCTCTACCTTATCGACGAATTCTGTTCATGTAGGTACTGTCTACATTTCTATTTTCTATTGGTCGCTAGATGGCGGTAATAAATCTTTTCAGACAGCGTGCACGAAAATATAAATTTTGAAATGCATATAAGAATGAGGCTTCCAAAATACTTTTAACTCTTTAAATTAATAACTTTACGACACATTGTTATCTTTTACATCCATTTTACATATTAAATCGCTGCGGTACTTCGATTACGAATGTACGAAAGAATGAAAAATTCAATTCTAAGAAAACGTTGATTTATGTTCTAATGCAATTCCCAAAATCACTTCTTTAAAATGTAAAGTATGCTTATAAAACAGCTTGCTTTTGAAAGTAAGCATGCACTTGTGAAAATTTTATTATTTATCGATTTTGAAAATGATTTTTGTAAATTATGCATAATATATGTCAATATGCAAATATATTATTGTGAGTAGTAGAGACTTGTTTCGCTTAGTTGCCATTTTTCCTAGGAAAACCGGATTTGTTCTTTAGTGTACGTAGCGAAAAATTTTTAACTAAAACTGAAATACCACTGCATATTATCTAATCAATGTTTTTAAATGTCAATGACTTCATGGAAGTAAAAATCAAGGAATTATAGTATGCATTTACTAAAATATTCATTATAAATTTCTATCAATTTCATTCATCGTTTACAAATTTCAGCTATGAAAATGTTATAAGTATATTTCATAAATTGATATATTTCTTGTTCGTGTGAACAGACATGAACATACATACAGTGATAGTGAAACGAAGAAGAAAATTTAACATGAATGCTGCATTTGCGTTTTAAGTTCTAAGTAATAACAGTGTTTTATTATGTACAGAATCATAATAAATGTCTACGAAAATTATCAATATATACAGAATAAATAAAATAATAGAAAATCCTTTTCAAATTGTTGCGGTTTTTGATAAAACAAAGTAAAGTAAAAGCAATAAGGTTATGTTACCGTACAATCTTCTAAAAACAAAAGAATGCTTAAAAAGACGCGCGAAGTCTGAAGTGTATAAATTGACTAATCATTATGATGAGGCCTGGAAGGATGTTCGATAGTCGTGAAATTGGAAAACGAATACGACGATTAATTGATGGAAGTTATTCCTATCGCAAGATACTTATACTACTCATCATCTGTACTGGTATATTACTTTATTTTGGTCCACCTTTTGCACAGTGGGTTTTCTCTTCCACTGGAGAATCAATACAAGGTAATACAATTAACTTTATCATAAACATTGTATTATTTTAAAAGTCTGTTTAATTATTCCTTGAATAATTAATGTAATAATGTATACATATTAGTCTTCATATTTTTATAGCATTTGAAGATCAATGCATAAATGAAAGGCTAGCACAATTTCATGCAGATTCTGAAGAATATAATGTAAACATTCTTCACAGTCCTCCAAAAGAAAAGGAGCACCAATATTTACCATATATTGGCAATGGAGTATTTGGAATTCCTATTGTACCAGAAGCTTTGATATATATAAAAAAAGGACGAGCATTATCATTACCTATACAATGGCAACCATTAATTTTTCCACCTTTATTTAAAAGTACTTTCTATCGTGAAGCTACAGTTACACATTTCACAAATGGAATTGTTTATCACTATCAATGTCTGAGAGAAGGATATTATACAGAATTTCAGTATTATGCCCACAGAGTATTTGATGCAATACTGGTACAAGATGTGAAAATAACCAATCCACTTTCATTTTCTCAAAATGTACCACTAAAACCTCAGATATCTATTCACTGGAGTAATTCCCACACAGAATCAACTAAGTAATTATTAAGTTTAAACACATACTTTATAAACATATTCTTTAAATGCATAATTTAATAATTAACAGCATCAAAATAATACTAATTATAATAAATAATTATATTTATGTATTTAGAATCCAAGTTGGTGACTTTATGTATGAATATAATTTAATTTCGGGTTTTGTTCCACTACCTAACTCAAATAAGATTGTGGCAGTATCAATACTTTATAAAGTTCCACCCAAGATATTACAAATTAAAGCAAGAAGTTCTTTGAAATTAAAATTTCTAACAAGTATACAATACAGTGAACCTATAATTATGGACGAATATCATACCCATTATGAAACAACGAAGAAAAAAGCAATAGAGGTGTGTAAATCAGAAAGTATTAAAATATCAATATCTGTATGTTAATTGGAAATAATTTATGACAGGCAATGAGAAAAGCACTTAGTATTCAACAAGAAAATCTAAAAGATGATCATATTAAACTTTGGCAAAGTTATTGGTATACAGGACTTAGAATAAGTGATTCTAAAGCTAATGGTGCTATTAATGGTCATAAAATAAATTCTACTACATACTATGTATTATCTCAAACCCCAAATGGTACACCAGGGGTAGAAAAAAATGTGATCATGAATGAAGGTTGTTATCGTGGGCATCATACTTTGTGAGTAATTTAAAGTTGTACAAATATTTCTTTGTACAATTCATATCTTATAGTAATGTTTCAGAGATGCACCACGTTTATGGAAAGATACATCAACTATTGATAATGTGAATAATGTTGTAGAGGCATGGTTAATAACACTAGAAAAACAGGGATGCCACCATTTAATGGCTGGTGATCCGATAGCGGTGCAGCAAGCTATTGTTTTGAGTCTTGGTAGTTTACGGTTTAGCAATCAACATCTTGAATTCAACATTGATCCACAATATTTACATCGCGACTATTTATTCAGGTATTATACTATTTATTCGCTATTATTATTATTGTCGTCATCGTCGTAATTATTAGTTATTATTGATTAATACTATATTTGATTTGAGTTCGACAATTTAATAAATAACTGGTTTACATAAAAATTCTTTATAAGTGGGGTGATTTTTTTTTAACTTTTTAATACGTGAATTGTTTAATTTTAACGACACATACAAATTTGAAACAATAGTTACACATGTTATAAAACAACTTGCCAAATTTCAAAGTAGTATTGATCATTTCACACACAGTTATTATGATTTTACGAGGTAGGATCTTCTTTTATGTAAAAGCATTCTTCCTTTTGTATTATGTAAAATGATGAATGATATAAAAGTGTATCAGTTGATTTTAAGATGATTTAAGTGATACTTAATTTCTAGGAGAATAAGTTACGGTAATGTAACTCATCTGAATATATCAGTAACTGTTGGTGAAGATAATCGTGCAATTTTGAGAGTAGCTTTAGACAAAAGTGATAGCGTCTATTTTGGCTGTGATGCAGGGTGTTTAGATGCACCTATTTCCTTGAGTGAATCATATACGACCTTTCCGGTGAAATTAACGAAACCATTAACAGCTATATTGTATATAACATCTGATTATCAACATATGCAAGATCTGCAAAATGCTTTACATGTACATGCTATAGATGATGGTTGGTACAAATATTACATTTATTTGCTAATATCTCATATTACTTATAAGTCTCTTAATAATATCATAATATGACACTCCACACAGTCTTCTTTGTGTACTTCATTTTGTTTTACAGCTCCAGCACATGATCATCTAGTAATGGCTTTGCATAAACATGGACACCAATTAGGAGGATTACCGACACTTTTTTGGGTTAGCATATGCTTTCTTATTATTGTATTTCATTTGTTTCTTTTTAAACTTATTATTAATGAATATTATGGGCATCAAGATAAACAGAAAATGAGATATAGTAAACTATAATTGTTTCATACAGTCAGTTTACATTATACGCGCAAAATTAACTACCTTTATATCATTAAAAGTTATAATATGAAAATTTATAAACATTTCTTAAAAATCTCATTAATATTGCCTCCTGATATATTGTATTTTTATATCTTACAACTTAAAATGAAATTTAATAATATGTAAAAATATAAGCCTTTTTTATATTGGTGTTAAAGCGCAATAAAAGTTTTTCTGATAAGTCTGAATGAAGCAAATGTAAGTAGGCCATGTATATAAATATTCGTATAAGCATATGTTATTTTACAAAATATTTAACATTCAATTTCTTAAAATATCCTACATGTAGTAAGAAGGAAATAGACTTTTTTGCAAAGCAAACATATTCTGATAGTACTGTTTGTGTTCATCATTCTGTGTTTCTGTGTTTTACTGATATGTATTGTCTAAAGCTACAATTTTGATAATACATGTAGTTATTCATTCTTGCTTGCAATTTAATATAAATTAATAAACCTTTATGTAAGACATCATTATTTTTATAAAAATGTGTTTTCATTAATATTAAGTGTTTTGTCATCTGCTAATATTTTGTTATTGAAAGTAATGTCTTTCAAATTTTTGTAATTATAAACTAAAAGTTTTAATTTGTTTGTAAACAAATATATTTGTACATATTAAAATATTTTTAATATAAATACAATGATTAAAACATAAATGTAACATGAATGTAAACAAATGATAATGAGCAGACTTAGATATTACTTATATACTAAATCCAAAAAATAATTATTTGATATGTAATAATTATGTATTTAATTAACTACAAAAATGGTTTTTCATTAAATTACATATTTCACGGTTTGGCTATGAAATGAAATAATTTTCTTATTTTATACTTGAATAAACTTTTTATTTAAATAACTTTTCAAATATTGTTTAATTCTTTTCTGTCAACATTATCAGTTATATCAAAAATACAGATTTCTTGTTATAAAATGTAGAAAAGTATTTATACTAAATAAATGAACAGCCGATATACACACTTGGCGTTTACATTATTTGCGCACATGCGCATTAGCTTTGGGTACAAAGTATGTTAAAACTAGTCAAAAGCCAATATGTGCAGACTGAACAAAATTTATCATCTAGAGAGTATAGTCTTTGTGACTGTGACTAAAGACATGTGGTACGTGTTTTACGGGTACTTTTAAAGATAATAATGGTGGATTGGAGCCCGTGCAGCAGTAATTCAAATAATTCTGTACTTTTTTGAGATACACCGTTTTTATTACAAATAAATGTGACAAATATATTTTGCACTGATCTGCCTTCGAAAAAAGATATTTCTGTCAATGTCAATTTCTAATTTCATTCCATCTTCCTAGATCCTAGATCTTCCCTTTAGATTATGCTAATTCAACGATAAGTAGTTTTTCTCTGTTATGAATGACTTGTCTTTTGATTTTTCATCTACTCTTTGACTTATATATAAGTAGTAGTAGAAAATTTTACAATTTAAAGTTGGCATTATGAAATATCTTGGCTCACCGTACCAGTTGATTACTGCGCCTCTAACGGAATATATCTCCCCGGATTAGTTACAGAAATGTTCCTTTTAATTGTCGCAAAACTCAAATAGATTCAACGACAGTTAAGTGGTTAATGTTCCAGTTTTGTATTATTGTATATTGAATTGTAATATTACGAAGACGTCATTTGAAGATGTGAAAAAACAGTAAACAGGAATGATATTAACTAAATAAAATTTGGTTTCATATCATTGCCCTTGCATAATTATTTTAGAATTCAGAATCTATAACTGTGTTTATTAACTGTCCTATAATTCCATCAAATAATATATGAATTATTATTAATGAAGGTGTGATTCTTTAATTTGGATTTACTGCAAAAAGATTATAACAATTTTGTAAATCATCCATTCTTTGATGAATGAATATTTTATTGCAAAGAATTTGTTTGAAAAGAAATATACTGGTTTATTAATCATGCCACCACCTCTTCAACATCGACTTGCCCTTAAGAAGATACTACAAGATCGGACATTTGTTACTCAAATGGATAAAAAATTAATTGATACAAGGCCTAATAGAACTTCACGAAAAGAAGAAATTACTCTTGCAAAACGTTTAGAAATTCTTCAGAAGTTAGACAATGGAGCAAATCTGCGTGAACTTGCTGCTGAATATGGTATTAACAAGAGAACCATGCAACGATATAGAAGAAATGCAGCATCAATTCGGAAACTTTCAGAAACTGCTATAGACATGGGTATGAAAAGAAGACGAGCATCATTGCATGAAGATGTAAGTACTAGGTTACATGCATGGGTTATAGAAAGGCGAGCATTGGGAGAAAATCTAACTGATAGTACATTGCAAGAGAAAGCAAAGCAATTCCACAAAGAAATTGGTGGTTCATCACATTTTGCAGCTAGTCGTGGTTGGCTATGGCGTTTTAAAAAGAGATATAACTTGCGTTCTGTGGGTACCCATAAAGAAAAACTAGATGAAACTGAATTAGCTGTAGAAAATTTTGGAAAAGAATTAACAGAACTAATAAGTAAGGAAAACATTGATGAAGAAAATATATACAATTTGGAAGAAACACGTTTAATGTGGAAAGCTCTTCCTCAAAAATTGTTAGATCAAGATGAGGAACAAATGAAAGATAAGAAAAAAAATTACATCACTATTGCATATTGTGCAAATGCCACTGGCACACATAAACTACCGTTACTTGTAATTAATAAGTATCCTAATCCACGAGCTTTAAAACATTGTAAACACCTTCTACCAGTAATATATAAAAGTGAAAGTAACAATGAATTAGATGAAACTATTTTTAAAGATTGGTATATCAATCATTTTAAATCCAGTGTGAGACAACATTTACTGCAAAAGCAGGAAGAGAAGAAAGTGCTATTACTAGTTGACAATTTTAAAAGGCATATGCTTCCAAAAGAAGCACAGGATGATTTTCAGTTTAAACTAATGTTTCTACCATCTTATGCATCTTCAACTATTCAGTCAATGGAGCAAGGCATAAGTGAAAAACTTAAAAAGTTATTTCGATATAAATTACTGCAACGAGTGTCAAAATTTGATGGTAGAGTTCAACAATTTTATGCTGATTACGATATAAAAGATTGTATTGACTTGATTTTTGAATCATGGAATGATATAACAATAGCAAACATTAAAACTTCATGGAACAAACTTTTAAATCGATCACCTTTGGATGAGAATAGTGAACAACAGGATTTCAGAATCAAAATGGAAGAAATTTCTTCTACAGAAATAGCAGAATGGTTTTCAGAATGTGAAGAAGCAGAAGCAACCATTGAAGAAACTACAGAACAATCTTGTTGTCCAATAGAAGAAGAGGAAATTTATCGCATGTTTCACAATTTAACAAATTGGGCTGAAATGGAACCTGAATTTGTTAAATTATACACAAAAGTTTTAGTAAATTATTATAATAAAAAATGAAAAAAAGAAAAATATATCTAATAAAATTAGAATTTTTTATAAAATATTTTTTCTGTTTTTCACATGTCATATTTTTTGTACATACACAGGGTACTCAGTGGAGAGAAAATATATTCGGACTTTCCCACGACTTTCCTTGATAATTTCTAATCCTTTTAACTAAAAATTGGAGAAATATATACACAATCATGTTTGACAATATTTTCAATGTACAAATTTGAGCCTGTACAATATTTCACGGTTAATTGTCGCGAAATGAGTCTTATCAATTCCAAGAATTATTTCCATTGAACAGGCGTTCGCATTATCGGAACTTATGATCAAGGATATTTTTATTACTAATAAGTCATAAAAAATAAGAAAAATGTAATTTATATATTTTTAGTGTCGCACGATTTATTGAAAGCGGTATTGGTTTTCGCTTGCCTATGTTATGTCGATATACTTATAGCAAGTCATTTATGAAAGTGAAAGTTCCACATCAAATCGCACACATGAATCGTAATCTTGTATTTCATGAACTATCGATTCTTTTAACATTATGCCGCAATACACGTCAAATATACTTCAAAGTTCAATTTTGTTTCTATAAATATGTTAATGAAATATGAATGTGTTATTAAAAAAAAGTAAAAAATTGTTATCGTCACATTAGTATTGTTTTACCGATTTTGGAGCTTGTATCGAGCACAATACATTATTCCGATTTCTACCTTTCACTTTGTTTTTTCCTCTAAGTTCGACGTTAATTCTATATTTAAATTGGACTCTTCACCGTAAACGTCTGATTTTCTTACCAATTTTTCAGTATATTAATCCAATTTTTACAATTTTTATCCATATCACTACCACTATGGTCTACAAAAAATATTGATAATATTCTGATTTCCTTAGAGGAAGACTTTGTCGACCATTCTTGATCAATAACACAAATAATTAGACATAGTTATTATTATAATTTGTTTGTTTATTGCCTATTAGCAGTAGAATGTTCGATTAATAGTAAGCAATATAATGAAAAAGTATAATTAATATAATGATAGTTTTTTTAATGGCGGAATTTTTTTTAACTACAAAGTGGTGTTTTCAAAATAAAAGTCGTACTAAATACTATCAAGTTGCAATAAATATTATAATTAATAAAAGGAATACAAAACAAATATTACATATTTAATTAATATTTTACGTTTTATATTTATTATTGATGTTAATAAAATTTTACTCGAAATCAGTTTCAAAAATTGCGACGATGGACTGAAATCGAACAGTCACAATGAATGGTCGTTATTTTTGGAACCGATTTGGAGTGAATCACCAACTAACGTTCTGGTATAACAATACCAATTGATACAAACACAGCTCAAAATCGGGTATTTGTGTACTGCATTCTAATTATTTTATTATATAAATATAATATATAGTATCGAAATATGGCTACATGAATCGATATCGCAAACACCAACCCTTTCTTAACAACGGTGGTTCATTTTTTAATGCCACCTTCCAAAACTGACAAAAATAACGACAAGCTGTTATTGAACACATTTTCCGAAATAGTTGCACGGATTTTGCTGTATTTACATTAATAATTTAAACACAAATTACATAAACAGTTAGTTTTAACATTTCACAACTTACTAACATCTTGTATTGTTTCACGATAATAATCAAAACATTTGACGTAAATTACTGCAATACTTACAATGACGGATTTAAACTTCAAAAGGTTCGAGGTGCTACACATTTATTTAAAGTAAATTGATTATGTATATTTTTTATTCGTATGCAAAATTAAATACATACATAACATAAAATAGTTTATTATATGTTCTTGTATAAAAATTATATATATGTCACTAGATATTGAATTAAATTTACTATATGATATAAACAATTCTACAATTCTAATATTACCATGCTAGTAAACTGTGAAATGATAAGACTATACGTTATCAATAAAAGACCACACTCAATTTTGCGTTGTTTGTGTAACGTGATGCAGCTCGATTTACATTGTTCGATTATTTACCAGATCAATGTAAATTTTAGCTACCTTCAGTAGGTTCGGAACCCGACCATGTCTTTTGCTTTACTGGTCATATACACGGTGAAAAAAATATACGAATGCGTAACTCCTAACTATTATATAGACAATTTATGCTTTACTTAAATATTAAAGTATAATTAAGAGGTTCAAAAACATTAAAAGAAAGAAAAAGTAATTTGTATATAGATTCATTTTTATTTGTCGTAAATAACGTTAGAAGACTATGTATGTTGTAAGTTATTTTTACATAGCACATTAAATGTAGCATGATTAAATCACATTAATATCACTATCTTATTTAACAACGGTTTCATGTAGAATTATATAAAAGATAATAATATATTATAATTCTGTTTATCCAATTGTATCTACTTTGCAATTACTTACGATATAAACAAATTAATTTACTGCTACAAAGCTTAATAGTTACCGAGTTTCTTTGAATAAATATTAACTAAAAAAAGAATAATACATGTGCATGTACGAAACAGTTTATTTGGAGTTCTTTATGACGGTGTCACAACATCGTGCATAGCATATCTCCATGTCCATGCCCTGGCGATTTCATCAAATCTTTCACGATCGTTCAAGTACATTTCACCCAACTCTGGCTCCATACAAACCTGTTATATATATATTTATTATTAGTATTATTAACTACTTCCTGATAAAATATTTATAAACTTTTCAATAGTAAAATTTGAAATATACATAATGAAATGGGATCACTAATGTCTCCTTGCTAAAAATTAATGAAAATAACTTTTCATATTTATTTTCTGCTATTTTAATATTATGTTAAATATAGAACTTTAAATATTAAAATTTAGAACGTTTATTTCTATAGAAACAACAGATTTTGGAATATCTAAAAGTCCCTGCTTTTTTATTCTGAAAGTTAAATATAATGAACAATAATCTGTTACAGTATGTATACATATATTTATAATGTACCTGACAATACGGATCCGTAAGTAAGCTTTGAACACTAATTAGCACTTTAGAAATTGTTAATGCCAATGACCAATTATGATGTATTGAGTCTATACCAACATCACCATGTCTAGAAACATTTGGATGAAGTATTTTGGTAAGAAACCTTACTATTGGTGGATACAAGGGATAACTGAAAATATTAAGAAATATTTAAAATACCTTTTTAGAAATGAAAAATATATTATAATCCATTTCCCATGTTTTAAAGTTCAAATAGAAATGAAAAAGTGAATGTTTCTCAAATTTTTTGAAAAATACAGCAGCCATGCTCCACATATTACATAAAAATAGAAATACAAAAGATTTTGTTGCTATCCTCATAGGTTCTCAAAAACAAAACTTCAAGATTTTATGCAATTTAGCTTGAACATTCTGTAACTGTAATACATTTAATAGAAAAAATATTTGTATACATACCTGCATGGTACTTGTAGATAAAGGTAAAACAAGCCTCCTTCGTATGGACTTCCTACAGGTCCAGTTATGGTAGCCTGCCAATGGCAACACATTTGATCTAAAGGAGTTGCCTCAATACCTTCAGGAGGATCTCTTCTTAAACTTTTTAATTCGCTATGAAGTCGAGTTCTTCTCCAAGAATTTTCTTGGATTCTCGGAGATCGCGATCTTAAACAAGTTTGTGCCAAACATGTCCTACAAGGTGCTGAGGAAGCCAAAAAATCGTATACTTTGTACCAATTTTTAACGGATCCAATAGGTTTGTATAAAGGCCATCGTAGTTTAACATTTTGCTGCCACTGTTGTGATGTTACATGTGTTGATAATAAACCACACCATCTGCGGCAAACATTTGCAGCTGACCAAAGACTAACATCATCTAAATGAGAAAAAACAACTAACAGCACTTCTGGTGGTAACCTTTCTACTAAGCTTGGTTCAGAAACAGATTCATGTTCAACATGTTTATAGTTTGTTAACATTTCTAATCGTTCAGATAAACTATATGATCTTGAAGGTTCGCCTATATCATCATGTGCTTTGTAATTCCATTGGCAATGCTGATAATTTTCTAATTCTTTAACTCTCTGAAATGGAACTGTGCTGTGCAGCTTCCTTTCTGCTATGCACTGAGAATTAAGAGTAGAAACTTTTTCTTTACAGGTTTCATTGTGAGTTTCATTATTTCCATTTACCATACTTTGTACATTACTAGAGTGTGTATCATGTACAAGGGGTACATTTTGAGAAATAGTTGCTATATTTTTAGAGTTATATGGATTTATACCATAATGTACTTTCTGTGTTGCTGAAATATTGTCATTTGGCAAATGAATACGTTGAGATGTATGAGAGTTAGGATTAGAAATATTTGATATGTTTGGTACATTTGAATTTGCATTTTGTGGAGAATTTTGTTGCTGCTGACTGGCTCTTCTTTCATGGTTATAATAGAGTTCTGTTGGTTCATCATTTCCTGAATCTTCATCATCTGTTTTCTAGATTTTAAAAATATTATATTAATTATACATTTACACAATTAAGCAGACATTCTATTTCATTGAATTTCACTTATTGAAATAAAATGTTAATTACTGAATCCTTATTTGCATTATTAAAAAATTACACTTTGATACATAAATTTAAATAAAGAAAAAATAACCACTAATATAAATATTATATCGTTTTATAAAATAGCAATGATAATAACATAGAAATAGTGCTTTTTAGAAATAATGTTATTACAAAGTTTATTGTCTTTGTAACTTATGAATAGTAATTTACATAAATCATTAGTGAGAAAAGACATATATTTCCTATAAAATGAATCAAATGATTTAAAAACATTAAAACAACAATTTGTTTAAAATAATGGTTATATAAATTCTTTGAAGAAATGAAATTCTATGATATGCATACACATGTATATACATATAAAAATAAAGCAACATACTTCACTGAAAATGGGAACTTGTAAAAAACCAACATCATTAGGAAATAAAAATGCGTGACACGTTGCGCAAACAGGTTCTTCAAAACATGGTCCATAATATCCATTACAGAAACAACAAGCTACTGTCTGAAACAAATACAAATACTTAAAAATTATGAGGATACTGTATAAAATCAGTATTACAAGTTAACATAGAAAAATTAAATCAAACTGTATATATGTTATTGGATTTTTAGGATTTATTCTTATTTTGGAATATGTAATATTATTATGATTACATTATCACATATTTATTTAATCTTTCATTGTGTTTTATTAACAAAAAGAAACATAAATACTAAGGTAATCCTTAAAATTCAACATTTAAAGTACTTGATATCTCAATATTTTATTTTTTATTCTGTGGTACAGACTTGATTAAAATTTTATTATATTTCATAATATTTTATGGGCTGATATCTGCTTACTAATATTTTAAATGACATGCACAGAACAATATTTCTTGTTATTATTCAAGTAATTCTGACAAAGATTAAGAAATCAACTTTATTAACTTAATGGTATTCTTTCCAAGGTGGTCCTTTGTAAATGTAAATTGGGTATTTTTAACTATGGATGACAAATGAACTCATCGCTCATATAAAAGGCATATAAACCTTTATAATGCATGAACCGAAAGATTTTTACCTTTCATTATTTCTTCATATTTATTAGATGTGCAAAAGAATGACTACACAGTTACCAAGTTAAAAGTTGTTAGACAACAAGCTTGTTTTATAATAATATTTCAATATTAAATAAATATATTTAAAAATCATAATACGCTGAAAAGAAAATTGCATTCTTTTTCTTTGACTAGTTTATAGCTATCCTTAATATTTAACTTAGAAGAAAGAATACCATATCGCTCATAAATGTGACTGCATTAATAAGATGTGACCTAAAGAAATACAAAAAAAATATTTTTTGATTAAATCAGCACAATTTTACTAATAAAATAGCGATGTAATATCTTACCGAAAACTGAAATTCGGGGCAAGGAATATCTTCAATGGGTTCTGTGAATTCATCTTCTAAATTCAGATTTAAGTTATAAGCACCACTTTGATGTACTTTTTCTCTATTTACGAGTGATGAACCACCGATTACTTTGTCACCAGCCATGTTAGTATTATAATAAATGCTACACTCTTTTGTATATAAGAATACACTAGATTATTTGGTTTATATATACATAAAATTTATTTTCATCATATGCACTTTTGTTTCAGCAATTACTAATACATATTTAAACGCATTTAAAAGCAGCATTGAACATTACTATTATGCTTTAACAGAACTTGTACACTTGTACTGATACACACAATTTTCGTACGATCATAGTTACTTTCTATACCTTCTATAGGTAGAAAGTAATCGAATGATAATTTTTGATAAATCTTGTCTTGAGTATATCGAATGCACTGAGTGCCCAAATGAAATTAAAAATGGTAGAAAAAGTAATTTTCGTGTAATACAAATTTTGTTTGCAATACCTTTTTAGAAAAAGACATCTAAATTGTGTTATATATCACATTTGATATTATACACTTATATTTATTTATATTTTACCAAGTTATATATATATGCTTATATATATATATATAATCATGTTTAACGTGTATATGTAAATAATGAATATTGTTTCTTATTTTCTCCTCTCCTTTTTCATTCTCTATTTTATTAGTTTTTTTAATATTTTAATATGTTTGTTTCTAGATTTTAGTTTTTGCAACAAATATTTGATTTCATTTCAATAAATTTGTAACTTATCTGTAACAACTACCAGAATATTATACATTATTGACAGAGTTTGCACTATTAGATAAATTATTCATTTTATCATATTTTAATTGTTACCATATTCACGAATCACAAATAACCGACAAATAAAAGGTTTATTCGTGATTGGTTGAATATTTTCATTGGTTGGGTACTCGACTTTTGTCATGTGATCATTCCCTATTTATGTTAATATCAGTGATATTGTCTCGAAATCTTGTGGCAAAACAATAACAAACTGTGTTTTACGATTGGATCGTATGAATTTTTTGGTGCGTAGGTAAAGAGAGTGGTGCAGGAGTAGATTCCAACGTTTATTCTTTCTGTATAATATATTCTTCTTACACGTGCAAAGAAACTCGGATTTGTCAAAAATTAACTTCGGAAAATTTCACGAGACAATGTCCTCGTCCAAGAAAGACATTTGCTGACGAAAGTCATGGTTATTTCATTTGAGGGTATCGAGTGTACTATGAAAAACGTGTAGATTTCGATCAGTAATCTGTAATAGTACGAAATATGCAAATGGATGAACCTTCGTTTTAAATTTCGTGTTTTGCTTTGCTTGAACTGTAAATTGAATACCGTGAGCGTATACGGTTTTCAATCTTTGTTTTTGTCATACTTGACTTTAATTTTGGGTTAAAGATCGTGTATTCTATAATTATTCACAAATTCAGTATCCAGAATTTGATATCATACATCATTGGTACTTTATACCATCACAGTAATTGACTTCCTTACAGGAAAAAAGCTGGTAAGTTTTTTTATATTGAATTTTAAGTAATTAAATTATATTTTTTTTAAATTACATATTAATAAATCTAAATTTGTAACATAATTAATTTGGAAATTATATTCTTAGTTGGAAAATCTGGATATTCTAAAATATTTTTAAAAATTAAAATTAGCCCAATGGATGGAATAATAAAACAAGAACCAACTCAAGAAATGGGTCCATCTTCAGCATCGGTACCAATACCAGGGGGGCACAGAAATATTAGAGGTGTATACGACCAGTTTTCTCCATCTCCATTAGCTTCAGTATGGCCAAATAAATCAGAACACATAGAATCTCCTTTTAAAATGGATTCTGATCAGTTAGATGACTTTTTTAAGATGGAAAAATGGGAAGATGATGATATACTCCAAGTGGATAAAGCTGATCTTATTCAAGGACCTACGCTTGCTGAATTAAATGCGAATGATGATACTCTCCTTGGTGACTTAAATTTTGATGATTTACTCTTACCAGAAGAAAGAGTTCAACCATTTAAAATGGATGTTAACACAGCTCAACCAGTTGGTCCATTATTTAATGATAATAGTGGTTTTGCTCCAAGTAGCTTTCCACAATCTGGATCAGCATATCGTAATGTCTGTCTCCCTTATGCAAATGCACATGGATTTAATCTGAATATAAACATTAATGTTGCTGATAATGTGGAAACAATTAGTCCTAATGCTTATCCAAGTCCAGGAACCAGTAATATTGCAGGTTTATATATAATTGTTTGTTTTATATTCACTATATAGCATTTTGAAACTGCATAATTCTTGAATGTGTTAAATTCTGAACAGTTACATAATTATTTATAATTATATATTGTAGTTTAAATCAAAAATATATTTGGACTTCAGAATCAGAGTATATTAAGTTCTCTTTGTAAAAAATATAAAAGCAACAATGTTCAGTTTTTGTATTTATGATTTTCTTTCTTCTAAAGTTTCTGAAGTATGACAACTTGTACTCTGGCTTCTGGAGTCTAGATATGTGACTATATAAAATATAATATTTAATAATATATTGTAATTTATTGAACAAATTGATTTGACTTGGTAATAATGCTTTAAAATAATTCTTTTAAAGGTAGTTCAACGGCAAGTTCTTCAACATCTCCACATCTCATGAATAGGCCTAATGGGCAATCTGCTCTTCATGAATTGTTAATGAAGCGATGTGAAAATTCGTTCGATAATTCCACATGTCGACAAATAGACATCGGTGGTACAAATAATAAAGCCAAGGTTTCTAGACTGTCAATGTCTGCACCAACCAGGACAATGGGATTAGAACAGATTTGGGCTCGTAGAGAACCAAGACCACATTTACTGAGTACTAGTAGTCTTGGAGTTGTTGAAGCAGGTTCAACAAGTAGTTTAAGTACTGGAGGTGCACTTAGTCCAGATCCACTTTATCACATTGATCATCTTAGTCATGATGAAGGTTATGAAGATAGTGACGATGACAGTGATCATTATGATGATTATAGCAGCGATAATGGTAATTTATTGTCCATAAGTAAATTTTATATTTTATGTGTATTTTAATGTTATCTACTTTACTGTGTTTTAAGGTAAAAAATAATTAAGAATTTAAAATGAAATATATGTTTCCATAGATACAGGTGGTAGTGACGGTGAAGATCAGAACAGTGGAAATAGAGTAGGAAGTGGAAGTGTGGATTCAAATAGAGAAAGTAAACATAAAAAGGAACGATATTTTTGGCAATATAATGTTCAAGCAAAAGGACCAAAAGGACAAAGACTTGTTGCTAGAACGCGTCTTGAAGACCCCCATGTTTTAAATGAAGCCACAGATCCTGTTTTTAGTCCACATTGTGCACTTCGTGGAATCAAACATAGTGGAAAGGCACGAAAAGGGGATGGAAATGATCTTACACCGAATCCGCGCAAATTGTATAGTATTGGTCGTGAATTGGACAAACTGTCTCGTATTATCAATGATATGACACCAGTTTCAGAATTACCATTTACAGCAAGGCCTAAAACACGCAAAGAAAAAAATAAACTTGCTTCTCGAGCATGTCGGTTGAAGAAAAAAGCTCAGCATGAAGCGAATAAAATAAAACTACATGGTCTTGAACAAGAACACAGTTGAGTATTTACAGTTAGATTTGTATCTGAATAAATTAACTTTTTCTGTTTGCACTGAATAATGATAATAATAATTAAAATCTGAACTAGTTTTATCTTAAATATAAGGGCTTATTAAGAAAAGAAACGAAAATATTGCGTTATAATAAGTATTTACATAATTCCTACTCATATGTTTGTTATTTTGAAGAATATTAATATCGTTTATAATATATATATAATTCAAATAAGGTGAACGTATTTAAATTTAACAAATAAACGTAATATAAAGTTGATTTTTTAATGAAAGTTATCTTAAAATTAATCAACTACTTAATTTGTTATGTTATAAAAAGTAACAAGAAACTTGATCTCTTATCTTATTCAGTTTTGAATAGTTTAAATTTGATCTGGATAATTCATTGACACAAAATATATTTCATTTTTAAAAATGATTATGTATTAAAACGTAATATTAAAATACAAACCGTTACTTTTGCAGGACGATTAATCCATGGTATTTCTCAGGCTAAACAAACACTTGCTGCAAAATTAACGGAACCTAATCCTGAAAATCAAGAAGAATTAACACGTCAAATGGAAAAGTGTTGTAAATTAGCCACCAGTTAGTATAATTCTATTTTTTTAAATAAATTAAAGAAAACAATATATTTTAAATTGAAGCTGAGAAAAATATGATTTTTAAACAATTAAATGTAGATAATTATGTAAAAAATATTCAACACAAGAGCTCTGGGGAAGAGGTTATATGAATCAGAAAATATCGCGCTATAATTAATTCAATTCATAAAATTGTAAACTTATTACATTACTGTTCTGAATCATAGTTTAAATGTAAATGTAATTGTAAAAACATATATCTTCTTATATTTTTTATTTCTTTTTACAGAAGTAAGAATAGCAAATCATTCGACGGAATTTGTCAACAAAGTATTGGATAAAGTACGCGCTGGTGTTCCTGATGGTGGTATTGATGATTTTTAATATGCCTGAATTTTTGCTAAAAAATATTCGTACATGCGCATATAAAGATGCGAGGAAGAAACGGTGTGTTAATACGATATTATGTTTATTAAAAATCAAGAACAGAATATTTTATACGGAGATCGAGAACCAAGAATATGGAATGTGGAAAAATAACAGTTTAATTCTAAATATATTTAGTAGATTTAAAAACAATTAACACATAACAAATAATAGTATCAGTACTATGCAATTTTAAATATTCAGTTACAATTCATTACAAACTCCAATCGTTTGTAAACAGCTAGAAAGTAAAGTAGCCCTGCAGTTAAAATAAAACAAATAACATCATTTTATTCAATTATTTTTATATACGAAAGTATATATATAAATTTTTGGTTCTCGATTTCATCTGTGATATTTCTATTGATTTAATTATTAATTAGTTTTTAGTAGAACTTGTACAGTTCACGCCAAAAAGAGATGTAAAAAAGGTTTCAGATCTTCAATGCACTACCTGCATTCGATTGTAACTGCATGTATCATCGATTCTCTCTCGCTAAAGCGCTGCATTCCTATTGCCCATTTCTTCTTTTTCTTTTTGTTTATCTTGTATATATCTTGCGTGAATGTATATGTATGGATGAGTGCTTGTTGTATATGTGTGCATATGTCTACATAGGATACAAAAAATGTACCAAATGTCGCAGTATTGTTCCACATAACAGCAGAAACAGAAAAAAATAAAAATAGTAAATAGAATATGAAATACGGAGTGTTCCAGAATTAAACTATCAAGCTCCATAAGTAAAAATAAGAAAGAAATGTCATATACACATAGAACTATAATTATTTTATTATCTCAAAAAGATTGATTTATAATTCCATTTTAAAATGTTCTCTATTTTCTATGCAGTCTTGATATCATAGATTCAGTTTAACACTTCCCAAAGTTCAGTGAACGCATCATTAATCCGTTTTATCAGTTATTACTGTTTTCCAAATATTCACATTTTTATATTTCTTTCAATTTTTAAATTGAGGATTTAAAAAATCTCTCGCGGATGCAGTTGTTCATTAATATTATAAAAAATATGTATCAGTGAAGTTTGTTCGTTTAATTTTGAAAAACTTTGTACAATAAATTTGAGGACGTACATAGTGAAGTTTTCATTGTTACTTCTTATTCTGTTTCGTTATTACATAAGTAACAATATGAAATTGCGTAATTTAAAAAACTGATTACATTCAAACAAAAATTTAGAGACATGATACCATATGAGATATTTAGGAAATTTTATGTTTTAAATTCTTACCTTTCAATTGATAAGCATTGTCTTTTTTCTATATACATTTAGATTTTAAAGACTATAATTGAAAAACAATTAATTACGATTAGTATTCTTATGTTACTATAAAATAATTATACTAACAATAAGTATGATATTTTATAACTAGCGTATTGCTTTCTAATCACGATAAGTATTTGTGTTCTTTGTGTGTTCTAGTATAAAACAGTGTTGCGAACGTGGGTGCATTAGATATTTTTACTTATGTACATATGCACATGTCGGATTATCTTGTATATAAAATCTTATTTTTTTTATAATACATGTCATAGTTGTTATATTCGCAATGAAAGTTATAAAATTATGCGCATGCAAAATAGTACTATTGAATGCAGTTCTTGTTAGTAGTTAAAATAACAGTTAATATTGATTATCAAAAAGAAATTTCTATTTTTTTATTTAAAGTCTACCAAGATATTATTTCAAATTGTTATTAATTAAGACGCAATATAGAAGTGATAAAATTGGTTAATGAAAAAATTTTGAAAAGGAATTTTATTTTTAGAAAGTTATTTACTTTAAGTTATTTGTAAATATCGTATGGAACATAAACATAGTTTCTTACATTATCAGATTTGAATACCTTTTTTTACGTGTCGCACGTAATATAACTTATGAAAATACCAGATCGCTTATTATTTATAACAAGCTTCCATAATACTTCATACGAGTACTATACGTATATATTCGATTAAATTTACTTAATACTTTTTGTAGCTTTTGATAATTTGTGTATGTGATTATTATATCATGTAAATTGTATACTGTAAAAGATCATTACTATATCATTTAAAGTATTGTTTTAATGTTTTTGTATATTTTATCATACATATTAAGATGAAACGCTAAATGTGACAATTAAGTTTATTATTAACAAGTATATATTTCTGTAATATTTGAAATGGTAGTCCTTCCCAAAGAACTATATAAATTGTTTCGGTTTGGTATTAGAAAATCTTTATTATCCGTTTCTGGTTGAAATTAAGAGAATACTTGCAACAAAATTAATGAAAATAATTAAAATTTAATTGAAACAGATATTTTTAAGGCTTTTATATAATCAATTAAGATTAATACTTTTACAGATAGTTATATTTTGATGTGATGTTATTATTGTTTAAAGTAAATTCGTGAAAAATAACTATTATGTTATAAGCGTAAGTGAATGAATGTATGTATGTGTGTATGCGATTTTGTATATGAAATGATTTTATGCCATTTAGAATTTGCGTTAAAAGCTGCAATTAATCATTATAAAAAGATCAAATTACAGGGCAGGGTATTTCGTTTAATTAGATGATTTAAAATTATTTCCGTTGTTCTTAGCGCTACAGGCAAGTGCCTAAGAAAACAAATATTTGATTTTAAAAGAGTAATTTATTATTATATTATGCGTGATTAATCAATGCGATTGAAATTTTTAATGATATTTAAATTTAATATTTATAATGAAGTCATTATTATAGTTGTAGCAAAAGTAGAAAGTATATAATATATTCAAATCTCTATTTTTCGTTAATTGAAGAAAAATACAACTACTTGTAGCGGCTTAAGTATGGTTAAAGCGTGTTTCGCGCATTTAAAATTCTATGTTTAATCAAATTAAATTTGTTTCGTTATTATCTATAAATTCATATTTAAAATGATACAAAATCTGTTTTACAGTGATGCAGAATTAATTACTTTCATGAAATAAGAACAATTTTTTTCATGATACTAAAAGCAATGGATAAATTTTAAAGGATCGAGTTAAAGGAAATAATCAGTACATTTTTGTAATTTTTAAAATTTTAAGTGCCTTTAATACCCATAAACACTCGACATACGTTTAATATTTCAAGTTAGAAATCTCATCCGTAAAATAATGGGCCACAAGTACAACAAGTTTCTTTCTATGTACAGTAACATTTATAACATTTGATATTTAAAAAAATCGATTCCATTGTGGTATTGTAAACTTGATAACTTATGTTTTATTATTAATATATTAAAGTATAACATTTTCTTCTTTTTTATGAGTTAATAAGCAAACATAATTTTCTGTATATTCAAAGAAAAACTCAATTGTTACGTTATAAACGATATTTTGAGTTGTTAAATGGTTGTTTTTAAAGCAATGATGTTACATGAAAAGTTGTAAAAAATATCAGCTTTATTATTCATCGTATCAATAGCAAACAAATTGTTGTTTTTCCTTTGTCTTTTTTTTTATTTTAGTAACGATAACGATAAAAGTATATTCATTTTTAAAGTACAACGAATAATAAAATTTGCTAAAGGAGATTGGTGTTTGTGACGTTTAGAAATGCGTTTTTATGAATATCTTTGGCTAATTTTATCTACCTCAATGCGAACCATTATACTAAGCGTAATGTCTAAAACAATATATTTATTTTGTTACATGATGTATATATATATCATGTATGTATATTTATGTGTATATACATGTATGATATATATATACACAATAGTAGTATAAATCAGATAACCAAAACAAGCTATGTTTTATGTTAATAAAAGATAAAATAGAAAGAATAAGATTTAATTAATAACACGTTTTATACTACTCTTTTTCTACAGTATTCTTCGCTGCATATGTTAAAATGTAATAATATATTTTTTAATAGAAAATACATTTTTAATTATTGTATTTTATTCTTAATTGTAGACCTGAAAAGTGTAGAATAAAAAATGGAATAATGTATGTAGCGTATATACTGGCTTATATTGCTCAACAGCTGATAATTAAAATTTATTGTGCTTTCTGTTTAAATTATCTTATAATCAAAATATTGTGGAATGATTTTTTATGTAATAGCAAGTTAATTCAGGTACAATTACTAAGATATATATTTTTAATATTAAAAGAAAGTTTAAACATAATGAAAATTATCTCTTTTATTTAAAATACAACTGAAGAAACAAATAAGACAACAATGTTATAATTATGTTGCATAAAATTACAGAATGACACCAGAATGTAATAGAGACTTCAATCAATATTGTATATGTATACATATACTGTCAGTATTCAACGTTTTTAATATTTACTGACACTATACATATGGTAATCGCAAATTTCAAATTTAAAAATATAAATATTTAAAGAATGTTATAACATTGTGGATTCAATTTTTGGTTTAAAAATTCATTCAGTATCATCAAAATCCCGAAAACGGAGCTATAATTATTTTATTTCAAAATACAATTTAGTATCATATTTCTGTCTTTGAATTTTTAACAGGTGCGATATATACGTTTATGATAATTATCAAAGATAATATGAGGATATATAGAAAGATAATATGCGAAAATTATAAAAATAATATAATTGAAAACGGTTTTCCTATGAGTTTCTAAATAAAATAATTCTGTTACAATAGTTCCTAATTTTATCTGAACTTTATCTACTGCATCTTTTTTTATTGTTTATTAGATCCATTTTGTAATTTTTTTTAGGAGGGAGGCTGTGTTTTCATAAAGTAGACAATAAAACGTCGATTATCTCCATGAATATTGCATCATCGATGTATGCATCGATTCTTGGTGATTTCAAACGAACTGACGCAAGTCTTCAGAGAAATTTGAGGAAATGCATAAAACAGTTATAGCAATAAAGTAAAAAGTTTATTTCTAGTAGTAGGTAAAAAATATATAAAACTAGTTTAAAATTGATCAGAGTATAAAAAGTAGTATTTTATACATTGTCATACTAAATTCATATTTCATATAATATTTAAATAAATGTTATTTGTGTTCTTGTTTGATTCACTTGCCACACATTCAACGCCTCGTATTCTTCGATACAATCGTTAATTTGGTCAGGTTTAAATCCTTTACTAGTACAGCGTTCTAATATCTCTGATACTTTAATAGTTTTCTTTTCGCCCGCTAGTTCTCTGATAAGATAAAAGATTCGATTCATTGGATTTTGCTGTGCATTTGACGTTAATGTCTCAGAATAATTAATAGAATGTTTAGACATTTCTATTAATCTGTTCGCCTCGATAATATCGTCCTTTTCAACAACATCTGATAATCTTAAACGAGCCAGAGCAGTTGATAAACGTAATAATGCCAATAAATTACGTGCAGATGTAAACGTTTTATCTTCGCTATTACGGGCGACTCTCCTCATCTCTACATAAGATTCTAAAAATAACAATAGCGAATATATAACAGTATACTAAAAAAAATCAAATACCATATGTGAAAAATTATGACAAAATCCCTTACCAACTATATAGTCCGTTAAATCTTCTGGTATAACTGGCTGTTTCGTTTTACACAAGGTAATATATTTTCTAATTAAATTCATATCTAATGCTTGCGATTCCGTAGGAGGTTGTATACTATGCTGATGAACATAAGTTATATGCTGAGCCATTCTAAAAAAAATATGCTAAGTTAATTATCACATTCTGCAAATACCAATATATATTTACGTAAATACTGACTTTAAATCATTATTACGATCCGCTCGATCTTGAATCAACCATAATAAATCAAACCGCGATAATAAAGCAGCAGGTAATTGAATATTTTGTTCAATTGTTCTTTTAGGATTATATCTGCCATAAGCAGGATTTGCAGCAGCTAATATTGAAACTCTTGCATTTAAACGAGTTGTGATGCCTGCTTTGGCGATTGATATAGTCTGCTGTTCCATCACTTCGTGAATAGCTGTTCGATCTGCATCTGCCATTTTATCAAATTCGTCAATGCAACACACACCTTCATCCGCTAGTACTAGAGCTCCCCCTTCAAGCATCATTTGTCCAGTTAATGGATCTTTCATAACTGAAGCAGTTAAACCTACTCCAGAAGATCCTCTGCCAGTTGTATACTGAGATCGAGGCGCCAATCTTGTTATGAATGAAAGCAATTGCGACTTGGCAACTCCAGGATCACCCATTAAACAAATGTTGATATTACCTACAAACGATATATGTTTATTAATATTAAGAACGAAAATAATTCTCGCACTATATTATAATCATAACTAAATAAAAGATAAACCTCTAATTTTAATATCATCCTTTTGTTTATCTGTCCCACCAACTAGAAGTAATAATAGAGCTTTTTTAACATCTTCAAGCCCATAAATTTCTGGAGCAATAGATTGAGCTAATCTGCCATAAAAATCATCTTCCATTAATATAGATAATTCTTCATCTGTCAATACAGTGGTACTGTCATCAGCAGTTTCAGAATTAGTAAGGCAAACAATTCTCTATATCACACAAGATATCTATATTTAGCTAATATGAATATTAAAATATATCAATTACTATATTGGTACAATAATCAAATTCATACATGTGCATCTAAATATGTTTCATTCAAAAGAGCCGCACCAACTCTAGCAGTAAAACCAGATTTGATGATGGGTAAAAAGATGCCAGTAATAAGTACATGGTCTCCAGGTAAACATTTTCTTGTTGTTTCACCTCTACAATATACTGTCAGTGTTCTTGGAATGTGGCCTACAGGAACTTGATCACTCTAGACCAGTTAAAATAATAATATTTAATTACTAATTAATAATTAGTAATAATAATAGTTAACTGACATTATATATACTTACATGTTCTTGTATTTTTAATTCTTGAAATTTAACAAATTTTGATCCTCTTGTTTGCATATCTAATACTCCACCAGATTTATTTATGCGACAATCATCACTAGGACATGTCCGTAATGGCATGTATTTAAGTGAATGTACCTACAAGTTTTTATCTTATTAAGTTTATCTTTCATATCATAAACAAAAATATTAATATCTTACTGGTTGAAATGTTTCTGCACCACATTGGTCACACGTGTATGTAGCAACAACCAAAAGTGGCAGTACATCACTGCATCTAGTTACTATACCTCGTACTGTAACCAATTTTCCTATTTTATCTGCTTTTATATCTCTTACAGAATAGCTTTTTGCTGTATCAAAATCTTTAAAATATACTTCACTAAAATATAAATTATATTTTTCTGTATTATAAATGTAAATTTAAACTTTTAAAAAGATAAAATACAAAACAATAAGAAAATAAAAATACAAGCGTCTCATAAGTTCTGGAGCATATTTATTTCTTGAATCACGCTGCTCGCCAAGATGAACATTACGGCTTTCCATCAATAGCCTGTGTTCAATATATACATCTAATGCATCTTTTGGTAGTACAGTTCGAGTTTTATATTCAGGTAACATCTCTTGAATAAGCTGAATAAATGTAATATAATTTTATTTTTGTCCATTTAACATCATAAGCAAAAATTTATTTCAAATTTTATATTAAAAATTGAATATGTGTATTTATATTTACATATATAAAGTATATATAAACTTACTTCTAAAAGCAAATTGATATATCTTCGCGTATTATTCGCAATAGATATGGCTAATTCTTCATCAAACTCATGAACATCATCTAATTCTATTGTAATATCTATTTGTTCGCGATGGGCAATATTAACAAGTTGCTTTTTATATTTAAATACTTTTTCACCAGAATTACTATCTGCTACTACAAACTCCGTTAAAAATAGTTTTAGTTGCTCTAAAATATAACATAGAAAAATTAAATGATATATTGAACACTTTAAATATTTGTTAAAATTTCAACGGTTAAATAATATTTCGGGTACAACAGTTACCTTTGGCTTTTGTATAATCTCTCAATATCTTTGACGGCATTTTGTTAAATGTATTTGTTCAACTGATTGCAAATTTACTTTAAATCTGTCCTTTATTTAAATAAATCAATCCCTTTTAGTATGGTATCAAACACAATTATACCTTTCAGAGTACTCTTCCCGCTCAAATTAAATCAGATGTTTACAACGCTATGTATTATAACGCTGGATTCACATTGGTTAACGCTAGCAGACAAATGTGAACTAGCAAAGAAGAACTGTAGAGTCAAGTGAAAATCTGACTACTCTGGGGAAAATGGCAGCCAAAAGGAAGAAGTTCCTCCAATTCGCAATACATTCACGCATTGATATACATTATGCACAATTTACTGAAGGTATTTTTGAAATGGGTAAATAATGAAATTTTCGCAAGTACAAGCTTACTTTCAAAAGTAAGCTGTTTTATTACGCATTTTATATTTTGGAAAGGTGATTCTAGGAAATCCATCAGAACGTAAGTTAACATTTTTTTATAAGTGGATTTTACATTCTTTCCTACATTTATAATCAAAGTACTGTGACAATTTAATACGTAAAAATAGATGTGAAACATACTAGTTTATCATAAAGTAGTTATTTTAAAAACTTGAAAACATTTTGGAAGCTTTATTCTTACATGTATTTTAAACTGTACAGTTTCGCGCTCGTTGTCAAAAAAACAGTATCATTTAGCGGTCAAGAGCTAAACAATTTAAAAAATTTCATTTTGTGGACAACGATATCTTCAGTTATATGGCAACAAAATGTAGTTTTATCGTGTAGATAGCATTAACTATGTCTGTAGTCACTATCGGTAGAACAATTTGCGAGCGTCAACAAAGCATAAATTTGTCTAATGTTACAAAAAAAGAGATATAATTTGTTTCGATAGTTCCACGCTTGACCGCTAAATGACGCCAGTACATAACACTGTCTTCTGACAACAAGCGCGAAAATGTACAGTTTAAAATACATGTTAGAATAATGCTTCCAAAATGTTTTTAACTTTTTAAATTGAATACTTCACAATAAAGTAATAACTTTTGTTACTTTTAGTTTTACATATTAAATCATAGCGGTACTTCGGTTACGAATGTAAAAAAGAATGTAAAATCTAATTATAAAAAAATATTAACTTAAAGTTCTGATACTCTTAGTAAAATGATATTTCTGAAACGTATAATGCGCAATACAACAGTTTGCTTTTGAAGTAAGCATGTACTTGTTTTAAGAGTTTATTATTTAACAATTTTGAAAATACTTTTTGTAAATTGTGCATAATGTGTATCAATGCGCGAATGTATTGTGGGCGGTAAGAACTTGTTCTCCTTGGCTGCCATTTTCCCCAGAATAGCCAGATTTGCACTTGAATGTACGTAGTTTGCTATCGTCCGAAGTATAGTAATTTTTTCATCAAATAGTATTGTAATTATTCTAATAAAAATTGTATAAAATAATTGTATGCAAATTTTTTTGTAGTGACAAAACGAAGAATAATTTATTATACAACTTTACAAAATATCTATAAAATTTAATGTGGTACAATTGTTTATATACACTCATATACACACAAGTATATGCTACGTTGAATAACGTAAAGCTTATGCCAGTGTAAAGTTTATACAATTTGAAACTCGAACCAATGCAATTGCATACAACTGTAACTCGTTCTGTATTTAATGTTCTGTTCGTATCAACTAGTACAATTAATTAAATTTTTTGTGCAGTTTTAAATTAAAAGGACTAAATTTTTGGAGTTATTATTAAGTTTATGACAATGGCAAATAATGGTATTATAATTTTTTAATACAATGTCATCTGTCACGATTAAAATCGTCAATTATGTATGAACATATATCTGTGTTTTAGAAGATAATAAGACTGAAAATGCAGCTGAAGTTATAGAAGAAAATGAAAATGATGATGCAGAGAAGATTCTTATTATAGATCCTGATAGTGAAGTTTGTTTTCATTATTTTCTTAGTATTAATTCTTAATGTAGCGAATTACAAAATTTTTATACTTGTTTTTATCTTATATAATTATTTCCATTTACATTTTAGGAATTAGATTTTAATCATTCAAGATTAACAAAACTAGAAAATTTGGAACCTTTGAGGCAAATACGCAAATTATGTTTCACATGGAATTTAATTAAAAAAATAGAGAATCTTGATACTCTTACAACATTAGTTGAACTGGAGCTAAGGGATAATCAGATTGTTATTATAGAGAATTTAGATGCTCTTGTAAATTTAGAGTATGTAATTTAAACAATCTAAAAGATTAATTTTTATATAGTAATTAAGAAGTTACAAATTAATAAGACTTTTATCTATAACTGATAAAATTTGTATTATTTTTAACTGATATTAACACAGAATTATCATTTTTTTCAGACTTTTAGATTTATCTTTTAATCGTATTAAAAAAATAGAAGGGTTAGAAAATTTATTGAATTTACAAAAATTGTTTTTGTCGTCAAATAAGATCCAATGCATTGAAAATTTGTCACATTTAAAAAATCTCACAACTCTAGAGTTAGGTGACAACAAAATACGAGACATTGTCAATCTTGAGGGTCTTGATAATTTGACAAGCTTATTCCTTGGTAAAAATAAAATAACAAAAATCGATAGCTTGGGATGTTTACAAAATCTTCAATTATTAAGTCTGCAGAGTAATCGTATTACAAAAATAGAAAATCTAGAAGAACTAAAAAAATTAGATCAGTTATACTTGTCTGAAAATGGAATTACATGTATCGAAGGATTATCAAGTTGTTTGGAATTAACTACATTGGATTTAGCTAATAATAAAATTAAAAAAATTCAAAACATTGATCATCTTGAAGAACTGAAGGAGTTTTGGGTTAGTATATTATATTAATATGTTCACCGATATTTATATGGATAAATATACTCCCTATTCGCATATCTCCTGACCTATATATTGCACAGGAACATCTAAAATAAGGAGTCCTATCACTTTCATAGATATACAAGTGGGGAGTGTATTTTTGTCTTAGACTATGAAAATATTGATTTGTGATTTGAAGTTATGTTTTTATTTTTTGAAACATATTTTACAGATAAATAACAATGAAATCGAAGAATGGACAACAGTAGAAAATTTAACAGCTAATAAGAAATTACAAACTGTTTACTTAGAACATAATCCTACTGCTAAAGATCCAAATTATAGAAGAAAAATGAAATTATTGTTGCCATGGCTTATTCAGTTAGATGCAACACTTTGCAGATAAATACTATAATAATACCACGTAAATTATGCTACAATAATTTTTTAGATTATGTTTATTAATATTACAGTTCACTTCATTTTCAAACTGTTTTAAAAGATTTTCAGAAAAATGGAAAGTCAGAAATATATTCTTAAGTTTACAGATCAAAGATATAAAATTTTCCTCAATAAGGAAATGTATTTCTCTTTCTTACACTTTACATTTTAGTAAGCATTGTGAATGTATTGTGAAATGGTAAAAAGTAATCACAACTTTAATAATTAAAAATATAAATTTATAAAAAAACAATATATCATTTTTACTAAACATTTATTTTAATATTGTACCAAAATTTGAAAATATTTCACTCAAAACTGGTGAATTTTATAAGTATGTAATAATTTACTGAGTATTTTTTAATCGTGTCTTAATCTTTAATGCTTTTTTATAATTACATGAATTTAGTTGTAGTGTTCAATAAATATTGTTAGTTATGTGTTTTAGTTTTATAAACAAGAATACCAAAATAATTATTAAGCAATAATAGTGCAAAGATATTTAGTGTAAATTATGTTTTATTTAAATTTTTTAATTTTATAAAATATTTAATATATGTACATATTTATTTTACCTTGCAATATTGCTGCATATGAAATTCATAATCCTTGCAAAATGTTTTTATATATATTAAGTAAACTTACGTTTTTATTTAATTGATTTTAAATGCTTTACATTCTCCCATTTAATAAGTTTACACTGTGGAATGTAATTTTGCTCTCATCAATGTACATGTCAAATACATAAAAATTACATAAATACATATTTGATACTTATAAATACGTTCATCAATTATCACGAATTTCAACTTTTTCATGCAAAAAATAAAATGGCAGAAAAACGGTGAATTATTCTATTATTTTTAAATTATTATAATCTAATTTTCTACTAACAATAGGAAATATGTACTTTATAATATACTCATATGAGTTCATTAATGTCATCTATTCGAAATTTATTGCATAACTAATAATATATTCATAGACGTAGTATACTAACATTACATCATATGATACCATATGCTTACATGTATTCTGTACATTACTATCATTGTTAGTATAAGAAGATAACAGAATTTAACAAATATTTTCAAAATATGACGTGTTCATATCTTCAGTTTCAAATACATATCATTGCATGATATATGATGCAACATTATATGTAGTTTCATATCGTATACTTGATTTAGGTTTGTTTTAAATGTATTCATTATCGATTTAATTGGAAACATATTGAAGTTATTGTTTTAAATTCTTATTTCTATGTGAAAGATTCTCTTACGAGAAACGAGAATTTTGCAGGTTTGTCAAAATTTAAATTTAAGAGATGAAATTACTCTTTAAAAACTGACAACTTTAAAGCTAGACAATTAACTTAATTACAGAAAACATATTTTGCAATTATTTTTGTGGATCCTCTTTTATTCTTTTTTGCCAAAACTTTTGAATGTAACTTTTTTTAGTACCCAACAAATAAAACTAAACAATGCAAGAATATTAATATTTGAATTACATTGTTTTCTTGAAAAAGAGATATACTGCACATTCACAAAATTCATATTACCTAAATTATAAATTTTCGAAGGCTAAGACTCCGATGATACATATATCAATAAATATTATGATAAATATGATACGTGCCGTTGGAAAAGACAAACTGGTGAACGTATCAAAGAGTATTTCTAAATTTTGACACGTTTTGGGTCTGAATTTGATTATATATCGCATGGTCTAGATATTAAACATCTATGGCGAAAATTTTTCGTGAAATAGAGTATATATCTTTTCATAACGGAGTTCACTTAGGTTAAATTACACGACAACTTAATTGCATATTTAAATACAAAACGGAAAGTCATTTCATTCTATAACTGAGTTCAAAATAATATACATATATATAGGTATAAAATATTCAATGTATTTGCAGAACTAGGTACTATTGCACTCATCAAATTTCGCGGGCTTTTATGTTGTTATAATAACAAACAAAAGTACACATGTATTATATGAATTAAATTCGCGGTAAAGTTTCGTAAACGCTTTATACTCTAATACATTTTTTTGTATATATCTTGTACTCAGATAAATTTTTTATTTCTATTAGATTGTATCCCATATTTATACGTCACTAAAAAGCTGATGTTTCTAAAAAAGACGTAATCACAGTTGTTAGAACGACGTAGTCATAATGGTATTACAGTATATTTACAATCGCATACATACGATAATAGTAAAATTAATTTGTGATTGGTTCTGATATGATAAACGTGAACTGTGATTGGTCGATATGATAATTCAGGTTATAGATAGTGAAGCACGCATGAATTGAATGTGACGTCACCGTCAGTACTCGCGATCGGCCATTTTGTGAGTGTGTACTGGATCAGGATATTTGTGTTAAGAATATTTTTCAGTAAAACCGAATGATTTAGTTTACAAAACGAGACTTGCTTTGTTTTATTATATGTGCTAAGAGTGTGGAATATTCTTAGATCTGACATAGATTCATACAATGGAGGAAAAAGCATCGTTGAAAGAACTCGACCAGTGGATAGAACAATTAAATGACTGCCGACAACTAACAGAAAGCCAAGTAAAAACTCTATGCGAAAAGGTACTCTATTCGTCCTAAACTATTTTTTAGCTGACTTCTATATTCCTCCTCAAATATAGTATCTTTTTTAGTTTACTTCACAATTAAATCTATTTTGCCATTTTATGTTCGTTTACTTATATTTTACAAGCCACTGAGCATGGTTTGATGTGTCATTACAAATTTCACTGTGATTCGCTTAAATATCTTATATATGCAGGATAAAAACTATTCATATTTACATTTTCTGATTTTATTAAATTTTAAGTTTCGGCGAAAATCTGATTCGATTGCAATCGAACGCCGAAACGACCATGTTCGTTGTTATTCAGGTTTCTACTACACTTGTTCGTATTTGTAAAATTGGTTTGTCGAATCACCTAACGATTCTATTTTTACATTGTGAGACTTTTTCCGGTATAAGATGCACTTTAATTTTCACGTTTTAATATCTCACACACCTGTAATTTTACATTAATTTTATTTTTGTTAAGTTGCTACACCAATAGTAATTAAAAATTAAATTGATTGTGTCATAGTCAATAAATTATTATACAGCATGTAAATTATTGAATTATAACTTAATGTTTATCATAATATTTTAATGTTTGTTAAATTTTTGGTTTAATATAAATAGTATTTAAGAAAATAAGTTTATATTTAACGTAAATTTGACACATTTCTGTATATTATATTTTGAATGTGATTAATATATTACTTATCATTTTTTAAGAGTAAATAAATTATGTAAAATTTATTAATTGTACAATTTACTTTAGCTTAATGTATGTTGATTAATTTTTTATAAAAATCTTTACATTATTTACTTATTTAGTTACGTTATTAAGTTTCTAATAAATCTCTCCTGTAATTAAAATTAAAAAATATCAGTAGAAATTGATTTTTATAACTATAAATATCATAAGGATTAATATATTTTTTAGGCAAAGGAAATCTTAGCTAAAGAGTCCAATGTACAAGAAGTAAAATGTCCCGTTACAGTGTGTGGAGATGTTCATGGACAATTCCATGATTTAATGGAATTGTTCAGAATAGGAGGCAAGTCTCCAGATACAAATTATCTTTTTATGGGTGACTATGTGGATCGTGGCTATTATTCCGTTGAAACTGTTACCTTGCTTGTTGCACTTAAGGTATGTTATAGACAAATAATTATTAAATAAAAATTAATTATTATAAATAAAAGAATTTAATATATTTTACTGTTTCATTAGTTTTATAGAATAATTAAATACATATTGTTTTTGTATTTTTATGTTAATGAACAATTCTATTTCTACAGGTCAGATACCGAGAAAGAATAACTATTTTGCGAGGAAATCATGAATCAAGACAAATCACACAAGTATATGGATTTTATGATGAATGTTTACGTAAATATGGCAATGCAAATGTATGGAAATTCTTTACGGACCTATTTGATTATTTACCATTAACTGCACTAGTGGATGGTCAAATATTTTGTTTACATGGTGGTTTATCACCTTCTATTGATACTTTAGATCACATACGTGCCCTAGATCGTCTTCAAGAAGTACCACATGAGGTTAGTATTTATCTCTTTATATTTATCTTTATAAGATTGAAAAGAAAGAGTAAAAAATATATTTATTTGTATTTTTAGGGTCCAATGTGTGATCTTTTGTGGTCAGATCCAGATGATAGAGGAGGATGGGGTATTTCTCCTCGTGGGGCAGGGTATACATTCGGACAAGATATTTCAGAAACTTTTAATCATTCTAATGGCCTGACATTAGTGTCACGAGCACATCAGTTAGTTATGGAGGGCTACAATTGGTATATTCATTGAAATTATTCAGTTATGATTTAGTTTGTATTATATTTGTGTATTACTGTATAGTATGCTCTATCATATATTATATATATGTTGCTAAAAAGTTTTTGATTTTAAGCATATATATGTTGTTACAGGTGTCATGATCGTAATGTTGTAACTATATTCTCAGCACCTAATTATTGCTATCGTTGTGGAAATCAAGCTGCAATTATGGAATTAGATGATGCTTTAAAATATTCATTGTAAGATTTAAATAATAGATTTTTAAACGAGTTAGTTTTGTTTATATTGTTAATATGACCTTTGTATTGTGTATTTTTTTAGCCTTCAATTTGATCCGGCTCCAAGACGTGGAGAACCACACGTTACTAGGCGGACACCAGACTACTTCTTATAAAGAGTCAAACCCCCGAGTTAACTATTAAGGTAGGGGTATGGAAATGATTCAGGCTTTATAGCAATGCCACTGAACATAATTTATGATCGATAAAAGTGTGAGGTTCCAACTATCCTCACACGTTACATTATAGTCTCAAGTATTATATCATGACTCACTTTGTGGTGTCTTGTTGAGAGACGGAACACACATCCACATACTTTGCGTGTGTCCCACACCATACATGTAGACACAACATTAATTGTATACAAATAGAAAAAAACAAACAATAATGTACACACGTACCAATTAAAATTCACGTATAGCATTGAGTTCCACAACCTTCATTATACTGCTTGTATTTTTATTATCAGAAAGGAAAAGAAAATGAAAAAACTGCATTGATTGAACATAATAAGTAGCGCGAAAAAGAAATACGCATGGTGTTATTTTGAAACCTTGAACAAATATTAATTTATTGAAAACTGTTTATACAAGCAAGATTATTTGTTGCATGTACTGAATAGAAATAATGTTGTTTAAGGTTTCAAAAGATGTACCAAACTGATTATAATTTATATTTAAGAGTGTCACATAATTATTAGCGTGAATGGAGCATGAAATGTTCCACTTAATGGAAATATAAAGAGGGTTGATGCAACTGTAAAAATCGGTATATTTAAATTGTGCCGTATAAGCAATTTAACAAATTCTTTAGTATATTTCTTTAATAATTGTAATATAGCATTACACATAATAATTCATCAGAATCATAGCGCCTATTAATTTTGCTATTATTATCGATGTTATTTTATTAAATGTATCAAAATATAATTTGTATATATCATATTTTTATAGTAATAATGAGAACATAACTTATCAATTATGTTTAATCATAATTGGAATCAAACAATAAAACGAGCTTATCGATTATGTTCATTCTCTAGTGTTTATTCCATTTTACTCGTGTTTCTCGATTTTTATTTTTCAAATATAACTTTTAAATGCTTATATAAATACAATCCCTTAATTGTCTTAATTTTTATAATTTAAAAAACACTTTTGCATCAATCCTATTAAGACTTCCTAAGTGAAACACACACTTTATACTGAACGAATTCATGCATTCATGATCATTAAATTGAAAGTTAATTGCTTGTGAACCTACCAATGACTTTTTTACTAATTAATAGATATAAAATGATGCTTCTGATAAATAAACATGTGTAATGCAAGTTAAATGAACTTAATGTGTTGTGTCCGATCATTCATATTTGTCGATATAGACACTGTATACATGAAAATTGGATGTATTCACAGAATACATGCTTTCACAACAGTAAGCATGTAATTTGACGTATGCATAATGAAACGATACAGTAGTAGCAATAAAGTGAGAAAAAAATGAAACATATAGATGCACATGATAGCAGTTTATGAAGACTGTAAATCTAAAAGAAAATAGTACAGAAACCGTAACATCGTGGATATATCAATTATTTCTGCATGATGCAGGGCTAAGCATTTTTTCATTTTCATTTTATATATTATATATTAAATATATTTTTTGAGTTATAAAAAGTAATAAATTTCCGCGTTTAGGATGAACAGATGATAGTATTATAACAAAAATAAATGAGAAACATGTCTTAGAGAAAAATCGGTACTAGATTTTAGAACGCGTATTATTAATTTTATACTTGCTATATTTATTGTTTCCTCGAAGTATTTTATATGAAATAGATACATGTCAGTACCACAATCAAACATATTAGCTATTAGATTCAGTATAATACTTTATAGATTAATAACTTTTTTGTTTATCATGTTTTATGTATAATAATGTGACACTTTAAAATCGCAATTCCTTTCATTGTAAAGACCGCGCAGCAACATCTTTCTGTTCTACTTCAACTTGAACATTAGATTTTATGTATCTACATGCAGGTTTTGACAAAATGATTATAAACTTGAATTCATGTAAATCAAAAAAGGTATACTTTTATTTAAAGCTGATTGATTGATCACCAATGCACATGCATAAATTCAGTTTAAAAGTTAAAATGCCTCAAACTTATTTGTTTTGTAAATAAATTCAAGAAAATATAATCAGTTTATGCCTGTATATAATTATTATATACATTAGCGTAACTAGGTAGAGATTCAGGATGGGCCTAGGTGCCTTAAAGTGCAAACTAGCATTTCCTTCTAAAATCTTATTTTAATAAAAAAAAAGAACATTTTAACAGAAATGTAATATGTAATACAAATGAAAGCAATTATATGAAATTATAAATTAAAATTACATTAGAATTAAGTAATATTAAAGATTTAAACACTTTGAGTAAAATTATGGGACCTGGCCTACCCTAGAAAGAAGTTCTAGTTACGCCAATGATTATATATTACATACATATGCCATTGTATATATCAATTTCAGATAACATTTTTTACTGTATCTTTTGCAGCACTTTATATCAATCAAAGCAAATGCTACAAATAACTGTGTTTTACATGTGTGCACTTGGTTTATAACTTTCAGCATGCTTTCCCATTTTTAGACTTCATGTAACTTAAAAATATTAAGTTACGAATATCGAATTGACTTGCAAACTCTGTATTTATACAGATGTTGCAGAAACAAAAAGAACAGTACTACACCATGAACTGATATTATGTCGTCTCATTATAAACAGATTAGAGAAATAAAAAAATGTTATCATATTTAGGAAGTCTTATATCATTTTTACACATTAAACTACTGTAATGCAGAACATACAATGAACAGGACTAATTGTCAGATTACTGGATAAATAATGATTTACATGTATTCTAATATAAAGACTTTAAAAATAAGTTTTTATAGAAATAGATGAATTTTTATGAATTAAAATCGTATTTATAAATTACATAATTTTAGTAATACCCAAATATGTACAAAAATAAACATTTATTAAGGAATAGTTAAATAAAAATAAATATTTCAAATTTAAAAATCAGCAAAAAACATTATTATTTATTGTAATATTTCAACATGAAGTATGAAAAATTTTATTTTATTTTTATACAGAAAATTCATTTGAATGGTATATTTGACAATTTTTTAAATGGTTCTTTTATACAACTTTTAATTAATAAAGTCGTGATAAATTTAAATAGGACAAAATAACTACACACAAATAATTTATTAATAAATCATTTATAAATTTAAATTGCAGTGCCTTCTTTATAACTGTTATTATATACATTTTTCTAGGGCATAGTGATAAATAATAAAAAATGTATTATTTATCATTATATTACAGAATATGCATATTGGATAAAATTATCGACACAACTTTAACAATCTTTTAATAAAAATATACAATTACAATTATGTTTTTCTGCTTCAATTTTTACATATAATGACTGATATATTTTCTATAAAAAATATTACAAATACTATCAATTTTATACATACACTTACTGCTAAATTAAATAAATAAATAAGGAATGCAAAAATTAAATTTTGTTTGAACCTCTTGTATATAATTTTATATGCAAGTAAAACGTCCGTTTTTATAATTAAAAAATAATTCATCTTTAATTATAAATATATATTTCAACTTTAATTAATATTAAAAAAAAATGATTAAATTCAAGAATTCGGTAAAATATTCCAGTTTGTAAAATAAAACTGTAACAATATCGATTATATTTTAGCATTTGTGAAAAGATCATTTTACTAATTACAGATGTGCGAAATTAGAATATTAAAAATGCTTTATATATTCGTCTAATAAATTAAAGTTTCATTCCTGTGTCTAAATTTAATACTTGTTTCATAATTTCATATGTTGTAAAACTAACTGATACCATAGGAATGGCTCTTAAAAAATTTATACTCATTCCACGATACAGACCTTTTATGATACCATTTTCTTTATATATCATTTTCATAGTCTGTAACATACTAGCACTAAAAAAAAGTTATAATTTAATTGGATTATATACTCCCCTTTCTATTTAATTACAAATTGAATAGTATATATATATATGTATACCTATATTTATGTGTAGCATGATTCATCATAGCTAATTGCATATGTCTTCTAGTAACATCCAATGGATAAGAAAAACTTTGAGCAATAGCACCTGCAATACCTCCACATAATAATCTTGCTGATGTAGTTAAAACTAAACCACCTGTAATCATATTTATAACTTTATCAATTATAATCAATGTGTAACATGTTAAGCTCATATTTAATATTAATACATATCATGAAAAATGCTTTTATCTAGAAGTTGTAAAACAATCAGAATATTTTTTCCAAATTATATGCTATTTTAAAAAAATTTTAAAAGAACATTTTAATTAAATTATCGATAAAAATAAAAATTTAATTTAAAATTAAATAAATTTCTTAAAACACTTTTAATAAAATATATGAATTTTTTATAGTAATAAAAGCTTTATATTTATCATACCAGTATTTCTATCACATTTCTCACAAAAATAGTGTGGTGCATATTTCATACAAAAGTATTTAAGCTGTTCAAATGAGTAAAAGGAAAATCCTGCATATGGAATCATGCCAAATACAGTTGGCAAAAATCCTCTATATAGTGCTCGAATACCACCTTCCTGAAAATATTATATTAATACTGACAATAATTTTTTGAATTTACATTTTTCTATGAATATATAAAATGTCATTAACATATTCAATAAAACTGTATTTAAACTTTGAATATTACATATCTAATAGAAATCATATTAATATTTTTAACCATTCTCTTTAGTAATATATAGTAAAACATAAATTAATTATAACTTACCTTTTTAAAAATTGTTATAGCTGCATGTACAATTCCTCCATAAATATGTTCTCCAGTGACTTGAAAAGCAAGTCTAGCTCTAATGATATCTAATGGATACGTTAATGTAACTGCTGTAACACCAGCAGCAGACCCAGCCAAAAACTTATCTATGTGTGTATGCTTCCCAAATAAACCTCCTAGATACTAATAAAAATTAAACGTAACTTAATAAACTTACAATTCTACATGTATGTTAATATTTCTATAACATAAAAATATTTTTTGTCCCCTTTGATCACAAATTATGTACCTTTTTTAATATTTTGGTTTTTATACTATTATATTTTTATATTCATCTAAAAATACATTTGGACATTTGAATTCAAGAATGAATCTATATGATTAAGGCTCACCTTTAAATTATGAGCATGTCTTTATACTAATAATGGTTACTTCTCTCTGTGGAATCACTTTACCCAGAACAAATTTGATATTATTTTTCAACTGCTTTAGTATAAAAATTAAAAACCAATTGATAACTACCTTTTTGTATAATTCAAATGTAGTAAATTGTGTTGCAGCATATGGGAAAATTCTAACCATTTGAGCAAGATTTCCTTTGTACAAAGCAAAAAATTGTTCGCGTTGGATTACTTCTTTTAGTCCAGAAACAACACCTATACCAAAATAATATCTAAGTTGTGTTTCATATAATTTTTAAATATTTGTATTGTAATAACATCAATCATTTATTTTTACCTAAATGCTTATAGTGTTTGTTATGTGCTTGCAATAATATTTTTATTCTGTCTAATGGGGCCACTGTTGTTTTTGAACACATTCCAGCCATGCCTATTAAAGATTTATTTAAGATTTATTACTGTTATGAAATAGTTTCTTAATAAGTCCACAACAAATTGCCATTATTTTTCAATATTAATAAAAATGTAGATACATTAGTAGAATAAATTGTTAATATAATACTTATTTTTAATTGCATAGTAAATAAATAAAAATGATTATAATGAATATAACAAAATATTTAACTTACCACCTGCAAATAAACTTTTTAAGAAAAATATATAGTTCTCGGATTCGACTTGATATGCCATTGTTAGAATATTGTCATATAAAAATGACAAAAATGGAATGTAAGAACAAAATTGAAACATCCGTTACGAATGATTACTGTATTGACGTTGTTTCATCTTGAAGCTGACGATAACGAGGTCAGTGATTTTGACTTACTTTTCTTATTCATATAAAAGTACCAGATGTTTAGGTTATGTTTTTCATAAATATGGACTTCAACACCATGTTACGAAATATTGATAAACAAAACATTGTAACAACGTAAATTATTTGTACTTAAATATTATAATACATTTAATATTCATCTTATAAATCAATAATTGTTATCTTTGACTAAGCAATAAATTACGATATGTAGTACATATAATATTTACGTATAACTGTTATTCATAAAAGAAATAGTTGCTTTGAAAAATGTACGTTTATTGAAATTTAATATTGAAAATAACGTATAACCACAATTGCGCTTGGTTTTTTATTTCCGAGACTTTACACAAATATTATACATATGTACACTTTATTTTCACTTTTCGTTTCTCATTCGCTACAACCTACTTTTTAACTTCCTTGTTGGTATGTTTCATTGATCACGTTAAAAGAATTCTGAAACTTGTTTTATCTTTTTAACTTAATATTAGATAGAAGTATAAACTTATTTGATTTTATAAACTATTTTCACATTTATTCATTTATTAAATTAACGTCTTACAAAAAAGTTTAACTTGTATAAAATTCTTTAAGATATTCTGCTTTGGGTTTAAGAATTGCTTTATCTTTAAGACTAATGACCCAACCAGGTTCAAGACCATAAAACAATTGTCTAGGATCTTTACGTTGGTTAAGCATTTCATAATCTGGATCATCTTCAATTTTTGGGAGCTCATAACCATATTTCTGGGATAAAACTAATCGTTCTTTAGAAATCTCTTCAGGATTTGCTAAATATCCTCTTGTTGCTGCACTCATATAGTATTCTAAACAATCTGTTGGTGGCATTAGCCTACGTGGTATTGGTTCTCCTAAATATTTAAATACATCTTAATTACTATATTAAAGGATTCTTTTTAATTATAATATAACCAAACAATTTACCAGTAGTAAAAAATTGATCTACATCGTTTATTGCAAATAAACAATGAGGATCATAGTATGCAGTAGTAATAGTGCCACCATTTCTTTCAATTGCTGCAATTACAGGTTCACTAGCCCATTGAACTTCTATATTTACTTTTGCTTTAAAATTATCTGCTCCCTTTAAAGCAATTTTAAAGAAATTACAAATTATTTCTTATACAAAATATTGTATTTAACTCTGGAGTGAACATATATGGTTCCATAGACCAATATGGTGATTAATATTGAATTAACAGTGTTCATAATTGCCCTACCTAATTATTTTAACTTAAAAAATCGCGTTTTTTATCAGCTAGAGTCTACAAAAATTGATTGCAAAAATAATATGAATGTTCAAGAGAAATATGTGGAAAAGGTATGTATATATGAATGTGATGGATTACTCAAATAGATAGAAGATTAACATATTTCCATTTGACAAAAGACTGTTATAGTATTGTATATCAACATGTATTCTTTTGCATTAATTGCTAAAATTTAAAAGTTTCAAATGGAAAATCAATTTTGTAGTTTATGATTCAGTTAATTTTAGACCTACTCAACTCATGTTTACCAAGTACACCACATGCCCATTCTAGAGTTAATATATTTATGTAACATAAAATTAAATACCTCATCTGTAAGGTGAACACCTGCATGTTTCCATTGAATTTTAAAAGGATATAATCCTGTGTTAATTATTGACACAAGATCAATAGGTTTTGATGAATCTAGTCTGTTTGTGTCAATATACTTTTGTAATTGATTTAAAGATAAAGGAGGATATTCTCTTCTTAAACTGTAATATATATAAAATTATTTAACTGCATCATATGTTTAATTGTACAATTTTCTGTATCTTTCTATGTTCCTAATAATTTCATCCATGATATAACATTTTATAATAATTAATATTTCAAAATCAATGACAAAAATTAACAGCATGTTCTAAAACCTGAGCATTTATTGTTACTCATATTTCAAAATGTAATTCAAGTTATTTTAAAACCAAATCACTCATCATAGATTATGAATGATTACGGGCAAAATACAATTTATAATCAACTATTTATTTTGAAATCACTATAATTAGGTTTTAAAAGGTAAAATAATTACTGATGGGTTCTTAAGATTTGGAAAATATGCTAAATAAAAGGAACATTTTTGAACTTACATTAAAACTATTCAATTTTGTTATTTTGGTTACAATAAAATAAAGTTGATGAATTACTTACTGGTGACCTTTATAATATGGTTCACGACTAAATCTAAGGTAAAATGGGGTATTTCCAGTTTCATATCCAAGGCGCATAAAATTTTGTCTTTGGCCTGAACCTTTATTACCAGCTCCATGTTTATCTCCACCGTGTTGACCTCGACCACGTTCTGACTATCAGAAACATCTTCCATTTAAACTGATTATTATAAATTAAACATTACATGTTTATTCAAAACTATAAAATGCATTATATTAACCAAAATAAAGTGACATATTTCAAATAATAGATAACAGAAAGAAGAAATATATTTTACTATTTTACTCACATTTTATTTACAGTTTATTAGATATAAGTAAATTTTTCTTTTAATTTCATTTTAATATATAAAATATTATTAATGTAATACTTACAGGCTTCCTTGCCCCAGGATTATCTCGAATATTACCTAAACTTACTCTTGGCAATGTTCGTAACATCGATAGCGCTAAATCTTTGCCTTGTTTACCAGTCATTATTTAATAGATTATTTTATTTGAAACTTTATTTATATTAAATTTGCCTTCTGCTCTACGAGTCACTACAAGTTTCTGTAAATATTCGAGAATTGGTATGCATTATGACTAGTTTACATGAGACATTTTGTACATTTTACTAGTCTAGGGAAATTTGTAATCACAATGTGAAGGAAGCAAGAGCTCATACCGCGCCCTCTATTCTAGCAACGTAATTCAAAAGATGATTTCCGAAAAATTTGAAAATCCTGTATCCTGTTTGAGCTCTTGATTCTTATCAGATGGAGTTTTGATTCTTTAATTCAATTCTTTGCTATTTTTCGTTACAAGTGTTTTATTAATAAAATAAAACATTATATTATTCTCTTGAGTAATTATTATTATTATTTTTAAGTGTCTGTGAAGTCTTCATTTTTATTCCTCGCGTTAAGCGCTAAATATATGCTAAGGAAAGATGAATAGTGAGAATTAGCGGGAACCAATTAGGAAATTAAATTATCGGAAGTGAAAACAGTCGGATTTAAATGACTATTTACATTATTTTCTTCTTACAATTCTGTGCAAAACTATTTAACACAGGCTTCATTGCATAAAGTTGTCTTTTCATATTACCTCATATAATCAAAACTATATTAATATCAATATAAATACAATTTTTTTTTTTCAACTAATATTTAAACATTGATAATTAAACTTACAAATAAGTATGAATTTATATATTTATATCATGTTTTATTTGTACAGTATTAACAATTTCTTTAACATGTATAAAAAGTTTGATATAAGAAAATTAATAAGTTGCTAAATATTTTAAACAGTTACAGTACAAATTATAAATGTTGATACAATATCAATATTTAATAAACCATTGGTTCTGATTTGGGTTCAGTAATTTCTACATCTCTACATTTAGCATGTTGCAATTCTCGTCGCACTTCAGGTGTAATTGAATGATGAGATTGCTTTCTTAGTAGTTTGAACAAAGCCTCTTTTTGTTCAGAACTAATATCGCCTTTATACCGTTGTACGAAAGTTAATAATGCTTGATGCCATAAAACTGGCAGTTCTCTAGGATCCCTTTCAAATCTGTAAGTCAAAATTGTTATTAAATTAGTATTATTAAAATACGCGATATAAATTAATTATAACTTTTACCTAATGAAATGAAATACAACAGCATCTATAACCCTATATGGTAAAGCATACTTTTTATCTAAAAATATTCTTAGAAAAATACTATTTGCTCCAGTATAATCCATTTCTGCAATTTTTAATATTGCTGCTGAAGAATGTAAAATTGGTATTGAGTTTTTTGCAATTACAGACCCAATTATAACAGCTTCTCTTAATGTGCATGTTCCAGATTCTAAAAGTGGAAGTAAAATTCCTTTCATGAAACCAGCAGGTTTAAATAATGCTTTACGTAATGCTTGATATAAATGAAAATTTAATTTTTTATATTCTGCTATATCATCCCTAATTCGAGGCAGTAATACTAGGTTATAAAATCTTTGTGCCATCTTTTCTTTAAGATTAGAAGCAAATATTCGAGTAGCTTGATACATTGCAGCAGCTGACCATTTTGTTGGATCTGTAATATATAATATCTGTTCCCAATTTCTTAAACTAGGAACAATTTTAAAGGCTTTAGGTAATTTTCCACTTCGATACTTGGATAAAACATCTCTAACTCCTTCATACATTGTTTTAACTCTTGGATCTAATTCTTGCATTTGCATAGAGCCTACATCTGAAAATTGAGTTTCAATTTCTGTTTTCTTTTCTGTTAATTTTTCTAATATTATATCAGCTAATGTTTTCATTGGTGTAGGATCTTTAGACATAAACATTTGTATAGCTCGCTCATCTTCTTCGTTTATTTGAATATCCTCATAAAATTGTGAATCATCAAGTTCATCTTCACTTGACTGTTCTTCAGTGTCACTAAACTCATCTTCAAGTTTTACTAATGATCTCCTTGTTGATTTTGATGTTGGTTGTATTCCACTTTCTTCTTCAATTTCCAATTGTTGTTTTCTGGCTTGCGATAAAATCTTTTTGGTAAGAGAAGCATCCACAAACTGCACAGTTTAAATTAAAAAAATATATTATAAAGTTATAAATCAAATTTTTTATAATTTTATAACTTAGTGAAATAAGTACCCAGTAATACATACTATTAATATAAATCATTAATGAAAATAATTAATTGCAATAATATGAACAGTAATAAATTACTTATGTATTATTTACATATTTTATAATTTTTCAGACAATAAAATCAAAATTTAACCTTTTCATCTTCATCATTGCGAATTCTAATCTTATGTCTATTCTTCGATTTTACTGTTTTCTCTTCTTCTATTTGGTTTGCCAATCCAACTTTTGGAAGTTTCGTTTCACCTTTAGAAACTTTTAATTTCTTCGCTTTTCCCATTTTGTTAGTTCAAAATAATTTGCAAAATTAATATAAACACATGATATTGATTTAATCCTAACCTCCCATTTTATACACCATTATCAACCATACCAATATGTTACATATACACTCTATTTTAGTAGAGAATACGCCATCTTCTGTACTTGAAGGAAAATAAAAACCAAACCAAATGCGCAGAGAATACGGTAACTAGATGACAATTTACGCATTTCCCTAGTCGGGGGAGATTCCTACACGAATATGATGTTCCTCTATGACTTACTTTTGTTTCACGATCATAGAATAATGAAAAAAACGAATACTGAGAATCTAGAATAGTGTGCAAAATATATAAAACAAGAGATATATTATACCAAACTCTTTAATATATTCAGTTTGTAAAAACTTGTTAACAAATCGAAAAAATCAATTTGAAATTTAGTTCCATTTGTTTTCAGCTTCTACCGTTAGATGGCTAAGCGTTTTGAGGTCCATAAAATGTAATTATAAAAATTTTCAAGTACAATGTATCAAGCTCACTTTAAAAATATTTTTTTGACCTGTCATGCTCGTAGGAGTATTTGCGATAGTCAATAAAATGAAAAAATGTTTCACTTTACTAAACACAATTTTTTGTTTCGATAGTTCCGCGCTTGACTACTAGATGACGATAGTTATAGTGTTTTGTAACAATAAACGCGAAAATGCTTCTAAAATCCTTTCAGCTATTTAAATTAATTACTTTACGATAAATTATTGCTTTTTATATCTTTTTTATATATCGAATTGTCACAGTGCTTCCGTTATGAATGTAAGCTTAAATGTAATATTTTCCAGTAAGTTTCCAGTAGTTTCCAGAATCACCTTTCTGCAACATAAATTGGACTATATAACAGTTTTTGTTTTTAAATGTAAACATATACTTGTGGAAACTATAATCTATCAATTTTAAAAATGCTTATAAATGAGGCATAATGCATGCCAATATATGGATGTTATTTCCCCCAAGGAAACCAGATTTGCACTGGAGTTTACATTTGTATATAATAACTATGCTAGATTTTATAGATATAATTACAAATACAAATAGTCTAAACAAATATGCCAAATTATAATATAGTTTTAAGATTTTTAGAACTAAATTGCTAAATGCATTTAATGTTTCAAAATGTTTTTAAATAAACGATGATATTTTGATAAAATTAATACACATAACTTCAAAAAGTTTCTAATAATAAAACATCAAATGCATATAAGCTTTTACAGTTTAGTAGTCTAAATTTGGGATACTGTGTGTGTACAAAGATACTTTTGGATATTCATCAGTCTGATTTGAACTTTTCGAAATGAATTGAAACTCATAATTTCAGTACATCCATACATCTCTATATACAATTTTCCAATTTCTAAATGCTTATATATCATATGTAAAAATACAAATTCTAAACTTCTAAACGAACTTTTGATTTATTTTTATGCAAATGATTCTCTGTATATTACAATGATTATACAGTACTTTTTGAAATTACAGTTATTCACTTGTAGATACTTAAAAGTATAATAAATTATGTATATATATATTACATAATATTTTATGTGTTGAATACCTACAATGCATATGTATATACAGAATTTTTTAATAAGAAACTTTCGATGTTAGGTATTTTCAACTTCTGTATCCAAATCACTTGATTTTTTCTTTTCCTTCGGCTTAGTGGTTTGATACACAAATGATTTAAGCATTCTTGCTTGCATGCTCCTAACATAGTCATTATATGCACAATAACATGCCATAGCAAATGTTATTGTGACATAGCCACCAAGTGCTACATTTATAGACTTCTTTACTCGGCTTGTGAATAAAAATGCTAATAATCCAGATAGTATGCCTCCAGAGATACCAGTTATAAAAGCGTTTCTGTGACACCGTGTTTTAATAACCGGTTCGCCAAAAATTGTAAAAGGTATTTTTATGTTTTCTTCTTCTCTATCGCCAGAATGGTCCATATTGTTAGTCCTGATTTATATTTTAAGAAACCAATATTTATTCATGTAACCTCAACAAGAATCGCATTGTACGCCACCTTAATAAATTTACAAAATAATGTACAAATAATGATAGTATGTTAGACAGCACCACTATAAAATTTCGAAAATACTAGTGCGTATGTTTAAAATTATTATAACAAATTACTGGACAAGATTGTTTCTTCGTTCTACAGACGACTTTATGCGCTTTATGCTAGCTCCGATCGGAGTACATTTCATAATTTAGTTAGTTTATTGTTTTTTCCCTTCACAGGAAGATGGCGCTTGAGATATAAAATAATCCCTATATTGTCTAGTTGGACTACAGACTACATTTCGTAACTTAGAATAAGGCACAAACGTTCAATAATCTAAATTTTTCAATTTACTTTTACTCCAAATCTCAGTTCAAAAACCTTAAATCCTGAAATTACTGATAAAAAATGTTCAAATTCTCAGTTTCTTAAATTAAAAATTTTTAAATCTCTAATTCCTAAATTCACAATTTTTTATACATAACTATCAGTAGAGAAACATTTGATCATGCATATCACACATTATTATCTTTTCCCACTATTTATGTATTTTACACACTGTGTACATGCCCAATAGTGCAGGAACAGTATGACGAAGGGCTAATCATAACGTCTATCAGTGTTATTCCAAACAGTGGGGACTGTTCTGAAGTTAGTCGAGTTGTGATAATTTTATGTAATTTTGTTTGGAAGTCTAGTATAAATCTTTAGAGTAATTATTAAATGTAAAAGGAGATTATTGTGTATGCAATAGCGTTAAGGAAATTTAGATTTTGAATAACATCACGCTGTACACTAAATAGTTAGGAATATCCACAATTATAGAATATAGGGATATTTTATGAACAAAACGATTGGTATTTCTACATAATTGGATGTTGGATCTTTTTCTCGCGGTGCGGATGTCGGCAAGGTACACATGAGTTACGCTTTGATTTTTGAGTTAAAAACATGGGTAAAATGAATAGGAAAAAATTGAATGATACTTTGTATGTTATTCGTGACATTGCAATATATTTAATGAATTAAGGTTTTCCTCTGGATCGCGTACACAAAGTTTGATAATGTTGGATTTCACTTGCTCCAATATACATTTGACAGCATATTAAACTTTGTTGAATTTTCTTTTAAAATTGCATTTTCATGTATTTTATAAATTTGGAGTGAGATTTGTTTCAGTTAAAGTAATCATAAAGTAAAATAAGTGCTAATAATTTTGTAACTAGATTATAAACAATTTCTTAACCTTTATTTTTCAGATGTTCACAGCAAACGCTAAGATAATAAAAAGTGGTGGAGCCGAACCCGATGCGTTCGAAGCTAGTATTTCCCAGGCTCTACTGGAGCTGGAAATGAATAGCGATTTAAAATCACAATTGAGGGAATTGTATATTACTAAAGCACGTGAAATAGAAACCAATAACAAGAAGGTGAACCAATAGTCCTTGTACTTTATTTTAATAGTTTAATTTTGATACATTTTTTTAATTAAAAATAATATTAATATATGATTAGTAAGGAAAATGAATATCTCAATTAAAGTTAGATTTGTGTATGTAAAATGTAATACATGTAAACACTCATATGTTTATATTATGATATGAATATTTGTTGCAGTGTATCATTATATATGTACCTATGCCAAAATTGAAGGCATTCCAAAAAATTCAAACAAGACTCGTACGTGAATTAGAGAAGAAATTTTCAGGAAAACATGTTATGTTTGTTGGGGAACGTAAAATATTGCCCAAACCAACAAGGAAAACGCGTACTAAAAATAAACAAAAGAGGCCAAGAAGGTATGATATTGCAAATAATATTATTGCAGTTTATGTATATACACATTATCAAATGAGATACTAAAAAATATATATTAAATATTTTTACAGTCGTACTTTGACTGCAGTATATGATGCATTATTGGAAGATTTAGTGTATCCAGTAGAAATTGTTGGCAAACGTATCAGAATTAAACTTGATGGTACACAACTTATCAAAGTTCATTTGGACAAAAATGAACAAACCAACATTGAGCATAAGGTAAATATATATTTTATAATAAAAATTCTCTTAGTATGTAATAATTACAAGATTTCATCTTTAATTATTACTAAATGTATCTTTTGTTCAATAGGTTGATACCTTTGCAGCTGTATACAAGAAATTAACTGGTCGGGATGTAACATTCGAATTTCCCGAAACTTATGTGTAATTTGTTAACAAATAAATATATTTGAAGTACCTGTTTGTAGTATTTTTTCTTTTTCGTTCTTAATTGCAATATTTATTGTTGCCAGTTATATTATTAACAGTATTTACAATTTTTTACATTACTTTGAAATTTTGGAAATTAGTCAATTTAATGTTCAAGAAAATAGTCCTACTTTTTTTATGAATACTTTAACTTCAGTAATATTTGATATTTAAGCAATTAAAACTGGATTTACAACAGGTTTTTATCTCGAGAAACATATAATAATTAATATTTTAAAAAGCATAGTAATTTCATTGTATGAAAGAAATTTTTTTTTCAAAAGTGAAATATAAACTATTTAAGTTAAATGCGCAAAAAGATTGTAATTGATAAAAAATGTATTTTCTTTAGAGTGCAAATTGCATATTTACAGACTAGTGATGAGGTATATATACTAGTATAGTTAATCACTAGCGTATACAACTTCGTTGTATATATATATATACTCAGAATTTTATATATATTCTTGACACTTATCTAATCTTGCGCGCATGCGTATAAAATTGTATAATTCGGTAACTACTAGCAGTTAGCATACATATAAGGTTTTTAAAGTGTAGTTTCACGAGAAAGGTTAATACAATAAAAGAAGTTGCTCATCTTAACTTTAATTGTTTACAATATTTTTACTAAAATATTCATTATTCAACCGTACAAGAACAATTATTAAAATTTGTATCTGAAACTTAACCTTTATAATCATCTGTGAATAAGATCAAATATTTGTCACTGAAGAACGATTGTTAAATTTATTTGTATTAAAAAAATTTGTTAAGGAATTACTATTAAATTAAAGTGTTAAATATTGCTAGTAAAAACGTGCTGAAGCTGTAAAGTACATATTTCAGTCTCTAAATTTGCAACTTGAAATATAAAATGTTTTAATACTTGCATTAAAATGAACAGTAAACGATTATTTATAAATGCTGAACATTTTGAAAATTAAAAAACCGTAACAGAACTTAAAAAATATATTTGTTTTATTGTTGTGTACTGATATAATTTGACAAATAATTTTTGTTAGTGTTGTGACTGGTAAGTGTTACGATAAATATTGTATATTTGACATCGTTTATTCTATATGCACTTGTAACCTATTTTATTTCAAAGTTTGGTTAAATTTTACTTCGAGGTATAAAATGCGGTTGACTTTATAATCACTTCTTATAGTATCTAACAAGTAAAATCCAAATATATACAGATTTTACTTTAAGTCACAAAAGAATATTAACGATTCGCACAGCTGGAATGAGCTGAAAAGGAGCTTACTCTATGATTTACATTTCATTCTATCTGTCATATATATATATATTAGACAGAAGTATATGAATGAAGATAATAAATGATAATATGAGAGATATAATAAATAAAAAGTCACTGCACTGACTCGCTCAGCGTTATGATGGTTATAATTGCATATTCGCGTTGCTGTTGGTTACGAAATGATGCTAACCAATCAGAGCTAACATGCACAGAATGAACGAAAGTTTGTCATTCAATGACAATATTCTCTCATAAAATCAACTATATATCAATATTCTTGCAAAATATTATTATACAGATTCATTTTATTTATATGTAAATTGTAGTAAAGCAATTACTTTTTATGTATTAAAATAAGCAATATTACTTTCATGCAGTTTAATAATTAAATAATTACCTTTACTATTGTATTACTATTTTTAGTTCCTTAAAGAATTAAAAACTTATATTATACATTTAGGTTTTTCTACATACTTCACAATGAGTTCAGGATTTATATCAGAAGCTGAAATTGCAAAGCAACGGAAGATACGACAAGAAGAATGGGAACGTGTACGAACTGCAGATCAGCCAATAGGTCGTTATGATGTTTATTTTGTATACTGTTTTTAAAATCATATTTAATTGATAGAATACTAAAATAAGATATAAACTAAACGAACAACTGATATCAATTCATGTCTTTTTACTATTTCATTATATAATTCATAAAATTACTTAAAATGTTTTATGAAATCATTACCTTTTTGTACATTAATATTATATTTACTTTATATAATACATGAATTACAAAAATTAATTTTTATTTATGTAATGTAAATAAGGTATCTATGGTTTAAATAATCAAAGTTCACATATTTCACATAAGTATTTTTTAAAATATTTCAAATGCAAGCTTGACATCGTGTGAACAGTAAGTTTATCACTTTTTGTATTTCATACTTGTTTGAATTAACTCTTTTATGATACATAATTGCATTTAATGTTTCTCATAGATAATAGTTTAACAGTGTAAAATCTGGTGATCTTATAGGTCAAATATGACTAAAAGAAATAGATTGTGTAAATACCTGTTGACCTATTATTACATTGTGATATATCAACAACGAATGTGTTACCACCTGTTACATATTTTTTTTATTAGTTTATAAAGTATTTATGGCTCTATGATTATATATTTTTTTCTTATTCCTACATATAGGACATATTGATGAAATTTGATTATTTAAACATGGCTCCCCCTATATGCATAATTTTATCAAGCATATATTACAAAAGACAACTAATATATTTTTCCATTTGAAGCCTTAAGAATTTTTAATAAATATTGGTTTATAACCATTTTAGAAGCGCCAGAAGAGTCATATGATCCAAGATCGTTATATGAACGATTACAAGAACAAAAAAACAAACGAGATGCAGAATATGAAGAAGCGCACAAACTTAGTAAGTTAATCTAAAGATTAAGCTATAATTAAAAATGATATGATATGAATTTCATATTTCATAAGAAACATTATACATTTGTTCAACTCACACAATTATTTTTTGAATCTCAGAAAATATGATAAAAGGCTTAGATGATGATGAAGTAGAATTTTTGGATTTAGTGGATAGAACTAAATTAGAAGAAGAGCGTAAGAAACATCTTGAAGAGGAGAAAGAGATGCGTGATTTTAAAGCAGCTGTTGCTTCATTACAGGAGAGATCATTAAATGAAAAACTAAAGCAAGAATTAAAAAATCCGCAAGTTATTAATAAAAATACTTCATCTGGGAGGTAAGGTATTATTTTATCTATGGGCTTTTAATTTCATATGGGTTCCAGTAAATTGTTTAATGAATATGAATATTTTGTATTATTTGTATTATTGTAACTAGCAGTAAGTACATAATAACAACTTGCATTTTGTGGTACTATAAGGTAAATTTTATTTTCTAGTAGTCGTACTTCACAGTTAAAATTATTAGCTGGAGTTGTAGTAAAACGTTCAGAAAAACAAAAGCAAGGTAAGGAACAAATTTTTATTAGAGAATAGAATAAATTGTATTAATTTTAGACCCACAGCTTTATTCACTAATATCTAAAGTTTTATTTTTATTAAAATTAAAATTATAACTATTTATAGGATTTTAATTTTTTTTTTATAGGAAACGTCAAATTATCATCAGGCGATGAAAATAACATACTGAGAAAAAGAAAATATGAAGTAAACGAACAATCAATGACTGAAAGTTTCAAATGCGAACCTGAAACATTCAATGGTCATTCTTTAGGTGATAAAAAAGTAGTAAGTTTATATAGTGGCATGGAATGTATTGGAATTTTACCTGGACTTGGTTCTTACGAGGATTCTAGCGACAGTGATTGTAGTTCAGATACTGATCAAGATCCAGAACCAAATCATTCCAAATATGATTTATTAGGTCGAAAAATAGAAGTTTTAAAAGATAAAGAAACGAGCTGAATTTACAGTACATATAAATATGTTTTTTTTTATTTATAGGCAAATTATCGTTTTCTTTTGCAATTCACTATAATTGTAGATATAAATAAATCTTTACACTAATTTTTTGAATATTAATACCTTTCATGTAATATTGCAAAAATAGTTGCTATTTAACAACTACTCGGAAGAATAACTGTATTGTATTATTTTACTTTTGTGGAGTATAAGAAATTGTATATGATTCATTAGTTACTAAAAATGTGTTAATTCTATTTTAATCATGAATGTTTTAATCACAGTTCAGAACGTCCTCATAGTATGATATTTTCCTAAATAAATTCTGTAGTAGTTTATACCAATATTTATATATTTTCTAGATTGTAAAATGTATAGTAATAATAATTTGTCGATTTCGAAAGTATTCATTTAGTTATTATATCTACAAAAATATTGTATGTATCGTAAACAAATACATCCTAAAATGACTGTCTGAATAGTACAGATAATATTAGAAACGTGAGTTTTACTAAATATGTTGTCCTAGAAATGTATGTATAATTTGTAAAATATAACATATATGATATAAAGTTACACAATCAACGCAATCTACTTTAAGATATACTAATAAAATTTTAATATTTATTACTTTTTCGAGTAAATAATATGAAAACTTTATAGTGCTTACTCAAAATTATTTACATATCTAAAATCAACGATGGGAAATAATGATCATGTACATAAAATATACGAATTTTTTATTTATTCCAAGACTGTAAAAAATTAATTATTTTTGTACTAGAATTTGCAAAATAGTGACAAAATGTTTGTAATTATATAAGTCTAAAATAAATTATTGGATAGGTTTTACAAATTGTGATTATTATAACAATAAAAATAATGTTTGTGATACACATAGTTAAATATACATCTTTATATACATGACTTAAATATGTAACATTTAAGTATATTGTCTTATTTGTAAATATTAAAAACTAAAATAAATTAATAATATCATAGAATATTGTAGTATTGTTATAGTTAAATAAGGTACAATATTTATATGTTATATTTAATGTTAGCTTAACAAAGAATTTATCCATTCGTCGTTAATATCTTCAGAAACACTGTAATCATTAATTAAGAAATCGGTTAGAACATTTTCTATATTTGCAGCAGAATTTATTGTAGTATCTGATATAGTTTCTTGACTATTTGATACATCTTCTTGACTTGGTAAATTTGGTTCATACTTATTAACTTCATTTAATGTATAATCATTAGTTACATTTATAACTGAAGTTATTTGTTTACAATCTTTATTATAATTTATAGTACTTTGATTGTCATGAAAATTTCCAATACAATCTTTCTCTTGCTTCACATTATTTATTGAATTATTTTGTATTTCTTCTGTCTTAATAGTTGATTTTATATTTAGGGTATTATTACTGCTATTTTTTACATTAATGGAATTATTTGTTTCCATTTTTTTCTTAATAGCAGTGAAACTGAATTTTTCATATAGTCTACCACTAGTTATCTTTCTTTTTATGGATGTATTTTTTGTATCTAAAGTATTTGATTTTGTATTATTATCAGTCATATGTCCTGTAACATTTGTTTTGCAATCATTTTGTTCTATATTACATGTTACTGTTTCAGAAACTGGTGTAGATACTGGAATTTCAAATGATAATGTTATGGGTGGCAATCCATCTATTTTCATCATAGTTACATTTAAATTAGATTTTGTTTTTGTTGCTTCATTAAGTAACTGATCATTTTTAGGTGATTCTAACTTTGATAATTCTTTGTGTTGTGATGAATGAGAGATAGACTGGATTGTATCAGGTACTGGTGAGGATAAATTATGTTCTATGTTTATATGTGAATTGATATTTGAAATGTTTTTATGTTTATCTTGATGCACAAAAATTTTGTCATCTCTTTTGCCACTAAAGGTATTAATAGTTGACTTTTCAATTTTTTTTATTTTTCTTACATTATTTATAGTATTAGTATTTTGTGCATACCTAACATTTTTTTCTTTAATATGTTTATTTAATAAATTCTCATATTTATTTTTGATGTTCTCAATTTTCATTTTATCATTATCTAACTGCCCATTATTATCATTTGATTTTAGATTATCTATACTTTTACTGCAAGTTTTATTATCTACATTATGTGTTCTTTTTGTATTAATCTGTGATATTATGTTTGGTTCTTCCTGAACAGAAATATTTAAATCCTTATTATTATATTTTGCATCTACTGTATTCATATCATGGGTCATAATATTAATACTTTCTGAAGGATTTGTATCTAAAATAGAACTAATGTATTCGGTTGATATATCTTTAATAAGTGCTGTAGATGCATTACGTAGTGGTGGTTTTACTGATATATTTTCTTTTAATCTTGGTGGCACATTATCATCCCAATAACAAGACCACATCTTTCCCACTAATCTGGGATAAAATACAAAATCTTCACAGCCAAAAGGCCATGCACACTAAAAAATGAAATACAACTAATTACCTAATACAAAAGGAGAATATAGTAACAAATATGTAATATAAAATTATATTCACTTTCTATGATTATTATAATAATAATATTAAGGTTATGTTATACAATATCAATATATTCCTGAAAGGAATGTTTTAATAAACAAAAATACGAATTTGAAATATAATTTTACCTTTTCTTCTTCGCATAACCATACAGCTTCTTGTAAATTAATCTGTAATAATTTAATTTTTTTCTTCAACCCACTTTTTAAACACAATGGACATAAGTCTTGCATTTTATTTTAAACTAAATATCTTCAATTCTTTATAACTGTTTTCTTTATAATTAAATAATTATTCAAATCTATTTATCATCAATCTTTGAACATGATTTGAAGAAAATTCAACACCAGATGGCGCACTTGTTTTTTCAAAGATACGTGTTACCTGTTAACCTATTATGGCTTTTCAAAAAAGGCGGAAATTATATTGGTCTAACTGTGAAGCACATTTATATAGCATCATTGACGACGAGGTGGAGTTTATTCTTATATATACATAATTTTTACAAAAATAAATTGTATAGAAGAAAGAAAGGGAACACATAAAAATGCCGGTCGATCAAATTCAGTACTCCGGTAAATACAACGATGATAAATATGAATATAGGTTTGTATACAAATATAATTAATTCATGTTAAGAAATTAGTTGAACTCTCTATTACTAGTGATTTAAATTTCTCTTTATGTATTTTATAAAATATATTTGTTGTAAAATTCACGAGATTAAGATTAATTTTTGATTAATATTAAGTTTATTAAAGGATTAAAGTAATAATATTGTTATTTTCAATGTAAAGTTTATTATTAATTTGAATTTATTTTAAATGTTTCCTTGTCTATAGGCATGTTATTTTACCAGCAGATTTAGCAAGACATGTACCAAAAACTCATCTTATGTCAGAAACTGAATGGAGAAATTTAGGAGTTCAACAAAGTCCAGGTTGGGTTCATTATATGATGCATGTACCAGGTACAATATTAGAGGCATTATTTTTCTTTTAATTAAATTTTTACGAAAAGTAATAATAAAATATTGTGGTACCTAATTTTTTAATATATTGTGTTATAAAACTTAAATTTACTTTTAGAGTTAAATAGTTACTGTTTATCATAAATAAATAAAATTTTTAAACAAGTGCTATTTTTTGATAAATTATATAAAATTCTTGAAACACTTAAAACTGATATATTGCCTTTCTATAAAATTATAATTTTTCTATTAATGACTTTGTAAGTAAACTACTACTATCACTTTTCATATGGAGTAATAACAGGTTGTTGTACATGAAACGTTTGATTTGGAAAAGTCAGAAATTTAATACAATGTGATGACATGAAAGTACTATAATATACTGCTTATAGTATATTAATATGAAGCTTAAAGTTTGTTACATGATTTCATAAACTGTCCTTAATATGATCTAGATGGTTAGAAAATTTACTTATCAATTCCTAGGTACAATGTGTAATAAGTTAGTTAATTAGCACTTAAACAGCATTATATTAGGAATATTTGTATGGCTATTTCAAGAAACATTAAATTTTAAAGCAATATAATGTAAGCGGTACTTTGTTGTAGTTTCATGTCATTAAATTGTATCAGATTTCAAACATCTTGAAATTGATTATACTTTGTTGTAAACGGTAATTAGTCATTTAGAATTTAAAATATTAACAAGATGTTTGTTCAGGGAAAATATGCACTTTAAACTTGAAATTGATGTGCCATAAGTGCTATTATGCAGTACTTTTATTTCTCCAAATCGTATTTGATTTTTTATTTTTGAAATCATATTGAAATCATTTACATTAACTGTAAAAAAATTAAAGAAGTAGATGATACATTTGGAATATTATTTAACGCCTTTAATATATTAAGGTTGTATGAAAAAAGAAAGATGGAGATTGCAGACATATTATTGTAAATATACTGTCATAATTAAAAAAAAATTGCTTAACATTTTTAGAACCTCATGTGCTATTGTTCCGACGACCAAGGACTGACGTTTTAACAACTTCAAGAAATACATCCTTCCACAGAGATTATCAGAAGGTTATAGAGATTGAAATAAATTTTAAATATTAAATACAAAACATAATACATTTAACATATATCAGCATAATTATATTTGAAACAATAGTTTTATGCTGATTTCTTGATGTGTAAATATCGATTTTTTACAAATTTTTAAGCATTGTAATTAATAAATCATCATTGTCACAATAACAAACTAATTTTATGTATAAGTAATACTGAAAAATCACATAAATTTCCATTTTATGAAATATATATGTGTAATTAAATATTTTGATTTACACAATTTTGTGAAATTGTATATCAATGTATATAGTTAATCATTATACACAATCAAAAATAAATTATATATTAATAATTAAGTAATTAATTACTGTGTATATTGGTATCTTCACATAAATAGTAGGTAATGATAAGTTTTCTACTGCAAAAGAAATTGTAGAATATGGTATACATTATTAAAATACTTATTTTTGAATGTAACTAATGTTTTACAATAAAAAATAATAATAAATATAATTGTGGTCAATTATCCTATAATTAATAATTTGTAAAATAAAGTGCATTTTATTACTCTCTAAATTATTAAAATAATCAATTTTTATGTTGGAATATTGTCACAATAATTTATTTTGCATTTACAGAGACCAAATCAATTCAGGTATAAATAAAAACAAGGTTTGATATTATACAGTATTAATTCTATGTTTTAAACAAATTACTAATATACAAAAAATGACATAAATTAAAGTGGAGGCTTTTCAACAAGTTTAAACCAGTGTCCACATTCACAACGGCGTGGTTGACCTTCATGTAACCACATCCAATTTACGTGTGAAGAATCTGGTTCACAAATGCATCCGACAATTCGACTAGTGAATGCACTTGGTATTAAATTAGGAGTATCCTTTGTGCTGTCACGTGATATTTCTATAGCTTTCATGTGATATGGATCCTGTAACAAAATAATATAAGGTGTTAATTAATTTTTGCATCCTTAAACAGTTTTTAGACACAATTTAGTATACTTTTAAGATGATACTATATTTTTTATGTTTATATTATAATTTTATTTTGAATCTTTTACTCTGCAGTTAGTTGTTCTCATGTAGTATAAAACTACCTTGTACCAAAAAAATATTATTTACACAAAAATAATTTGTAAAAATTATTTTATAGAATAAAAATGTGCATACTTTTTAGATATATTTGTTCTTAGTAACAGATATTATACTTTTAATACTAATTTGAAAAACGTACATGACAATTTATTTGCATAAAACAGATATAAAACAATGTAATGTTAAATAAAATTATATTTTGCAGATAATTAATAACAATAATAATCACAATATAGAGTCCGAGTATTTATAGAAATAAATAATTATATAGAATTACGGTAATTTAATGTACGAGACATATTATTTACGATATTAACTGAATGATCATTTTATGCTATTACTTTCATTTTAAAATGACATTAAGAGAGAAGCTATTGACTTACAAATTGTAAAAACTTACATAATTACCAGCTGCTGCGGCAAGTAGCTCACGTTTTTCTAATCCTGTCGCATGATCTATTGGATCAGGAAATTCAGTTGGTTCTCCAGCTACAACAGAAAAGATTATAAACATAACTTTTGTTTCATATCTAGCATGAGTGAGACTAAAGAATTGTATTATTAAATTACGTAATATGAAAACGCAAAGGTTTAGGCTTAATCATTTTTAAGAAATGAAGAAAAAACGTATACTTTACATTTCTCCGCATAAATAACAGCGTTACGGGAAAATGAACGTCTACATGTTTGGAAAACGGCACGCCCGCATAACCATGCCATTTTTCCTGTTACGTAGTCGATACTTCGCTAGAAGAAATGGTTCGCAGCACAAACAATTCACGTGAAAACGGTTAGAGAGCCCACCTTGATTACTCTGTGATCGATCAGTGGGCCGTTCGCAGCGCCATGATATTGGGTACAAATTCAATATATATAACTTATACATAATTTTTTATTTTTTTAAGTTCCAATATTCTACGCTGTTTAGATCATTAGATATGCTTCATAATATATAGTATAGTATTACTTTTATATAATTTATATAATTTTCTATATAATATCAGAAGGAACCATGTATTGGGCGATAATTTGTGTAGCTTGATAGCCTAGGGAAATTTCTAATAACGAGAGCGATGGTCTTGTATTGACTGTTTTAATTTCGTGGTCATATACATGGTAAGGAAAAATAAACGAACAGTGGAAGCAGGTGATGATATGATGAAAGTACAAGATAAGAGAAATATTATATTTCGTTTTTTTAATAAATGTAGAACAAAAAATATTTTACCTAATAAATAAAACATACTGCAATTCGGTAGAATTGGAAATCATAAAACTTTCTGTCTACTGGGTATACTTTGGATGTGATGATGTCATGGATTATAGAATGTGTAGAATCGAAAGTGTGAATATGCGCAGAAAAACAAATTTTCGTTATCTAGTTACTATTGTATTCTTTCGTGAATAGGGTATATTTCGTTCTATGGAAGATCATACTTCGTACAAAACAAATTTCCGTTCATACTGCGCATGTTGACTCTAATTGGTAAAATATGTTCTGTAATCAAGACCAATGCGCAGGTGTACTACAATCACCACGGGGTTAAACGTATATATCCGGTGATCTTTATTTAATATACTTTCCATTTTATCATTTCTTTCTGCAATTCGTTTATTTTTGTCCACTGTATACATGACCGTCAAGTAGAAATTAAGCGATAGAAGGACAATGTATTGGTGGTGGAGAATCTTTTGACCTTAATGAAGCTGCGCGAAATGAATATGTTCTTTTGTGGAACAAAATATACACGCACAGAGTATTTACACAGTTCCAATCTATAGTTTTCCTTTCATCGCATGGAATAAAGTTTCAAAAAAGGTAATTCTGTATTTCCAAGATCTGATTGGTCGTTGAAGTTAAATGATCATTGCTGAAAAGACGGTGCGTTATTTGGTGACGTAATTTTTATTTTAAATATATAGCGAATCATTAATTCAATGTAAAATCATTCTGTCACAGTGTGTATTTTCCATACAAAGTCTTATTTTATAAAATAAAGTGAAAATATTTATAATTGTAACAAGTATTATTATTTTTTACTTTATAAAAATATTAAGCGTTTTTTTAAATAATTGTTAATGTATAACGTTGATAATTTTCTAAATTTTTACAAGAATAAGGTAACAACTGTTAATGAAAATTGTGAACTTTCATTAGTTCTTTATCATTAAAGAATGCCAGGGTAAGCACAATTACTTCTCTTGCAAAACATAGTATTATAGTATCTTCCATCTATCAAATTTAATTTGCAGGTAATATATAATTTTAAATGTTATTCTGAATCATTTAAAACGTAAATTCGAATATATAGTTTAAATATAAATGTTCAGATACGTTTAAAAGAGTTATTTATATTGATCAATTTTAAAAAAATTTTTATTAAATGTGTTTATTGTTCTACATATTAAGACTAATAATAAATGTTGTGGAATAAATTTGGGTTATTTTTGTAAAAACTTAAAGTTTATTGAAAAATTTTAGTTCATAATATTAATATAATTAACCTGTGATTTATTAAATATAATAAATATTTTGTAAATAATATTTTCAATTATTTTGTACATATAAGTTATTTTCATCAAGAGGTTATTAAAATATATGGCTTTTATTAAAGTGTTACAGATATGTCTTTGGATCACATGTTTTGTTCTCGATGTAGAGAAGGTTTTGTACCTCATGAAAAAATTGTTAATTCACATGGAGAATTATGGCATTCTCAATGTTTTGTGTAAGAATATTGAATTATTACTAGTATTAATTATGAATTATTCAAATGTTACTGCACAAAATATGAATCAAAAATATTTTATTTTCTTATTTATATATAAGGTATTTAAGCTTAAGTAATACAATTCCATAACTTGAACTTTCTATAACACACATCTTAAAAATGAATAAAATTCAAGTATATTTATTAAAGATAAACAAACTAATTTTGAAAAGTTCTATCAAATGATCTAGATTAAAATATACAGTTCTAAATAACTTTCATATCTTCTTAAATATCAACATATAAACATTCATTATTACAAAAATTATGGAACTGTATCATTTAAACCAGGATATCCCTACATGGTTAATAAAATAAATAAGAGGTTCAATATCTAAAATATAAGTATAATGATTTTATTATTGTAATACTAAATAGTTATAGGAAAATGACATCGAAGTTACATATTTTTTATTTTTGCTTTTATTAGATGCGCACAATGTTTTCGTCAATTCCCAGAAGGAATATTTTATGAATTTGAAGGATATAAATATTGTGAACATGATTTTCATGTCTTGTTTGCACCTTGCTGTGAAAAATGTGGTAAGTAACTGTTTTATATAAATGTTCTTTTGAATATTTTAAAATCATAATATATATTGTATTATAATATTATAAATGTTTCAATTTTTTGCATGCAGGAGAATTTGTTATTGGTCGTGTGATAAAAGCAATGAATGCCAATTGGCATCCAGGATGTTTCCGTTGTGAAGAATGTAATGGTGAATTGGCTGATGCAGGGTTTATTAAATGTCAAGGAAGAGCTTTGTGTCATACGTGTAATACACGCGTTAAAGCAGGAGCATTAGGAAAATATATTTGTCATCAGTGCCAGTATGAATCTTTATTCTATTGAAACTTTAATAAATTTTTTATGTTATTTACACGTATAAAAATTATAAAATGTGATGATTTTTAGTGGAGTAATTGACGACAAACCTCTACGCTTCCGAGGAGAGCTTTATCATCCATATCATTTCAATTGTACAGCTTGCGGTATAGAACTTAATTCTGATGCTCGAGAAGTTAATTCTAGACCAGGATATGCTGCCAATGAAATGGTAACAGTTTATAAATATCTATGGTGCTGTTCATATAGAAATGTAAAAAACATGATCTGCTAATATAATTTTTGGAAATGTTTTTAGAATGAGTTATATTGTTTGAGATGTCACGATAAAATGGGAATACCAATTTGCGGAGCGTGTCGACGTCCAATAGAGGAACGCGTGGTAACTGCTTTAGGTAAACATTGGCATGTTGAACATTTTGTCTGTGCCAAGTGTGAAAAACCATTCTTAGGACATAGACATTATGAGAAAAAAGGTTTAGCTTACTGTGAGACACATTACCATCAACTTTTTGGAAATCTTTGTTTTGTATGCAATCAAGTCATATCTGGAGATGGTATGTATATAATATGCTTTAACATTTTTAAATTTTATTTTTATTTTTTTAACCTTAAAATATGCAATTGTTTATTTATATACAATATTAATAGTGTACATATAAGTACAAAATAATTGTACTTATGTACTTTATATGTTTCAGTCTTTACAGCTTTAAATAAAGCATGGTGTGTTCATCACTTTGCGTGTGCATTTTGTGATCAAAAAATGAATCAAAAAACCAAATTTTTCGAATTTGACCTAAAACCAGCTTGTAAAAAGTGCTATGATAAATTTCCACAAGAGTTAAAAAAACGTATGCGTCGTATGTATGACTTAAATCCTAAAAGAATACCAGCTTAAAACTATACTATATTTTGTTTACATATATTACTGGAAACGAAGCAAACGAATTTTGCAGCATATTGATAAAAGTTAACAGTTTATTAGAAATATAACAGAACTATGTATCGGTTACTAACATTATTTAAATCATTATACTTATGCTTTTATTTGAATAATGGAAACTATTCTTGTATATCTGAATATTTCTATATAATTCTCTTATGTTCATTAAATTTATTACAAAGTGCCTTATTACTGTGAAAAGGTCAATTAAATACAAGAACGAAGTTTATCCACTACACATTAGAAATGAAAAATAATAGAAAGTGTACATAATAAGTTTTAGAAACTTTTACATCAGAATTCTGTGAAGTAAAAAACTGAAAACTGTTGATTTATACATATTTATTCACATAAATAATATCTGAAGAATAAAATATTATTTTAAAAATATTTTCTACAATTAAAGCTTTTAATCATTGAGATTATATTGTTACAATTATAATATTTTTTAAATACAATATTAATATAGATCTTAGTTAGGACATGTAATTGTTTTAAAAATAACTTTTCGTTATCATAATTATTTACAATGTTTAAGACAATTCTCATCCTTAAGTTTTTAACAGATTGTATTTTTGGAAATTATGTAATGTACAATAATTATAAAGACAAAATAGAATGACTATATTTACATACAGCTTCATATAATTGAATACCATTATATTATTAATTGTAATAATTTGAATAAATGTTACTTTACTAAGTTGGTATAGTTATATCATTTTTACCGTCTTTTATAAATGTTCTCATTTCCTTGATACAACACCACAATTAGATATAATTATCGTTTTAATCGGTTTTCCCGTTTTTGTACCAAACTCTTCAATCTATAGACCATGAAAGTTTTGTTAACACTATAGTGACCATTTATTTGAATGATAAATTCAGTACAGTATATGTAAATAATTTTCGTTACTACTAAGGGTAGGGAAAGTGACAAAAGGAGTTTGAATGGTTCAAGGTATATATCTAATAGAGAGGAAAATATTTTTCCAAGGTTATAGTAACTTTTTGATGTTCATCGGCATTTTTTGCGAATTGTTATCCGTGAACTTTTTATTCGTTGTCATCATATGTTTGCCTTGAAACAATTCAAACTCCTACTTGTCACTATTTTCTACTTTTGATAGTAATAGGAATAATTTTGATGTATGATTTTAGCGGAACATCTTATAAATAAATTAACAAAATTGGAATATGTAAAATAAAATTTATCGTTTCCTTATTTTTATAAATATCCAATTGATTACTCAAAAAAAAATCAAACAAGGAGTAAATCATTATAGTAATTAGTATACCTTGTAAATATTTGAAATACCGGATATAACTTTTCCAAAAACTACATGTTTCGTATCTACTGTTTCTAAACGTTTAAAGGTAAGATTAAATTTGGAATTGCTTCTGTTTTCATCATCGCTGCACATTGATAAAATTCCAGGCCCGGCATGACGTAAATTGTAATTCTCATTTTCGAATGAATCACCATATATACATGCTCCTCCACTACCATTGAATTTTGTAACATCTCCACCTTGGCACCAATAACCCGAAACAATTCGATGAAACGGTGTATTTCTAATGCGAAATATCACATTTTTATCACTACATTTTATGCTATATAATTATTTGTTGCTTAAAATTTAAAACAAAATAATTAGTGAAACAGTTTTTGCTAATTTATTCACAGTAAAAAATAATAAAGCTTGTTTAATTTGCAACGAAATTTAATAGCGATGCAAAAATTAAGCAATAATTCATATGTTTATCATTAAATTTTGTCTACATTTACTTGTATGATAAACCATTAATTTTTCCACTACATAGCGCTGCAAAGTTTTCACACGTTTTTGGTACAATGTCATCGTAAAGTTCAAACTGGATGCATCCCAATGTTTGTTTCTCCATTCGAACTTTTATTTCGAAAAAACATTTCGTTCGGATAGAAGGATTCATACTTTTCAATATTGATAAATCATTGACCATGCAGTAATCTTTGTTTACTTTTGGTACAACAAATGGAGCCGTAGATTTTTGTATTGATCTATATTTACAAAATATTACTTTCAATATAAGTTGATTTTAATAACTGTATGCGTTTAAAAAATGTATCAAATTGAACTAGAAAAATTATTTTCTAAAATAAAAATAAATAAAAAATTTCTTTTGTTATTAAAATACAAATATGTAAATAAATCGTTAGTAAGTTAAAAGATAAAAATTTTCCTTTTGCCGTGCATTAATTTCATTCTCATAGTTTTCCAACTTTTTATGAATTCTGCGGCAGGGTATTGACTATTGGCATTACGAATGTGTTTTAATAAAGCTTTATTTTCTTTCATAATAGTCTTGTTAGTCCTTTCTTGGTCGTAAAATCTTGATGCATATTCGATCTTTGGTAACCAACAATCTATGTTTCCCTGTAAATTTAATATTAATTTAAATAGTGACTAAGTAGGAATCAAGGTAAGGCTAATCACTGAAACTATAAGCTATAGGGTACTTCATATTCAAATTTCCTAAATTTCCAAATTTCTAAATCCTCAAACTCAAAATTTTTTGAACTGCAATATTTTTTGTACTTACACCTATTCGATTAATTATGTTCATTCTTCTTAATAATTTCATATTTTCCTTGTCTATGACTTTTATTCTGGCTGCATCGTTATCTAAATTAGCTGTTTTGTAATAATTCGATAGATCAAATTTTGGAGGTTTATTATCAATTACGGATTTTGCTTCGGCAATCCTTCGTTTATATGTTTTATACGTTTTTTCATCCATACTTTTTACTCTTAAATTGATTACTTCCTTTGTTAATTTAATTAATTTTGGTAATCTATTCAACAAATTTTTAGATATGATTTTTAGAGATATGAATTACTTAATAATTAAGAATTATATTTTTCGATAATATAATAATATAAACATATAATATTCTTTTCTGTTTAAGTCATAAGTCTGAGAATGTTTGAATAGGTTACCATTTTTATTAATACCTAATTAATATTCTGAATTAATTGATCGCAACATGCTTGTTGAAAAACTATTTTTAGAACATGATACTAATAATTTATGTATTACACTGAATTTTTGATCAGTTTAACATTTTCCTTTGATATTTTTTTTGTTATCGTGTTGCATTTATTGTTAATACTACTATTCAATTATATTTGAATCAAAATAGAATAAAGGTTGTAGAGAATATGGAACGAAAATGATGCAATAAATTAATTCGTATCTTAGGCACATTAAAAAATGTTCTTTTATATTTGTATTCCCGCTGATTCCCGCGTAGTCCTGCCACCATGTCCGTTGCTTTCACAAGTTGTATGTGAATGCTATAAATGATAGGTTAACAATGACGAATACATAAAAAGTAATGTATTATCTACAATTTCTTTTTTTCAAGAAGTACTACAACAATATTTTAATTAGGGATAAATTAATGTGAAAATGGATACTGCCTCAAACTCTACAAAAATTGAACCACAAACCAAATCACAAGGTTAGATTATTTCTTTGCAAACGATTCATTTATTTAAACTTTTACCTTATGTTGGTTAATTGAAACTAAAGTTAATTTAGTGTGGACAATCATATTTGAGAGTTGTATAACTTTTAATTTTATTTACACATAAATGTAGGTATATAAATATTTATATATTTAACGTCTAAAGTTGTATTTATAATGATTTTAACATTACAAAAATGATAAAAGATTGTTTGGTGTTGAATTCGTGTGATAACTAATATATAATGCACATGATAATGTCTAAAACGGTATCAATTTGTTAATATTACGATTATTAATGCTGATATTATTGTTTTTTGCATTAAAAATTTAATTGAATATTTTTTCAGACTTACAAGGAATGGATTTTGCTGAACGTACACAAGGTGATGGAATGGAAAATATTGCAGCACAGAAAACTGAAACGAAACAGACAAAATGTCGTCTTGGAGATGCGCTTATCTATCATCCAACAAACTTAAAACAATTAAGTTCTATTCCACCAGTTATGCCAAATGGTCCAATAATTAATTTAGTACCAAAACATGTTATTAATATAAAAGATGAAAAACATGTTTTAAATTCATTGAAATCAAAAGAACCAAAGTTTGTTCCTTATGAACCTTATAAAGCTGCAGTTAATCCAATCATTCCTTACAATAAAAAATCTAGGAAGTTACAAAAAAATAGTTTAAATATGAATGTGACTGTCTCTGGGGTTGCTGCAATGAAAATTCATGAAACAGATGTTTCACCTATTGATATTAAGAAATCAGATGAAGATAAAGCTGTAGAGAGTGAGTGGCTGAAAGAAAAGAAAGTCTATGAAGCAGAAATACAAAAGCTTAAAGAAGAAAACAGTCAACTCGAAAATCAATTAAAATTTCAAGCACAGGTATTAATGATGCGGTTTAGACTGCAGATATTTATGCATTTAGGATATATTGAAGTCTGCATAATATAATATAAATTATTTAATCCATTATCTCCATACTTTCTAGATAGATGTATACCTTGGAGACTTTAATGTATCATAAATGTATAAAGATTTAGTTTTCTGATTCAATAGGAATATTTAAATTTTAACTTTCTTGTATGTATGCATTTTTTTAGTAATAGAAACAAATTACTATGTGTAATTTTGTAACATTATAAAATGATAATAATATAAAAATATTTAATGAAGTATAATATAATACAATGAATATAAATTAGTGTTGCAGCTTCAAAGCAATATATTACAATTATGCAATAGTAGTCAACACACTCATTGAAATTTAAAAAGTTGATGAATTTAAAATATATATTATAGATATTTTTGAACTAGGTTAATGGGGAACTGAAGAATTTGCTGGTAGCTGCAGTAGGAGAAGATCTTGAAACAAAAGTTCATTTATTGACTGAAGATAAATTACAACTTGCTCGGGCTCTTTTAAATTCAGCTCAACATCTTTCAACTCATCAAGAACAGACAGAATGGTTGGCTGGTCAGTGTGAAGTTTGGAGGAGTAAATTCTTAGCCAGTAGGTAAATGAAAATAATTGAAAATGTTTATATTTAATATTTTGAATAATTAATTCCATAGTTGGGTTTTTTATTAATATTTAATTAGGATCAAAAAAAATTATTATTTATTTTTTTGAATAGCTTAATGGTTGAAGAACTTGCAAAATGGAAGGCAGCTCTTGGTCAAAGGACGACGGATCTTCAAGAAGCAATAAAAAGACTTTTAGAGGATCGTAATCTCATTCGAGATGTATCTCTTAAAACTTATAGGTATATTTTAATAATACAATATTCCTGTAAGTTTCTTAAATTAGTATTGAAAACGATAAATATGTTTTCTCGTTTTAGAACACTTAGTATTCTTCGTGAAAACTTCGATCCTGTTGGAGCCGCTTCATGTAAAAGACACGATTTACCAACTACAAATATCATAGATTTAACACAAGGTTGCTGTCAACTCGCGGAAATCCTAAAGGTTCAGTTATTAAGCGGTGTAGAAAATATTAATTTACAGAAAGAAATTAATATAACTGGTTTAGAGATGAAAACGGTTGCTGAGAAAACTGCAGAGCAAGTAAGTTTGTCTCAGAAGTTGAATTATTTACACGATCTATATTATTTCCATTGTTCATTAATTTGTTTTAAGCGTATGAACTTCTATTTATTTACAGCTACTTATGAGCCCAAAGTTACTCATGTCAGGAAGACAGGATGTAGCTTGTAGTGCAGTGATGGGAGCAGCTGTAGCAATTGGTGGCCAAATTTTTCTTCCACGAAGTGATTCAAACATAACTTGTTGTCCTCACTGTAGTGGCGAAATTAAACAAATTTGAAATTTTTTATTGGAATATATTTCTTCTAGTTATTATTGTAATTATTATGTAATACCATATGTTTTGTAAAATGTATTTAAATGTATTATATTATTTTTATATTCAGAATTATTAATTTATTGATATAGTAATATTAATTGACAATAAAATGAAAATGAACGCTCAATACTAGTACACATTATTTGAAAAATCATTAATTTTTCTATAGCCTAAGATTAAGATGTGGCCTCATTAGATACTTTCGTTTAACTTTTTTTATTTGTATAGGTATATAGACTACGTATAGAATACATTTATATCTCTCTACAGTTATGCAATTAATTTTAGAGGAAATATTATATCTGTTGATATTATTTACAATTATATATTATAAAACCTGCATGGTTTAAATATATAGTTATTGTCAGTACTGATTTCAGACTACAGTGAACGGTATTATAACGAATTAATCTCAAATATGATTAAACTGACAAATTTTCCTGGAATATTATTTTTAAAATTAATACAAGTTCAGTGTTACAGGACATAAAAGTTAAAACAGTGCGCGCGCATACGTACACGAAAGAAACCTATCCCTTTCTCTTTTCTTCTTCTCTTCCCCTTCTTGTTTATGCCAGTCCTGCTGTGTATCGAAATCGAAGTTTGATTCAAAGAATCATTTGACATCGCAAGTTCTAATTCAGCGGAGTAATAAAATATTTCAAAGTGTGCGCGAAAATCATATCACGTGACTTGTAGATCAAAAGTGCATGTCTAATGAATCGATTGTCAGTGCGATTTTTGATCGTTCAAGCAACGCGCGTTACAATCAATGAAAAACAATAATTTTTTATATAAATGAATGTTACATCATTATTAAAAATACGTATATAGGTATTTCTGTATGTGCATACAATTGTCGAATAATAATTGCAGATTGCATGGATCGTGTAAAAATAAATTTCTTAGAAGTGCGAAGAAATTTTCTGTTAAGTCGACGAGAAGGAGAAGATACTGGACGAGTTATTTATGAGATCTATTTTCACGCAAGTTGTGTTACCTTAGTGGCCTAAAAATATCAGTGAAATTTGATTAGGCACAGCTTGATGGTTCAGTAATACTTATTTGAATATATACATACATATATGTGTGTCTGTTTTGATTAAAACTCACATAGAAAATTATTAAGTATCATTCTCTGTCACTACTAAAGTAACATTGTAATAACAAATAATATTTTGTTATTACTTTTCGTAGTACTACTTACAATCAATTACCGAACAATTCATTAATTTTACGAAATAATTTTACGTAAAATAACTCCATGTTGTCATAAATTATATATACATTTTGTATAAATATGTTCATTAATAATGAACTTATAAAAACAAAGTAATAACCATTTTTTCTTTTTGAAGGCGCGATAATAATTCAAAAACGATTTTGATTCAAAACGAAAATAAGTTCATGTATTTGAAGTACACTTTTTTATTGAAATTAAATCAATTACGAAGAAGCTATTTGCATTATATTTATGCAAATATTTCAGCATTATATTTATATTTTTCGTATTTTTTTATATTCTCTCTCCATTACATATGCTATTGTATTTGTTTAATTTAATTACGGATATGTGTTATAAATACAATATAGAAAGATTCAAATACAAGATAAAAACGAAAATTACAGTTAAATATTAACTAATATGAACATTTTATTATTCGTAAGATGAAAATAAAAATTAATATATATCGATACCGAATACAGCAAATTAATAAAATATCAATCATATTGGCGGGTCTTTTAAAAATACGTTTTATTACACGCTGACACTATTAATTGTTACTATATAGTTTCTCATTATTTAATACTAACTTTCTTAAAATTTTATTGAAGGTTTGGAGGTAATGGACATTAAATCACCGATTAACTCTTTTGTTAAAAACATCGAGGAAAACGCAAGAAAAATATTGTCATCATTGGATAAGGACAATGGAGGTCATCGTTCGTCCGAAAAGAATTTTATGCCGGTTGAAGTTAAAAAAGAAGAAACTGAGAATGAAATTCAGGTAAAGTTATTTATTTTTGAATTTGTAGAAATATTTCGATTTATATGATCCATTCCAAATTTTTTCCGTTTCTATAGTCTCGATCAGAGACATATAGCGAGACTCTTCTGTACAAATTTATTATAGAATTCTATTTACATAATTTCACTATCTTATCGATACTGTTACAGGAATATGCAGCGACCACAATAAGCGAATTATTAGGCTGGTATGGTTATGATAAAGTGGATAGTGGTTGTACAAAACGTTTAAACCTGGATCATTTTACATCCACATCCAATGCAAGACATAATCAAATGCATCAAATGGATCAAAATGTTATACCAACCAAATTAGCATCAAGAGATTCACCAAATACTTTCAATTTTTCTCCTGATGTTTCAAGCTTACCATTGCCATGTTCTACAACTATGAATAGGCAATTTTCCCCTTTACTTGAATTGAAGACAGCTACATTTAATTCCACATCTAAATTTCCTCATAAAAATTATATAAGTTCTATTTTTTCAGGTACGGTAAATACTTACACTAAACAAATACTGCTTTTGTTTATTTTACTTAAAGTTGACAGAATATATTAGAGTTCATATTTTTTAATACCTTGCTGTATGTTTTATAGATAATTCAATAACATGTTCTTGGTGTGGTAGAATGACAAAAGCACGTGCATCAGGAGAAACAAATGCTCTTGCTTATAGTACAATAAACGCTCTGGGACACTTTTGTAGTGAAGCTTGCTTTATAGCTGGTAAAAAAACAGTTTTTAAGGAAGCAAAAACATGTGATTGGTGTAGGCATATGCGAAATCCAATTAGCTATGTCGGTTTTCAGGTATGTAATATAAACGTAATAAATTAAGTAATAAAGATGTAACATAGAAATATTATAATAATCAATAGAAAAAATATAATTGCAATGACATTCTATGAATAAATAAACTTAACGTATACTGTAATGTATGGAAATCACTAATTGAGTTATTGCCGAAATCGTTTGTACGAAAAATGTTCCGTGTTAAAAGAGACATTTTATGATTGTGTGGCCACTTTTTAAAAGATTTTTTTATATAAAAATAATTTTTTGTGTCTGTTTTAAGTTTGGAAATTAATCCTTAGTTTGAAAATCTCAATCCATTACTTTAAGATAAGTGAAATTTACTTACTGCTATATAATTTCTAATTAAAACATTTCTTTTTTCAGGATGGTGAGAGTCAGTTGCAATTTTGCAGTGACACATGTTTAAATCAATACAAAATAAACATTTTTTGTCACGAAACACAAACTCATTTAATGCTTCAAGGTTTAAATAACGTTTCTTTTCACGACACAGAAAAAGGTAGTTTAATAACTCCGGAACTATGGTTTCGAAATTGCCAGTCACCGCTGAATAATCCTACACAAGATACTTTTGTAACTGATAATAATTTAATTTATAATTTATCGTCACCTTTGCTTAATAACGGAACAACGGAGATGGCACAAAACAAAAATGAAGAATCAGAATTGAGTCCAAAAACTTCAAGAAAGAAAGATTTAATTTGTATTAAGAAACATCAAAATACCAATAATTATAGCGAAAAGAAAAACAATTTTTATAATGAAATGCGTGAAAACGATGTTAATGAATACATTAAAGAACAGGCCCTAGCAAACGAAGAAAACAAATTCTGTCATTTTATGGGTAATCAAAACCATTGTAGTATTAATATTTCACAGAAAGATAATCTAAATTACAAAAGTTTTAAGAAAAATTGTGATTTGATGGACGTTATAAACTATAACTCGTGTAGTCATAAACAAAAAGATGCTGTGACTTTAGGAAACGATATACATATACAAAATTTGCAAGAAGAGAAAGATCATAATTCATTTGAAGACATACTAAGATTATCACCTTGGTTTTCAAGAGCAGCTGCATCTTTAACACAATGCAAAGTTCCACTTTTATCCACAACTTGTACGCATAAATTTAAACAAACAACGAATCATAATCAAATTAGTGTATCTCCAACACTTGTACAATCTAGTCAAATTAATTCTCCTACTCATTCATTGCCTACAACAATGTTACCTCATGTTACAGTTCTAGCACCTTACTCTATACCCATCCCTATACCTATCCCTATTCCTATTCCTGTTTTTTTGCCAGCACCAGTTGTAACTGACTGTATAACTGATGAACAAGAAAGCTTCACAACTACTGAACATACAAAATATAAAGACATAAAATGTCAAGACTTACTAGAAAATAAATCCCATATACCAAATAAATTTGAATTAAATAAAAATGAAGTTGTGACAGTGACAACAAATTTGCAACATAAAACACCAAAATCAAAGGAATGTTTTTCATCATCTTTCAACAATAACGATGAAAACAATGGTAATTTATATAAATTAAAACAAAATACAAAACCTTTTAGAAAAAGAAAACACGCAAATGAAATTATTACAGATAAACACGAGAAACTTCAATTAAAGAAAAGAAATAAGTTTATAGCAGTTTAAAAGACAATTTATTAAAGATACTTTTTTTATAAAATATGTATTCTTATAAAATTTTTGTAATTTACAAGATTTTATATGGTAAGATATACATATATAATTATATTAACACAAATGATTATATTTTTTATGCTATACGAACGCAAATATTTCTAATTATACAAATGTTATAAAGTATTCTGTACTTAATTGCAATTTTAATATAAATAATTTAGGAAGATGCTTTTCTTTATGTTGGTTTAGGTTTTTTATATTTTTTAAGAGTACATAAACAATGTAATTCAAATACAAAAATTTAAAAGTGCGTATTAAATTACTGCAATACATGACAACAATAAAACCTGTTTTTGTAATAGTTTTACTTACATTTTTCATCAGATTAAGTTCCTTGCATATTGTGCTATAAAATTAAAGGATGACTAAACGATCGAAAAATAGTCGATTTTTTAAATGTTGTATCTTCATGCAAAAAAATCGTACAAAAAATTTATCAAATTTTTTAAAGAGCAACATTTCTAATTTGCCATTTGCAATTTAACTTTTCCTAAAACTTTTTTCTCGTCGTGTTCTTATCTTTGTTATACTACGAAGAAGGGAACTGAAGCCGCCTTTCTTTCTCTTTTTGATTTTACAAATGAAAACGGAATTTAAAAATTCAAAAAAAGGCAAGATTGCGGTAAATTTTTATTTAAATGATGAACATGTACGTACAAAAATACATTTTAACCATATACAGAATAGATTTGAGTTTTTAGATATATGAAAAAATCTCGACCACGAATAAAAAGGTGATTAGGGGCCACCCGCCCCTTCATGTATCCTCCGCCGCGGCCGAAAATAATATTGAGCATAGTGACAAAATGATTCTCCGTCTAAAGATGGATAGTAATTAGTAGTTCCAGTCTTTTATGGCAAATTTTACTGGAGCTTTTCGACACATAGTCTCTTCTTTCTTCGGTGCAAAGCGTTACAGAAATCAGTTGCAAAATTTTGTAATCACTGAGGCACTCTTAGTTTTTGTATTAATAAATAATTAATACAATTTTATATTGCATAAATTCACGATCAATCGATCGTAACAAACGGGTGTCAGGTAATTTTATAAAAATAAATATTACTACTATCCATTTATTTTGATTCGCTAATAACTTTCGAAAGAAAGAAAAAGAATTTTTAAAATCAACATGTGGATGACCAACGATTCTTTGGAATGCGCTGTTTGTTCGAGTAGAATATATTTATTTAATTTTACACACTTCATTGTATACTGCCAATAGGGTCTAATACAGCGACTCAAAAACTAATTCAATCTCGCTACAAATAAACCTGTATATCTGATGCTATATTTAAGCAATTGGCAAAATCAATCTCATAATTTCAATATGGGTTTTCACACGTAATCTGGGCGTAAAAATGTACACTAAGGAGAACACCCCGGGACATCTCCGTCAGCCGGGTTCAACTTTCACACTCGAATAAAATATTATCTGTTTTTATTGAAATCGGCCAACAATTGATAGTAAATATTGTTCAAACATATTTTGTAATTGTTCGATATCGTTATAATAACAAAATCAACAAAAGTTTTGTGGTCTAATTATACACACACGCGCGCGCGTGTAACTTATGTTGAAATTGATTCATTATCAGATTATTAGCCGCCAAAACAACTTAAAACTAAACTGTGTTCAGCGCTCTAATCTCGGTCATAAAATTGGACACGGTCAGCGATAATTTTACTTATCAGTTTTCTTCATGTTTGCTGAAAATACTAAGCTAAAAATATAATTAATATCAGGTTAATAACATATTCTTTCAAGAGAATTATTTAAAGATGCAAAGTGGAAGAATGCTTACATAAAAATATACGTAAAATTGATTGTTCAAACTTTGAGAGATTTTTAATACCGAAGTAAAGGCATTAAATAACAAGACGCATTTGTGATTGTTATTCTAATATTGAAATCTGTCCGTCCCAGAATATTTTTCTTGTATACATGTATACATATTTAATATATTTAATAAATTATTTGTAATATACGTAGAAAGAGAAATGAAAATCGGTAATTAAATTATCACGAAATTGAAAAATCACCCGATCTCCGAATACAGTTTTAAATTCGATATATCGATTCGTAGAGATATTAAGACGCGATGTATAAGAAATCCTTAGCCTGAGCTAACAAGTGAAATATACAAACAAATAATTTGCATAAATATTATTATACCATCATACGATAATACTTGCAGTTATTATGCTTGTTTCAAAATAAAGATACAACCAAACTCCGTATCATTTTGGACCATTCATCCTACGATATACATATGTATGTAGTCCGAAACATACATTATAGAATATGACTCACCGATCGTTGACTTGCACTACTGTACTTCCAACCCATCCTTACAATTAAAGATTGACCCAAGATTAATCAGTCGCTTTTGTAAAATCAGAATTAAGCATTTTGTCCTCCACATAGGCAAAGAAATAGTTTCCTGAAAATAAACAATCAAAACGGTTAATAAATTTTATTTATTAATTCGCATTTTAAATGATATTTTTTTTAACATATTCAATTTATTCGTGTAAACATATAATAAACATTGTTATTTTTTTCATATATTTAACACATAAACATATACGCAATACGCATGCAAAACTACGCAGAAATAACTATATTACAAAACTCGACAATACATTTGAGAACGAGTGTTAAAACCCTATAGGTAACACGTAAGAATACGTAATAATAGATAAAACAGGATAAAACATTTTAAAATGTATGGTAAAACATATAAGTAAATGTAATAAGTAAAACACGCTAAACATTTGCAAAAGTATGGCAAAACATAAGTAACCACATAAAAAAATACATAATTATGTATATTTGTATACGCATACACAATCACACGAAAAAACAAATAAGTAACATGTGGGGATGCGAGGGGAACTACAAAATAATGTGCTAATACAAAACTATGGATTCACTAATTATTATCGTATCTATTCAAATTTATATGAATTATTATATATTGATATGTTGTACATTTTTCTAAATTATTATACAGTATGATATTAACCCATTTGTAACGGAATGTATAATACGCATAAGCCCAAATCACGGATAGAAGAAGGAGCTAATAATTTTTTCATATTATGAAGTACTATATACATATGTTTCGGTATAAGATTGAAGAAGAGTCACCTTTTTATAACATACTGTAATTCCCATAACTCGAATTTCTTCATCCGTTGGTTGAGATACAATGGGTTTATGCATTTCCTATAACGATTATGCAAAATAAAAATACACTGAGTATGCCACGCGTGGCGTTACGAATGTCATAAAGGCGTTTGCGTGTTGCTCTTAGTTACAAAATATGTTAGAACCAATCAGAGCTGAAATGCGCAGAACGAACAAGAACTGATACTTTAACAGCCCGGTTCTTTATAAAAAAACTTGTACATAAATGAGAAAATATAAAGAATTTATTGTGTTATATTTGTATTGATGTGTTATAGTATAATTAAATATGGTATCGTATCCATCAATTAACTTAGTAGATACAATAATTGACGAAGTTTCATTAGAAGGTTTGGATGGTATTGCCATAGAAGGTTAGTGTAAAGTAAATGTTAATATCTATTTTACTGTAATATTACACATTTTTTTTTATGATATAGTAGTTGGTTCTATTCTTTAACTATATATTTACCAATCAAATGTCTATTTATTAATTGTCATTTTGTACATTCATAATTTAATAACAGTGAACATAACTGTGCCTAAGCTTTTATGCTTGAGTCGATGGAAATATGTTTGTTAAAACATCAAATAACTTTGTCATATTATCATATTTTCAATCATGTATATATATGTGTTTTTCTGTTTTAGCATTATGGTTACGTTTGTCACATCGACTTCATAATTCTTTGCCATTTCCAAAGCCATTTATGATTCAAATATGGTCAATATGTGTACAGATAAGAGAATTTATATTTTATGAATTAGAAACTGCAAGAGAACCACTTGTAATTTTTGATCGTTATCAATTTGTAGATCCTGATTTAGGTGTTATATTAGAACCAGTGAGTATATAAACAAAATTTTGATTGTAGTCATAAATTATAGGAAAAGAAAGATTATAAATTTTTATAGGATGATGTGCCACCAGATATTTATCCACATTGTCCTATACATGATATTGCTAATGGTATTAAAGGATCTTGCTCAACTTATTATACTCGCAAACAAATCTCAGAATTTGTAAGAAATCTGAGTTTGGATGAAGCTATAAACAAATATGGTCAAAAATTGGTTATCGTTGCATCACAGTCTGCTAGGAACCGTGCATTAATGGGAGATGAAGTATCTCCAATATTAGAGCTAAATGCAATACAATATTGTTTTCTGGAAAGAATAGGAAGATCACGATATCATGGAGAAGTTACTCAAGGAAAACTTAGTCTTAATGCACTAAAAGAAGATCCAAAGAGCTTATTTTATCACAGAAAGTTTTTATTACGTCATAAATTGATAACAAAGCAAATACATCATCAAAAAAGTGGTGGTCATTGTTTCAATGGAAGTCTTTTACATCTTCCAAGGTTCTTTGTTGAAAGAAAACCAAAAATAATATTTTTGGCTGAGGAAGTTATAAAAATTCTTAAATCAAAACCTAATTGTGTTGCAGAATACGATGAAATAAAACGTAAGCTACAAATTGAAAATGCAATAAAGAAATTGTTTAAAACTTCGTTCTTTCAGAAAGTTGTAAAGACAGATATAGTAAGTAAAAGATTACATATCTTTTATCTTTATTTGATAATTGTATAGTTGTACATATTTATTAAAATAATTGTATTTTTAAACAGAGGGTACCATACAGAACTTTATATCCTAATGCAAAACCTGAGGAATGGCGGTTGAAAAATACTCCGTTAAGAGAAAAGAAAATTAAAGTAGTGCAGCTGCTTTCCCCAGATATTGATATTCTTGAAGCATGGAATAAAGATGAAATACAAGAAGACGATGAACCACAAGGTTTGTTCAATTGTTATTTGATATTGATCTTTAATAAATAAAATTTAGCAAAATATCTTGATCAACCTTGAATGAAAGAAGGTGTTTTTTGTTTGTCAGACTTTCTGTTCATATTTATGATTTAAATATGAAGTTAAATCAATATACGTTTATTGTATTTGTTTTGTAGAGTTAGATATCTCAAACCACAAATATGGTTTACCTTATTTGAAACAAGCAAATAAAATAATTGAGGTTGGTGGAAATGATGGTGTGTGTCAAGGTAGTTTATCTAAAATAATGGGGTTGACCAAATTACAGTCACGGACAATTTTGCGAAATTTAGTTAAAACACACATAGTTGCTACTTATATGAACGATTTTGGAAGACAGAGAGTTACAAAATATGTATCAAAAAAATATGAGAAAGGTAGTAAATTAAGCAAACAGTTTAAAAAGGAAATGCACAAAATCAAAGAATTTACAAAACAAATTCCAACTGAAACTGATGATGTGGCAGAAAGTAAAATAATTACAAATACAAACACAGAACAAGAAGAAAAAATTAATACCAATGATCAAAAGGAAAACATACAACAAACTAAAAGCAATTTAGTATGTGAAGATAATCACATTAATTGTAATGCCCAAGCAGAGGAAAGGCCAAATATAACAACAGTAGAGTTACAAAAAGTATTTTATGTTGTGAATCGAATATTATGCAAATATCGTATAATAAAACGTCCAAATAGATACAAACAAACATGCTCTAAGCATGTATCAAATACAGTTACCAGAGTTGAAATAAAAGAAAAAGATATTAATTCGGATAATATGGCACTGGGAATGTCTGAATTATCAAAAAAACAGAAATCAGCAACAGCTTATAAAAACATAAAAGTCGATTTGACAGTTTTAAAAACCGCAAGTACTGCTAAATCAGAGAATGAAATATTTGGGTTTATCGAGGATGTGCAAAATTGTGAAAAGAAGAACTTCACAAATATTACATACAGACTATTAAAAAGAGCTAATATGATCATAGAATCAGTTAAACAACATCAAGTCATCGATGATATGACAAAGTTAATAAAGGTAGGACAGTATTTCTAAAAATATATTTTAATGATACATATCAATACATGTCGGTATTTCTATACATTATCTTCTGTTTTTATTAAGTTCATTTTTAACTTTTTTTTTTAGATGATACACGAAGAAGAAGATAAAGAAGGATATGATGTAAAAATTGATAAAAAATCTTTGATAAGATTGTTACAAAAACTTGCAAAAGACAATTTGATAAAGAATATAAAAGTAGTTCTAAGTGGAAATGGGAAAGAGAAAAGTTTAACATTTATATGTGATCCAAATATTGACGTTAATAGTGCTGTTATTCAATCAGCTATAGAACAAGCAAAGCTAAAATTTTATTTATTGGGTAGTCATAAACATAAGACATGGATAAAAAAAATTGCGGAAAAAACAGATGTTACTAAAAATACTAATGCTGATGATGGAGCAGATAAGTCTGACAGTAATAAATCTCCATTTAAATTACCTACAACATTACCACCGTCATGTAAAATTGCGGCTGTAAGTAGTCTTTTATTTGGCAGTTATATGTAAATTTGAGATAATTAAAATATTGATTACTTTTTAGCTAGTATAAATTTAAGTAAACACCTTTATGTAATTATTACACTAAATTTCTACTTTTCTTTTATTTCAGAGAGTATCAAGAAAATATGGATACAGTCCAAAATTTCTTCGTATGCAAGCATTACATATTTTTTTATTTTATTTAGTTTATGAACATCCGGGCGAACCGTTACTTTCACAAACTGAGCATATAAAAGCTTTACAAAATAACGATTTTAATATTTCGGAAGAACTGATAGAAGAATTTGGTAAAATTTATACAAACGATGTTAATTGGAAAATGTTTGTACCACCTTTGCCAAAATATACTGGTATGTTATTTCAGTAATTACAATAACTTTTACTTTTATATTGCATACTTGAGTTAATAAAAAAATAAGTAATAAAATATGGAATATATTTTCATGTTAATCAGGTAATGTTCTGTGAATTATAGGAATAATATATTCTTTTTAGGTTGGCCTGTAGGGTGGACATTAATGTGTGATATCCTTTTACGTCTACCATTGTCAGTATTCTTAAAAATCCATTATATTTCTTATACAGTACCAGAAATAGAGAAATATATTAATCATCCTATTCGAAAACATTATTTAGTTAGAGATTTACCAATTGATATTCGCAATTCTTTGTTATATGCACGGAAGTATATATTTAACATTCATGAAACGGTGACAAGATTGTGTTACATTGGATTAGTACAATTTGGACCACAAAAATTGAAAGAAAAAGACCAAGTGTTCATTTATATAAATCGTCACGCAGAATTAATGGATACGACATCGTCTGCGCCTAGTTACCACATGGTTCAGGATAAATCTTATCCCGTGACCAAATATAACTTTACTGAAATTCAGGTAGTTGAAAAGTATTGGTATGATATGTGGAATATATGTATCAATACACCATTAGGTGGTCGACTTGCCGTTGAAGGAAAAGACATAGTACTGGAAGACTTAAGTAAGAAAAGTGACATGATACAAGCAGTTGTAGCTCGTTCTCCAGAAGAAGCTGTGAAATTGGATATCGGCAAAATGCCTGGTGATCGTAAAGGTGCTGCAGGAATAGATTCAGCGTCTTTCGCGCATCTCAAACGGAACTGGAACTGGAGCATCACTAATGCTACTCCGCGAACGAAGAAGAAGCAAAGTGAAGTTTACGAAAGAGACAAATATCTTTCTAAAATAAAAGTTAAGCCTCTGAAGTTCACTGAGTTTGCTGGTTTGAAAACAGTATGCGGCCCTCCTTCTGTAAACGTAACAGAACTTAGAAAGAAAATACAACCCAAAACTGAGGAGAGCTCAAGTCAACATAAGAAATACGAAGTATTGGCATGTCAGCGAAGTGCTAAGCAAAAATCCTACGTGAGGAGGGTATTACCGCGAAAATCTAACAGTAAAAGGCGAACGAAGTATGATGAAATTGATTATCGGGCATTACAACGAATGCATAAACTGCGAGTGGATTGGGAACCGCACGAAGATAAAATTTTGCTTGTCTGTAAAATTGTTATGATGTATCTTTGCTCAAATCCACGTAGGCAAGTGATAACATTTTCTACGGTAAGAGATATACTTCGAATATATTCATACACATCCTATAATAAAACGTCGAGAGCATGTCAACGACGGCTTTTATACATGCTGAGACAGCAACGAAACGTCGATGCAGTTGCTTTAGGAGTTGAAGAACTTAAACAAAATTTCTTCATCAAGAAACGTTTTGATGGTATCATAGATAAACTCAAAGAGGAACACAAGAACTCTTTGGAGTATGAAAGACAAGTTACTGAAACATTTAAATATCTTGTTGCTTATACTGCAAAGAAATATTACGGTATCTCAGATGTTGAGTCTAAAGAACCTATTCCTGTGCCTAATACAGTGCAGGAATTTAATTTGCTTTACAAAGTCGTGCATCCGATGAGACAGTTCAGTAATCGAGGTTTCACAAAAGACGTTCGAAACATTAATGATATACATTTCGTAGTTATCAATTCTGTTATCCACAGTTCCATGTGTTGCGGGAAAGACAGAAGATCCTGGGCGTATCAGTTATTTAAAGTATATCAGCAATATCCTGAGATGCTTCTAAGAAATGCTATGGCAAAAATTCGAAGTGACCAAATGGTGTCAATTAGAAAACATCATTTAGCTGCTTTGAGAAAATATGGTAATTACATGCCAATGAGCAGTTCTCAGTATCAGTTAAGTAGTAATTACATGTATAAGTTCCAAAGTAAGTGGCCGTATAACCTTTTCAATGAATCATATGATGTTTTTCTTAAGCTCAGTAATTGGTACTGTGAACATCAATTAGATAATCAGATGAAAGAATCGAATAATTTCAACGGCATTGAAGTACTGCCAGTTACTGGTGGTATAGTAGGAGCAATACATGATTATATTGTGAGGGATCAACTGGATTTTGATATTGAAATACCTGATCAAGTTATAATGCTTGATCCAAGATTGAAAGAAAAAGATGAGACTTATTTTAGGATAGCTCAAAGATATCAAGACGTATTAGCAAGTTTAGATAATTTGAAATTTGTAAAAGAACCCTCGTTACAAAATAGTAGCATTGATAAATGCTTAAATTCTACAGCTAATATATTGGATGATACTGATACACATAATGTTGATGCGAAATTAGATAGAGGTGGCTTTTCGGATTTGGGTCCAGAGACGAATATACATTCAGAAGAATGCGATGGCAAAAAAAGAAATTTTGAAGATGCAAAAGATTTGATGAATTATGATGATTCAAATTTTGATAGCGAAGAAGAAAGTGGTCGTAATATTGATGATGAACACAATATAATTAAGCTTCAAGACGGAACAAAAATTGTATTAAACAAAGATGATTTAGAGGGTTCTACATTTTGTGATGAAAATTCAGCAATGGAAGTAGCAGTTGATCTTTCTAACAATTCTAAGACACATGATGAAACAAAAATGCAAAGTACTGATCAATTCTCAGAATCTGAAAATGGTAGTCAAATTCAGGATAATTGTAAATCATTGTCAAAGTACAAAAATACGGATCAAGCAGAAATTGTAGCAAATACAGAATCCATACAAGAAAAGTTAATTACACCTGAAAAAAAGAGACCAAGAGATGATAAACAATTACTTGATCCGTGTGAACCTGCTCACAAACGAACAAAATTAGATAATGAAATTGTAGATATTAAAAAAGAAAAAATGACCGAAGAATTACAAAGCAATAATGTTTCGACCGAAGTATCCGATGAAGTACAAAATGAAGATTTAGGAAAACATTCTAACAATGAAGTTGTTGAAATGACTGATGCAAAATTAAATACTAATGATTTAGAACCTAATTGTGAAGAAACCACATTAAATAAGGAACGTGAAATTTCTCCGCAATTGAAGAAAAACAGTGAACATACTTACACTCGTGTTAGTGATATTTTAAAAAATATTCCACTTGAACAAAGTTATTTAAATTCTTCTTGTAAGATCGATGATTCAACTGATATAGATAAACGTTATACTCGGATAGCTTTATTAAGAATGAGAGTCGAATTGAGTGAACTCACAGCGGCTGACAGCCATCATGCACATGAATATTTTGTTGTAAATATGTTTAAAGTTCTATATTCTTTGTATACGAAATCGCAAGATTCGAAAGAAAATGAAATATTTAGAGGTCTTTCATTACCTCGGGATTTGTTACCATTAAACTTAAATGCTGCAAATGATTTCATACAAGAAATAAATAAGTATGCCGTTTTTCCTAAAGACGGTATTTCATATTCCGATTTCAAAAAAAAATTGCCTAAAGATTTCTCATTAAGTTTAAATAATATTGAAATGGTTTACAAGTTTGTACGCGATAAGCAAGAAATTGGAGCTAGTATCCAAGAACTGATAGTAAGTACAAATATTTCTGTAAAATAATAGTTACAATACAATCTTGTCATATGGCTCTGGGTAAGATTGTAGAACTGGAAAAAGTTATAAATTGATCAAATAAGCAGAACAGTACGCAAAGAGGAACTTGTTGGACAAATCATATAGCGAGATTGTGCTGTCTTTTAGTATATGTAATAGCAGATAACTAAAATATTTTTTTAATTTAATTTTTATTTTATAGAATGAATTTGAAAGTTCCTTGGGAGAGGATTTATGTCGTATCACTACACTTCTTACTGAACATCGTTTATTCTTACGATCTGGTGTAACAACTGTTCGATATATTCATTATTGCCATGCTGATCCTTGGCTGATACATTCATACAAAATATTTCGTCTTGAAAAAGAATCACTTGTACCTGTACCCAAGGGAACAGTATATTTGACAGATACAAAAGAAATGGTTAATGAAAGTAGTGATGTAAGTATAACAGAAGGATGCAATAAAAATCCTAGTTCATCGGAAAGCGGATTATCAAAAATTGATGCCAAAGATGAGACTGAAATGGATATTAAATCAGAAGTAAAATGTCAGAGGGATGAAGAGTTCGATAAAGATATGTTTAGCCATAGCGATGACGATAGCACTGTACAAGTGAAGAAACGAATGCAGAGAAAAAGGACTCGATTACTACCTCAAAAAGATATATCTCGAGCTGTCAAACAATTAGATCTAAAGTAGGTTTCTCCTTCTATTATTTTCTCATATTCATTTAATTTATATAATGAATATTTAATTATATAAATCTTTATTTATTTACGTATTTGTTTAATTAATAATTTGTATTAGAGTAAATAAACACAGCACCACTTAAATTTAATTCATTCATGTTTCAGTACAAAACAAGAAGTGAAGGTGGTAATGAAACCATGGATTCGAATAGATGGAGTTTTAAATCGTAGAGTGCTTGACCGTATGTTGGGATCAGTTTTGTCGTATTGTTTGACGCACCCGGGTATTGCATTATCTAAATTACAAAATAGATTTATTCCTGTTCTACAACCATGTCATACACGGGAACTAGCCGAGGTAATTTATTAATAAATATACATATACATGTATAGGTATATGATTCTATTGTATTATTAATATTATTTACCATTAATATGTTATGATGTTTAAAATAAGTACAGTTTAATCTTATAAAATTATTTCTTCGACAGATGTTAGTAAAATTGGGATGCATGGAAAAGATAATCCTGAAGAAATCACGTGTAACATTATTTTCAAAACCATCGCCAGTTAAGCCAAGTAAGATCAAAATTTTTACATTTCAATTTTTTATTTTGTCATTTTTCCGTAAATGATTAGGTAGCTCAGAAAATATTTGCGATTTTTCTGGGACAACAGTTAATATTATGTATTTGGTACATCCACTGTGTCATTAAATTCAAAGCTTGAATTTAGTTACACTTTACATTATGTGTTTTAGAAATTACGAATGACGATTGGGCTATTGAAGAAGACATCTTTTTTGAACCTACAAATGGGGCTATATTAAAATTTGGTATATTTTTAAGTACTAAAATGTACACTACAGATTTTATTACGTAATTATCACAAATAAATAAAAAGAAAATTCAAGGCCTAAATAAAAAGTATTAGTACTTAAAATTACTTAAAACGGATATAGGAAAATAATTCAAATTTTTAATGAAGTATATAACTGTTATTATATATTATTGTTCTATATGTATTCTATCTATTTATTACATATTATTACAATAATATAATTATTTCTTTTCTATATTTTGTATATGGGAATCTTCATATAAAAAAACTTCTGTATTTAATTTATAATTTTGTTGAAATGTAAAAAGAGATGAATTTTGTAAATAGTATAATATAATTTCCTATTACATTTAAAATTCTATACATTGAACGTCATTGAGAAACTCATATGTCCTCATTTACTAAATACATTTTTTAAGGTATCATGATTTAATTCATTTAAGTAATTATACATAAATTACACTGTTGGTATTGTCGGTAGAAATATTTCATAACAACCGTCGTAAAAAATAGAAAAATTTTATTTAAAAATGTAACAAGTAACAAGAATTTACCGGAATTATACAAATATGCTTTAAAAACACGCAAGATTTTCGTACAGTATTAACAATTGTCGGAAGATTTTTTAAACTAATGTGTTATAGAAATATGGTGATGTAGTTGTCTTGAATGAAGATATGCAGGTCTTATTATCTTCATTATTGAATTATTAGATTAACTAATACGAATACTAGAAATTACTTAAAAAATTATATTTACTTTAAAGATTAATTTAAAATGTGAAGAATTTTATAATATATGGTATTCGTGAAACGACAAAATATTAAATTATAAAATATTTTGTTTATACAATTTATAAAATATAACGTTATGCAATTAAATTACACATTAAATACGTTTACAAAAAACATAATTATACGTTTTCATTTATGTGTCCAACAAACAATGTTAGAATGCAACATATTTATTCAATTACATATTATTTTGTTTCAAAATGTTGTTTTTAATAAACGCAATAATTAAGTAATAAATCAGAATATTAAATAAACGTTTAAAATTTGTTACAAATTATAAATAAAATATTTATTATAATAATTATTTTGAGAATAACATATTTTAAATTGGTTATAACACCGATAAAATATACGACGTTTGAAAATATTAACACATAAATGAATCATATTGTCCACTTAAAACAATTCTGTTTATGGTCTATATTTTTTATCTTAACATATATTTTTTAGTACACATTTACGTTGTAAAATAAAAATTGTGCAAACAAGTTTCCCATTTTTATTCTAATAAAATTTTATTAATAAAGTCTTCCAAATTATTTAAAAATTTTGTATATACAATTTAAATTATAAGCAGTTCTTTTAAGATGTATTGTCACCTTAAAACGATTGAGAAATAGTAGAAGCATCTATCGTGCGTTATTAAAATTCACTGTAGTAATACGCGTTTTCTACAATCACACATGTTTAATTATATTAATTTACTTTCAACCTTTCTACATAATGTATTACACATTACCATCCACATAATTAACTTTTATGCTGCAGATGCATCCTACATAAAATCATACACATACTTCCTATTTTAATATTATGTATTTTATAATTTTTTAATAAAGAAGGAAGAATATCCATACACGTAATATCCATTCGTATTATATTTAAATCAATATATTATGTACATATCAGTGTATGTTTTATTTGGTATTAATACAGTTTGCTATTTTCTTGAACAATAGATTCAATTAAATTTTTGGTTTAATAAATGTTAGGAATAAACATTAATGAAAAGTATAATTTCGATAACATGTTTATAGTGAAAAGCTCAAATCGATCGAAACGTTACGACAAATTATTATTCTAACAAATACCTTAGACATTTAGAACGAATTATCTTTTTACAGTATTTGTTACAAATATTTATAGTACTTTTATAATATTAACGATTCCATCGTGTTCATATAGTTTAGTTACTTTATAATTAGCAACTGTTTTTGACTGTTGTATAATTTCATCGAAATTATTATAAAAAGTTCAAATAAATTATCATGCTCTAAAAAATTTAATAATATGGCTAGAAAATATAGCCGGACGGTAATGTATTAGCAGTTTGTAATGGAATGTTTTAACGTGATAAAATATTTATATTTGTCATGTAAAATATATGTACTTTCCACCGAATTTTAATTCTGGAAGTTTTCTTTTTATAACTATGTCAGGTTTTCGATATACTGATATACTATTAACAATAATTTATTTTATGTACTTAATGCTTAATGATAATGGTATAACAACAACAATATGTACTAAAATATAGGTACAATAGTATAACATGTTTATAACAATTCTAGATTTTGAACTAAAAATTATATTCATGTTACAAAATACATATTTCACTTGTGTTCTTTTGCTATGTATAATTCCAAATTTAGTACCTTGTATAAATTTACAGCTTTTCAAATTATATGTATGTTTTATAAATTGTGTTGCAAAGAAATTGTTTCTTTGAAATATACATTTAGTTTCAGCTTTTATAAATATATGAAAACAATTGTTTTTTACCTTTTGTTATAAAATACAATATAATTTAAAAATGAAAGATATAATAATAGAAATGACTTAAAACGTGAAAATAAAATTATATCGTGTTATTAAATAAAAAAATCTTTCATTTTAATATTGATGTTACATATTGAACAATAACTGTGATGATTTATGTGAAATATAAATTCATACGAAAGTTAAAAAATAACAGAGTGAAAGTCATTACAATTGAAACATTATTCAATTATAGTGTCATATAAAGCAATTTTTTGATTCAATGTAATGAAGATGAAAAGCATCTTTTCACCTTTATGATAAGCTGTAAATAGTTGCAGCAAAAATTGTTCCCATAATCATTCTTTTTCTTTTCAAAGCATAATTTAAAAACGAAGTTTTCCTTGTTGAATTTGTTCATAGATTTCAGCAGTTATTAATTGATATCCAGACTTTTCGCTCAAATAATATAGTTTGTCTTGTGTTCTTTTAGGATCATATCCTTCTTCTATAAGATCTTTTTTCTTTAATTTAAATGTACCTGAAATAAATATTAAAATAACATACATTATTTTCAAACTATATTTATATACAAAAATAAGTCCTAAAAATATTTTTGAAATAATGAATATAGTAGAAATTAAGCGTAATTTTGTTAATAGCAATTCTATTTATCTATTCTATCTTTATTAGACAATTGCGGAAAAAGTAATTATGTAATCCTAGTACCTGTAAGATCAATCTTCGTTAAAATCCTGATGAACTTAGGTACTGCGTAAAAAGCTAAATGTTCCTTAAAATCAACTGATAACCGGTTAATATCTAACTCAGAATTTTCATCGTATATTGCCGCCATTCCAGCTTTACCTTCGAGTCCGGGAATCTAATAAAGAATATAACAAGTTTCAGAAAATTAAAGCAAGAAGATATAGCTTATAACTTTTATAACTAAAAGTTATAACTAAACTTTTATAACTAAAAGTTATAAACTTATTCAAGAGTATTTAATTTTTACTTGTTCCTATTATATTGGTTTAAGTATTTTATTTACCTCAACTCCATATACAATACAGTCTTTATAGTTAATAAGATTACTGATAATAGCTTCAACTTCGGACGTTGAAACATTTTCTCCTTTCCATCGAAAAGTATCACCTGTTCTGTCTTTGAAATACAAATAACCGAATTCATCAGCGATTAAAATGTCACCTAATAAAAACAAAGAAAATTAAAATATTTTTGCACGATCATGATTACACGTATGAATAAAATTATTATATAATAATATTAAACTGTGAATATTAAAAAAAAATTGTTATAATAAATTTATACCAGATATAAATGCTGAATCTCCTTTCTTGAAGACATTATAGACTACTTTCTTTTCAGATGCTTTCTGATCTACGTATCCTAAGAATGCTCTAGATGGATTATTGGGTATAATTTTTCCAACAAATACACCTGGCTCATCTAAAAGTACGAATACAAATAAAAACATTTTTTTATTTTGAAATTGGAATTAAAATATATATTATTCCATGTAACATGAATGTTTGAACAAAATTATTTATAACTATTTTTATTAAACGCAATACTTACTTGGTTTACACTCCTGACATAAACCTTTTTCGTTTCTTATTAATTCACCATCCTCGTTTACTTTTAAAATAGAAATAGGATAAACTGACGGAATTATTCGCGACACGAAACCAATTGCTCCAACAGTGTTATCAATATTTACTGAAAAAGGATATAATATGTTAATACAAAACAGAAATAACAAAGATTAATACCAAAACCATAATAATGATTTGTGTACAATTTAAAATCATACATGTGCTTAAAATTGAAACTTATAACAAATTTTATCATGATTTCTTCCAATTATTATTTATAAAAAAACAAGACATTTTCAAAAAAAAAGAAATAAATACCCATTATTACATAAAATATTGATTATTTACCAATATTAGCGTTTCCTTCTGTTGCTCCATAAAATTCAGCAACGCGAGGAATATTAAATCGTTCCACAAATTCGGGCCATATCTGCGGTCTCAAACCATTTCCAAACATCGCCCTAATTTTATGTTTCTTATCCTCTGGTTTTGGAGGTACAGCTAAAATATATCTACACATTTCACCAATGTACTGACCAACCTAGAAAATAAATTATGACTATTATTTTACTTCGGAGTAACAGTAATTTATACAGTTTATTTAACTATTTGACTATTAAATATTATTTTATATTTTACACAATGCACAATACATATATTGTTAAAAGCAACTGCATTTCAAAAACGAGTTATATTTTACATAAAATTAAAATTATATAATACATTTGCTTTTTATTAGAAGAAGTTAGAACACATTTTACTTTTTTTTCAATAGGTCCACAAAAATGGATTTATTCTGTCTTCCTAAGGATACCTCTTATAACTCAGTTTATAAGCTATACTTTTATGGAATGAAAATGTTAAGCAAAAAAAGAAACTTACTGTACAATTATACTTGATACATTCAGTAAAGTAGGCGCTTGCTGAAAACTTTTTTCTAATTACTACTGATGCTCCATAAAGAAGAGCTGCACCAACTGCCATTACACCTCCAGCAGTATGATACAATGGTAAAGGTGTGTAAATTCTATCAGAATTTCTGAATTTCGCCATCATATAAATACCAGTTGACATAAACATATACCTAACAGGAAAATAAACATTGAAATTACACATTTTCCAATAAAATAGAGCTACTGCTAATAAGGAACACAATTAATGACGTTTTATTTATTGTACATTAAAAAGTATTCCGAAAACTTTCTTACATTACTGTAATTTTGAAATTTTTATTTAGCTGCAGATATTCGATTTCATAGACATTTGAAGGAAATAGCTAAATTAAAAATATGAATATTTAATCGAGAAACAACATTATTTACCATAATTATAAACTTTCGTTTTTAAGTATTCTTCGAAATCAATCGTAGCTCCGATTCAATTCTAGGTCAATATAAGGTAAAGGACATCGAGCAATAGATAGAGCAATAAATAATTCTGAACAAACGAGAAATCAATAGGTAATCATTCCCCGTTCAGTCATATTATGATTACTTAAATCAGGCGATGAGTTATGTAGTGAATGCATATCACGAATTCAACAATGTAATGTCTAATCTCACAATTATTTTAATAAATTTATAGCATACTTATTTGGGAATTTGGAGATTTCAGGATAAAGAACTTCGGATTTTTAGATATTTGGGGATTAGAAATTTAGGGAATCAGAAGTTTGGAGATCTGGATAATTGGGAATTTGGAGATTTGACAATTTGGAAATTTGAAAAGGACTTTTATACTATCTTGTAGTTAGTAACAAATAAACTATTTCATTAACATAGAAAAATCATATATTTCTTACCTAGAATTTGTTATAACAGCAGCTTTAGGAAGACCAGTTGTGCCACTGGTAAAAATATACAATAATTGATCATGATAACAGCCTTTTTCTTGTAGGACCGGCGGAGCCGGGGAAACATCGGCCGCAAGAGCGACCAAATCTTTGTCATTTAAGCTATTTAGTTTTGACGTTTTGGAGTTCGATAAATTACCGATTCTATATAATATAAATTTTGGATCTAACGACTCTGCGATATCTGACAGGGCTGAAACAAAAAATCTTTGTTATTTTTCAAAACGACATTACATTAGCAAAAATCATAAAATAACAATGAGAAATTAGTGAATTTTTTATCATTTCTATACACCTATATTTATGAATAAACATTTTATAAAGATTTTTCGTATTATCACACATAATATTACATAGGTGGAGCTTATGTGAACAGGCTACGATGTATCACATTATTCCAAAAATTGTCATGAAACTCGCTTCTAATGTAAAAGCATGAGGGGTTAGTTAGGCGGTGAAGAAAATGTAGCCGCAAGGAACAAAACAGTCATCGATTTAAAGCAAAATGTTCGATTATTTCTTTCATTTTTGTTCTTGTATGGCCTTTTAAGGTCATAATCATGGACACAAATGGATTTTTAATATATCCGCGCATTATGAATATAAGTTTATACGTATCCATAGCGTTATGCTACGAGTGAACCATCTATTCGATTCATCAAAAATAGAAATCGACTCTGTCCAGTTTATTTTGGACGAGAACTACGTTGTTCTGTAAATCAATCACGATGATCATCCAAAGTGAAAAAATGTAGATTCAGCTTTAATTAAGAAGAAATGTATGAAGAGTGTTAGCTTTCAAGGTTAACTCTCTCTAAGCTTTTCCTAGGTGTTTCCAAAATTAAAAGCAAGTGGTGGAAAATTCTTTCCATATTCTTATCCAAAAAATGTTAAATCGTTGTACATAACATTTATATAAACATTTACTTAGGGAAACCTGATTACTTATCCAATTAGAAAATGTCTAGTGCAAACTAAAAGCATAACGTGTGATCATTTTTTAATACTACAGCGAATAGTGGAGCCTTTGTTCCCTAAATTTTCCCTAAAAAAGGCAATGGTTCCAAGCTTGTGCACGATATTGTCACAAAACGAAACAATCACTGACTCGAGGACAAACACTTGGACACTGTTGCTGTAGAGACATCAGGTGTTAATAAGAACCGTAAAAGAACAGGTAGCGATATGCACAAAGAAGAAGCTGAAAAACGTGTCAATTCACAATTTTATTTCTGTACCTTCTTCTCTGGGTCAATGACTGCAATGTTCCTTGCTGATGGAGCTCTTCATGATTTTCTAACATTACAGGCCTGAAATAAGGCCATTTTTATTGTGTGGTTTAAAATTTATTGTTAGGTTGTTTTTGCAAATATTTAACAGTACGATGGAAAAAATTATGTTTGTAAATCGTGGTTATTACTGTTTTAATACTCGTTAAAAATAATTGAATGAAGGATTAGATTAATTATTAAGAAAAATAAGCACGTGTTCTTGAGATCTAGGAAATGAGACTATATTTGTCAAAGTCCTTAAGTATTAAAATTCAAAATTTTCAAAGTTTAAACATGTTAACTTCTGAAGTCCTGAGACCTAAAATTTTTAAGTTTCAAACTTCTGAAATTGTAAAATCGTAAATTTCTTAAATTCTAAAATCCCGAAGTTCCAAATGTAAAAAATTTCAAAGTGTTAAAGTTCTACAGTCCAAGAACTACAAAACTGCAGTCTCCTTCCTAACATAAAGTTTCAAAATTTTTGAATCATGGAGCTCCTAAAAATGTTAATTCTCTTGTAAAAATTACTCATTGAGAATACCTTCGATATTCTTTATAGCTAAAATTTGAAATTGCAATCATTATGCTATTTGCATAGTTGCTGCATAACGCGAAAACGTGGTAGCTATGCATGTAAGTATGTTCCGTTATGCAACCGTTTATAAAATGGCCCTCACGTCAAATCGACCACGCCACGCAACCGAACACCTAATCTTCTTTAATTCTGGGATAGTTAGTTCTATTTCCTATTATTGCATCAATCATTATGGCAGCCATTATGCGCTGATTGAACTCGCACGCAATATAAATCGAATATCATTTCATTTACGAGTTAAGAGGTCACGAACGATACAATTTTAATCCTGGGTATAAGGTATCCCGTTAGTAATATTGGGTATAAGGCACTCTACAGTAATATTTTAAAAGTTGAATTAGATCCCCCTAGTATATACTGTTACAAATAAAATTTTAGAAAATTCTATACGATATGTAAAGTGTTGTGATATAATGCAAGGTGATCGTGTCGTTATATAACGGGGAGCTGCACAATAGCTTGGCAATATAACATGTAGCGCTACAACGTACGGCGATATAATGTGTGATGATACAACGCATAGCTATGTAATATGTGACGGTATAATGTGTAGAAATATGTATAACACAGTGTAATGTGTGATTACACGACGCGTGGTGATATAACGCGAGGCGATATAACGCAAGGGGATATAGCGCGAGGCAATATATGTAACACGTGACGATATAATATGTAACAATATAACGCATGGCAATATGTGATTACACGACACGAGGCGATATAAGGCGAGGTGATATAACGCAAGGCAATATAACACGTGATGATATAGTATGTAACAGTTTAACGCGTGCCAATATATTGTGTGATTACACAACATGTAAAAATATAACACGTGGCGATATAAAGCTTGACACAACGCGTAGCTATACAATGTATTAAGATAGAATGAGTATAAATAAAATAATGCGTATAACATAATTTATACACTTTTCAGTTTATTACAATAAACTATAACAAAAGTACTCAATCTCTCAATGCATCAATTAAAAAATAAAAAAGGTTACTTTTTACATAACATTCGTTTACTTTTTATTTTCATGGTGCATAAAATAACAGATCTTGTTAGAAAGTCAAAATAAATGTCCCTTTAAAAAATTTGAACTCATACGAGTTTATTCGTTCGAGTGCAGTAAGCGGTTAACAAATAAAAAAATTGTAGCAATTTTAAAGTGGTTCGTGAATTAAAAGCTACATTGTATGATTTTACGTTCTCTCATCGTCAGAAGAATCCTTCGACTTTTAATGGTCAAATATTATAGTAATATTGTTTAAGTATTATTTTATCAATGACAAAATATTGCGTGCACGGTCTATTTAGGATGTACTTGACCATGTGCATGTTTTGTTCGTACGTAATGTTCGTATGATCGCATAACCCAACTGTTTCACAATAACTCGATCGTTTAATTTATTAAATTGATGCTGCAGTGCTCCATGGATGCATAAGTACCGCTGCAATATGCACTTATAGACTGGTAACCGTGGAAAGACAAATAATATGCAGTATACAAGATTCTGTTTTTAGGCACTGTGCGAAAAACAAAAAGCCCGATCCTTTTAAAACATTTAAACCTTATCGAAGTATAAGAAATGTTTTGAGAATCTTTTTTGATTCATTATTCATCGTCAATTATTTATTTCTGGATTTTTTAAGTTACAAATTATATATTTCAAAAACTTTGTAGTTTGGAAGTTTAAAAATTGAGAAATTTGGAAATTCATAAATTTGGTAATTTAGAAATTTTTTAAATATTGGAATTTTCAAATTGAAATGTAGGGCAATATAAAAATTGCAATATTGTAAATTTTCTAATTTTCCAATGTAGGAATTTAGAAATTCAAAAACTACACATTTTTACACAATTAAAGTCGCAAAAGCTAATAATACTTCATTTTAATTATTTGCTGTCTACTTTATAAAAATTGTATACTTCATTACAATTATTAATTTGTTTACAGCAATTTTTCAATTAATTCATGAATGCAATTACAAAGCCTCATTAAATTATACTTACGTTTATTTTCAATAATTTCAGTGATATTTTTACTCTGAATATCAGTTTGAATAACACTCAATCGTCAACAAAAAGCTTTGTATGAAAATAAGGAGGATAAAGATTAACACGTTCAATTATTAATAGCCCGCATGGTTAACCGGAAATTAAATATCTCCCGAGGGTATAAATATTTCTTCCGTCTGACACGGAAATAAAATAAATTTACAATAAATTTACCTTAATCAATGTTTTTAATACACTTTACAATTCTATTTTTAGAATACTATCGGAAACATTTGTATACATAACATTTCATACTTCATTAAATCTCAAATATTTTGGGGAAAAAGTAAACGTATAGCAATTATAATTAATAGATAAGTAGTCATTGAATATCAAATAGCAATTTTTTCAAAATTAACTGGTACTAATAGTTTATCAAAAAGAATACGCGACCACAGATAAATTTGCTATCAACATGTCACCTTTTTACAGATCGGAATTTCAATATTATGTTTAGTTTTTAATTTCTGTTGTATCGTGCTCTTCTCGATTTTCCTCGAAGGCAGCACGACAGTTGCACCCAATGTGACGGGTGAACTCGGTTGTGTATAGGGTAGGTTAATTGATTGAAAAAGTGTATAAGTTGCTGAATGAATTTATTCAGCACTAGGTTGGTAGGTTTAAAAATACTTGTTTGATGGTTGATTAGTTTCTGTCATTTTTACATTTCGGTATGTATAAAGAAAACAATTTTTGAGGTATAGAGTGGTGGTTCTACCAATCAGAGATAAGTGGTAGAGAGAGGAAATCGAATAGAGGGAGGAAATAGAAGATAGAGGGAGGAAGACTGGACTAACGGTTTTTGGTTATTCAGGTAGTTGGAGAAATTCTGATTTTTAGGGACAGTTTATAACGTGACGGTTAATTATGGTTACTATGGTCAAAAAATATGGTCCCCTAAACATTTTGGGTTTTTCCCGTCATCAACTGCTTCATAAACGGTTTGGGTCTTAACTGGTCAATATGACGACGCTACAATTTCATTGTGCATTAATTAACAGTCAATGTCCGTTTCATAAAAGTTTCATAAAGACTAAATTGCAATTGTTGTTTCTTAATTGAAAATTAAAAGTTGATTTTACGTAAGGATTTTTCCAATTAATAATTATCGTCAAATGGTATTTAATATTTTTTACATTTATTTTTCAGTTGGATTCCTTACGAGTTACCATTAATTTCACCGCTTAATTGTAATTTCTCCAAATTGCAAATCACAATTTGATTTCAAACCCAGGATAATAATCTAATATTTTGAAGGGCAATAATTATTTGTAACCTCATACACAATATACTAATCTAATTTTCCGAGGAATACATAAGGCAAATAAATTTGAAATTTATGGTTATATGAGAATGACTATACAAAGTAGTCTTAATGTGGAATAACACGTTTTTCATTGGAGCAAATAATGACTCCACCAATTTATATTCCGCAACCAGTACTGGTCATTAGTGGACACTTAATTTTAAATCGTTTATATTCCAAAATATTTTTAAATTGTCAAATCTTTTCTTTCAAGATACCATATTAAATGATGAAAATAAGTATGAGATAAAGGTGATTCATTTAAATTCTTGCGAGCGATTATTTCCTAAATTACAGTTCGTTGAACGTTACTATTTCGGTCAGTTCAACCGAAATTTATTTTTCTCCATGAATTCCACTTATTTAAATCTCTGACTACCTGATAATGATGACTATTTATTTACAAATGTTTTACGAGCACTTATTTAAATATTTTTGTCTGTAACATACGGAAATAACTTTTTAAAGTACCATTTATTAGTCTTTCTCTTAGCATATAGCTTGTCAAACATTGTATTGTTTAATGTTTCTTATATTGGAAGGAAACTGTTATTATTTGCTATTTCCTACAATGAGTCGGATCTTCAAACCTCTTACTTTTAACACCGAAAGTCACTCTACAGTTATATTTACAAATATTATAAATTAAAATCCTGAAATAACACTCGTAAAACATTAGCAAACAAACATTGATTATCATACTGTTCGAAAAAATCACATCAGACTTTGTACGTTTTGAAATTCCTCATTTCGTATTCAACGACCTAATAATTACAGGCGTAATTGCATTACAATAATTTTCGCTTTATAAAATTTGTTCACTTACCATCGTTAAAGTCTACACCATAAATAAGTGCTTGACACTTGGACACTTTGATGCTGTGCAGAAGGGAAGTTTTACGAAGATTCGTGTTAATAAGTGGTATTATTATTCCCAGCTTACTCAGCCCAAGCCACAGGGAAACATATTCCACCCGATTTTCCAAAAGTATGCCGACGACATCACCTTTACGGAATCCATGTGTTTTGAATATGGTAGCAATTTTATTGCTGTAGTCCTCCACCTGAAAATTTGTTATTATCGGTTTAATTGCAGTGAATCATAACTACTAAAATGTAGTGAAAGAAACACGGAAATGATCGAATGGAATGACTAATCTGAGATTTGCATGATGAGGGTAATTAAAAATAATTAAGAATAAAAATAAAAACTGTAATCATCATTTATTAGAATATTACCTTATGTTTATATGCAGGGTATTTAGCATTTATTTACACGTCCATGTTATTACAATTATATATTTTATAATATTTTGTAGTAACTTGCGAATTTGAAAATTTGGGGATTTGGCAATTTAGAGATTTGGTCATTTTGAAAATTGGAAATGTACGGAATCGAGCACTTGGAAGTTTAGTAATTTGGAAATTTTTGAATTGGTAGGGCCCTGAGTATTTTTCTGCGTCACTATGGTTTGTACATAGCAAAGTTTCATGTGTGAAATACTCCACACATTCCACACAACTTATTTCGGCTCTATATGAATTATTGAAACTAAACGAAAAATATTGAATATATTGCGATAAATAGAAATATTCACAAATGCTACATATTTATCATACATAAAGTCAAGAATTGTACGTTCCCACTCAAAATTATAGAATACTCGCTTTTTTTGATAAATTCAATTTCATACTGAACACTATGCAAACTATATAACTTTATTACTGCGTATATTTACGAATATAAACAGCTTCGATACCACTTGAGTGAAAAATAAGAAGATATTCTATCGTACAAAAGTATAAAATAATAAAAGACATTCAATATAATATATTAATTTATTTTTACTAAAAATAGTAGAACCTTAAGCCGACAAGTAGGTTTGTACTTAATAAATGCGACGGAAGAGAAGCTTTAATTATACTGTACATTTTTATATTTTTTATGCTTTGTAATGACTAATAAATAATTCTTCTTTTAATTAAAAATATGCAAATGGTTTCTCTCTGTTAAGAAATTCAACTTTATAGAAGGAAAATCAATCACTTGTTGATTATACATGGCTATTATCATACAAATAGCTAATTATGTACTCATACGAATCATATAAGTTTGTAGAAATAAAAGACAACTGTTTTCTCTAATGTTAACAACGTATCGAAATGTTTATAAAATATCAATAGTTATGAATTTTTAACGAGAGTGCGCGTATGACAAAAATAATTTTATATAAAATGAAAGTGACAGCACGAATAATTCTTCCACAGTTCTGTAAGACAGATCAATGACCTATGAGTGTTAAGTATTCCAAGGCTATCAAAGGTTAAAAATCCTCAATTTCTTCAGATATATAAAAGAGCGACTTTGTTTACGTTATTTATCTCGGTTCAACCGTAGAAATTGCATGACCACTAATTACCAGTTTTTATTCTTTAATGTCTTAGTCATAGCGCATTTTCTAGTCAGATCATTAATTACATGGTAAATGATAACGCGAAAAAACGCGTTCGATGTATTTCACAAAACATGTAATGATACGAAACTATCAGTTTATATTACCTTCTACACAACTCAGAGTTTATTTGAAAGTATTATCAATGAGTAGTACTGATTACAATGATATAAAAAAATTGGAGTTCATAGCGTAAAGAACACTGACACAAGTCAAACTTTCCATAACTATAGTTGAAATGAATACGTTGGATATCGAAAAATCATTTTATCGATTACTCTGAGCAATCTGCAGTAAGATGATTGTTTAACTAACAACAGTTTTATACAGAAAAATTAAGGAAATGTTTACATGATTATTTTTAAGAAACATTAAGCTTCAAATTAATGTGATATATATGCTATTTTGGGACAGTTTTATGTCATCAAATTGTATCAATCTTTGAAGGTTCTAAAATCGATCATTATTTAATATAATTCTTAATAAACCTTTTTATATTTAAAATATTCATAAAATATTTATGCAATTATTTTCATTGAACATTAAGTTTTAAATTGATATAACATACTTGTTATTTTGTGATATTTTTATGTCAACAAATCTTGCCAGATTTTGAGTGTTACAAAAATCATTTAACACATCACATTATCAAAAATATTTCTTGCCTTTTTTAATTATAATTTTTCATTTATCATTTATATAATGTAGCTTTGCAACAAATACAATTCTTTTTTTTAATAAATTTGTAATACAGAAAAAAATTTATTATTTTCTTACTGTTACCACTTCTGAGAGTATGTAAATTTTTTAATAAAATTATAGAAATCAACAAAAGGTTAAGAATACTAAGAATGTTAACGGCTACGAATTTTAGTATTATTTTAAGAGTTTATTTGAGACTTTTATATGTTTACCTGCTGGAACGTCCATTCTTGATCTTCACAGATCAAACAAACTTTATTGGGATGACGATTAACATTTTGTCGAAATACATCAGCAACACTTCTGTTTTTCCTTTCGTGTCCACGAATTGTCCAAAGAAGTTTAATGTATCCTAGGATGGCTCTGAAATAAAAAAAAAACAAATATTTATTAATTTCAATATTTTTTAAAAGAACATATCGAAGTTCATGTTTTTAAAAGAATGTATAATTCGTATTACTAAATTCAAAATTCTAAACATAATTTCCGATACTTTTTATGTTTACTGTCTGAACTTTAAATCATTCGTGTTATTACTGTCGTGTCAATGAATAAAAGTAAATTTTAACACTGAGTTTTATTAGAAGCACTTACCAGTGTTATGCAAAAGTTTATTTTGATAAGGCATATAAATAAAATTAGACTGCAAATAGTCAATCAAGTGAGAATTTATTTGGTATGTTCATATATCTATATTTGTATTGAAGCTTAAATTAAAAAATCTGAAAATGTTCAAATTCAGATATTTTCCGGATTAAAAATTAAAAAGCGTTTCTACACTTTAAAAAATTTCTATCTTGTAATAAATTAAATTCTGAAATTTAGACATTCAAATATTTTGAAATTAAACTCAGAAACTAACAAAGTTAGCTATTATTCTGAAAGAGAAAATATTTTATTGTGAATAAACAAGTATTCACTTATTACCTAGATTTATCCAAATAAAATTTATTCGAATAATTATTAAAAGCAATTAAAATAATGCGCAACATTGTTAAATAATTTTTATAAGTTCGGATTAGAAATTACGTAACACATCTATTGAATATAGAAACTACGTGTGTGAAATACCGATTAATTTCACTATTTGAAAATCTTCGTCTATGACGACAGTGCTAAAATATGACGGCAGTCGAGGTATGAACTATTTACGTATGTATAATTCGTATCGAATCATTTTCGATGCAAGCTAATCTGTTAATCAATATTCAACGTAAGAAGATTAAAACGGTCTAAGAAAATCTGTATGGATATTTGCAAATCTGTTTCAAAAAACCTTCAAACGAACTTTTTTCACGCGAGTAAAGTATACTCAGGAAGCAAAAAGCATGAGATATCACGTCCGTTGATAAATTCGTGCGTACTGTTTGTCGACACGAGATATCAATCTTTTTACAAGAAGTTTCTTATATCGAAAAACCAAATATGTCATGAAAAGCAACTATGTGATATAAAAAAGTTGATATGTAGATTGAAAATTAATGAATTGAAAAATATACGGAAGCATTTTCAAACAGACTCGGACACTGATAAAATAAGTCAGACTACTCTGATATTATTTTATTAAACTATTATTTACATGTAAATGTAAATGTAACTATTATTATACATTTCGTGCATATTGCAATTTAAAAAAAAATATCATTTTTAAACGTTCAATAAAAGTGTAATAGTGTACCTATAAACAAATACTGCAAATCAAATATTATTTTAAAATATTTGTGTGTACAAATATCGGATTTCAAATACAAAAAATTGAAGAAGATTTGATGACATAAAAGTGAAGCAAAATAACACTTATAACGTGTCAGTTTGAAGTTTAATGTTTGACAAAAAGAATATGACAAAATGAACATGTTATTAATATTTCGAATACAAAACTTGCCAATTATAGAAAATAATGATCGTTTTCAGAACAACTAAAGTGGGATATGATTTGACATAAATCTATCACAGAGTAGGACTTCTATTACATCGAAGCTGAACATTTGTGGATGATGATCATGCAAACCTTTCTTAATGTTATTAATATAAAATTGTTTATTGGTAGATAACCACCTTACTGCATACTATATGCAAATTATTTATTGTTTACTTTATTATGTACATTTTACATCATATTTACTCAAGTAATCCAATTTATCAATATAATCAAAAATTCCTTAGATGGTACGATTTTGGCAACTCTCTCTTATGTATCGTATTTCATAAGTTGGCATGCGAAACAACACGGTCCGCATTGATTCTGGCTGCCAACTTATCAAACGCACGTAAATATAAATCGTAACTTCAAAATTAGATAATAATAATCAAAGATCTTAATATATTCAGTTATCGCAAACACTGTGAACTTCCCGAAGAAACAAGTATGATTAACACTCGATTTACGGACGTATGATAACCACTTACTTTTACATTAGAACTAAAATAGAAAAATAAACGAGAGATGACACATAAACTACCTTACACAATGTTACTTTATCTCACCAGAAGTTAACATACATTTCGACATAAGTTTCTTAATAGTTTCTGTAATTTAAAATGTGAAATCTGAGATTCATCGTTCTGACAAATTTCGTAAATCCAGTGAAGGAATATAAATATTTAATAGTCGAAAAAGAAGCATGTGCAGCATTACATGCTTCTAGTCATTAATAATAGTTTTAGTAGTCACTAATAATCATATTGGCATATAATAATACAAAACATTAAATAAATAAAATAATGTATACTAATCCACATGTAAAATCTGTTTGAAAAGCTGTAAGTTTCTTGATAAGCCAATTATAGAGCAAGTTAAATCTGAGTGCACCATAAAGGATGTTTAAACGTTTAGCTGTTTCAATAGGTCAGTTAAAGCAATGAAAGAAATGTGTACGTAGCGCATATCGTTTTAAACGATTTATAACTCATTTTGCGTGACAACATGTGTGACGCTCGTGTGTACGTAATGGATCAGCTCTGTTCACGTATTTAAATATTCTTGAATCAATTTTATGTTCAAACAGCTGCACTTTTTCCTGAGTACGCTGTATTATGTATTTGAATGAGTTAATAAAGTAAACAGATAGGGTATCCAGTATGTTTCCATTATAATTTGTAAACACTACCAGTATATTAATTGCAGATTTGTAAACATACAACAATTCATAATCGTTTTTCATTGCATGTTTAACACGTTACGCAATTAAACACATAAGTACATCAATCAAACAATAATACGTAATCCGGTTAGCTTTTCGACAGCATTAATGACTATTGGAATATTTATCTTGAGATTAAAACAGATCAGGATTAAGTAGAACACAGTTTTAAGGTAAACAAATGTAAAGTTCAAAATGTTGAATCTAATATGACGGATTGAAAAATTTGATAAGTAAGGACAATTTAAAAAAATTCTAATTTCAAATTCTTTAAATTCTAAATTCCCAAATTTATAAATATAAAAAAATGTTCAAATTGGAAAATTCCGAAAATCCCAAATTTTCAAATCACCAAATTCCTAAATTTCCAAATCTATCTTTCAAATACTCAAATCTCTAAATTCTCAATGTTCTGAATTCCCAAAATCCCAAATTTTCAATTCCATCTTTCTAAATACTCAAATCTCTAAATTCTGAAAATCCTGAATTCCCAAATTTCCAATTCTATTCTTTTAGATACTCAATTCTGTAAATTCTTAATCTCCAAATCCCTAAATCCCTAAATCTCCAAATCCCCAAATCCCCAAATTCACAAATTGCCAATTCCATTTTTCTAAACACTTAAATCTCTAAATTCTCAAAGGCCTGAATTTCCAAATCCCCAACGATATAACTGCCTAAAATTCCTAAGTTTCCAAATTCCCAATTCCTAAAATTCTAAAACTCTCATTCATAAATTGACAAATTTGCAAATCCCTAAATTCCCAAATTTCCAATTCTATTTTTTCAGATACTCAAATCTCTAAACTCTCAGCGTTCTGAATTCTCGAATTCCCCAATTCCCAAATGTCCAACTCTATCTCTCTAAACACTCAAATCTCTAAATTCTCAAAGGCCTGAATTTCCAAATTCCCAATTCCTAAAATTCCAAAACCCTCATTCATAAATTGGCAACTTTGCAAATCTCTAAATTCCCAAGTTTTCAAATCCCCCAGATCCCAAATCACTAAATGATTAAATACTCAAATCTCCTAATTCCTAAATTTTCAAGTTGACACGCTACTATATCAACTGTCAAAATATAAATTTGTCGCAGTTTTATATATGTAAATAATTATTTAATAGCTGCACTTGTCATCTGAAAAATTTAACTAAAATGTTGAAAACATGACGTATATTTTCAACCAGAAACCACTCTTTCACCGCAGAAGGCGATTCAAGTAACAGAAGCACGATCAATCTTATCACAGGTGCTGGTAAATAATATGAGCCTTACGTAATAATATAAACCTCATGATATCCCGATATAAGATTATAATCGTCATTGTCGACAACGCTTCATTATATAAAGATTAGTCGTATTCTATCGAAATGTATATACCTAGTCGTAGTTTCTACTAAGAACGACTGCACAAAGTGGAAATTAATTTATTGCACTTTTTCATTTTTAATAATTAATCTCGATGCGAACATGGTACATAAATGTTCATTCAAGTAATACTTATTTACATATTTGAGGTTGTATTATGGCAATACTATGAGTTAGATGATGAATTAGTCATGTGGGTCCCATATAGTATTTATAATAAAAATAGTATATATAATAAATAGTAGTATTTATAACAAATATCAAATAAACATATCGTTAGTTAATGCTGACAAAATTGACAGTACATGTATATTATAAGTACAACATTTTGGTGTTTTTTATTTTATTTTGGTGATTTTTATAATATCAGTGCCAGAGCAAGTTCATACTGCAGAATTTTGAAAGCATCTTATTGATTTTTATTACAAAATCTCAAAATTTCAGAAACCTGAATCCTGAAATTTGCAACTTAATGTCTAAATTCTCAAATCTTCAAATTTTCAAATAGACAAATTCTCAAATCCCTAATTGCTCAAATCCCCAAGCTCTAAAATTCTTAACTTCTCAAATCCCTAACTGCTCAAATCTCCAAATTCTCTAATTCTTAACTTCTTAAATCCCAAATTGTTCAAATTCTCAAATTCTTAACTTCTCAAATCCTTAATTGCTCAAATCCCCAAATTCTCAAATCCTTAATTGCTCAAATCCCCAAATTCTCAAATTCTTAACTTCTCAGATTCTCAATTTCCCAAATTCTCAAACTATCAAATCTTCGAATGTCCAAATTCTTAAATCACGGAATCCCAAAATTTCAAATTACGAAGTTTCAAAATTCCCACATTCCAAAATTCCACAACACCACATCCCAGAAAAATGATAGGAAAAATAAGAGAGAAAGACCGAATTATATATTACTCAATGACTACGTTGGACTTAAGTGTACATAAAACATGATACACTATGTGTTTTTAACCCATCTCATAAATGTAGTGTGAACAATTTAGAAAAAATATATAACAGATTACTTGTATTGTTACAATTAAAATAAAGATATATTTATTTGTTCTGGACCAAAGTCTGGTAGATAACAATCGTATGTATACGATATATTTGTTTTTGAAATATTAAATGACATTGCTAATATCAACAAGCAAATTAAAATCCGATTTTTGATCAGATATCGATTTCAACAGTATGTTTGATATCATTAATGCTCATAAACAAACAATTATTGCTAATAATGTGGTGTCTGAAATAAATAACCAAATCAGCTTGAAATCAAACCCAAATCAAGCTCAAATAACCTTGAATTCTAAAATGGTAAAACACTCCGTCTTTTAGGGACCAAAATGTAGGAAACTGCGGAAAAAGAGAAAGTGTGGAACTCGTGAAAGTTTTACTTTAATTATACATATCTGTAAAATTGGTATCTCTCATTACGTTTTCGTTACAATATTTATACAGGATGTTTACAAAATATTTATAAATAGCACGATACCATGATTCTTAAATCTCTGGATCGGTAAAGATCTGTAAATAAAAATGACATTCTCTTTGAAATTTTTGTTATTGTTGCATTGTATAGTACTCGTCAAGAAAATAAAGTCTCAAAGAGATCATGGATCGAAACCAACTGTTCCGTTGAAAAATGATTTAAGATTTCATTACTAACAACTTAGAGTGGCATAATAATAGAAGTGTGTACAAAAGAAAGTAAGTAAAAAATTTATTACGAATTTTTTTTGTGACACCTCGTTTTCGAGAAAATAAATTGAAAATTCGTCAGATATGAATAGAATTACGAATTCCTTCCTCACAGTTTTTGTCAAAACCGCAAGAGATCACAAGACAATCACAAACGTGTATGACGAATCTTCTAAATGGGTTTCCTCAAAAACAAACGTCGTACAAAATACTTCATTTTTCACGTAGAATCTCTGAGTTATTAGTAATGAAACCTTAACATCATTTTTAACTTCGACACCAAGGGGTAGAAATGCGACGTATGGTTCCTTTGACATTTTTTATGCTTGCAATGAGTGGAATATAATGCAAAAAAATTGGACTTTAAACTTCAAGTCAAGATCATTTTTGCATAAACTATAATTTACAGATCTTCACCAGAGGTGTAGAATCACGCTAAGTGCTATTTACACGTGCTCCTTATGTACCCTGAATAAACTTCGAATGAACTGTGTTACGAATTGGGTGATATAATGAACACTAATGAGTTACATACCAATGTGTAGTGCTCGTTCATTACATTAACGAGATGTAAAGATTAGCATTAAAGACTATAGGAGATATGGGAGGTTGAAAGTCGAAAATGGTTCATGACTGTTCAACGTTTGGCTCATAACTGGGGCTGTCAAACACTATAAAAATGTTTCAACGTGTTCAGAGGGTGCTTTAATGAGTATGCAAGTATCTTATATACTTTAAGCATTACATTATTGTAATACTATGAGCCTAGCTCATTATGAATTTCATTTTTAGATAAAATATTAAGTTTCTATTGAGTTCTTTTTAGTACTCTTTTCAGCTAAATCTGCTTATTCTATAAGTGATGTAAGTTAAAGCAAATATAGTAAATATAATAAATTAAACGTCATAACAACTCTATTATTCATTATATACATACTGTAACAGAAATTTAAAGAAGTTTTTAAATATATTTATACAGATAGCAAATCGGTGGAGAGTTTACGTTTTTCAACGTTTACATATTATGAAATGCAGAATTAAAATAATAATTAGCTAAGGTTGACATAACTTACATAACATGGATCATTTTTCTTTTGAGTTATGTTGTACAAGATATATTTGTAACTGACACACGTTTTCAATTTTACGGCGGTTCTTTTGATTCTTGAGACATGCGAATTTGTAAACTGTGTGTACTTATTTCGAAATCAGTAATGAAACTAAATGGTAATTGTGAGGTGTATTGACAGTTATGTCAGAAATGTATCCTCTCAATAAATATTGGATAAATAAAGACATATTGCTTTTAAACATTATTTTCTTTAATTTAACCCTTCCATTGAATACGGTTTAAACTCCAATCCTAATTTTAATGCTATTTTCATCTTAAATAGAAATTAAGTTTGGAGTATGTTACTAAAAAATGTTAAATTTAAATAAATGTTAAAATGTTAAATATTACACGTAATATTATGATATGTAAATAACAAGCTCAACAAAATATTATTTTTATAGTCGTTCAGTATAACATATCTCAATACCCAAAAAGGACTAACACAAAATTCAAATTCTAGAGATTACAAATTTTCTAAGCGATAAAATTATAAATTTGGATATAACAAACTTTCAAACTTACATTTGAAACCGAATTACCAATGTGGCATCATTTTGAATGATGGCGGGAAACCATGTTCCAATATTTTGTAACGCTTTACTGATAAATAATTATAATTTATTGAATATTAATCTTCCAGATTTGAAAAACTAGAGAACCAATTAATTATTATTGTAATAATCAACATAATTATTCGTAAATAAACCCATCACAAATGGAAATATTATTCATTTTTTTATTTACTGTACCGTAAAAAGAGATTCCTTTTTCGCATCATATCAATTAAAATTAAATAATTATCTTAAAAGAATGATATAGATATATTAGTTTCGAAGGAAGGAAATGTTAATATCACGTGCTGTTTGCCAGCCGGAAACCGGGTCATCTATAATTCACAAGGATTTCTTTCCTTTCAAACGTGTTTTATAGCGTATACTGATACCTCTAGAAAGTCGCAATTTGTCTTATTTTTGAATTTCATTCGCATCTCGTGCATCACATACGCTACTCTCGTTATGAGGCAAAAGTATCCATATTTATGAGAAAAAATTACAAGATTACTGTCCTTAATGTCAATTAATGTTAATGTTCTTAAATCGATTAATCACTGAGTACATTATGAAATCAACAATTATTTCTATTTCTGATCAACGATATTATTGTAATCAATAAATTCATCGTTTAAAAAAATATAATTCTAAATGTATAAAAAAAATATCTGAAGTCTAGAAATTAAAAAATTGGCAGATAAAAATGCGGATCTTCCATCAATCCTCTATATTAAGGATATGTAATATTTATATATGATCAGTATCAATTATTATGATTCACTATTGCTATTAAACATGTAAAATACTACGTTTATTACGTTACAAGCATGCCTATTAAAATAAATACTGATTCATGCAAATCGTAGATAATTTAGAGTTGCAGAATAAAAATATAATATTGTCAATTTTCAACATTATTCAAAAGTAAAATAAATAAAAATTGTTTGATAAATGGAGTGTAATTGAAATATGAATAATCAATAATTTAACCGTAAATGTCATGTATTTATAATTTCAATATAAACGTAATAATAACATTATTATGTGCTTTATATTTAATTACACTGCATACTGGCCCAAATATTTATTTCCAGTAAGACAAGATTCCATAAGAGGAATCAGACTCATCCTGGTACCTATCAAGTTGTGTCAATGCATTTACAGGAAATTAAACTAAATGTTTTACTTGATGTTTGATTAAAAACTAATTAAACATTATATTTCTATTTAGGCTCAGTTTAAATGAAACAAAGCACGAAGCTACAATTCTTTGTCTTATCTTTAATTATGCTATCAAATATTAAAAATTAAATTTATAATTCAAAGATTCTAATAAGCCGACAAACTTTATTTTTTTGTTTGTTTAATAAATTAAGACACAATCTTGAAATACTTTCTAGTTATATTTATCTATTTTAAAAATATAAAAAATAATTTTTTTAATAAAATTTGATATGACATTTTCGGAAAGGGGTACCTAAACAGCGAGACACATATATGTTTACAGTCTTATCTCATACAAAATATCAAATGCCTTTTAATCTGAATACGGATATCGGCCGATTACAACTGGGTACTTATGTCAAAATTAAACAAAACTTGAAACTCGAATACAATTTTTAAACATGAAAAACATTTCAGATCGGTTGATTCAATAATTTTAGTTATTTTTATCCCGTCAGACAAAAGAAAGTTATTCCGAGAAATATGTGTTTCAACTTTTATTTCTAATAACCGTACCGTGACGCGCTCACGGAGAGCCAATATATATTGGAATACTTTAAATATAATTTCCAAGTTTTTAAGGTCTATTCTAGCAAGTAACTTTTAAACAGTACAGAAAAATTTGATCATCTCACTCGGTTTACCGAATAAAAAGTTATACCGGTCAGAGATAACAAACGCCATACACATACGTCATAAAAATGTCAAAATCCCGAATCATGCAAGGAAAAGTAAAATGACTAAGAGCACCACGTTATTCATACGATGACCTAACATATCGATTGTTTTGACCAGTCCGGCAGAACCGGTCGTTTGAAATTCCTGTCGTGCGTCGATCCGCCAAACGCACAATTTCCTTCTGAAATAGTTTCACGTGCTCGAAGCGTTATAATTAGTCACAAGGAGCGTACATACGGTAACCGGTATTCGAAAAGTTTGAAAAATAAAGGACGATGAAGGAGAAGAAAAGTATTCTCGAGCAAAGCATAGCCAAGAACAAGAGTCACGGGAAGATTGACCCGGTTTTCGTCCAACGGTTCCAGGATTAGAATGGCTCGCCAGTCGAAAGCGTGCACGGCTCTTATATGTACATACGGCTAGGATGTTCGGGTTGTATCGAGGAGAATTGGTACTCACACAATGTCCCTAGGCGCTGTTCTAGCGGCTACGTAGAACCATCGGAATCGTCCTCCGGACACTAAATACGCGACGAGAACGACCACAAGCAATTCCACGAGGAATATCGGGCCTGCGTATATGGCGAGGAAAGCCAAACAGGCAGCAGAGCACGCTAGCAGAAGCATGATGAGCGTTAGACGGCAAAGCAAGCGGCCGACTGCCTTCCACCGGCTGGTTTCGCTCGTTTCCGTTCCTCTTCCCGTCCGCGTTCTCGTCTTCGATGTTGTCGTCGCCGTCGTCCTCGTCTCCGGCGTCCCCGCTCCTGCACTCAAGACAACGCTCGTCCAACCATGTCGCGTCTCCCGTTCAATCGTCTACTGCTCGTACTGTACTTACTTACTTACTTACCTATCGGTTCATTGTTCGGGCCGATTTCCACTTCCACCGTAGCGTTCTTAACTGCATTCGACCTGCTGCTGTTCCTTACTTTGTCCTCGAGCTCGACCTTGCTCTCGGCCGACGTCGTCGTCCGCGACGAAGACGTCGGCCGTGAACAGATCGACGATGCGAGGCCTACGTTCGAATGAAGCTCACCCTTCTCTACGTCCTGCAAAAAGTACAATGCGTTGTATTCTCGGTTTGGACGATTCGACGGGACTATATACCGGTCGTTTTATCGACCTGTTATCACACCGACGGCTATAAATCAAATTCGAATATAATTTGCTTTTGAAATTCGTATACTCGAGGTATCTATCTACGAATCTATCGAGCCAGTTGTGTGCTATACCGTTTGCTCTTGAGAACAGGCTCTTGTAGGAACTGTGGCTATCGATTATCGGTATCTTATTGATATCTGACGGTATATCGGTAATTTTGTTAATGATAATAATAAAAGGATGCACGAAAAAGTGAAGCAGAGCGAAACGAGTACTAAATTTATATGTTCTGATTCAACAGTTTCTAAATTAGCAATTTGGTATTTGGAAATTTAGAAGTTCTTACATTTAAGAATTCAGGGGTTTGGAGATTTCGGATATGAGATTTGAAAATATAAACATTTGTGAATTTGGAAGTGTAGGAACATGAGAATTTGAAAATTTAAAAATATGAAAATTTGGAGATGTAAAAGTTTAAAGTTATGAGGATACATAAATATACATAAATATTATACATAAATATTGTCTTAATTAAGCTCATATTAGACCCCAGGAAGTATACTGCCAAAACTATTCAGTTTTGAAAAACAATTTGGAAAAAGAATAAATTTGGTACTAGAAGTTTAAATATAGAAGATAATTATTAAGTAATAAAACTGACTCCGTTAGAATTATAAGTTGTCTTCTGATTCTTTTTCTATTCTTTCGTCGAAAAGATAGCTTTGGTAAGAATGAAACAGGAATGAATAAAATAACATTCCGAGTTCTAACATTTTCTGTTAACGAACGAACTATTTTCTGAGCCAGTTTGAAATAGTTAATTAGGCAATACTCTGATCAGAATAGTTAGAATAGTTTTGTGTACAATCTGAACTCCAGCTTCTAGAGAAACTAATAATGCTGCAGTAACAAAAATGTACTAAAATTTTTTTATTAAATTTTATTAAATATATTATATCAACATATAACAGTTAGCAAAAGATACCAAATAATTAGAGAACTAATTATGTTTTATTAAATCTTCAGACGATTTATTTTATTTCGAAGTTTAATCATGCTATACTAAATTTTCAGATTTATAGTAGTACTTAAATCATACTTATGTGCACTTGTGAATTTTTCGTCCTAATATTTTGATTATGTTTTCAAAAATTTCTACTTCATTTCCTAAACACGTACGAGTACACAGAGTATGCTATCGTTGTATTACAAATTACTGAATAAATGAGTTAAAGATTATGAAAGATTCTATGATTGCCAACAGTAAACATCCGATCACGCGGTACCGCGTGGGAGATCGCTAGTGCTTTAACGTAGTGGCACCACAATAACTGATTCTTATCCCTTATAGTTTAAAAGTAAATTGAGACAGGCAAAGAAATGAAGGCTATTTGCTTAAATAAAATAGTAAGATAATAAATAAGTAAGAAAAACAGGGGAAAGTTGTAATCATGAAGTACACACCAAAGATACAACTTTAGGTATCAATGGATTTATAAACAATTCATTTTGATAATATCCAATTCATTGTACTAATATTAAAAAATATTGAACTACTGCAAATATGCTGCAATATTTTTACAAATATTACTTTATATGTGTGCTAATGTGCCCATACTTTCTACTTTCTCCTGTAGTTTCTCTCAGAGTATCATCTTAGATACAAAATAATCAACAGTAAGACATTTTTGCATATCTGTAATATAAAATTTTAATATTAATTGGAATTATTTACCTTTGACATCTTGCTTTTATGCCACGCAAAAATCATGTTTTATTAATCATAATATGTATGTGTTTCATTTTAATCTATGTCACTCTTCATGCATTTATTCTGTCATGTATTTTTAATTAACTTCGTATGAACTTAGTGTTTTATCTGATATGAATCATAATTAATTTAATACAAAAATATAATTTAAGAAATTCTTTAGCATGAGAAATAATGTGACTCTCATTTTTTATATAATTGCATTGTAGCAGGATATATAAATATATTTTTGCTTTAGCAGTAACATAATTCATAAATCAACAAAGTGTAATATTTAATATGTACATAAATATTTTCTTGCACTTTGTTCATAAGTTTATAACATTAGTATGTTGGAACAATGGGCAGTAAAAAATTTGCATAATTTTTAATTACCAATAGTCGATAAAACAGCATTACTATAGGATATAATTGACATATTTAAAAATTCTTTCTTGGCTAATTGTATTTACAAAAAAGTGCATTACATACTATTACTAAACTTTCAGATACACAACTAATATTTACTAAATATAGTTAAATGAATTCTAATACAATTTATTATCAAGTACATTATAAATAACTCATGTATAAACTTATTATTAGAACATGATTAAGTAAAATTATTTTACAATATGCATAAATATAAAATATTAAGATATAAGTAATAAATACAGATACATATAAATTTAGAACAAAAGATATTTCATTTTATATCACTTATAAAACACCATGCATTGTTTGTACTCATATTTGCTATACCTATTTATTAACGATCATTTTTTATTTACCTTCATAATCAGTATGCTATTATATAACAGTTATTATAGTCTATTTATAAATGTTCATACAAAGACATTTCATTGACTTATTATTTCTGATATTTGCTTTAACTGTTCTTTATGAATCTAACATACTATTTACTGATTTATCTAATCTTTTATCATAATCAATGTAAGTTATATTGTTATATAAATAAAAGTTTATTATTTTTTGTATACAAGATTAAAAATATTACATTAAATACATATTATATTGATTATAACATACCAGAATATTTATTTAAAAAGTATGCAAATATTTAATAAATACTTACTTTCATATTACAGTTAACAAGAAAATTTATTTCATATAAAATTACAGAAAAATATTAACAAACTAATTTTAATTATTTTGTTCTATTTCTTGTTTTTGCAAATACATCTGTATAATTATAATATATAATATAAAATATTAACAACATGAATTATATACAGCTTGTAATATTGTCCGTTTAATTCAGCATCATAAATTAAATCTATTTTCATTTCAATCATACACAAAAAGATAAACTTCTACTGCATGAACTGTCATTAATTTCACATGTGTATTTATATATTATAATTCAGTTCTATTCACTTTTTGCATCATATGTTTAAAATTTATCATAATTAATTTATTAACAACATAATTTAAAATTATGAACAACAATGCTGTTATTTACAATCACCTTCATTTAACAATATAAAACTGATATTAAGATAAATAAAAATTAGAAATTTCTGTTAAGTCAAATACCTTTCAATATCTTTTCTCTCTAAAATTTTTCTAATATTAACAAACTTTACATTAATATTCGAATGTTACGAAAACTGTTACTCACCCCAAATAGGTACTTATGACTTTGATTAACTGTTTGATAAGATGTTAGAACACATTTTTGCAAAACCCTTTTTAGCCGCGTAACTGATATATATGTTGCACGTACATTAAACACATATTCATTACTATCACAATTTTACACTTGTAATTAAATCACTTTTAAACAATACTTAGGTATTTACAAACGGAGTTTTAGAAGACACTGATGCTGACATTCTTTTATTCATTCTTGATAGGAAAACTTAATCAATAATCACTACACTAACGCTACCATGCGACACAATACAGAACCTGTTTAACACCGCTCGATAAATATATTTTTAAATTGTATTATAATAAATCCAAACAATTTATTCGTAAGTTTCGTGAAATCTTATTATGGTCATATTATTTTTATTTCTTCGTTTTAAATATGATTTTTATTTGAAAATAAATTGTCTTACATTCGGCCCCTGTTAGAATCTGTGAGACTCAAAAATAAAATATTATTTTTAACGCTATGATGAATATAGTTGTCTTTCGTTATATTGCTGTAAGCAAGAGTGTAATAATCAAAAATTTCGTAGAGTTCATTTCTAAATTTTTTAATTTAAAAACTTATGGTTTTGGAAATTTATAAAATTGAAAATGTTCAAATTTCTACAGTTCTAAATAATTTGGAAGCTTATAAATTTGTACTGATCTTACATAATCATTAATTTTTCGTTACTTTCATTTACTTTTTTCAATAAGTCATCAGTTATTCGTATCTAAAATTTCGCATGAATTTATTAGTTCACAGAAATAAGAAAGTGTAAAACAAATTAGTAGTTAATGGCTTTTTCTTATGAATATGCAAGACAACAATTTCTAACCCAAATAAAATGAAATCTCATTAACCACACACGATCATGCGTTAGAGCGCATAATTAATGTCTTTCTATAGTGTAAAGTTTTTAAGAAGATACATGTACAAGGTGTCCCTGATATTTTTTTACCGTTCCATTATTTCTTCAAGTGCAAAGAAAGAAACAAACAAGTTCTCTCAGTGGAAATTGTATTGTAAAAATTGTTATACGTAATTTAACAATACTTTACAAAAAGTAATTTATTATATAGATTATTACATTCAAACATACATGATTTGAATAAAAAAAATTAAGTTGACCTTAGAAGGACAAAGACCCTTACATCCAGATCAATAACAATATTAATGATCACCATACAAGATTCCAGAGATTGACCACCATCGATATATATGTACAATATTGTTCGTATTATATACAATAATTCTCAGTTAACATATTACGTATCTAGTAAAGTGTGCTCGATTTAAATTACAATTTACAACATCATTGCAACATATTAACAATATGCTCTAGTCCAATATTAGACGTAACAGTTTCTTGCGTAGAATACAACTTGCTTTATGTTGATTCATAGATTGAAATTCAAAATGTTAGTCATTGATCGTGTGAAGAGATCACGACCTCAGGTATTTAAATATTCCAATCGAACGAAACAGTTTCAATGTAGAGGACTATGAATCAGTACTTTTTTTCAAGTCATTTACAACCAGTGTTTGCTTTTTCTAAAACTATTATATGCAATAATACATAACATATGTCTGCGGAAATTGCTTAAAATAAAATAAGATTGCAAGGATGGATATAAAAATATATTTTTAAATACTTTTATGTGTAATTTGATATTTGTCTATTAATATTTTTATCCGCTAGTAGTGTAAATAATTATGTGTTATATTACGAAAAATAAAATAGATTGAATAATTTATTTTATCGATAGTAAATGTAATAAAATTAAAATACTGGTAAAAGCACTTTACTTCATAATACTAATTAATTTCTTTAAAATTGTGTAACTCTTTGAAAGGGATGGGAATGCGGACGATTATCTGCATCGCTTTTGCCGACATTCGTCCCTGAGTGATGAAATTGTTTCTCTTCTATGAAAATCAAGGTTTTGTTAAATCTTCATCTTACTAGCTTTTAATACTTTCTATACTTCTTCTTATTATTTAACAAAATCAGTTATTTAATCACACGTAGTGTAATTGTTTCGTATTTTATAATTTATAATTAATTAATATGTAGATTAATCAGCCTACTATCGAATTAAAATGTTAATAAATAAACTGCAATCGCATTTTAAATTTAACAAGAAAAGACACAAAAATATATTTTTGTGTATTTCGTACTGTAATCCCAGTAATATTTGTAGAATCAACCTTGGTACTATTCCATGTAGTTGTGTTAAAAACTGCTATAATCGTAAAACTGTTGAACATTTATACCAGTAAGAAAAGTCAATACTTTCAATGACCTCTGCATATATTACATTTCCTTACAGAATATTAAACATTATTTAGGTTAGACAAAATATGTATTGCGTACGTACATATTACATTTAGTATTGAAGCAAGGTATGATAACTTGAACCAATAAAAAAATTATTGCAATAAAGTAACATGCTGAAGTAAACTGAAAGTATTCGCAACAATACAGAACAAAACGTAACTTTACGTGACTTACTATTACGTTGACAATGTAGAACAGACGTAATTCTACCTGATAGGCGGTTAACTGATAACACAGAAAAGACGTACTTTCGCGTAGTCTACGTCAAATGTATTAACATTAAACCTACCGGGGTATAATGAGGACTTAATTTAAAATTTAAAATGAAGTTGATAAATAAATAAATAGACTAAACATAAAATCGTATAAGTATTAATCCTTTATCTTGATGAAAATCAACGTAGATTTCACGAAAAGCATCTTAACAAATTGTATAACTTATAGTTTAAAACTTGTATAGCGCTCATTTGACCGTTTTGGTAGTTTTAGTGTTAAAACGTAAATTGGTTAATTCCTTTTGAAAATTTAAAAATTCATAAAACTAAAAATGTAATATTTTAAAATTTCCTTCTCACTTAATCTGCCCATTATTGGTGTAATCCAACAGTAATTAGCTGTGCTAATCTTGTTCAGTATAAAAGTAGATATCCATAAGTAATAATTGAAATTGCTTGAACTTTCTTTCTTTAAAATTAAGCTTCTGTCACTTTCGTAATGAATTCCCTGCTCTTTCTTTTTCATAATAGTATATATACTTGATAAAATGTACAATGAAAAGGCTTTAATTAAGGCTTCCTCTCATCAGATTGCGTCCGAGTTCGTCAAAATACCAACGAAATCGCGGTCACTAAGAGGTTCCATAAGAAAAAGGAACTACAGCAAAACCAGTTAATATGCCCCAGTTGCTGCGAAGAAATGTATACCGTTATTTGAAAATCGTACAGTATATTTAGTCTAAATACCTATAATATATTCATAAAAAGTATTTTGAAGTTTTTTAGTATTAAGAAAACATTCAGCGATTTATACAAATATAAGGTTATATTTATAACTGCAAACACGAATGAATAAAGGTGTTATAATACAAATTCCTTATTTGGAGCAAAATTGATTCAAAGAATTTGCACTAGATTTTTTACATACATTCTTGCAATTAACTAATCCTTACATAATTATAAAATTACAATGTAATAACAAAAGAAGATTCGCTAAAAATTCAATTTTCAAAAAATGTTATATGACACCTTTTTACGCACATATCTTCGATCATGTGTTCAGATATTCTACATCATTTTTTATATAAGAGAACTAAAAGCTATCGTGCAATTAACATTATATAAATATTTGAAAAATACTGCGCACAAAGTTAATCGAGTATTTTTGAAATATGGAAAAGAAAATTTATAATTGTTTTAGTACTTTTTCTTAAGAAAATAAACAACCAGAATTTAAAGATTTTGAAACATATGTAGCGATCTTTTTTGCAAGTTTCCAACATGTGGAAGTCTATCAAACACGCACTGCTGCACACTTTCTACTTAGTTAGATTGAACGTAATCGCATAAGACTATCGCATTCTTACTCAACCAATTTCTATTCTACAATTTATTACATCATTTCGCAATTACCGTAACAGTTAAACACTATGCTTAAATATTTTTTAAAATATCAAATTATTTTATCAATGACTGACTGTAATTTGCTCCTGCGTTCCGTTTAGTGACGTTGAGCAGAAAGGAAAGGAACTGTAGAACGGCAGGTTTTTTCCTCGAATTAAATGTTCTACCAATAAATATGTACTTACAAACGATGTTGAAAGATTGATATACAAATGCAGCAATAAATTACAGAAACACGTCGTTGAAGTACGTCAGAAGAATTAGAAAAACACAAACATTTATATGTATATTAACACTGGTACTCATCTAATCGTCGTTTTACACGTTGATTATTATTTATGTTTGTTAATCCGATAAGTAAAGAGAAAGACAGATGATTTATTTCTTGCAACTATTATTCAACATTTTTTAAGGCATTTTTAGACTTGATAATACAAGAATGCAGTATAAAATAGCACATAGTTTCATAAATATCCTTTTCGTGCAAACCTTTCAATGTTCGCTTTTTATACCTGTCGAGACAGTGACATATATGCATCTTATATTCCACGAAATAATTCAGAATATGTAAGCAGTGATCGTAGATATGTAAATATCATGGGAGATTCAACATTACGTATACCTGTGCATTATTGTAACGTATATCAGGCGTCCTGCACGTTTCTACACAAACTTTGCCAATGATAATTCTTGAATGTCATGTAAAAAAAATTGATAAATATTTTGCTGCGTTGTATATACATACCCAACACTTTTTTGTAGTTTTATGCCCATAAATTTGTTGAATTATGTATTTAGTATTATATTTCGTAGTAGTTTATTTATAGTTTTTGATTTCAATCCATTTTTCTTTTTATCTATTTTTTTTAAGGAAAGTAAAAAATTATTACTATTTGACAAGAAATATACTCACATAAAAATGATGTATATTTTTATAATTTCAATTATTGTTTCATAATTAAATTGTGAATATAGAATGCAACAATTAATTCTAAGAATAACAAGAGAACAATAATTTAGAAGAGTCTAAAATTTCTGGCAACGTATTTATAAAAGTTTCAAACCTATTTAATCAAGTGTTATTTTTATTTCTCAAAGTACTTACAGAAAGTTCGAATCTAATACCGCAAAATTCAATCCTACTTATGAGTTAGACCATGCCTTCACTAATGGTGGTTATCTATGTTAATTTTCGAGATATATAAAACTGTCTATATCTTTAAAAAATAAAATTTATATACCTATGTGTATATAACCTGTTTTCATTTTTAGGAAGCGTAGAAAACTGTACACAAATTAGGTCATTTATTTCTGAAAGACTATGTACGTTTCAATGTCAAGTCCAGTTGGAAGTGACTACTGTTTTTATGTTCCAAAATAGTTATAGAGGGTTCGAATTCAATTAATCAAAGTGTGAATCTACTTCCTAGGTACTCCATCCCATCACTAACACTTAGCATTTACGATCATGTATGAAATATTAAGTGATCAGCCAGTTAGTATCAGGGATAGAGTGTGCAATGTCGTGTGAGTGGTAGCAAATTTAGGTATCTACGAATATACATATACATGCCAGACACTGTTATTTATAATAGAAAGTACTGTGTACCTCGAAGAAAATATATTTCTACAGTTAATGTAATACGAATACGATTGCTTAAAGGTCGTAATATTTATGCTACGTATGATACAATTTTCTTCGACTTGTTCTTTTCAGTTATTTGGTGATATTCATTCATGATTAGTCATTGGTAACCAACATATTATGATTAAATTACGTCAATCATCAGATATTACGTGTTATTCCTTTGGACTCACATACCTTTGACGACTAATAATAAAAACTGACTAATGTTCAATGATAATGTAAATGAAAGCTAATAAAAACAAGTTTTAATCGGTCACAACATATAGCTACCGGTTGGGTCTCTCAATAAGTATCTGCATACAGATTGAAATCTGATTGAACAGCTTTCAACAGTAGAATCTCGTTAGTAGAATCATTATGACCACACATAGAACTACAGCAACGGAATATTGAATTCGTTCAAAATTTTTTAAAATTTTGTAGTAAAAATTTTCCCGTGTTTAATATATCCGCCATCTTAATTAACTAAGTAACATTGAATTTACTGTAGACAAAATTCAGTAACTTCATTTGATTTCGTTAATATGTCGTTCATTTTTTAAAATAATTTAGAATATGTTAGTCTTATAAACGTTGTCATTGACAGTTTTCCATAGATAATGATTTAGCAACAGATGTATGTAACATGTAAGGTAAAGTGTTCTAGGAAAAAAAGAACTCGACTTCCTTGACCCATCGTTAAGACATTTTTGCACCTGTTGTACACAGAGGTTATGAACAAAACGTATATTTATATCCTTCATTGGAAAATGCTTTTAATATTTTGGAAATTGCGAACTGCTATTTCACACATAATAATTATAATTAGGCATTTGGTGATTTGGTCATTTGAAAGTTGGTAGGTTTAGGAATTTAGAAATGTGAAAAATTGAAAACTTAAAAATTTTCAAGTTTAGCAATTTAATAATTTGGAAATTTAGAAATATAGAAATGTGAAAATTTGTAAATGTGGAAATGTGGAAATGTGGAAAAATAGAAATATAGAAATATACGAATTTAGAAATTTCAGATTCTAAAACTCTTAAATTTTGAAATTAAGAGACTAACTTCCCATGGTGCACTAGCTCATCACAATTATATTGAATCATATACAAAGCAGATATATTTGATATCGACAGTTAACGTAATTATCAATTTCATTATAAGAGAAATGATGTAATAAAGATACTTTGCCTCGGAACGTTATAAATCGTACGGGCAAAGTTTATGAGAAAACATCTAGGACACCGCGTACAGTAAAAGAAATCTTTCAACTTCTTACGTTCTCCAAGACTATATAAGAATCTATTAAAGTGCATGCATTTCGACATTACATAAAAATTTTAAACAAGTTGAGATTCATAGCTTTTAAATTGTTTTATGTCGTCGGAAAAAAAGATGTGTATTTAAAAAGTAGGGTATACAAATATATGTTGAAAGCACTTGCAGAAAAATTAGTTGTGAAAAAATATTTCAAATCAAATTTAAATTCTATGAAAATAGCAGAAGAAAATTTTCTCAGTATTAATCATTTTTCAGTAGTATTTAAATGTGTATTTCACTTATAACTATCATACATTTCATTATGACTTCACATGCTATGGCAATATATATATTTTAAACATATGATAATACATTACAGACTTTGCTTTTTTATATTTATATTGATTAAATCGATTAGAATAAATGGAAATTTTAAAAGGGTCATATTACTAGAAAAAAAATGTTAAATTTTTTCATTCTTATTATTATTATTTATATTATTTCTTTCATTCTTTCATTCTTAAATTATTTTGAATAAATAGAGAAATTTTGAAGGATCTTCCACGGTACTATTACTTTGTACAGACAAATGGTTCAGTGAGTTTAATGACCACATTTTGGTTTAAAAGAACGACTTCGACTCAATAAAACGTAAAAAGTAATTATACACGTGTATAAACAAAGAAAATTTATTGCGATTTACATTCGATAAGCTACAAACAATACTGAAAGGCTGAGAACTTTTAAAAATGGAGCAACAGCGAGTATTGAACTTGTAACGTGGTGAAATGACACAGCGGAAAGTAACAAGTGTTTCAAAGAGAATGCAGAATGTATATAATTGGTAATTTCTTGGTCGTATACACAGATCCTAAACGTTGGTCTATACAAAACTGTTATTTATGGTGGATCAGTTTTCCTGCTATTAGTAACAGTGTTAATGTTTTACACATATTTTCAAAAATTTGAAATTCGGGCATCCAAAATATCTTTTACAAACTTCCTAAATTCCTTAGTTTCCAAAGCTTCAAATATTTAAATATTCTAAATCTTCATATTCTAAAATTCAAAAATTCCAGTCTTTCAAAATCCCTAAGTCTCTAAATTCCTAAATCTCTAGATCTCTAATTCCCTAAATCCCTAAATCTCTAATTCCCTAAATCCTTAAGTCTCTAAATTGTTACATCCCTAAATCCCTAAATCAATAAATTTAAAATCTCTAAATTCCCATATCCTCAAACTCTCGTATTCCTAGAACCCTGAACCCCTACATCTCCAAATTTCCAAATACTCCAAATTATGTAGTTATTGAACGCACAAATTTAGAAAATTCTCAAATTTTCAAATTTGAAAACTTTTAAACAGAGGTTAATGAAATAACCTCTTTCTACATTACCAATTGCTGCAACTCAACTGTAGCAGTATAAGAAAATTATATTGTTATATCACGTTGTTATCTAATAACATCGAAAAGTAATTTCCATTTTTACTCCCCGAAGCGGAGTAAAAAAAAAAGTTGTATTCATTCAATTAAATAATGTTATTTCTATGTTTAACTTCTTACATAATCATTTTTACTGTATTTTTATCTTTTCTATCTCTGAAAGACCAATTATGATGACTCTTACGAAATGTGCGTCGAAGTGTTAGGATAATTATACTGAAGTGTCGAAAAAAGGACAGGCAAGAAATCTTTTGCGCGTATACCTCTGCATATGTTAAAAGTATGTTATAATCTTCGCCATAAAATTAGCTATAAAAGTTTCGGAAAAGTAAACCTTGATAAAATTCAAATAAAAGACACGTAAATGTGATGTTATGCCGAAAGAATAAGGAACATTCTTCGGTACCCTATAAAATGATGCATTTTTCAACATGCGTTAGCAAAATTACATATAAACAGGAAGAAAGATGTTACATTGAATTTTAAATGAGTATATTATATGTTACACTGTCATGAACAATTCTCTCATGGGAACGTTTCATTTAGGGACGACAAATGTTGAATAAAATTGAAATAACATTTTACATTAATTACACATGTAATGATTTAAAACCTTTTATTAATCATTTTATTCATTACCGCTGCGTTTTTATTCATGAAATTATTACGCTAATCTTGTAACTGAAGAATTTCACGTCTTGTTAAAATTAAATGAATTAATACATATAGCTTTTATTCTTGATTTACAAATATCGTAGATGTGCCGCCTCACTGCCCGTAGAGCTACTTTGCATTCTAATTTATGAAATGATCAGAGTTATAAGTTTTCTTGATCATTTTCTGAAAAGATGTTTTGTAATATGGTTAGATTTTATGCTAAAATCTTATTTGATAGGATAAATTGACAAGTATCCAGATGACTTAATGTAAAATCGGTGTCACATTACCTTCGGTAAATGACTAGATGTACTTAAATATTCATAATGTATAAACAATTTATGTGAAGGACCGCTTTTATAACTGCGTATATCACAAAATTATATAATAAATACATGGTATATATTAGAAAGTATGAAAAAATGTTGAAACATATACCTATGATGTGTATAGTGTCAGTATTTAAAAATGAAGTTCCTTAAACTTGTATTATTCACTGTTCTGAAGACACTCTTAAACTGAAAATTAATGTTGTATATAATTAACCTCTTTTGAACCATTTCTAAAAATAAACATTTAAAAAATATCGTCACAACTGTGTTGCAACCATTCTTTTCCTACAGGAATTTATTATTCAAGTTATCGTAATTTACAATCAAATAACGGAAATGACGAGTCATTATATTTTGTTGGATCCATTTCATTAAATTCGACGTTCCATTGAAAGAGTACGCGGCAATCGAGTTTTTATGGCTCATACATTTAAAATAATAACTCAAACATGCAGCTTTCTTAAACTAATTATAAATGAAAAGAGTCAAAGAAATATCAAGATATTTATTATTGATGTAAAATATATTACTGAATTTTATGTTATATTCAATATTTTATCACTTACATATTTCTTTCTCATTTTAAAAATAACGTTTATTGTTTTCTAATAAATGTGCTAACTTATATTTTGTAATATAATAAAAATGTACTAATAGTAAATATGTGCAAATTAATATCAAGTGAAAATAAATAAATAGTTTACCAAACAAAGTAAATTGTTTACTAAAATTTTTACAAAACAGTGTATATTTATTTATTTCATTAAGCTTAATATTTATACAGTTATATTATTGTTAATCGTCATAAAAATGTAACAGACATAAAAATTTTAATAAATAAATAAATAAATAATCTCATTCTAATGCAATATTTTCTTTAATATTTCGTGTTATAATATTTTAGCATTCAATAACAAATTATAATGAACTTTTTTAACTTTAAATATACAGTTAAAATGACATAGCATTAAAGCGTTATATAAAGTTCACTGCTTCAATTACACAAGTAGGTAACAAACAATATTCTAAACTTTAATAAAACACACGATATAATTTTATTCAGAGATCCGCGCGTGCGAGATAATACTTTTCGAATAAGTTTTAATTCTTCCCCCACGAATGAAAATTATTCCACCAATGATCGTTCCACAGAAAAATAAATTATGCTTTATTCTTCATTATTGAAATGATACAATACTTACACGGTCCTTATTGCAAATTGCAGTCGTCCCATTTCCCACGTTACCGGCTGAAATCTTCGAAATCGTTGCTGACATATTCAAGCTCTAACCAGTCGTCAACAGATCTTCGCTATCAATCATTAAGTCGAAACTGGTGTACATACAACAACAATATATCGTTGTGTCTCTCGAGTTCGGTGAAAAATCGAATGAAACACAGGTGTCGGGTGTTCACTGATCACCGAAAGAATTCACTTTCTGATAGGTAAAGTTCCACTTTAGAGAAAGAACAAATACATAAAATCGATTGTCCGTGCACAATCTTTTAAGGAATATCCTTCGATAGAAAGAAATTTAAGTGTTTTCTTCTCGTGTCGCGTAGACTATGAAAGTCTTCTTGGTATTTATTTTGCAGCGGGAACCCGTGCGCTCGTAAGGAAAGGCCGAGATCGCAACCGGATCGTTCACAATGGAACAAAAACTCGTCGAATGGAGAAATAAGAAGAAGGAAAAAAATAAAGACAATGAATACTTGGAACGTGAACAAAGAAAGGTCCACGTGTGTACACCGACCACGAAACTGATGTTAGTTAGTCCGCGTACTAAAGCGGAATACCTACCAACAGTGAGTTTGCTAGGTCGATCATGCAAGCCGATCTCCCTCCATGGTTTCACGACCAGCCGTGCAGATACCGGTACAGAAACGCACTTGTTGATCATCTTCAATCGAGTTCATTCAATTTACCTTCACATAGTGGACGTATTTATACTTAAAATGATGACCAAAATTGTTTAACGTTTCGACGTTCACACATTACGTAAAATTTCATTCTTGCAGTTCTTTTAGAAGATTGATAACATTCTATTTGGATGCTTTATTAACCCTACTGCAGTTTTCCGGATATTCTTCCATCCATTGCAATTTTATAGAAGCTATTATCACAAAAGTATTATAAACTTATTAGTAATGCCCGGTTACTGTTACTTCGACGTTATATTAAAATTTATATTTGAGTTTGTATAACATATCTATGTAAAAAAGTACTGGACATAAGCTCCTTATAAATATATCCAAATGTAGTTAAAATGACGAAAATAGCACAGAATTAAACGCTTACTGTAAAATTACTTATTTTCAAATTACAACTAACATCTAACAGAGTAGATAAAAATAAAAAATTGTCAAATATTCATATTTTTAAATCTTCAAACTTTCACATTTTAAAAGTTTTAATAAATTACGTTTCTAATTGTTACGTATTTTTGTTATTTACTTCTTAAAGATGATACAGAAAGATTTATAAAGAAAACAACGCTATTGATTCGATACACAGACAACAGATTTAAAAGTGTACAAAATGTGGCCAAAAAGGTCAAAGAACGACATCAAATATTAGGTAACATACATAAATTGATTTACACAAGTATACTGGCTGTAATTCGTGCGATGAAAAAGAAAATGAATAAATTTAAATAATTAACGTCGAAATACTGACAGTACTCCATGATGTGACTATAATTAATGGCTTTTACGAATGACACCGTTCGAAAAGAGTTAGAAACTTTCTTCGCTGATTATGATTAAAGTACGTAGGAAGAATAGACAGGGAATATGTGGTGACATGAATGAATTCGCTAAACACATATCGCGGTAACATTAAGTTCACATAACTAACGTTTTACTAAAACTAATATGTGTATTCACGATTTTGGAAAAATCAAAAGAAATAGACACTTTTAAAGGGCGGAATTAAAACTCGTAAAAACCATAAGTTCTAAGTAGTTTAAAAATTATGACAGCGTAAAAAGTTTCATTTTTCAATAAGAAAAAGGACTTAGATTAATTTGAAAAATAATGTTTATTTTTGCATGTATCTGCTTTATTTATATTTAAACGTTTTTTTATGTGACCAAAACAAGAATGATCATGTGAGCCTCTGTAAACGATATAACATTACATCGGTTACCAGATTTTAATTTTGATGTATTCTCAAAATTAATGTATACTCTGCTATTATTACCACCTTGTTATTCTTATTATTGTATAACAAATAAATATACACACATATATATAATTTTTTTATTTATTATGGATGACCTATTTTATGGAAATTTATTCATTTCCACCTTTTACAATTCTGCAGCATGTACACTACATACCGTTATGTACAAGAGAATTTTTTGTTTAAAATGGCCATACTTAATTTATTATATTTTTCGATTGTTCAAATATTGTGCATTCTTTACTCAAAGTCATGTGTAACTCGGCGAATTTGTATTGGTTTCAATTATCATATTGAGATAATGAAAATCTAAAAAAATGCACTTGAGACAAATGTTTTAACTATCTTAATATTTATCTTTTCAAGAAAAATACCATTTTTCTTTGAAATTTTTTCTCACTATTAAAATGAAAGAGAGATATTTAAGGTGTTCAAATACGATGGGACACCCTGTATGTATTTGAGATCTTACAGGTTCTTCAGATCTGTCCTGCTTTCTCTCGCAATTATTTCCGGTACGTAAATATGTACTTGGTCGAGTGGTAATGAAACATTACGAATAAATCCAGGTGAATGTTGTAAAACCGTTCTACATTTGTTACTTGTAATATAAAGTTTATAAATTAACGAAGTATTTATTACATTCGCGAATCCTGTTTTTACAGATAAATGTTTATTTGAATTGAAGACTTTGTATTTGCACTATTAGATTTTTTAATTTCTCATTGAATAGTACATCACTTTAGTCTGCAAATATTTATGCAGATATAAGTTTTTATCATTTCTCTTCTTCAAGTAATTTAATATGTTTATATATTTTTTGTAGCTTCGGTATAGTGGAAATGTATGAATATATGCAACATATTCAAAATATGTGTATATAAATGCAAAACACATCGTTAATACATATATTTATTGTTGTTTTAAATGATTGTTATTCTGAAAGAATATCATATAAATAATTCAAGGAACATTTGAAAAGTGCAAATAAATAAAAAAAAGTAAAATAAGTGCCAGAATTGAATGTCTGAAGAAAATAATCTTTTGTTTATTAAAATGTTATTTATTGACAAAATATATTACAATTTGTTTACTATATTACATTAAGTTATATAAGTTTACAATATTTTTGTTTTAATATTTTAAAAACCTGTTAGTCAACAACGTAAAGAATTTTATATTTAGAGGAAGGATGAGAATCTTTTTTATTTTCATAAAAAAATATTACTTTCCATTATTTTCATGCATATAAAATAAATAAGTTTTGACAGAATAAGTATTAATATGTACAATAAACAATGTTTGTAACTGAAACAATGAATTATACTAACAATAATTTTAATTTTAATCAATTATTAACTTATTACAAGTCATTCAAATATTCCCGCGTTAATGCAAGCACTTCGAGACTATCGAGAGTATCTGTTTTGGATAAGACGCCATATTTATATCAAGTGAAACAAACTGAGTGACGTATTTCTTAATAAAATCATTTTTAACTTGTTAAAAATTGTTTAAATTTAGTATTATAATAGAAACAAGATTGCAATTATCAGTACAGTGAAATTTTATCTCTAAATAATTTAACGTAATTTTATGCACGTAATAAATATTTTGAAACATCACTACACATCAACTTCATTATGAATTTATGAGTATTAAACGTCACGTATATACAAGAGCTTAAATATAAACTTCACTAATCTACTTTTAAATCAAGATAGCTGTTAAGACGGAGTATTGTTTGTACTATATTGGTCATACCAGCAATAATCAATAAAATGTTCAAGTTTTTGGTATATATAAATAAATATTTTATAAATGATATTATTATTGTTATAAAAATGTTTAAAATATTATGTTTATTTTCAGTTAACCCTAAGCGTTGGAATTTATGCTGGTATTTACATAAGTCAGAATTATGAGGTATGTTCAAATTACTTGTCATTTTCTTGAGATTGGATGTAAAAGTGAAATGTACAGAATGCTTCAGAAATAAGTGGCCAAAATTTTGTATCATCCTTACCTTAAGGATGAAGAAAGATCATATACACATAGGTATAGAAATTTTTACTCTTTAAAATATATATAATTTTGATATACGTAGAAATTTTACGTAAATAGCGACCATATTGACGGAATAATCTAACTTGTAAGTAGGTTTGAGTTTTGCCTTTACCTTTACATCTTCTGAGTAATATTCATATCCCGTGAAATGAACCTTGAATATTAGATTTAATCTAGATTTATAAGTACCTATTTCTGAAATGATCTGTACACATATTAATATAACTATAATTCGGTTTTAAATTTATTTCAGGTACCTAGGGTAGATGAACCAGGTAAAATAATAGAACGGATAAAGGAATTTGCAGACGAGTATAAGAAAAAGTAATAATTAATAATAATTTATTTAATGATTTTGACATAATATACTATGTATATGTATATAAATATGTAATACAGTTCTTTTGATTTTTAATAAAACATTTTGTGTAATGTGTGAATGTTTCTGTAATTTCTGCATAAAGTGTACATAAATATACAATAATTATTTATTTCCAGTGCATATATAACATTATGAATTTAACTATATTTTATGTCATACATAGACAAATCCACCACCAGAATATTCCAACCTTGCTTGTGGTTCCACAAATGCTAACCAATCAGATGCATGCGTTGGAATTAATCCCATGGATTGACATTTATATAATGCTAATGCAATGTTCATCAATTGTCCCAAAAAATATACAAATTTTTGACCAAACGCATGAGTTCCTTCTATTCCTTTAAATGCTGAAAAAATCAATTTTAAAGTATTATTATCAAACCAATTTCCTATATACATTTGTATGCAAAACACAGTTGAGTGATATACAAATATTTTGTGGAATATGTAGTATAATATAATTAGTATATTATATAGAACAATTTATCATTATACATTCTATTGTTAATATTATTCTGAGCCTTGATTTTTAATATCTATATTAGAAACCAATTGAATGCATAATATTAATGAAATACACAAAACAGATAATTCTATTTGAAATCAATTATATAAATATAAATATTAATGTAATACATACTTTGCTGAAGAACAAACAATGCCTTCACTGGCCTGATGATTAGCATACCAACCATCATAATTGGAAATATTGATATGGAATTACCCACCATATAGTTTACAAACAAATTCATTGGGACCTGTTTAAGAGGACCTAAGGCTAGATCCCATGATTTTTTTATTATCAAATGATTGGAATCTGTTTCTCTAATAGAATCTGCAGCATGAAATAAAGCAACAGCTGGTGTATAACCTGGTGGAGATGCAATGTCCGCATTTCTTTCTTGCTTATTTCTACAAAAAATTAGAATTATTTAAATCAACTTTTTTATAATAATTGAATATTTAATTGTAATAAATACAAAATTAATATATATTAATATTTTAATACTTTATTGTAAAAAACCGAACAATAAAATACTTGTACAGATAAACAAATACACAGAATAACCTATATCAGATTGTCTATCTATTCAAATACGTATAATAATGTTAGTGAAAAATTAAACTGTTTACAGATATATTTAGTTTTCAAAAATTATATACTAGTATAATAGTAGCATGTATTTAATATAAACTTAAGTAAAAATGACAAAACTTGACATATTCTAATAAACACAATATTTCAAGTTTTAGAATTAAAATTGTAAGTTATAAAATAAGGTTACTGACTTGTGAGCAAAATCCAAAGCCCATTTAGACCGTTTTGTATTTTGCTTAACTGCTGTCATTATTGCAACTATAATCTACACTTAAAATATTGTTATTATGGTTTTTCTACAGCTATGACATACATGCATTCGCACTTACAATCGTTGTGTATAGTATTAACTAAATATGTATAGTCACTTTCATGATTTGAACACTGCTATACTCGTTACGAGAAAATACATAGGAATCGATATCAAGGTCGATACCAATAACTATGAGAATAACTTCAGAATTAAAACTTTCAATTTCAGCAATTCAGAAATATTTTATAATATACATAGTGTGTTATATTTGATAATTAAAATTAAAAGTAACCTTTTTCTATGTAAATACTTATTTTTATGTTTCAAATATGTATATCATTACGTTTTAATTATATAATTTAGTTATAATAACCATTTTTTTCCGAATTTCCAAATTTGGTGAATTAGATATTTAAAAATTTTGGTATTTAGAAATTTAAAAATTTAGAATTTTGGAAATTTAGAAATATTAAACTAAGAGATTTAGAATTTTTTAAATTTGAATCATTCAAAATATGCGTTTTAGCAGACTTGCGCAACACGAATGTTGAACACTATATTGTACATAAGTTTCTGTTGCTAAATAAAGTATAGTATGTATAATGTGTTTACATTCTTTCGTGATGAAGATTTTATTAATAAGAAAGTAATGAAGTGAATAAAAATATAGTTTAAAGTTATTTGAATACTGATTATGTACATTCAAAGTAAAAAATGGTACAATGTTTCGTGCCTGGATGTCGGAACCGATCAGACACCCAGAATTGGAAAAAAAATATTCATAGGTCAAATAATGTCAAAGTTTCATTTCATAGGTATTAACATTTTTTTTATTTCACATATACTTTTAAATTATATTTTTTTTTTACTTTGTTCCCTTTTTATAGATTTCCAAAGGATCCTAGCGTATGGCTACAGATATTAGGTATCACATCATCATCGGTTTCAGAAAGATCTCGTATTTGTTCTGTTCATTTTGAAGAAAAATGTTTTGATAGAAAAGGTTGTTACCCTCAACTTAGACCTAATGCATTACCATCTGTATGTATGAATAATAATAAATACTTTTAACAGTTATGAATAGATACATTGAATGATAATAATTTGTTTATATTTACTTTTATTTCAGAAAACCATTATAACAGAAAAGTTATCTGATCCTGCTAATGAAAATGAATTACCTATTGATGATATTAATCCAGCTGAATTATCACCCGATACAGGTGTTTTTAAAATAATTTTAATTAATATAGGTTTGAAAGCCCTTTCATTAAGCCTTCAAATGTTAAAGCTATGTATCTTACAAGTATGCAGAGTAGCATGAACTTCTAAAATTTATCTTGCAAAAATTATACAAAAAAGTATACATTATTTATATATATATATACATATTTTTAAGCAGTTATCATCTTACAATTAAAGGGTTACTTAACATATCTGTTGATAATAGGAAACTATGAGTAACATCAATATATTTAAATTAACATTATATTCTTTATTATTTTAGTACAATCTATGATATTACAAAAAGAAGCAGTCACTCCCCTGGATGATATTTCTAATTCATTTGATAAAAGTCTATTATCTCCACAACCATTAATATCAAAAGTGGATAAAGGGACAATGGTGTCACCTTTACTAATTTATAATTCCCCAGAAAAAGTAAGATTAAGGGAAAGGATCAAATTTGTAGAATCAGAGTCTAGGAAAAAAGTACGAGCTTTACAACAACAGTTACGAAGAAAAAGTGATCAAATTTTGAAGCTAAAACACATTTTGAATACTTTAAAAGATCGAAAATTGTTAAATAAACATCAAGTTGAAATGATCCAAACATTAGGTGGATCAAATGGTAAAATTAAAAAATTGTTTAATTTCATTATTATTATTTTAGTGTCAATGTGCTTAAAAGGACTACAATCTACTTTAGCATTTAGAAAATTATGACTTATCCTTAAATTGTTTACTTAAGATTTTGCAAAGCTGATAATTCATTAAAATTATCACTTACATTATTTTAATTTTCATAATTATTTGTCTTATATGTAATTAATGAACTATAAAACCAAGATATTTATTGATTGCCCTAAATCTACTCATAATCTACTCATAATAGATTATAATTTAGATTGTAATATTAATAATATATTTTTATTACAGATGATGCAGTATCTAATGATGACTGAAAATACATTAATCTTTTTTATCTATTGTGATACATTAAAATTAGTTTGCAATTCTTTTGGAAATATGCCATTTTGATTGATGAAGCTGATGGATTTTTACAAAGAATTGATTGAAATAAATTACATACTTTAAAATAATGGGAAAATATACAAAACGTAATAAAATTAGTAATGCATACATCACCCACCGAAACATGAACTAAAAGAGAAAGGTAAAATAAATTATTTTATGAAAGAAATTCATTTTTAGTACATCCATCTTTTTGTATTTGAAGTAATTTCAAAATGTTTGTCAAAAACTGTAATTCATTTGTGTGTTTATAGCACATGAAATTCATATGAACTTTTCTTTTATTGTTAATTAAAAATTAAAATAAACAAAAAACAATAACTTATGTATTTGCAGTTCTCTTCACTCTGTTAGAATGATAATTTTGGTTAATTTCCAATCGATATAATTTTGACCAATATTTCTATCTATAATATATATATATATATATTGCTTATTTATTTATCTTAATCATTTTGAAATGGATAAATATTGTGTGAATGATCGAAATAAATTTTTTGATAAAATTAATAAGAACAAAAATTCTCTTGACCAAAAATCCGTAAGATCTTTAAAGAATTATAATAACTTGTTTGTCATTATTCTATAAACTAAACATAATATAATTTTGTTAGAATTGAGAAAATGTAATACATTCTATTAAATATTTAATTTTTTTTAAATACATCTTTATTATGTTGTATCATTATGTTGCATTAGTACTTATATAGTGATTAAAGCATTATAATGTTTTATAGTTTATTAATTTAAGTGTTGTTAATAACTTTATATAAATTACTATCTTGTTTATAATTTCATGATTTATTATTTTTTAGAAACATAGTACTAAAACATCTAACATTAAAGAATGTTTCACAGAATATTCTTTAGAAGATAAAGTTGAAGCTTTAAAAAACATGCTCTCTTATAATGAAAAACATGGACAAATTGGACCATCATATACAAATAAAATGTGTGATATGAAAAGAACAACTGGTGTAAGATTATATTTTTCTGATATCTATAATTCTAAAACTGTCTTTTTTATTTATGCGATTTTTTATATCTTCCCTAAACTTCTTTTATAATAAATGATATTATAAATGTATGTATGAGACATTTATAAATTGATTTATGTATTTTGATAATTATCTAGATCAAAGAATGCTTACAAATAAATGAAGAAACACCATTTCAAACACTTATTTCTGAACTAAGAAATACTGTAATGAATAGTTATTGGAATAAAGAAATTGGAAAAACACGTTATCAAGTTCCAAACCTTCCTATTGGATTAAATCCACTGGACACAACTTTTGGGAAAAAAATTAAATCTGGTAAATCCTTTTAGTTATTGTGCATACATTCATACATTTTTAATACAATACAGTCTTGCTATATGACTTTTATTTATATGATAAAAAATTTGTAAAGTTAAAAGTTAGAAATTTTAACTTAAGCACTGCATGGAAGAAATTTCGTTTATAATGGTCCTTTTCACAATTTTGTTCACTTGTATATACCTATCTAAATAGCATATAGCAAATCATATAGCAAAACTCCACTGCATTATTATAACGTTTGGTAACGATCTATGTTTATTTGTTCATTGAATGTTTTTTAAGTATTATACTATCTATCAAACAGTTTTTATTAATTTTGTAGAAGCAACTGTGGCTGAACTTCTTAAAGAAAAAGTGGATAAAAATAATATATTAGAGCAAGATATTTTAGAGATGTATAAAAAAAGTCACAACAGTTATTTGCCTGCAGAACAAATTAAAAGACAGTATGAAATGACAAAATGATGAATCTGTAATTATTCTATATAAAGATACAAATTACATTTGCAGTTACAAGAAACCTTTTGATCAAAATTTATATTTTGGAAAACCAACGAATATTGGTACAGGAGGTGCACGAGTAAAGAAACTTTTAACATGGATTAATACTGATGTTAATAAAATAATTAATTCTGAGTTGGGTGATTTTATAGAAGATTCACGTTTTGATATCAAAGAAGTAAGGTAACAAATATTATCATTAAATTACTTTCAATTAATTGAATAATTGAATTAAGTATTTTCATTAAATATGATAGACATCCAATAACTCATATATAAATTACAATTTAAATATTAAATATTTAAATATTGAATGCATACTTGTTCATTTTTTTTTTTTTTAATAGATTTTAATCTTTAAGTAAAGTTCTAATAAAATATTAAGTAAAATATAATTTTAGTTTTATAGATCATTCATAATATTGTTGCATGAGGAAATGCAATTGCAAAACATTTAATAAATAATACACAGATTATGAAAATTAAATAGTTTGGACATTTATTTACAGTATTTAATGACTGATAATACGATTTAAGACAATACAGATTTAACATTTTCTCTTATTAAATATTAGAGGTTCTTTTGCTTAATGTAAAAACAGGTCACTTTCTTTTAAATGTTATACGAAATAATTTTTTCAGAAATTTGGAAAATACACATGTATGTACAAACATAGTGTCCGGTAAAATAAGTAAAAAAAAAGGAGGGGAAATGCAAAATATTTTGAATGAATGTTCCCCAAATAGTGATCAGATGATAATGCAATACAATTATTTAGAGTACATAAATAGTTTACGTCAAAGACTTAAAAAACGTATTCCAGAAATTCCATTTGCCGACGTTTTTGAAGATTTACTTGATCTTGATAAAGTAACATTTTAATTTTCTTCTTCTATATCAGATATCAATTATTTTGTATTTAAAAAGTACATAAATGACGAATCATACATATTACGTGTTTATAGGGTTACACAGAAATATTACCAGAAAATAAAGTCTTTCCTGTATTAGTCAAATATAAAATATATGTAAATGAAATACTTTTAATGCCATTATTAGATCTTCTTCAAATACGCAAAGGGAAAAATGTGAATTACAATGCATTATTAAATCTTTTAAATTGGAAATATGATTTCCCTACATTACCAAAAATAGAGAGTAATATTTTTTTATTTAAATAAGAAAAACATATATTTAAAATAAAAACTATATTTAAACATTTTCAGAATTACCTGTAGAATGCCAAAATTATAGTACTACATATAATGGAACAATAGGGAATATAGAAGAAAAAGGTATTATAAGTTAGTATATTTATTTTACATAAATTCTATTTTATTATTAAATCTGCATTATTAACATATTTTTTTTATCGAATTATATGTATACACACTATATTTTATAATACATAAAAAAATTATATTTATAATATAATATATATTTATAATATAGAAATATGTTATAATAACTATCATATTTTATTTTACCCAACCTGTTACTGTATACAGTTATCTCAATATTCTTTAATAATCTTAAAATTATTTTATTGAAAAATAATATATCTAAAATTGTTTTAATGCATTTTATAGATTTTTCTGCAGCTGGGATTCCATCTAACATCACAGGAGATAAAACTACTGCCTACAATCTAATATTTCCAAATATTTTCACAAGATATGGTCTTAGTAATCTGGATCTTTCTAAAGTACATATCACATGAATTCATTTATATTATACTTAAAAACATTATTAAAAATCTCGAACAATACAGTAATAATTACACCAGTTATTTACTACCAACTTTTTATAGGTCCGAAGTAAAGAAGAAATAAAAAGTATTTTTGAGAAGATTGGAATTCAATTTCCCAATTACAATTTTAATTTAGTTTGGGAAGAAGAATTAAAAAAAAGTGGCAAGGACAATCTATCTATAGAAACTTTTAAAAACTTATTTGATCAAAATAACTATTAAATTAGTAATGAAACTTACTAACATCTGTAAACTGTTATTAAAAATTACTATACAATGTATAATTATCAGTGGATTAATACTGTATTTGTCTTATTCGTCCTACTATCTTCAGCAACTTTTTGTATTTTAAATAGTGTATTGTAACTGTACACAGAAACAGAAATTCTTATATTTTTGTTCAGCATAAAATCATTTTAAAGACTACTGAATTGTATATTGAAACATTGATTGTCGAGGACTCTAATCAGAACCTTGATGTTTCTATGATGTAGTATTGCTTAAAAGTTAACATTGACACTCAATGTAACAAATATACACAAACAGAAATTGTACATATATAAAAATAGTCATGCCAAACTACGATATATATATGTACACACACACACACACATACATATATATTTACAAATACTTTTTATTTATATTAATCTTTAGGTTTCAAGAATTTTGGTTTTTTTGGTAATGGTTCAGATTCATTATTACTTCTTAACGATGATTTAGAATTATATTTAGTTTTCATTTTTTTCTTACTATTCCCTTTCCAACTTTGTGCCATTTGTTCGTCTGAAATATCTTTTTCTTTTTTTGTTTCTTCTACAGCATTATAATTGTTTTGTTCTGCTTCCATCAGTTTTTCTATTTCTGGGTTCATTCCATGAAAACTTAACCTACCTTCAATTAAGTTTTCACAGAAGGCATAACTAGGTTCAATGATGAACCTCTCACTTAAATAAAAAGGAAATACAAAACTTGAAATATTAACTTATTATACATGGGTCTTTAATTTTTATTTAGCATTTTAATCTTGTTTACGTTTATACTATATCATTTATGGTAAACTTTTAAATTTGTATATGTACAAACTAAACAGTCACAAATTATTAAAATATTCAAAATATAATTTTACAATTAACTTATTATAAATTCATTTTACGATTGTTATTTGAAATATTTGTATTAAAAAAATTAACAAAAACTTACGATTCTTGTTTCATACGTTTTGTTAATTCATTTCCAAAGTATTCTTCACCTTCTTCTTGAAACTGTTCTCTTTCTACTTTTTCTTTAGTCCGTTTCATAAACTGTTAATATATATTTAAATTAACCACATGAACAATTTTATATATAATACTTTCAAATAAAGTATGGAAATAATACAAAATTTATAACCTCTTCGACTTACTTTCATTTCTAATATACTTTTCGATAACTTTGCCTTATTCGAACTCATTTTGATAATTTTAAACAAAAATTTTACAATATATTCGACAATTTCAGATAATATTCAGTTGAAAATACGCGTGACAATGTTTTGTGGTTGTACCTAAATGTCACGTACTTTTTAACACATGTATGTAAGCAAGCACATAAGCACGTGTTATGAACTTGTTTTTTTTTTTAACCTGAACTTGCAGACTCAAGTGCAAATCCGGCTTCATTGGGAAAAATAGCAGACTAAGGTGAAAATTGTTGTATTTATTAAATTTCCCGATTTATTGATACTTTTAAAACATTCTAAAGGTAATTAGCATAACGTTTCGAAGCATCTATTTAGTCAAAAAGTATACATTGAATCGTCGTAAAACGGTACATGTATCGCTATCTAACGATGACCGGCGAAATTAGCAAAAAAGAAATATACAGGTTTCCTCTCAAATTGGCAATTTTTATGCTTTTTATTGGTATAGCAGAATATTCTACATCTACACAAGGACCAAAAGAATACAATAATATTGCGTTAAAAACACCAGACAAAAGAATGAAAAATATTGCAGTTTATGGATCTTAAAATGCTTTACCATCTAATGGTAGAAGGTGAGATATAACTATATCATGATCATAATTTTGCAATAATTTATTTGTTTCAAATACTTTTAGTGCACTATGATGGCATTCTTTTAATTCTACTGAGGTCTTAGAATATTCTATTAGTCTCAGAATAGCGTGAAAATAACTATTTATTGAGAAAAATGTATTTCTTTACTTTGCTAATTCCGTCAGTTGCCACGAGATGGCGAAATTTGTACCATTTCCAGTCGAATCATATTATATCGCAGAAACATGTCCGTGAGTTACGCTGAGACGATGTACGGATGCTCGAAAACAAGGCAGAAAAATATTATACAATGATAGTACAGTAAAACCCTTAAGGGACACTTTTTAAGGGATACGTAAAAACTAATTACGTCATCATTGTGGGTGCTTCTACTACTTCTTCTTTGGTTACTTTCTTTATAAAAAATTTACTGCGCATGCCTATCTGTTACTGATTAGGACTGCGCAGGGGGTCAATGTTTCCATAAAATAATAGCGGATCCTGCGCAGCAAATTTTCCAACAAATCATAATTGATGCATTATTAGAACGATACCATAGAATTGGAGCTTGGGTTGGATGGTGGGCAAGATCAAATATAATGCGTTTTATGGATCTAAAAAAACCCAGCCATCTAGCGGTGGACTGCGGAACTACGCCAATCGAAAATTCCTACTTTCTACACTAGCGCCATCTAGCGGCCGGGCACCAGGAGCAACTTTTAGTATCAGGAACACAGAAAACTACAGGAGGTATTCGGAATAAGACGTATCCCGCGCAAACGGCGCGCAAGTAGAGTCATCATGCTGCACATGCACAGTAGATAGAAAACGTCGCGCATGCGCAGTGGAACGGGCTTAGGCGGCTTATGTGTATATTGGAAACTGATATAAAATAATTAATTACTCATTTCCTGAGCGTTATTCATGAACTTTCATGATTGAACAATATAAATAATACATCACTAACCATTCAGTAATAATAAAGGTGCACAAATTATATTCAGAAAACGTGTAATTAATTGTTCTAAATGAGCTCATACATACCGCTTGGCGCCGTGCCTAGCCTCAGGATATTTGTTAATAACTAATTATTTTCAATAAAAAGCGGAACAAGTATATTATGGGAAAGTAGCTAAGGAATAACTGAACATTCTTTAACAATGAAAATGTATAAATTACATTTAGAAAATGTGTAACTAACAATTCCAAATTAGCTCATACGTACGGGGTGTAGCGCCGACTTCCTGTCGGATATTAGTTAATAACTAATTATTAACAATACAAATCTGAACAAATGTCATATGAGAAAGTAGCTAAAGGATCACTGGACATTCTTCGAACATAAAAGTTTATAAATTGTGTTCAGAAAATGAGAAATTAATATATCTTCATACTCATGTCATCGTCTACAAGGAGTTACTATAAACTCTATTGCGCATGCGCGCTGTTTGCGCGGGATACCTTCTGCTCGGCATACCTCCTTCACTTTCTGCGCTCCTAATACTACTTACTGCGCATGCGCACCACTCACGCATGCGTACTGTACGCATGCCCACTGCGCATGCGTGCCGCTGACGCATGCGCATTCTATACCTGTTTACTGCGCGTGCGCGCTCCTTACGCATGCGCATTGCGTACATACCTTCTGCGCATGCGCGCTTCTTACGCATGCGCATTGTGTACATACATACTGCGCATGCGCGATTCGTACGCATGCGCATTGCGTACATACCTTCTGCGCATGCGCGCTTCTTACGCATGCGCATTGTGTACATACATACTGCGCATGCGCGATTCGTACGCATGCGCATTGCGTACATACCTTCTGCGCAAGCGCGCTTCTTACGCATGCGCATTGTGTACATACATACTGCGCATGCGCGATTCTTACGCATGCGCATTGCGTACATACCTTCTGCGCATGCGCGCTTCTTACGCATGCGCATTGTGTACATACATACTGCGCATGCGCGCTTCTTACGCATGCGCATTGCGTACATGCCTATTGCGCGTGCGCACCCGCGCATCCTGGTCAACAATTTTTCGAACAAATCAACTTGCTCCAATTCAAAAACTAATTACGTCATCATTTAGAGTGCGTCATTTGACATTTCTGGGTTAAGCCTCTTTCTAAAAAATTCACTGCGCATGTCTATGTTTTACGGTTTAAGACTGCGCAGGGGGTCAAGGTTTTCATGAGATAATCGCGGATCCTCAGCAACAATTTTTTGAACAAAGCAAAATTGCTCCAATTCAAAAACTAATTACGTCATCATTTAGAGTGCGCCATTTGACCTTTCTGGGTTAAGCCTCTTTCTAAAACATTCACTGCGCATGTCTATGTTTTACGGTTTAAGACTGCGCAGGGGCTCAAGGTTTTCATGAGATAATCGCGGATCCTCAGCAACAATTTTTTGAACAAATCAACTTGCTCCAATTCAAAAACTAATTACGTCATCATTTAGAGTGCGTCATTTGACATTTCTGGGTTAAGCCTCTTTCTAAAAAATTCACTGCGCATGTCTATGTTTTACGGTTTAAGACTGCGCAGGGGGTCAAGGTTTTCATGAGATAATCGCGGATCCTCAGCAACAATTTTTTGAACAAAGCAAAATTGCTCCAATTCAAAAACTAATTACGTCATCATTTAGAGTGCGTCATTTGACCTTTCTGGGTTAAGCCTCTTTCTAAAAAATTCACTGCGCATGTCTATGTTTTACGGTTTAAGACTGCGCAGGGGGTCAAGGTTTTCATGAGATAATCGCGGATCCTCAGCAACAATTTTTTGAACAAATCAACTTGCTCCAATTCAAAAACTAATTACGTCATCATTTAGAGTGCGTCATTTGACATTTCTGGGTTAAGCCTCTTTCTAAAAAATTCACTGCGCATGTCTATGTTTTACGGTTTAAGACTGCGCAGGGGGTCAAGGTTTTCATGAGATAATCGCGGATCCTCAGCAACAATTTTTTGAACAAATCAACTTGCTCCAATTCAAAAACTAATTACGTCATCATTTAGAGTGCGTCACTTGACCTTTCTGGGTTAAGCCTCTTTCTAAAAAATTCACTGCGCATGTCTATGTTTTACGGTTTAAGACTGCGCAGGGGGTCAAGGTTTTCATGAGATAATCGCGGATCCTCAGCAACAATTTTTTGAACAAATCAAAATTGCTCCGATTCAAAAACTAATTACGTCATCATTTAGAGTGCGTCATTTGACCTTTCTGGGTTAAGCCTCTTTCTAAAAAATGCACTGCGCATGTCTATGTTTTACGGTTTAAGACTGCGCAGGGGGTCAAGGTTTTCATGAGATAATCGCGGATCCTCAGCAACAATTTTTTGAACAAATCAACTTGCTCCAATTCAAAAACTAATTACGTCATCATTTAGAGTGCGCCATTTGACCTTTCTGGGTTAAGCCTCTTTCTAAAAAATTCACTGCGCATGTCTATGTTTTACGGTTTAAGACTGCGCAGGGGGTCAAGGTTTTCATGAGATAATCGCGGATCCTCAGCAACAATTTTTTGAACAAATCAACTTGCTCCAATTCAAAAACTAATTACGTCATCATTTAGAGTGCGTCATTTGACATTTCTGGGTTAAGCCTCTTTCTAAAAAATTCACTGCGCATGTCTATGTTTTACGGTTTAAGACTGCGCAGGGGGTCAAGGTTTTCATGAGATAATCGCGGATCCTCAGCAACAATTTTTTGAACAAATCAACTTGCTCCAATTCAAAAACTAATTACGTCATCATTTAGAGTGCGTCATTTGACATTTCTGGGTTAAGCCTCTTTCTAAAAAATTCACTGCGCATGTCTATGTTTTACGGTTTAAGACTGCGCAGGGGGTCAAGGTTTTCATGAGATAATCGCGGATCCTCAGCAACAATTTTTTGAACAAATCAACTTGCTCCAATTCAAAAACTAATTACGTCATCATTTAGAGTGCGTCATTTGACATTTCTGGGCTAAGCCTCTTTCTAAAAAATTCACTGCGCATGTCTATGTTTTACGGTTTAAGACTGCGCAGGGGGTCAAGGTTTTCATGAGATAATCGCGGATCCTCAGCAACAATTTTTTGAACAAATCAAAATTGCTCCAATTCAAAAACTAATTACGTCATCATTTAGAGTGCGTCATTTGACATTTCTGGGCTAAGCCTCTTTCTAAAAAATTCACTGCGCATGTCTATGTTTTACGGTTTAAGACTGCGCAGGGGGTCAAGGTTTTCATGAGATAATCGCGGATCCTCAGCAACAATTTTTTGAACAAATCAACTTGCTCCAATTCAAAAACTAATTACGTCATCATTTAGAGTGCGTCATTTGACATTTCTGGGTTAAGCCTCTTTCTAAAAAATTCACTGCGCATGTCTATGTTTTACGGTTTAAGACTGCGCAGGGGGTCAAGGTTTTCATGAGATAATCGCGGATCCTCAGCAACAATTTTTTGAACAAATCAACTTGCTCCAATTCAAAAACTAATTACGTCATCATTTAGAGTGCGTCACTTGACCTTTCTGGGTTAAGCCTCTTTCTAAAAAATTCACTGCGCATGTCTATGTTTTACGGTTTAAGACTGCGCAGGGGGTCAAGGTTTTCATGAGATAATCGCGGATCCTCAGCAACAATTTTTTGAACAAATCAAAATTGCTCCGATTCAAAAACTAATTACGTCATCATTTAGAGTGCGTCATTTGACCTTTCTGGGTTAAGCCTCTTTCTAAAAAATGCACTGCGCATGTCTATGTTTTACGGTTTAAGACTGCGCAGGGGGTCAAGGTTTTCATGAGATAATCGCGGATCCTCAGCAACAATTTTTTGAACAAATCAACTTGCTCCAATTCAAAAACTAATTACGTCATCATTTAGAGTGCGCCATTTGACCTTTCTGGGTTAAGCCTCTTTCTAAAAAATTCACTGCGCATGTCTATGTTTTACGGTTTAAGACTGCGCAGGGGGTCAAGGTTTTCATGAGATAATCGCGGATCCTCAGCAACAATTTTTTGAACAAATCAACTTGCTCCAATTCAAAAACTAATTACGTCATCATTTAGAGTGCGTCATTTGACATTTCTGGGTTAAGCCTCTTTCTAAAAAATTCACTGCGCATGTCTATGTTTTACGGTTTAAGACTGCGCAGGGGGTCAAGGTTTTCATGAGATAATCGCGGATCCTCAGCAACAATTTTTTGAACAAAGCAAAATTGCTCCAATTCAAAAACTAATTACGTCATCATTTAGAGTGCGCCATTTGACCTTTCTGGGTTAAGCCTCTTTCTAAAACATTCACTGCGCATGTCTATGTTTTACGGTTTAAGACTGCGCAGGGGGTCAAGGTTTTCATGAGATAATCGCGGATCCTCAGCAACAATTTTTTGAACAAATCAACTTGCTCCAATTCAAAAACTAATTACGTCATCATTTAGAGTGCGTCATTTGACCTTTCTGGGTTAGGCCTCTTTCTAAAAAATTCACTGCGCATGTCTATGTTTTACGGTTTAAGACTGCGCAGGGGGTCAAGGTTTTCATGAGATAATCGAGGATCCTCAGCAACAATTTTTTGAACAAATCAAAATTGCTCCAATTCAAAAACTAATTACGTCATCATTTAGAGTGCGTCATTTGACATTTCTGGGCTAAGCCTCTTTCTAAAAAATTCACTGCGCATGTCTATGTTTTACGGTTTAAGACTGCGCAGGGGGTCAAGGTTTTCATGAGATAATCGCGGATCCTCAGCAACAATTTTTTGAACAAATCAACTTGCTCCAATTCAAAAACTAATTACGTCATCATTTAGAGTGCGCCATTTGACCTTTCTGGGTTAAGCCTCTTTCTAAAAAATTCACTGCGCATGTCTATGTTTTACGGTTTAAGACTGCGCAGGGGGTCAAGGTTTTCATGAGATAATCGTGGATCCTCAGCAACAATTTTTTGAACAAATTAAAATTGCTCCAATTCAAAAACTAATTACGTCATCATTTACAGTGCGTCATTTGTCCTTTCTGGGTTAAGCCTCTTTCTAAAAAATTCACTGCGCATGTCTATGTTTTACGGTTTAAGACTGCGCAGGGGCTCAAGGTTTTCATGAGATAATCGCGGATCCTCAGCAACAATTTTTTGAACAAATCAACTTGCTCCAATTCAAAAACTAATTACGTCATCATTTAGAGTGCGTCATTTGACCTTTCTGGGTTAAGCCTCTTTCTAAAAAATTCACTGCGCATGTCTATGTTTTACGGTTTAAGACTGCGCAGGGGGTCAAGGTTTTCATGAGATAATCGTGGATCCTCAGCAACAATTTTTTGAACAAAGCAAAATTGCTCCAATTCAAAAACTAATTACGTCATCATTTAGAGTGCGTCATTTGACCTTTCTGGGTTAAGCCTCTTTCTAAAAAATTCACTGCGCATCAAATTCACTGAGCAAGTAATTTTCGAACAAATTAGAATTGATGCATTTTTAGAACGATGTCACGGAATTGGAGGTTGGGGTGGATGCTGGGCAAAGTAAAAAATAATACATTTTTTTTTTTTATTGACGTGGGTTCAAAACGAACCCATCAGTCACCCAGAGATGACAATGCACAAAAAAATTACAAAATAGATTTAGGACACTTAACAAACAACAAAGAAAAACTATAGAACACAGATACACAAGTGATTTATTCAGCTTAAATTGACCTTCTTGAGACGAACAAAGATCTCATCTTCTAACATTGTACTTGAACTTCCTTAACAATGACTTCAGGATGTATTTGTCCTAGATACTTGAATATCAGCTCATCCCTACAATATCAGATTTTCAAGTTGCGTTTACAAAAAAATTCATCAATCCATATTAGAACTTTAATATTTCTGCGGGGATACAACAGAAATGTTTGAATCCTGAAGGGTGGAGCCCATCCATCCCTCCTAAGGTGACCCAATAGAATACTCTTATCCTGTGCATACAAAACACGCATCCTGTACCACCCCAATTTTGGTCAAAGAGGCACCCAAATTATAGTGATCTGCTCTTGCTCTATTTACCCAAACCACTATTCTTCTTTAGAGGTTTATATTATGAAACCAAGGTTTCCTGAGAGTATTAAAAAACATATTAAAGTATTTTGACCCACAACTCACGCTCCTTCCAGCCAGTTGACCACCGTCTCACTTCTGATGTTTCCATGAATTAGTTGCAATATATCATTTTATGGAATTGTTGAAACCTGACGATTTGTCAGTGTAGTAACATCTTTAGCCTCCTTATTCGCCAGTTCATTTCCGCTAATACCCGAATGCGACGGAACCCACATGACTGTGATTGATTACGATGATTCATTTTCACTGAAGGTTCTAAGCCCTTTTTTAATTTCAATCACATGACTGTTGGTGCTCGGATGAAATTTAGTTTTTGAAAGGCACTGAATCAAGCTAAGTGAGTCTGTACAAATTATGTACGAGCGCTCCGAATTGCAATTTGCCTCTTGAACTGCCACCTCGACTGCAGCACACTCTGCCGTAAAGACTGACGCTTCAGAGGGTAACGACACCTTCCTCACTAAGTTCAACTGTGGTGAAACGCACGCAGCTCCAACTGAAGGATTCTGAAGAACTTTAGAGCCATCCGTATATAGAATAATATGATTCTGAAATTTTATTCTAACGATATCCATAAACATGCTGTTGTAGCAGGGAATAGGGAAGTTTGATGAACAAAGGTCCAAGTTTATGTTAGGCTTTACCAACTGTAGTGAGTACTCAGTACAGTTGCCAGGAAAATTATTGTACGGATGAATTAATTCGATGTATTTTTCAATGAGACTTACGAAAAATCAAGAAACACCTGATAAAAAGGATGCAAAGCATTGGTTAAAACTTTAATGAGATATTTAGACCCTAATTGAACAGCTCTATCTTTAAGGGGGGGATTTTAGTTTCAGCCAGAATAATATTAGTCGAAGTTGATTTCCGGTAGCCCATAGCAAGCCTCAGAGCTTCCAATTGCACCTGCTCAAGCTTTTTTATACTCCTTTTGTTTGAGGGATAATACCACAGACTAGCGAACTCCAGTTTTGACCTTATTAGAGCCTTATATATGGTAATAAGCGATTGAGGATCACACCCCCACCATGTACCTCTGAGAAACTTAATAACATATAAAAGTTTGTAAGAGAAACTAATAAGATAGGTGATATGTTCTTTATATTTGAGTTTAGGATCGATATGAAGACCAAGGAAGCTGACTGACCCACAGTTATTAATTACATCCGAACCAACTTGAACAGAGGTCAGTTTAGGCTTACATCTTTTATTCCCAAAGGAGAGAATTTCCGTTTTGGCAATGGACAATTCCAACCCAAGAACCAACAGGTTATTTTGTAACTTTATAATTGCCTCCTCCAACCTTAATTTGGCAGTTTGAAAGTCCTCATGTTGCGATATTAAAGCAATATCATCCATATACATCGTGACGGTGATGCCTTCTCCAAGGTTATCAGTGATTCGACTAATATAAATACTAAACAGTAGAGGACTCAAAACCCCACCTTGTGGGACACCCTTGTTGATTTTTAGCTTTACATAATTTTTTTCCAAATGATTGCTGCCAATGAAATTTGCTTCCCTATCATACAACCATGAATAAATAAATTTAGCAGTGTTCCCATTTCCATGAGGAGATGAGACTGAACATTATCAAATGCCCCATCTATGTCAAGAAAAGCCGCTATAGTGAATTTATTTAATCTATGCCCTGTTTGTGCCAACACGGTTATAATTCCTATGTTATCCTGACAGGATCTTCCCTGCCTGTACCCTGATTGTTCCGGTGGAAGCAAATGATAATATTCACACCACCATGCTAATCTATTTTTAATCAACCTTTCACAAAGCTTCGACATGCAGGAGGTAATTGCAACAGGCCTATAACCTTTGCCATTTTGTTTAGGTATAAGTAAGATATTGGATCTTTTCCATTCCCCTGGTATCCTTTGTGTACAATACAAGTCATTAAATATATCCAGAAGCAGGAGTTTTAGCCTATCCGAGAGATGCTTAATCATAAGATATTCTGTTTGGTCTGGGTCGGGGGATGAAGAAGAACTACAGTTCTCTAGTGCAGATAAGAGTTCAGTATAGTTAAAAGGCTGCCACAGAAAAATATTAGTTTCTAAACTTTGGAGTCTAAATGGTTCAGTGGGAACCCACGGTAGACAAATTTTTCTGACCGTTTCCGTTTCTTTCGCTTCCTTCTCCTCCTGTTGTTCTGCCGTCTTGAAAGTACTAACCTTTCTTGCTTTAAATTTCCTGATCGTTCTCCAGAAATATTTTATGTTTGTGCAACAATTGATAGAGCTGGCAAAGGCCTGAAAAGATTTCTTAATCCCTGGGGGCTTAATACTATGACAATTCCAGGCCAGGTGATGTGCATTGAAGTCCCCAGCCAAAATAAGGGTACCCTGCCTTTAACAATCCTCAATGAACTTGCACCATTCACGCATCCTAAGGATGTCCCCCAGTGGTCTATAACAGGCAGCTATAACTACCTTCTGTGATTGAGCATTTATAAGGATGGTAAGTGATTTTGTACAGTCATCTTCAATTTGAATACCAAGTTTCGAAAAATCCAGAGAACGATGAACCAAAATTGCCACCCCACCCCCAGATCTACCGTCCAATCTGTCATGGCACAGCGTAATCAAATTTTGTATAGCCAATGTCTGCTTAGATTTGAGCCAGGTTTCAGTGAGAATAATAATGTTATAATCTGATGCAAGATTAACCAATTCATCCAGCTTTTGCCTGACACTTCTGCAGTTCCACAATAGGATTTTAAGAGCGCTACAATTCATTATTTCTGTATCGGTCCTTTGTATTGCTTAATCTGCTGTGTGCTCTTAACTTTCTTGGTACCTACTGCTTCAAGCAGTTTGTCCTTAAACCAGTTAGGTATACTAATGATTGGTACACTTTTCTCCTTCAGATTTTCCAGTAGTTTGTTTTTCCTTACAATAGGGAAATCATTGTTTGCCTTATCCTTAATTTCATTGGAAGTAGAGCCGCTTTCCTTAAGTACTTGAACATCCTTAGCAGCCTCACTGCTAATGCCAGGAATGGAACTATCTTCAACCGTTGAAGCATCTGCTTTTCGTATCATTGATTTGGAGTTAACAAGCATTGGTTTGGCCTGTCCACCTATCTGCTTAACTTTAAAAGCGTGAACCATCGTAGGTTTTGGAAGGTAGGGAAAATTCTTTAACGTAGGAGTTATAGCTGTTTTCTTATTCAAGTCATCATTGAAAGAGTTTGCCGAGAGGCCCTCTACCGCATCCCTTGCCTCAAAAAACTTTTGCCCTCATATGCCATAATTTCCCTTATGCGACGATTCTTTTGGAATATTAGACACTCTCTAGAGAAGGTCCTATGCTCACCATCGCAATGCGAACAGCCTTCAGCCTTAGAATTCTTACAAACATGATTTTCTTCCTCCCTATCACCAGATTGTCTACTGATTCTTTGACTTCTACAGAATTTCGTTGAATGCCCATACTTGTAACAATTAAAACAAGTACAAACAGGCTCAACATAGACTTCCACTGAAATATTAAACAATTCAAAAATGCACACAAAGTCTGGCAACGTTGTCCCCTCAAATGTAATCAGAATGGATTCACTAGGTATCCACTCCCAAGCATTTGCCATGTTATCCCTTATTCTTCTGTTTTATCTAACAGCCGATTTTATCTTGCATGGGGAAGTAGACTCATTCAGCAAATCATCGATGGATATGTGTAGAGGTAACCCCTTAATAATACCCGTAACTTGAATTTTATTCTTTGTTATAAATGGTTTGAACTCAGCTTTCTATACACCCTCTTCCTTGACAAAATTATTGGCCAACTCCCCATTAGGGAACCTAAACTCAAATTTTTTCCAACCTTTCGGTACAATATCTGTCGCACCCACCTCTAAATTGTTCAATACCCTTGCCAGCATGACCATGTTATGCACTCTAGATTTCCTATTCGAAACTTCCATCATAACTTCCACAGATGCTGTACCTGTATGTGATACCGGATATAGAAACTCTTCTCTCGGCTTCTTCTCCTCCAAAGTAGATGCTTTTTTATAACTTTTACTTTCCCCCATCAAATTCGAATTTTTCCTTTTTAATTTCTTACCCCCCATGAACGGGTTATGGGCCTGGCATCCCTCACCCTCCATCTTGACTTCCTCCATAACCCCCAACACCAAAGGGTATGGGGTGCTTGGGTGCCTACTATCCTCCTCAAAATCCATTTTTCTATTTTCCTTCACCAATCTTTCCAATCAACAACCAATCTAGGTAAAAACCAAAGACAAAACCCCGTCACCACCTTAATTAACAAACTATTTACGCACAGCTCAAAAACACGAGCCGTACTCATCCACAAATCACAAAATAATGCATTTTATGGACCTAAAAAGGCCTAGCCATCTAGCGGTGGACGGTGGAACTACGCCAATCGAAAATTCCTACTTTGTACACTAGCGCCATCTAGCGGCCGGATACCAGGAGCTACTTTTAGTATCAGGATCACAGAAAAGTAAAGGAGGTATTTGGAATAAGAGGTATCCCACGCAAACGGCGCGCATGCGCAGTAGAGCGCAAGTAGAGCCATCATGCCTCGCATGCGCAGTAGATAGAAGGCGGAGCCACGCCTACAGGACTGCGTCGCGCATGCGCAGTGGAACGGGCTTAGGCGGCTTATGTATACATCGGAAACTGATATAAAATAATTAATTACTCATTTCCTGAGCGTTATTTATGATCTTTCATGATTGAACAATATAAATAATACATCACTAATCATTCTCTAATCATAAAGGTGCACAAATTATATTCAGAAAACGTGTAATTAATTGTTCTAAATGAGCTCATACATACCGCTTGGCGCCGTGCCTAGCCTCAGGATATTTGTTAATAACTAATTATTTTCAATAAAAAGCGGAACAAGTATATTATGGGAAAGTAGCTAAGGAATAACTGAACATTCTTTAACAATGAAAATGTATAAATTACATTTAGAAAATGTGTAACTAACAATTCCAAATTAGCTCATACGTACGGGGTGTAGCGCCGACTTCCTGTCGGATATTAGTTAATAACTAATTATTAACAATACAAATCTGAACAAATGTCATATGAGAAAGTAGCTAAAGGATCACTGAACATTCTTCGAACATAAAAGTTTATAAATTGTGTTCAGAAAATGAGAAATTAATATATCTTCATACTCATGTCATCGTCTACAAGGAGTTACTATAAACTCTATTGCGCATGCGCGCTGTTTGCGCGGCATACCTCCTTCACTTTCTGCACTCCTAATACTACTTACTGCGCATGCGCACCACTCACGCATGTGTACTGTACGCATGTCCACTGCGCATGCGTGCCGTTGACGCATGCGCATTCTATACCTGTTTACTGCGCGTGCGCGCTTCTTACGCATGCGCATTGCGTACATGTCTATTGCGCATGCGCACACCTCACGCATGCGCGCCACGTGCATGCCTATTGCGCGTGCGCAAGTCGCACGCACGCGCAGTAAACAGATATAGAATACAACACTGTATAATACATGAAAAAAAAAAAACATGAGTAGAAAAAAGAACAGCAATGAATAACAATGTGCATAAATCTTCATATTATACCGTAGAAACATGTTCGTGAGTTACGCTGACACGTTGTACGTATGCTCGAAAACAAGGCAGAAAAATATTATATGTGTACTCTTACAATGATAGTACAGTAAAACCCTTAAGGGACACTTTTTTGGGGATACATAAAAACTAACTACGTCATCATTAAGAGTGCCTCATGTGATCTTTCTTCGTAGAGGTTCTTTGTAGCACGGGGCGTTCCACTAGTATTTCTAAAATGGTAAGAGTGGAATAAAATAGTTTGTTTTTAAAATTGAGCACGTATTTTCTAAAATTTAGGAATCTGTTGGCCTTAGCTGCTATTTTTCCATTAACTCACATAATATATACAAGATGTTAAAGAAATAAGTAGTGAATTGTATACAGAATTGTAATGAATTTGTTTATGTATTTAGTTATTAATTTTTATTTACACTTTTTATAATAGTCAGATTATAAAATATTCAATGACTACTTAATGTAATGATTTATTTCTTTTCTTTCTCTAATTTACTTGCAGATGTACTTTCCTAAAATAGAAAATATGTTAATAATTACATGACAGTAGTTGGTAAAATAATTATAAAAAAAAATTTAAATAAACATAAAGGAAATGTTGGACAAAATAAAGGAGTGTGGATTTATGGAGGATACCTATTTAATCATATTTATTTAATCTGGTGTTTTGAATTTTGAGTTATTGTTGGACATTTCTTTGAATGTTACTGAGGACTTTGAATAATTTTCTTTATTACGATGGAATGGAACTGGGCAACTTTCTGATAACTTATCTTCATTAAACTTTCCCAAAACTATAAATAAACATTTGCTAATATAATTTGAAAACTATAAGATAAATTATTTATGTATTTAAACAAGATATCATTAGATTAGTGAATTAAAATGTTTTAGTAATAAGATCTATTGTATTTTCAAACTTTGAACATAAATACCTTTAAAGTGCTATACTTAATTGAATTCAAGAACATTATTCTAGATAATATTATAAAAGAAAATGGCAAACTATATTGACATTATAAAGTAAGGGAGGAATGATGCAATAAGGTGATATTATGGTTGCATCCTACCTCCGGTTTATCAGCTGTATTCAATGCTTTCTGTTTAAAAGGTTCAGTTACCATACGAAAATATTCTGATTCGAGTACACTTTTCACTAGTGGAAATTCGGTTAATGAAATTTCCTTTTGGCCATCTCCTGGTTTCACTGAAATTTTTATGCATCACATTGAAATCTGTAGTTTTTCATTACTAATTTGTACTTTGACATGTTACAGGAATATTTATCAATTATCTTTTGTTTAGTTTTAAATAAGTTAGATTTATAAAGAATCTCTGAAATTAGACTGTGACCTACACAAATTATAATAAACTCATTTCAAGTTTAGTAAGATACATAAGAAATATTTTCGTATTGATAATAATTAGTAACATTAAAAATGTCTGCAATAAAGTTCATATTGTTTGCCATTTATAGTATCAGTATAGTGGAATTTCAATTATTCAAGTTTTATGTAAATAAAATGTTATATTTGCTAGGTATTTTGAAATTTATGTTGCATGACAACACTAACATTTTTTGTTATTCCTTAAAGACTCGGTTTATGTTATCTAGATACTTGAAACTCTACTGTACTTCAATTTCTTACATATCTAAAATCTTTTAACGTAAAAATATAGAAATAAACTTATGCTTATTATTTCATATTATTTATATATATATATATATATAAACACTGCTTTAACATTTTAATATCTTGATACTTACCACCATAAATAAAATTATAAGTAATATTTCCATAGTGTTCCACTGTATTAAATGTCTGTTTTGCTTCTTTAGGAAAACAGATGCATCCAATAATACTAGCACCTGTGGTTGTATATAGTAATCGCTTAAACATGCCTCCTCTAAGACCCAGTACTAAACCTGATAAACCACCAATACCAACAGCTCCTATTCGTGGCATAAGATTAGCTTCATCTTGAAGATAATCAACTATGACTGAAGACAAATAATATTTGATTGTATTAAATAATCTGTTCTTTAACATTCAACACCTTATTATAAATGTAAATATAAAAACTTTGCGTGAATATAAATACATACATTTAAATTGGTCGAGAGTATTTGTAACATTATAGGAGATATTATCTATTGAAACTTTTATCTCTTGTACCGTTTTACGTACTTTTCGAACATTCTCTTCCACAATAGTAGGATATTCTGTGCTATAAAGAATCAACATCTCTTTTATAATATAAATTACTTTTAAAACATAATCTAACATGTTTTTTTCAAAAAAACATCTTAAAGAAGTTATATATTTACATTTTAAATTAATAAAATTATTGTAAAACATTTATCAATATGAAATTACTTGCGCTTTACCATGGCATCTGTTTAGTATACCCATCTTCAGCAGAATAAATGGGTAATTCAGAAGGTTTTATTAATTTCTTTGCTTGTGTTTCATTACTACATGATGTAGCGTGTTCTCTGGGTGGATCAGTAGGTTTCATTGCAGGTACAGCAGCACATAGCCCACACGGCATCAAGAATTTCTTGAACAACTTCATATAAACATATTACATTTCTCTTTCGAATGTTAATAATAATACTCAAATAATTTTGAAAATTTAATCTAATTTGCATTCATCATAATTCTCTTAAACATTTATTAGTAAGGCCAAGGAATTTTATGAAATTTTAACACTCACTATTTCCTACACAATACAGTAAATATGAAATAAAGAAAATTCGGTATAATATTTGATAGATTTATAATGTTGTAATATTAGTACGATATGGATTAAAAATAAAGAGCTAACGTAATCTATACCTATATAACTTTATATGTAATTACCACTGTTCGATGCATTTTAAAGTATATAAAATTCAGTAATTCTTTTTAAACATATAATTTATGTAGGTACTATGTCGAAGTATATTACACTACTGACAAGAAATATTAGCCATCGCTTCTAAAATAAATTGGTACTCGCAAAGTAGTTTCGAAGTCCGAGGATTTAACAAGTATGCGACATCTAGTGCTAATTCCACACAGCGCCATAATAATGAAATATTTAAAAAGAAATCAGGATTGTTTTTTTTGGAAATTGATCACAATTATGGTGGCGATTATTTTTATTTATTTATTTATTTGTTACAATATTTAAATCCTTTTTAATTTTAATTATCGGCATATATGAACGCATTAAATATTTGTTAGTAGTTTCACGAAAACTATAGCAAGTATATATTCAATAAATGTTAATACTTTCACAAGTTTCGTTTTTAAATATAATTTTAATGAGTATGTTAAAAAATAATGAAAATACATAGATGTATTTATCTAAAATATTTTAATTACGAAAATATTAAAATTATAGTCAGGCGCATGAAATATTATAAAAGTAAAGAAAATGAGTATACTTACCAAATTTATATTTTGCTTTTACAGAAATTTACGTGGAAATGATGTAGGATTTAATAATTAAATGTAAAAATCTTAGTACATTTTACATTCATATTACTTTATACAGACGTGATATGACATGTTAGTTTACGTAGTCATTTATAAAACTTCACAATGAATAAAAAATGAACAAAAGATAATCACAAAATTGAGAAAAATTTATATTTTTATTTATATAGGCTGTCCCAAATATAATATACAACTGACAAATAGTACATATTCTTCACATTAAGATTTGATGTACACAATCGACTTTCTTCCGCGCAATTACATGTGTTTCTTTGTTTTCTCAGTGAAAAGCAACAAAGATAGGCATATGACCGCTTATATTTTGAAATTAAAACCATACTAAAAGAATTTTTCATTTCTTGTTTTTGGCTATTTGTAGGACACCCTATATAATAAGATAGTTGCATAGAATATAGAAAAACAAACACAGATTTTAAATATCTAATTTGTAAAAAAATTAATTATGTTTATTATAATGCATTAATTACTATTCAGTTAATCTCTTGATTTTAATACCTACTTTTATACCGGTTCGTCCAAATTCTACCAACACACCTGGTTGATAATCGTCGCAACGGTATACTGGTTCTCTACAAGTTATATCTTTACCAAATATATTGCCAATAGTAGATTCCAAAAATTTATGCACGTAATTGTTCATAACAATTTTAAGCGATGTGGTGTATGATTTCTAGTATACTAAATATTTAAAGTTGAGATTTCAAAATCTGTATATTACATGCAAAATTAAATATAATTATAAGCCATTTTTAAGTTTGAAGTTGATCTATTTTCAGATATATCGCCATTTTGTTTTTTTTTATTATATGAATTTTAATTCCAATTTTTACCACCAAGAGCGTTGCCGCGTCTCTATCACAAATGTAATACTTATATATACATAGAATAATTCTACTGAAAATTGGAAATATTACATTCTATCATAGTCTCTACCATGATCACAACAGAGGCGGGAATTGAACGCATTCAAATTTTGTCGATATTTATTGTCTTCAGTAATAAATGGGAATAAAATGTAGTTTTTAAAACAAAAATTTATGTTCACAATTAAAAGATATAAAAACAATTTATTAATTATATACATTTTTTTTTTACAAAAGTGAATATAAATTTCTTACTGATTGTAAGAAATCGTTTTTGGTTCAGATATTATAGATACCTCCATATTTATTTATAATTAATTTGAAAAACAAACTATTTCATTTTAAAGTTGATGTTTCCCAAAGCTTATCATGTTTCATAATATTCATAATCATTTCTTGACTAACAGACCATAATCTTGTGGCAAGTGCAGGATCTAGGGCAACATTTGATGGATCACAACGATAACAATTATTGAAATAAACTCCAGTTACACCTTCTAATTCTGGTGCAGTTGCACAAAAGACCGATGTACTCGCTGCTTGTTGCTGTAAAATTAAACAAATTTTAAGTAAAGTTCACAATAATTTTTACTTCAAATAAATAATTATCGTACCAGTGATTTCGTGAAAGGTCGCACTAGCATAAATAAAAATCGTAATGTCCACGAATAACGAGACAGGGAAGAAGAAACCATATTACCAGGATGGCAGCTGAATATGCTTACAGAAGGCCAACGTTTTGCCAATTCTTGTGCAAATAAAATATTACATAGTTTGGAATTATTATATGCTCCCATAAACCAGTATTTATATGCAGGAGGAGAAAGAGTTAATTGATGAAAATCTTCTACCGTTCGAAGAGATGAAAATCTGTTATATAAATTAAAATATTTATAGATCCATTATAATAAAATTAAAGAGTTTAATTCTTATACACTATTTCAAATAATTAATAAATTTTGAATACCTATGTGATTCACTTGAGAGAACTACTACCCTAGAATTATGACAATTTCGAATTTGTTGTTCTAATAAAAGTGTAAAATAAAAATGTGAAAGATGATTAATTTGAAATGTTGTTTCATAACCATCTTTTGTAAGTTGATAAGGACATGCAAATACTCCAGCATTCAAAATAAGAATATGTAAAGTTCTGGAAATATAAAACTTATTAATGACATAAACAATGAAAAAACAGATAGTACATCATAAACATTTACCTATACTTTTGTTTAAATTTTTCAGCTGCTTCTCTAACACTATGTAAAGAGGACAAATCTAAATGTAATGTTTCACATATTACACTTTCTCTCTCTTGTTGTATTTTCTTAACTGCTTCTTCACCTTTCTTTAAATCTCGACATGCTAAAATAACTTTACATCCATGTAGAGCTAATGATCTAGCAGTTTCAAATCCTAGAAACATAATATTTTATTATGATAAAAAATTATTTTTATATTGAACAAACATAATTACTGCTTTTTACCTATGCCAGTATTAGCACCAGTAACAATAGCAATTTTTCCTCTTAAATCTCTACCATGTAAAACAGATAATGCTGTGCTACTACTATCAAAGCGCTGTCGTACAGGCTGCGATGATTCTCTATATTCCGTAGCAAACGCAAGTCGTGGATCAGTATATGTTGTTGTACGGTTTACATGATCAATAAATAAAACTCTACCATCTTCTGATACACATCTATCCCATCCAGATGGTAATTCTTGAAACATAATATTACAATTGAAGTTCACAACATTTGAGCAGTATGTCAAATTTATTAATGTACAACTACTTAATACTCTTTAAATATTTAAATACTTATTAGATACTTTGTGTTAACACCATAAGCAAAATTATGTTTTACATTCTGTTGTAAATATAAAAATGGATTATAGTTATATTTTACAGTTTTAAATTGAATTTAATTTTAAATTAAATAAATTTTCAGGATATCATACCGCCTTCAACAATTTTTTTACGGCCTGTTCTGGGATGTGTCCACTGAGTACCTTTCGTGTAATGACTAAAAAAAAATTACACGTACAATTTTGTAATTTGTAAAATGAAATTTTTACCATATCAGATTATAATCATGCAGATCATTTAGATAATTTTATTTTCTGCATACTAAATACAAGTTTTTATTTATGTATTAAAGAAATTTAGTAATAACTATGGTTTACTTCACATAATAAACGTTTCCATCAACAGTTGTCATTTCTTCCCATCCAGGAGGTAATTCATCTTCACTGTCGGAATCATTCAACATACCTATCATTTTCTTAAAATTTGTTATATGTTATTTTCTATCACTGATACCAGATATACATTTTTAGAATTCACCGCATGGTGCAGCACCCTCGCGGCCACCAAAACATCGGGCGTAGGTATCATCTGTTACTGTCTGCTATTTTTTGCCTGATTTTGAAAATGCCTTTTGTAAATTAGGCATAAAGCATGTCAATATGCGGTTACTCTTGCAGGCTATAGAGAACTGTTCCCCTTGGCTGCCATTTTTCCTAGAGAAGTTAAATTGCACGTGCTTGCCACTTTGATTGCTACAACTTCAGGGTTTGAACTTATATGAGATTACTGTGTATAGGGATGGTATAAGCAACTATATTGGATACAGAGAAATAAGTTGGTGTGTATGATATATTTTAAGTGTGGTATCGTTTAAATGTTTTGTGATCATGGTACATTTTATCAGAATAACTAATACTGATTATTACATAAGAAATATGAATGCAAAGTACAGTAATCATTCCACATACGCAAATTTCTCTGGTCTGAACTTTTGCGTATATTGTACAAATCCCACATTGATTGATGTTTTGCCGAATGTAAAAAAGGACAGACAGCAAAACACACATCCTCTACTTGCATATATCATATAGGTTCTACATTGTCTGATGTTTTGCCGAATGTAGAAAAAAATATCGAGCGAAGGAGACTAAACGTAAACAAACAGTAACACATCGGTGGGACAATTCTAATGCAAGAATAAGACTTCCATTTTCGATTTTTTTTTTTGTGAAACTTTTACTAACATGTTTGTAACATTTTGCTGATTAAAATGAGACTAAATATGACGTAATTCGGAACATATTTATTTGTAATTTTAAACGTTATGCTTACATTGAGAACATCACTCTAATAAGTTATGATGAATAAATATGACCCGAATTATATCGTGTTTGGTCTCATTTTAAACAGAAAAATATGAAAAACCTATTGGTAAAAATTTGATAATGAGAAATAACATTTTTGCTCATATAGAATGATTTCTGTATGTATAGTTATGCATAGTTGTATACTATCATGTACTAGATATATGATAATAATTCTTTGTTACATTGTATTTCACTTCTTTTTTCAGGTATTTGTGACTAAACTAAACAATATTAAGATGGAACCAGATGATGTTAATATACTTATACAAGAAATAAAAGAAGCTAATAAACTTTCAACAGAAGAGACAAAGGTGATGTACCTACTAATAATTGTTTAATTTTTATATTTAATAACCAGCTAATGTATGTATAAATTACTATATTACATAAAAATAATTATAAAAACTTTTGTTTATTATAGTACTTGAGATCATTATGTATACAGTTAAAAAATCCAGTGTTACCACAGCATCAAATTGAATTGCGTGCTGGGTCTCATTGTCCAAGTCGTGAGGAAATAGAAAAGTTTGAAAAGATAACACCTATTAAGAGAGGATGTTATAGTCCAGAAGAAGATGAAATAATTGCTAGTAATTGGAAATCATTTTGCAAGGTTTGTTCATCATATAGTAACAACTTATATAGCAAAATTCGTAACTGAACAAAAGTATGTCTTTGTAGCTGCATGATTGGAATTCTAAAAATGTTCAGCCCTTTTTGCATTTGCGAGAAGACAATATAGTGTATATTAGGAGTAAAACAGAAAGACGGAAATTTGTGCAATTTTTAGCAGATGGCCTACCAAATAGAACTTTATATAGCGTATATCATAGATTCAGGAACTTATATGCAAATCATTTACAAAGAAGGTAACGTTTAATAAATAAAAAAAATAAATATAACCTTAGATAAATTTTAATTTAGTAATATAGGATTCTAATTAATACTTTATAAAATTTCTTAGAAACCCATCAGAAATAAAAATAAACTGTCAATTTTTGTAGTAAATTCTTAGTTTACAAGTTAACAGATTTTCATTAAAATATAATTTTTTATTTACATTTTTCAGTAATTGCATATTAACATATTTTAATTCTTTTCTTTTTAAGACATTATGCATTTAAGTTATCAATATACCACAAAATCATAGGTATATCAAACAATTATATCATTTAATTTATTAAGTTTGTTTTGCACATATAGGATACATATAACAAAAAGATAAAATTCCACTGCAAGAAAATATACTGTATAATTCGCGATACAAGGTTGCATAATTGATACTACTGTATAACTTAATCAGGTCTATCAACATTTTTATACCATAATTTACTTATTTTAAATGTTATTAGTATTAATCTTCAAGTTTTTTAATTAAAAACAAAATATTTTTAAATAAAATCAGTGTTACTTTTTATTTAAATTAAATCTGTATTTCATAGAACGAAAACGTACAATAAGGTTAAATATATCACACATAATGTTATAAAATTTATATACAAATATATTTTATATTTTTTTAAGTCAAACAATTTCATTTTATATAAGTTTTTGTATTATTAGAAATGGTAAAGGCACATATGAACCCTAATGTATTATAATTTGTTATAGAATATATATTTAGTTATATGTAAACCATGAATATTTATGTATTTGTGATAATATATCAGTCTGCAAAGTATAAATAAATCGAGTAATCTACAGACTGTTGATCCTGTAGAATGTAACATTTATGTATAGCTTACAGACTTCAATATGTCATAAAAGCATAAAGATCCATAGTGTAGTATATCATATGATGTTATTAATTTAGGAAATGCTAATCGTTAACTTTGTTTACATTATTAAGGTTCCAACCTGAAGAGGATAAAATGATTTTAAATCACTTAGAACATAATCCAAATCTTGATGACAAACGAAAATATGCTGACTTAGCAAAAATTTTGAAACGAACTCGGGCATCCATATGGCGCCGCTATAAGTTACTTAAGAAAAAGCGCGAAAAAAATATAAAAAAAGAATCATACCTTTAGTATGTCATATCACTTATTATTGCTCAGTGTTTAATTTTGTAATATAGTTTTGTGGTTTAGTACATTCATGTAAGTAATGTATACATTTGATTACATCTATTATTGTAATATAAATTAAATGAAGTTTCGCCAATTGTATGTTAATGTTTTATACTTTATACACGCGCATACACATTAAATGAGTATGTTATAGATTGAAATATTCATTAGTATATGTCAAATACAAAGATTCAAATCACTATGTATTATTATAAAATATTAGTTAACGTCTTTCTAAAAGAAATAATGTTAATTATTTTATAATACCTTTATATAGTTATTATTACGTATTTATTTGTTAAACTTCTCCGAATTTTCTAATATCTTAACACAATACAAACAAATAAGCATACATTATGTATATAACGTTTAAAATAAGTAAAATTTTATACATGTAAATATAGAAATATGAAAAGAAAAGAAAAAATTATGATTTTTAAATAATTTTTTAACATAATGTACACATACATTTAAGACTAATGAAGATTTTTCTAATTGATATATAATTGTTATTAGTTATCGGTTATGGATGGCACACTAAATTATTATATACATATTATAAGTTTCGTTATTATTCATATTTAAGAAATGTATCACACGAATTTCATGCATTTAATACGAATTAAAATCAATCTCAGTTTTAAAATCCATTAAGTAATAAATATTTATACGCGTAAGATTCTATTAAAAAATATGGATTAAAAATAAATCATAATTTAAGTAACGATGAAAAATAAAATTTCATAAGTTTATTTATAATATCAATGGATGCATTTAATTTTTACCATTTATTTTTCACATTTATATTTTCTTAAAATTTCATATGTTCAATAAAATATCAAGACTACTGCTTCAAATTATTTTTTAATTGTATGCATTAATTACTAATAATAGAACTAAAAAAACACAAAATTTAACAAAGAACTTCGACAATATTTGAACAAAAATATTAAACTTTAAATATTGATTATTACTTTATACAATTTGTACAAGTTTTTATCTTTAAATGAAATTTAAAGCAGAACATGATTAATATAACTACACATATACTTATTTTATCAATGTATTTTTGCATAGTGTGAATGCACTAATGAAAATTAAAATATTTAAAGCGAAAATAGTAGATAATACATATAGGAATCAATCCATATAAATGTATACATTTAATTCTTTATACAAAATATAAATTATAATACTGCTAGTGTTAGCATTAACTTCTCAATAAGAAAAGGATAAACAGTGTAAATGTCACATAATATTAGAAACAACACACAACTCTATTTGAATGCAATTACATATAATTATAAAACTATATGTAACTATGTATACAAGTATATATACAAGGTATCCGAAAATCATGCATAGGTATGATGCTTTATTGAAACACTAATAAAAATTAATGTATTTAATTTTAATTTTCGAAACTTAAGAATTAAACATATTACTGATTTACATTTTACAAGAATGGAATAAATGACTGTTTTCACTTTCACATTTAGTATGAATTTCGGATACCTCATAAATAAAATCATGTATTTACAGAATTGAATTATTATTTTAATTATTTCAATTTTATAAATGTTATAAATTGAAATAACTTAGATATTCATATAATTGAAGATATGAATTTTGTTGCAATTAAGCAGTAGTCGAAAATTTTAAATACAGGAGTATTTAAATAATAACTGTTTAGTAAAAAAGAAAAGTTGCTCATATATTTACACAATTGTATCGTTTCTACAATAATGTTTTATATAGCATACGAAATGTAGCACATTCTACCATTCTGTACTTATTTAGCACGTATACATATTCATATGAATGTATACGTTTAGCAAAGATACATATATATGCACATATAATCTGTTGTGATAAATAAGCAAAATCATCTTTCTGGTATAATAAATTTCAATTTTTTAAAACATTTGTCCTATCACAGCAAGTGATCGTACTGCAGATTGCACATTATTTACATGAATATGATGAGCAACTGAATGATGGTGCTCCTCTACAACTATCTCTCCATACTGAGCTCGACAACGTTTTTGATGAGCAAATAAGCTACCACTATGACTATATGCTGCTCCACATGTTTTACATACATATGGTTTTTCACCAGAATGAGTGTAAGTATGTTCTTTTAAAGTACTTAGTCTTTTAAATGCTTTACCACATGTTTTACACAAATAGTTTGCTTCTCCAGTATGACGAGTTAAATGTCGTCTAAAAGCAGAACTTACAGCGAATGCAGCACTACATACATGACAAACAAATGGTTTGTCACCAGTATGAATTCTAATATGATTTGCTAAACTGGTTGTTGTAGTAAATCCACTATTGCAAGTTTTACAAACATGTGGCTTAATACCAGTATGAGTTCTCATATGATATGTTAGGGAAGAGTTACTTGGATACACTTTACTACATATGTGGCACAAGTATTCTCGTGGAACTTTTTCTTTTGGTACATGTGTCCTTTGATGAAGTACAAGACGAGCTTGACTAGCACAAATCTTTCCACAAATTTCACAAGTAACTGGTTCAGCTTTCGGCTTATGTGTAGATACGTGGCGTCTAAGACCTTTTTTCGTAGCCATGACTTTATCACAATGTTGGCATTTATATTCACCAGAACCATCTTCATCACTTTCTTCCTTTTTAACACTTTCACTCTCTTGCTCAGTACTTTTTGCAGTATTTGGACAAGAGTCATCATCAGAATCAAAGAATTTATTATTATCAACTAAATTGTCTAATAATCCATGTCCATGTTTTTCTGCATGTTTTTTTAAAGTATCTGGCCTAAAGAACCATTTTTTACATACAGTGCACGAATATTTTTTATCACCATGTACCAGAGTATGTCTTTTTAGATTTTTTAAAGAAGAACAATACTGACTACAAATTTCACATTTGTACAATTCAGGTGCATTTTCAAAATTATAACCTTCATTCACAGTACCACTTTCATCATCTGTATCGTCTTCAAGTTTCATTTCTTTCTTCGGTTCATTATTATCCTTCTGTTCATCTGTATTAATTTGTTTAATCATGTCATTTACTTTTTCTGTATGGGATTTTAAATGGCGTACAAGACTTTGAGGCTTAGAAAAACATGCATGACATAACTGACATGCAAGAGGTTTGGATGCATGTATCTTTCTATGATTTTCCATATTCTCCTGTTTGTAGAACATTTTTGAACAAATATTACATTTATGCTTTTTTTCATGAACAAGAGAATGTTTTTTCAAACCTCTCTGTGTACTAAAACATTTTGAACATATTTTACATTTAAATTTCGAGTCTCCAGAATCTTGACCATCATTACTTAAATCATAATAATTATCATCGATCTCGTCTTCACTGTAAGTTTTATTAGGCACTGACTTAACTTTTCTACCTGATGTACGTTTCTGTAAAACTTCTTCCTCTTTGATATCATCATTTAATAAATTTTCATCAAGAAATTCATCCTCTTGTTTTTTGTCATCTTCTTCCATATTTTGACTAGTGTCTGGAATTTCTTCAGATTTATTTTGTACATCTATAGTTTCAGAAACATCATTAGTACCTTCTTCTATAAGAGAAGTTTGATGTATATCATTTTCTGAACTGCAAGCTTCCTTCTGAGATTCCTTAGTTGTTTCAAATCCAATAGAACATATAAAAAGTTTTTCATTCTGCATCTCAATTTGGCCAGTATTTAAACCAGATTCACTTCTACAATATGAATTGTTATTTTGTATAAATTCTTGAGAATTTGATGATGCTCCTTGCATTTCCTCCTTTACAAAATAATCTTCTTCGCTAACTTGCTCTTTTGATAATGCTGTTCTTATCTCTGGTTCTGTTTGTGTGCATGTATCCTAAAATATTTAAGAACACATATATTTGATACATTGCATGTACTGCATAAATATATTTTATATTTACCACAATAGTAATTTTTGCTGGTTTATTATAATACATTCGTAATTTGGCATCAGAATGCTGACATTGTTGCCTAAATTCATGAGCAACGCTTGCTTTATAAATACAAATATCACAAATTAATGAAGGTAATCCATCTTGTTCATGAATTTCTACTGACCCACAAACTTGTATTTTTTGTGGAAGATCAGAAAAATCATTTACTTCTTGATCGGTACAAAAAATAGAAGATAAATTCGTACCCTCTGTAAGGCAAATTCTGCATATTCTGTCCATATTAAGCGGTAAATCAAAGTATTCCGTCATTTTTTGCTGAAAGAAATAAAAATATGTGCCATGATTTTTTTGTAATTTATACAAATGATATCATACTACAATTTTAATACTACATAAAGTTTTCTATAAATATTCTTTTTATTTCACATACTTTTTCATAAAGTGAAAAAGTTATATTTCATGACATAAACATTGAACTGTACAAAATCCAAATATAAGTATACATTATATATGCTTGAAAACTTCATTCAATATATTAATAATTATATGGTATTCAATGTATTATTATTAACAATGAATAAAAATTCATTGTAAGTATTGAAATAAAAATCCAAATACATTGTAACAAGCTATGTATTCGAATACGTCAATACAATTAGAAACGTATATGTAACAAAAGATGAGAATGTATATCTGAGCCAAAATCCGTTTTATTCTAAAAAGCTTATTGTTGAAAGCAAATAAAAAAAGATTAACATACAAAAATGGGAGGTTCTCAACCTTCGGATCTTTTGTGTACCGCGAAAACATGCCACGATGTTAAAACAATGGTTAGCAGTGATGCCCAGATGATTGCAGTGGAGCTTCTTTGAGAAATATTGTATTACTCAAATTCATAGACAGCACAGTTTTCATACAAATTCTATACAATCCAAGAGGATAATATTACGTCATACATTATTAATGTATATTTCCCAGTTTCATGATACGCTTCTGCAAGAAATATTTAATACTTTTCTATCTCTTTGTTCAATGGCTTCTTTTACACATTTATATACAGAGCTGCCATGAAAGTTGAGAGCAATCTGAAATGAACTTATGAAGCCAAAGATCTAGAGAACTTATGAAATACGATGTTGAAGCAGTCGGTGCAAAGAAAAATTGTATGTTGGATGATTGTTGCTACTTACTTCATACGTAAAAGTATAACTGGTGTGCAAAAAATTTTCTAAATTATTATAAAACATAGCTATTTGTAATAAAATATACATGAACACATTCTTTATGGCTTCATTTTTCGTTTGTAACTAGATTTTAGAAAATTTTTATACCTTATATCGCAAAAATCTCGTGCATATAAAATTTATTGAGAAGTACAAACGGAATTTTGGCAATTTAATATACTAAACGTAGTAGAAATTATATAAATGTATTGCAAATTTGATTATTTCGTATCTATAAGTGTTTGGTAATTTGTGTTGAACAAATTCTAACTTGATACATCTTATACATACGGTATTATACTGATTTATATAATAAAATATTTTTTGATTGGGTAATCAAATGAAACATACAGTTTGTAACTAGCAGAATCGCAATTTTACAAATCTTAGGAATTTTATGTTTACAAAATTTTGCGTATGCATCATGCATAGAAAGTTGAGTGGTTTATCTACTTGTGATAATTCTTAGGTTTATTCTTCAAGGGATATTCTTATCCGCCGATCTGTCAAAAAATGTAAATGTAAGACTATGATTGAAGTTTAAGGTTTCTAACATACGGTAATGCAATCGAAGCAAGTTATCCGATTTAGTCGGAATATTGGACGAATGTAGAAAGAAACCTTTTAAGCGATATTGGAAATATACCATTTATTTTTTAAATGCCATTATGGCTCTCCGTAAAGTAAAAGGAAATTTTGAACGGATGTTCGATAAAAATCTAACGGATCTCGTACGCGGAATTAGAAACAATAAAGAGAATGAGGTAAATTCATGATTCTAATTATGTATTGGTTATTGTATTAAATATTAATTATAAGATTATAACCTTATTTATCCAAGTTAACAATTTCAGTCAATTTTTTGATATCTGTAATTATTTTCTTATTATTAGGCGAAGTATATCGCACAGTGCATTGAAGAAATTAAACAAGAATTACGACAAGATAATGTTGCGGTTAAAGCAAATGCTGTTGCAAAGCTAACATATGTAAGTTTAACATTTATACATTAACTTTTATCAGTTGTATTTATGACATTCATTAATATAATTTCTTTTAACTTTATTTAGCTTCAAATGTTGGGATATGATATTAGTTGGGCTGGTTTCAATATAATCGAAGTAATGTCATCTGCTAAGTTTACGTATAAACGAATTGGTTATTTGGCGGCAAGTCAGAGTTTTCATGCAGATACTGAAGTATGATATTATTTGAAATTGAAATAATGCATGAGTCTCAAAGAAATCTGATAAACATTTCATATTTGATTATAATTAGATATCAATTTTTATATGAAAATACCATTTTTATTCACTCTTTATAATTTAATGTGTAGAATCATTCCTTTATAGTACATGTTTATTCTTGATCAGTATTACATTTTAATGGATATTTTGTAATTTTAATATGTGAAATTAATTCTATATATGCATCTGTTTTAAATTCAGGTAAATAATTTAGTTATTTTACTACCTTTATTGCAATATATGTATGAAAGATTTGTCAGGTTTCTGAAGACAGGTTATATCAAATAAATAAAGTACTTCTAATAATAATCAAATTTATTGCAGCTTTTGATGTTAACTACCAATATGATTCGCAAAGACTTAAACAGTCAAAATCAGTATGATGCTGGTTTGGCTTTAAGTGGTTTATCTTGTTTTATAACATCAGATCTTGCACGCGATTTGGTTAATGATATAATGACATTATTAACTTCTACTAAACCATATCTTCGTAAAAAAGCAGTGCTAATGATGTATAAAGTTTTTTTGCGATTCCCGGAAGCATTGAGGCCTGCATTTCCCAGATTGAAAGAAAAATTGGAAGATCCAGATAGTGGTGTACAAAGTGCTGCTGTTAATGTTGTTTGTGAATTGGCAAGAAAAAATCCAAAAAACTATCTAAGTTTAGCACCCGTTTTTTTCAAACTTATGACAACATCTACAAATAATTGGATGTTAATAAAAATCATTAAGCTGGTAAGTGAAAATTATTCCCTAATTTTATAAAATTAAAGTGAAACAGATTAATTAAAATATAGGCTCATTGTTATAATTATATAAGCATTTATAAATACATAATGCCTTTTAACATGAGCCAAGTAATATTGGTCTTGTTTCACGTGCTCAGTTCTCCACTATAACACTGATTGAGCCGAAAATGGGTCGGCGACTTACTCAACCACTAATTGACCTGATTTCAAGGTTTTCATATTAGTTGATTATGTTTTGTTATCAGAATATAGTGAAATTATAGATATTAGTTTAGGATGACATAGTAGCTTGTATTTACTTCTAAAATGTACTTGTTAGCAGTTATTTCAAATATTATGTAAATTATGTTTAGAAATCTTATCATATATTAAATACTGCCATATTTCTTAGACTGCAATTATATTTCCAGTTTGGCGCATTGACACCTCTAGAACCTAGGCTTGGCAAAAAATTAATAGAACCCCTTACAAATTTGATACACAGGTATTTAAAGTATTTTTGATTATAAATATATAAAAATATTGCACTTGCATGTTTGATACTGCTTGTAAAATAGTTTTATTTTTTATTACTATTAATCTAAAAAATGTAGTTAATTATTTATTGTTTCTAACATTTTGTTAGAGTAATTTAATGAACATAAATTACCTTGTTATATTTTATTATCATTTTGATTATTCAAGTAATCAATTGATTATATAATTATCACAATTTTTTAATTATGTGATATTATTGGTTTTTAGTACATCAGCTATGTCTCTGCTATATGAATGTATAAATACAGTAATTGCTGTATTAATTTCAATTTCCTCTGGTATGCCAAACCATTCTGATTCAATCCAATTATGTGTTCAAAAATTGAGAATATTGATAGAGGATTCTGATCAGAACTTAAAGTACTTGGGACTATTAGCAATGTCAAAAATTTTAAAGACACATCCTAAAAGTGTGCAAGCTCACAAAGATCTGATAATGCAATGCTTAGATGATAAAGATGAAAGTATAAGATTGCGTGCCTTGGATTTATTATATGGAATGGTTTCAAAGAAGAATTTAATGGAGATAGTTAGGAAATTAATGGTGCATATGGATAAAGCAGAAGGCACTGCATACAGAGATGAATTACTCTCGAAAATTATTCAGATCTGTTCACAAAATAATTATCAATTTGTTACTTATTTTGAATGGTAAAGTAATTACTAAGAAATATATATCGTTTCTGTCTATTAAAACAATTTTTATCTATCTATAAATATTTTTCATATATATAGGTACATATCTGTATTGGTTGAATTAACACGAATGGAAGGTACCAAACATGGACCACTAGTAGCAACTCAATTACTTGATGTAGCAATTCGTGTACAAGCTATACGGAAATATGCGGTTCAACAATGTGCCTTACTGCTAGAAAATTCATATCTTCTAACAGGCCAACCAAGAGCAACAATGTCTGAAGTTTTATATGCCGCTGCATGGATATGTGGAGAGTTCTCTAGGTATTCTATGCACATGTCCTGATCTACATTAATTTTTTCATTAAAATATAATTGATAATATATTAAATTAATAGTGAACTCGAAGATCCTCTAGCAACATTACAATCAATGTTACGATCACAAGCTTCTAGCTTACCAGGACATATTCAAGCTGTTTATGTCCACAATATCTTGAAACTTGCTACATCAACATTATATAAAGCTGAAAAGGATGGGGATACTGAAACTATGGAACAGGTATATCCTATATTATTATAGTTTTTTTTTCTATTTCTTCACTGCATTCATTCATCTATTTTCAATTTATCAAGACAAGAATTATTCATAAAAATTAAAAATTATGTTTATTATTTAACATACTTGAATTCATATATTATTTGAAAGTTATTTATTTGTTATTACCGATTAATTATTGTACTGCAAAATATAGGTTCTTTTTATACAGACTTGTATTGCTTTCTTATGTAATAAGTTAATTTATGTTTCATAAATATAACTATTAGGATATTATGTAACGTAATCCTACTACTCTCGTTCTATTATAATACACTATAATTAATAATAATATGTATATATCAGTCCTTAATGATATATGTAAATTTTATTATATTTTACAGATTTATGCACTACAAGATAAAATAGCAGATTTTGTGTGTAGTGGGGACTTAGAGGTTCAAGAAAGATCGAGTTCCACATTGGTTTTATTTGAATGCTTGAAAGAAAATCCTGGATTGGTACAAGAATTGATGGAAGCATTTGAAGGAGAACTTAATCCTGTTGCTCCTAAAGCACAGAGAAAGGTAATTATTATATGCTTGTCATGTATAAACTCATATTTGGATATAATATGTATTTCAAAGTTCGTAATAATTCTTTATTACTAACACTACGATGAAAACATATTATAAAATTATTTATTTTTGTTTAGGTGCCGATTCCTGAGGATCTAGATCTGGATTCATGGATTAATGATCCTCCATCTGAAAGCTCAGATTCAGAAGACTTAGATATGAATGATATATTTATTAAGACCGACAAAACAAATGATTCCTATTCTAAACGTGAATTAATTGAACCGTCAGCTGAAGAACTTCAGAAACGTCGTGAAGCGAGAAAATTGGAACAACAAAATAACCCACACTATTTAAAAGACACATTTAAAAATTCTGGTTCATATCATAATTCATCAAGTATTTACGAAGAATTTGAAAACATTCCTGTAGCAGAGTTGGATATTCCAATTTCTTTAAAGATTACAAACAATCATAAAAGGTATAAAATACATGGCAAAAAGAAGAAGAAGTCCAAGAAAAGTATGTTGAAAGTTCATATTATTTTGTATATATTTTATGACATGTTATAGTATTATAACACAATTGTTTAAATTGTTTAGATAAAAAGGTCACTTCAGAAGATGAACAAGATGATAGTTTTCCGGTCCAAATGGTAAACACTGGAATAGGTGAACTTCCGCCGGGAGCAGAATTAAGTGATAGCGATGACTATGATCAAGTCGATGTAAATGATCCACACAGAGCCTTAAATATTGACTTAGACATACCCTTGAGAGATGATGAAAGGCTACCTGTTCTAGAACATAGGATTATTGAAAATAATTTGACTCATGAACCTATTAAAAGTAAAGGGAAAAAGAAAGAACAAGTAATATTTTGTTTTCTCTTTCTTATGTTTAAAAAAATTTTAATATATTATATTAGATACTAATTATTTTGAACTAACAATTTATTAATTTGAAACTGAGAATTATTTATATTACAAAAAATTACACCATTACATTTTCTTATTAGGGATACAAAAAATCTAAAAAAAAAGTTAAAGAAGCTAAAGAAGTTAAAGAGAGACGTCATGACAATCAATTGGAAATAACTGATATGTGGCTAGAAGATAGCGCTCCGTCAGAGAAAATTCAGTCTCCTATTGTTAATGAATATACTGAAGTATTCGGTGAAAAAGAATCGGAACAAAAGGATACTAAACGTAAAAAATCGAAAAGTCAAGACAAAAGTAAGAAAGCGGATGAAGATTCAAAGCATCGAAAGTCGAAGAAATCTAAAAGTAAAAAAGAGAAAAAGTCTGCAGATTATGAAGAAACTGCTGGAATATCGACGCCATCGAAAGAGATAGTACCAGATTTAAAATACAATTTTACGAATTCTGCGGATAGTACAACCTTAGTACAGCCGACAACTTCGTATGAAGAATTAGCTAAAAATAAGGTGCTTTCTTTAACGTACGAATTAAAACAAATTTCTCATGAATCAGATCATTTAATTGCATCAATACTCATTACAAATAATTGTCAAAAGCTTGTGAAAGAATTAATATTTGAAGTTCCGGATACGCCCTCTCTGAGATTAATGAAAAATGTAAGTTATTACCATGTGTAAAGTTGGATCTATTAAGTATGAAAATGAAAACTAATTTTATGTTACTATTTTATTCGGTCTGGATCTTTTGTTAGATTGGAGATGAATTTGGAATAAAACTGCCTTTCCAACTGCCTCCTGAAACTAGCAAAGAAACACAATTTACTATTTTAATCTCAGATGATACATTTGCTCAGACGTTAAGGGGCACGCTTACGTATATGTTGGAAAACAAGGAAAATACAATTCAGGAAAAACTTGATTTTAGTATGCATTTAACATGCAGTAAATTCATGGTTGGTTATCTTCCACATAAGGATATACTAACAGAATTACTTAAAAGTCGTCAGTTCATTTGCAAAAATAGGCGTCTTAGAAAATTAGTTGCTTTCTCTGAAAATTTTGATGTTATTTTAAATGCAATTTGTAGCAAGTGCAATCTCATATTAGTGGAACAAATTTATGATACTGCATCCTTGTATGGACATTCTCTCAAAGGACATCACGTGTGCCTTTTATTAAAGTATGATGTAAGTAACAATACATTTATTTTTCTTTTTAAAATTTAATATTTATTAATTTTAGAAAATGTAAATACAAATTTTTATTTTGCAGAAGCTTAAACATACTTTCTTACTCGAAGGTAAAGGTGACAGTGACACGTTACTGTCTGAAATTGCTGATGAAGTGTTAGAAATCATTGATGCTCACCAAATGATAAAGTGAAGTGTTTATATTTTATGATTCCTATTCTTATTCATTGCAACCATGTCCATTATATTATTCAACAGCAAAATGAACACTTTACAGAATTCATTACATATGAAGTAATAGTTATAGAAAACCTATCTGTAAACTTATTAAATATTTTCAGAAAAAAATTTTATTTAAACTTTACATCTAATTTAGATAAACAAATTTATAACATATATAATATATGTGAATGAATATGTATACAGAGTGTATCATATAATGGTATCTACAATTTTTAAACTGCTTATAATAATTTGTCAGAAGGTGTTATGTAAAATTAAGTAGCTCACAATATCTAATTTTCATCCCAGAATAAATTAGTTTTCCATACGATGTCATCACTATATGCATTTATAAAATGAAGTACTATTTGTATGTTAACAATTACATATCTCAATAACGAATTAACAAATTTGTATATATTTTTCTTTTGTTTACGGCAATTTTTGTTTGAAAATTCTAGTAATTAATGACATAGATATAGTTAATTATGTTTTGTTCGTATTTTTAATTACTATTCAGCATCATATAGTTACAGTATAGTGATCTATGTTTCTGAATCTTTTCAAAGGATTGCTCGAAATATGAAGAAAAATATTATACAAATCGAATAATTAGTATTTGATGGCAATAATGCCATTATGTTTCACATTTTCATGCTACATTTGAAAATTTAAGAGTTTATAAATTTGTATTTGTTTGATTTTATGTACCAACTTTTTCTGATATCTTATTTGGAAGTGTTCGAAACTGTAAATAATGTTACAAGATGCGCCCTGCATACATATAAATAGGCACACACATTATTACATGTATATATGCGTGTGTGTATGTGTGTGTATGAAATCACATTTTAATAAAAAGGAAGAGAGATTTAACACTAGAAATTGAAGACATCAGAATGAAAGTAGTTTATTTTATTTATATAGGATTTCAGTTCATAAATTAATGTGCAATAATAAAATAGTAGGTGATAAAACAAAATATTTATTTTTGATCAACTTTTTACAATATCTTAAGTAATAAGAGCTTGGTTGCATAATTTACTATATGTAAATATTCTTTTACCATTTTCGTGGAAATTTTAAAACGATAATTTCCTTAAAAATTGAAATCATGTTTTATATAAACATGAACACCTGTCTGTATAGTTCATAATATTAAATCGTTAAACTATTTTGCCAAAAGTGATAGAGAAAGGTATAAGAAAAACTATCGCGTGAAATATTATGTATAAAAACATCCATTTGTAAAATATTTAAACAACTGTAATAAACTAAGAATATCATTTATTAGAAATTGGCTACTTTATAAACTGATATCTTCAATTTTATGTTATTAGAAGATTAATATTATAATTATATTGTTGAACAACTTATTCAATTGTAAAATACAACACGGACATCCGTGAATTGTGTGAATGTACATCAATGTTTACAGCAGAATGTATACTTCCTGCATGACTTTGTAATATCAATAATTTAATACATATAAGGGTCTTCTCTAAATATATTATAAATATGCAATACAGTACGCATGAAACACCAAATGTAAATAGCTAATACTTGTATGCCGATAAACAATATTTTTATTTTAAATATCTTCCAAAAATTAATTTCATTTTCATAAAAAGAAAGAATTTTCTATTAAATAATTAATTCAATTATATGTAATATTTCTTTACGTTAATGTTACATGATTTTCATTTAAATAACTATTTAAGTTCATCGTTAAAAATGAAAAAAGAACGATGAATAATTAAAGAGATTATAAGCATAATTGCCAGTAAATGATTTAAAAATATTAGAATTAGAAATACCGCTATTATATATTTTTATTTTAAACCCGTTACTTTGCGTATATTTTTTGAATGTTTGTTTTTTTTGTCGTTATATTTGAAAATATAAATACAAATTTTCGTATACTGTTATAACATTTGTTGTGCCAAAAATGATCAATCAGTAAAAATTTCGTCCTTGACATAACATGTAAAATATAAAAGTATACTTAAGCCAAATAAATATTTGTTTTGTGTTTGCATTTATATATGATATTAAATATACTATTACTTGGTGTAAAATAAGAACTTTATATTTTACATTAATTGTAGCTTATGTATAATGATATTTATATTCCTTTTTTACAAATAATTACAATAATAATAATTTGTTAAATTTATTCATAATATAATTTTTAATTCTTTGTATTTGAAAAAGACGAAAAATAGATTTTATCTTTTGAAAGTATGTTATGTAAACAAGTTATTCTTGATGGAAATTACTTAAATGTATGAATATTTTAAGTTTTGCTTAGTTTAAAATAATGCGAGGGGAAATACTTTTCCGCCACTAGTTTGGATCGTGTTTATGTCGCGTTCATGTGACTTCCTACTTTCACCCCCTCCAACTCAGTTTCAAAACTGTAAGCAAGTGATGGCTCGTTTCTGATGGAGTTCATTTTGGTATCTTGGAAAATTCAGCACATTCCTGCAGAAAGTAAGCGTCTTCTGAAATGTAAGAAATAAAAGAATGAAAGCCAGTCAGATTAATGAAGAGAAATTTCTTTTCGCGTTAATTATGAGTATTTATATATATACGAACTTTTGATTCTCTAATGTAAAGTAAACTGTATATGTTATAATTGAACATTATCCTTTTTATATATAAAACTCTTTTACTGAATTACAAACGAAATTAATCAATTGCTTCAATTTATATCATATTAACAAAAGTACAGAAAAATTTTCGATAAATTATAAATTCTAATAAGTATGGTAGAAAGTAATAGTAATTACTTTAAAATACTCTTCCTAAAACTATAGTTGAAATCAAAAGTGCGCGCATATTTTTAAAATAAAACCGTTGAAACAAAATAAGTCATACCATCATAAAGTTCTAGTGCCATGATTTATCATTAACTTTATGCAAAGTAATGCAAATTTTACAAAATAATATGTTTATTTGTGCAGACAAGAATTTTCATAAAATATAAAATTTTCAGACGAAAGTTTCTAAAATCTAGTAATAGGAAGCGAAGGAAGATTAAATTATCGAAGGTTGGTATAGCATGTTTTGACATTAGGCTAAGATGGCGGTATTTTTCAGTGTTTCTATGGCGTAGAAGTATCGTGTTCTTCAATTTTTCGGGTTTTCAGTAGAATATTCGTCGTCAATGAATTATGGAGGCTAGTGCGAGTACCGGTACTCGTACAATGCGGTTTATGATGGAGGGTGTCGGAGCCCGAGTCATCCGTGGACCCGAATGGAAGTGGGGTAAACAGGTTAGTAAAAAAGGTTATCTGAATTTAACACAATTTATCATTAGAACTATGTTTTCTATTTATTCCGAATGTATTTTGAAGTGTAATATTGACAATTTTTTGTTAATATTTTTACAAGTCATTCAATTCTATTTATATATAACATTTAAAATGAAATTAATCATGTTCGTTTAAGGTTATTTTACAAGTGGCATTATTTAGTATAAATTTGTTTATACCTCCATGTATTTTGCAATATGAGTAGAAATATTTGAATTTTCTCAAAATTCATATCATAATTTGATCTACTATATTTGTTTTAGTTCAGATATCTAATTTATTTTGTTTTATTTACATCATTTCTTATAGTTAGTTTTCATACATTCAACAAGTTTAAATAATATTTAATTAACTTCATTTTATGTTTATTTTAATAACTTTGAAAATTTTGTAATTGTATTATATAAATTTGTATAAATAACCAAAAAGAAAGCATAAAAATTGTTTCAATTTTTGTTTATCATTGGTTTTTTCATTGTGAGATTATTAATTTAATATCCTGTTTAACAGACATTAAGAAACTATAATTTTTTGATTTAATAGGATGGAGGAGAAGGTCATGTAGGAACTGTTAGAAATTTTGAATCCCCTGAAGAAGTGGTTGTTGTTTGGGATAATGGTACAGCAGCTAATTACCGTTGTTCTGGTGCATTTGATCTTCGAATTTTGGATTCAGCTCCAACAGGAGTAAAACATGATGGAACAATGTGTGATACCTGTAGACAACAACCAATTTTTGGAATTCGTTGGAAATGTGCAGAATGTGGAAATTATGATTTATGTTCTATCTGTTATCATGGAGACAAACATCATTTAAGACATAGATTTTACCGTATAGCAACTCCTGGTAGTGAAAGAGTATTACTAGAACCTAGACGTAAAAGTAAAAAGGTATTAATTGTTTATCTCAAATGTTTATTACACCCACTGTTACAATCTAATACACTTTGTATTTTATACAGATTGCAATTCGTGGCATATTTCCTGGTGCAAGAGTTGTACGAGGTGTTGATTGGCAATGGGAAGATCAAGATGGTGGAAATGGGCGAAGAGGAAAAGTTAATGAAATTCAAGATTGGTCAGCAGCAAGTCCACGTTCAGCAGCTTATGTTATATGGGATAATGGTGCCAAAAATTTATACCGTGTTGGTTTTGAAGGAATGGTTAGTTAAAAATAATTTCAAGTTTAATAAAATATTAAAAAATCTGTATAACTTATAATATAAATATAAATTTTAAATATGCATTGAATTTATCATTTAAGTAATTGGTAACTTTTTATGGTTTAGGCTGATTTAAAGGTTGTTAATGATGCCAAAGGTCAAACAGTATATAGGGACCATTTACCATTATTGGGTGAACAGGGTCCAGGTCGTACAGGCCCACATGGATTACAAATTGGAGATCAGGTAATTTAATAATATAGTTGTAAAAAGTACAGATAATTAAAACGTCTTTTTACTTTATAGGTTAATGTTGACTTAGAATTAGAAATAGTACAGTCATTACAACATGGACATGGTGGTTGGACAGATGGTATGTTCGAGTGTCTAGGCACTACTGGAACTGTTGTTGGTATTGATGAGGATCATGATATTGTCGTATCATACCCGAGCGGTAATCGCTGGACATTTAATCCTGCTGTATTAACAAAAGTACAAATACCAGTACCAGTTACTAGTTCAAGTTCTGATAATCAAACATTTGCGGTTGGAGATTTGGTACAAATATGTAACGATTTAGAGAAAATTAAACTACTTCAACGAGGTCATGGAGAATGGGCCGCTGCAATGGAACCGGTATGTAGTATTGTTTTGTAAGAACATATGAAATCTCTAATATAGAGCTTTTCAAACTTATGGGTTAACATATCTATTTTATGTTTCAACAGACAATGGGAAAAATTGGAAGAGTTCTACAAATATATCACGATGGCGATCTGAAAGTAGAAGTTTGTAGTACTTCTTGGACATATAATCCTCAAGCAGTTACTAAAGTCGCAAGTAGCGACGGTAGCGTTCCAGGAAATAGTAGTGGAGGTAAGCTTTAATACTGAAAAAATATCGAATTATATTAGCTACTAAAATTTAATTTGTATTTTCTAAGATTTAGAATAATTATATAAAAAAATATTTTTTTAGAACGCCTATCAGCATTATTGAAAAAATTATTTGAAACTCATGTCTCGGGTGATGTTAACGAAGAATTAGTAAAAACTGCCGCGAATGGTGATGCTGCCAAATGCGAAGAATGTCTGAAAAGACCTGAAGCCGATGTAAACGGTGTGTTCGCTGGTCACACTGCTTTACAAGCTGCAAGTCAAAATGGCCATTTAGAAGTTATAAAAATTCTCCTCCGTTACAAAGCAGATGTTGAAATTGAGGTAAATGCTTTCTCTTAGTGTTTAATTTTGAAAGGTAATATATTTAAGGATAAATATAACTAAAATTATTGCGATATGCTTTTAGGATAAAGATGGAGATAGAGCTGTACACCATGCAGCATTTGGGGATGAACCGGGTGTAATGGCATTGTTAGCTGGTGCGGGAGCTGACTTAAATGCTAGAAATAAAAGACGCCAAACCGCCCTTCATATCGCGGTTAACAAAGGACATGCTGGTGTAGTGCGCACGTTATTGGAGTTAGGATGTCATCCGAGTTTACAAGTAAGTGGTACCATACATTACTTTATCTGGATAATACAAATCTGGTATAGTACTTTTAAATATATTTATTTGTATAAAAATATTACAAAATATTTAAATTAAAAGTATATCAAGTTAAGAATGAAAATATATATATCGTTTAACATTCAATCGAATACATCAAGAGTACATCAATAATGATTTACTGAATGTTATCAGTTATATTTATACATGATAATAGTTACATATTGCTTAGTATAAGCTTTCTTAACTCTTGAAAGGATATTACTTGAATTATAATATATTAGTAAAACTATTCTTTTGTATAAACAATTTAACAAGAATAAAGAAAATTGAAAATACAATGTATTGACATTTTAATTCGATATGTATCTTTTTGTTTAGTGTGTTATATATTTTATTGAAGGTACGTTATATTTCACAACAAGATTCTGAATAATATCGAAATTTATTACAAGATTATATTTTTGTGTTGGTCCATTAGTTATCAAACTTGCTCGTAAATATACAAGTTGAAATTTTGACGCTAGAAGTACCAACCACTCAAAATAAATTCAAACTCTGTTTTATTTAATTTTGCACTTTATTTCAATTTGAAAACATTAACTGCTGGTAGTTTCAGTGTTAACTATTTATTCGTCATTTCATTTACAAAACATAGACGTTTATTTTAGATATTTTTACATGTATGCATTTCAAAAATATTTTATTTTTGTCACATTCGTTTCTAAATATATAGGACGAATCTCTTGGTACAGATAGTTTCACAATCTTTTTTTCATGTACTTAAAGAAGATATATTCGTTGATTACATTGCAGAACCCGTATTATTATAATAAAATAGATAAGTAGTTTTCGTGATTTATTATGATAAACATAGGACGCAACTTTTGATAGCTTGAGTTTTTTAATGATAAAATATGTACAAAAATATTCACAGTCAGTGTTAAATTTCTATATTGTTTTTGTATCTGTCTCCACTACAAAGATTGCTATTTTTCTCTAATATTGATTTCTATTTATTTATTGTTCGTTTATATAAACAAAAGAATCAGGAATTTAATTATATATTTTATGCAAAGAGGAAGTAAGTGTTTTGAAACCTTCCTCACGTTCAACAGTACACTTATTATTTTCATATCTCATTTGCCACATTACGTTGTTTATGAAACTTGTAATTTTATCATTTCATTCGTGGCTAAGCAAGAATTTGCTCTGCAGTTTTGTGTATACCACCTGTAGTGAAATTAGAAACTGCGAAGCAACATAATTATTGTAACACGTTCCATGCCGAGGAAGTACTGGTGGTAATTACGACGTTTGTCAGAAACACGATTTTAATTAAACGAGGATATATATTTTTCAGTTTAATATTCACCCAAAAAAGTGGGGAAGAGCGAAATGAACTTTAGCGAATTTAATGTAATCGCAATTACTGATAATTAAGTTTTACAGTAATATTTTTAGATCATCTGTTAAATATTTCCCATTAATATTTAATTTTCTTGTCTGGATCCTGTTCATATTTTAGTACATTAATTTTTATAGTCATATTTATAAAAATAACTATGAACTATTACCATGCAGCCTATTTTCAACAGCCTATTTTCAACAAACAAAGATTCTAATTGATGTAATTTTTATTTTAATGAGGTAGCATTAGGGGGTGTATGACTTCTTTTGACATAAACCTCAATATCGTTAAAAATATGATAGGCAAATACAATTAGATGAATATTTTAAAACAAAATTTGTAACAGCCTGCAGAGAATTAGTATAAAGTAGTTTTTGTTTGAAAAATTTTTTTGTTTAAGGAACATTTCAAGAGATAATTGCATGGACAGTTTAAAATGGAACATTCCGGTTAAACGTAGTGTCTTGTACAATTGTGTGCGAGTTTATATGATAATTGTATACATTAAATAATTATCATACAAATAAGTCATTTTCATAAAATAATTTTCACTAACTTCTTCATGCAAATGTGCTATTGTATATCGTCCAAGGATTAATTTACCCGTAACAAATAAAAGTACTGAAAGCACTATAATATACTTGAAATGCTGGTAGTATTGTTTTAGCGAAGAGCTCGTAATAAAAACTAAAACAATCAAATCAAACTTTAGGCTTCGAAATGCAAATCAAATTTTTAATATTAATACTTTGGTACCTGTACATTTCGTGGAATTAAGCTTTTGCAATTTCATATATCATATTTTATGCCTGATAGCTATTATTAATGGAATTATGTTTAAGAACGACGTTCACTGAACGCTGAAAATTTATTAATTTTGAAAATACAATTAGTACTTGACAGAGTATATAAAGATAAGGTTCAAAATAAGAATGTAAAATATGACAGTGATCAAAGGGTTGATATTAAAATTTTCAAAAATGAAAGAGAAAATAGTTCTTTTTTAAAATAAGAAATATAAGCGTTCGCGAATATAGGAATGTGAATACACAGACATTTGACAACATAGAAGTTAGGAAATATAGTGGTCTTAGAATTATAAACGTTTGGGGTGTTCCATAGCGAGCTACTGAAACTACTCAGCTCATACTTTATTACTAAAATGAAATTAGTTTCTGATTTTGATATGCAAGTTCCTACTTTTGCTAAAACTAGAATAAAATTACGGAATCTCAGATCAACGATTACGATTCAATGGGCACTTCACAAAGTTACAAATGACGGTGAAATACATTTAGATTCAACAATTTAGGAAGCATTGATCTCTCGAACTATCGAAGTTCGAAGATACATACATTTGGAATATACAAATTGGGGAATGAGGTGATTTGGGAATATAGAGAATTAGGAAATACAGAAATTGTAGAACGTATAAATGTGGAAATATGGGCGGAGATACGTGGAGATTTGGAAATACGAAGCTGTGATAATACAGAGATTTGGCATACATAGAAATTGGAGGATATATGAAGTTGGGATTTAAGCAATTTAGAGATGTAGAAATTTAGGGAATGTAGAAATTGAGAAATATAAGGAGTGGGGATTTAGAAATTTGAATAATATAGAAATAGGAGAATATAGGAAGTTGGAGATATAGAAATTGGGGAATGTAGGGGAATGCCATATTTTTTAAATATCATAAATTATAATGTATTTCAATAAAAATGTGCATAAATTATACAATATTAAAAAGTAGTAGAATAGTAACAAAAGCAATTAGTAATACTACCAATAGTTAATGACTGAACAAAACCATTAGGTCCTCCAGGATTCCTATACTACTGCACGTCAAATACTGAAGTATTGCCAGCAGTGCTCAGGGTCTCTGAACTATTGAAATTATTACCTACTTACTACTGATTTGTCAGTATATAAACTACTGGACAGAAATTGTATAAAAATAAAATACAAGTCGGTAGTACTAAATTACTGGATCTTTTTAATAAAATAATAATCAGTCAACCTTCTTGTGCGGGAAATAGACGGCTACAAATTTCTCGTCGTTATTTAATTTTTCCTATACATCTCGTAATCAGTTGGTCCGTCATTTTGCCATGGATTTTCATCCCCTTCTTTCCTCCCTCGGCTTAATTATTCGGTCCGAAACTTACTTTCCTTCGTTTTTGGAGTGGAAAGGTCGTCGCGCACGGAGAGTCACATGTACGAATGTGAATTAGTGTTAATTCACCTTTGTTACATGGGTATCTCCTCATTTGCAGGAGACTTAATTAATTCAGTTATCTGCCTGGAGGAAGCCTCGAATTCCACCTGCGTTACGAGTGTCGCAGGATTGTGTTTGAGAATACGTGTTGCGCATAATCAAGCCGAGCTCTCTGTATATCTGGTGTCCGGGCAATGGGGTATAACACCAGGGATCCCTATTTTCCTTCGAAACAATTCGAACCTGAAGACAACCGGGAACGTTTTCTGCGATAAACAACGCTTACGTGCTTGGCATACTCGCCGGGAACTTGATGCTCTTTCTTTCTTCGTGTTTTTATAACGTACAGAATTCTTTCTACATCTTAAACCACTGTTATAACGAAATCTTTCTTCTATATAAGAATCCTTCGGTTCCATATACCGTAGGATGAAAATTAAAACACTATGGAGCAGAGCTATAACACCAATACCGTTTGCAAATATTTTTACGTTTTTACTCTTTGCTTTCGAAATGTGACACACCATTCGATTTAGTATAGTTTGAAATTAGTATTTTTTAAATAAATCTATAGTGTTATGCAATGTGTGAACATAGCGAAATAGACAATAGTAGAAATTACTAGTAGAGGAATAATAACTTCGAAAGAATTCATCGAACTTTTCATGTTTTCATATATTCTGACGTTTTAATCGTTTGCTTTCGAAAGGTGACACACTCATAATTTGATTTAATACTACAATTTGAAATAAGTATTTTTTAACAAAGTCTATAGTGTATATGTGATGTATTCATTGAACTTTTCAACTAGTAAATTTAAAAATTGATGTCTGTCAACTGCAAGAATACCTTCCACTATAAAGGGTTAATTCTCTGCTGCATGATTTTTTCAATTTTGCAAAATAATGAATTTTTGGACTCTTGTAATATCGTAAAAAATTAACAAGAAAACAGATACCTTTTTTAAACAAAAGAGAGATCGTATGATGTTGTAAATTTTGAGAAAGCAAAGCAAATAATAGTAATTATGAAAAATAAGAAATATTTTAAACAATTTCGTTCGTTACGAAATGTGCTATTTATTATTTGAAGTCATACAGTTTTGAAAATACAGTTAGGTAATGTTAAATAATTTCAATTTTATATGAAAATAATATGAAATTAATATTAAATTATATAACTTTTCGTACATGTACGACCGATTTTAATCATTTTAAATATGACAATCTATTTGTAAGGAAGGATCAAGGAGGATCAAGATTATATGCGTTAGTGGGGTGTAGTAGATGAAAATGTTTCATATTTTACTTAATCTACCAGATATTTGAAATTCATATAGGGATAAAATTCACTCGTAAGATGATAATTTTTAATCTTCTTTAGCGTTTCTGTATTCTTAAAGAGGAACTTACAGCGGGATTCAGTTTTAAATTGAAATTATTTAACGTGGAATTATAGTTACGTTTTAAATTGGAATTAAACTCCTACGCTGCAATTATGTTTCAACAGCCACCTTTTAAAAAGTACTCGGAACTTCTCGTTGTAGTACAACAAATAAAGAAATAAATAGTATCAAGATTTATAACGGGTTTATTTATGTACAATTCAGTTGATTATCGGGTATTAGAGACATTTTAGCGTGATTTGATCATTTATTTTCGTGAGATATACTTAGAGATTATAGAGAAAATAATTGGGCTCATAGGTATTAGTGCTTTATATCTATAACGTATTTAAATTATTTTGGACAAATTTATTCAAGAATAATTAAATTTCCATAATTGTTCATATCTTCGTGATACGAAATCATAGATTGTAATTATAATTTATTATAATATTCTAACGTTATAATGTTACAATTATAACATAATTATGTTAACATCGCACATTTATTTATTCGTAGATTATGCAGGTATAAATCTAATATAAAAACATAAGTATAAATTAAAAGAAAATTAGGGAAATGAAAAACCTCATAGATACATAACATACAACATTAAATAAGTCAACAATGCAGCTATAAAAAGTTTGAAACATTCTATAATGCAATGATTAATACTTAATTTTTGTTATTAGAACCTTTCATCTGTATTTTATCTTACTTTGCATTTTAAACTGACGATAGCATAAATATGTAAAATATACAAATATAAAGTTGAGAATATATTGAAAAAATGCAAGTATTAGTAAAAACTAGTCTACTGAGATCGTACAGAAAGATTCGATTGTAAAACATTAGTTTCGCAGTGTATTTCAGATAAAAGAAAATTGTTAAATTCGCGTATATCCTTCTACAAGAATATCTGACATCACGTTTATTCCCGTTCGTATCTGGATTTAACCAAACGTCTCGTTTTAAATCTACCGAAGTCCTCTTCGCCTGTATAAAGCTCTTGTTTTAATCCTACCAGGATCTTGCTACGAATCGACCTAAGTCTAATTCTGAAGCCCGGTCTTGCCGGGATTCAACAAGCTCCTGCTTAGAACCAACTTCGAACTTGCTCAGCACTTTAACCTATTTTCACGTATCTGCATGTCGAATTTGCATCTCGGGAATTTGCTTCTTCAGACTTCCTCTAGAAATTCACAGTATAAACTTATGTACAAAGAGGCCGATTATCATCAGCATACACGCGATAGTATGTTGTTTATTGTACATGTTGATTTGTTCGCGAATTATATCGGATGAAATATGTTATGACCACATAAAATTACGAACTGTTACTCGTATTTATGATTTCGAGATTTCAATAATCTTTTTATTATCTTTTTATTTTAAAATTTAGATCGAATTTTTAGAGTGAGAACTTTAGGAATTTTCACATCTTCAAATTTTTATATTTGAAACTAGAGATTTGTGAATTTGAATGTTCAACAATTTTTGAGTTTTCAGAAATTTGACAAATGTGCAAAATTTGAGAAACGTGAGAAATTTGAGAAATGTCAAAAGTTTGAGAAGTATAAGAAATATGAAAAATGTGGGAAATGTGAGAAATGTGAGAAATGCGAGAAATGTGAGAAATGTGAGAAATGTGAGAAATGTGAGAAATGTGAGAAATGTGAGAAATGTGAGAAATGTGAGAAGTATGAGAAATATGAAAAATATGAAAAATATGAAAAATATGAGAAATGTGAGAAATATGAGAAATTTGAGAAACTTGCAAATTAAAAAATTTGAAAACTTACAAATTAGTAGTTTTGTAAATTTGCAAATATGGAAATTTGGTAACTTCAAAATTGAGACATTGTAGCTTGCAGAAATTTGAAAATTGAGCATTTGGATACACAAGATGTGGACATGTAAGAGTCTAAAAATTTGGGAATTTGAAAATGTGGAAATTTGAGAATTTACAATAGTGGAGAATTTATAATTGACAGTGGTGTCGTTTATAGTTCTATTAAGGTGCATTACACTTGATCGATACTTTCACAAAAGATCAATTTTTCCAAAGTAATTTATAATTTCCACAAAATTCATGAATCGACTATCGAGAAATAAACCTAAATTTAAAGCTACAATTTTTGGTAGTGTAATAACTGAACACTTTTATGTAAATATTTCAAAGTTGTTATTTAAACACAGGGAGTTTTCAGTCATAACATTTAACACTTTAGAAGTTAAGTAATTCTATGCTTAAAGATTGATCAAGGTATCCATTAAACGCGGATATTAGAAATTGTTTAAAACGCGAACGCATAGGCAATTACAATAAATTATTGCAAAGCCTTCTTTCGTGTAACGCCCTTTCATAGGAAAGGGAAGGTAATTAAGAAAGTTAGGTAATGCTTCCTCTCATTTTCATAATCACCCCTCGAAATGGTATAAATTAACAGTAAACGTAAATCAACCACGTTTTTAAGGGACGTTCGCCGCAATATACCGTCTTTATATTTTCGCATCGTTGGTAACAGGTGATTTTTTTTTCTTTAGTTTGTTTTCAAAACTTGTTTACATCCCTTAGAAATAAGAACAACACCCTAAAGGTGTCATTATTCTTTCTCTCTCCAGCTGATGGTTATATTCGAGTTTATTCTTTAAATCAACCGAATTTTACGCGACGTTTATCACCAGCTGCGTTATTTACTTCAACTTTTAAACGGCTCGGGTTATAACATGAACGTGTACTTGAAGTGGGCTGTTAAAATCCGGAAATTCACGCGGTGTAATAATCCTTGAGATTGTTACGAGTTATTTAACCAAGTTTGTACTGTTTTTATGTCTGCATACAGTGGTATGAAAGAGTTATCGGAACATTCTTCATTTTACGGTAAATGAAGAAATAAACGGTATTTCGCTTCGTAATGAGTTATGAATACTGAGATATTAATGAGTTATTAATTAACAAATACTACCTGTATCTTCTCATCAAGAATGTTTTTTTTTGCAAAACGTGTAAACAAAATTTTAGATAAAACTAAATGCTTTGGATTATGTGAAAATTGCGGTTTATCTTTTTTAATGTTAAGATATCAGTAATGCACCGAAAGTATTATCTTTCATGTGATGAAAAATCACCAGTTTGAGATTTTAAAGATTAGAGTGCTATGTTAGAATATCGTTAATACTTAATAATCAACATAATTCATAAATAAATCCATCACAAATGTAGATAGCGTGTACTTCTTTATTTTTTTGGTACTATAAAGAGATTTTTCGAATATTTTTTTACACCACTGTACATATATTATCGGAAGTTAAGAAACAAAATGGTAAATATTCAGCATCAGATGAGGGTAATAAACTAGTATTAGTTAAACTATGAAAAAGATATGATATATTATATATTATATTATATATAATTATATATTAGCAAACTATACAAATTATTACAAATATATAGTGGTAATATTTTGTATTTAATGACAGAAGTGGAGGGTTGGGAGTTCCTTTTGATGATACCGGTGCTCTAAATCAAGTTACGGATTCTATGAATCGATTTGTATTACAAAATATACATATTGCAAAATCCTGCTACCTTTTGCCAGAGAAAAATTGTATATAAATTATTTCTTTTAAAATAAAAATGTTAAAGTTACTTCTTGGTCCAATCAATTACCCGACTTGAACTTAACAGAGTACATATATTATGAATTATTATAATTCAGTAATTTCTCATTTTTATTTATCTAACTTTTTTTATACCAGTTTTTCAAACAGTTTTTAGCTCATTTGAGTTTTTATGGTTTATTATAATCTTGACTGTAGTTACATTACAATTATTTCGCAACGTTTTTATTTTTTATTCGTCACGAATTTTGTAAAAACGATTCGTTTAAACTGTTGTAATTAAATTGTTACAAAAATGATTCGCCACAAAAATTTCTTATTATCAAATTTCTAATGTTCATAAATTGGTGTCTGTCATATTTGCATTGTGCTTTATTACGTCCAAAGTGTTGTTATAACTGAGAAGCAAAGAACTTATTGACGTATATACTTAAATCAAGACAGTTGTATGAACAAACGGAAGTTCAGCGATGCTAGGTATTTCGATTAGGTCGATTCCCCGACAAGAAAGGTTCCTTTCCTCGTCTAAACTGCTCTAACGCTGTCGAAGATGACTTTTTAGAATTTCATTCACGTGCCGTACAAGAACGGACTTTTTTCCTTGCTACGGACGTGATCGTGGAAATTTCGTTCTACCATGAAAAAAAAGTATGACCCGTCCTGTCAGAGAAGAAGCTACGATAACTGTAAGACTTTCGAGAAAAAATCTAACCAATCATCTGGATAACTGGAAATTATATGAAAGACAGATTTTGAATTATTCAATTGTCAACTTCAAAATAATCTATTAGATGTTATGTTCGACTTGAATTTATCAATGAAGAACAATAAAAATGTAGAAATGTTTGCAAATTTTCAAATCCTCGAGCTTCAAAATTTAGAAATTTTGGAATTTGGGAATTGGGGAATTTCAATATTGGGAAATTTGGAAATTCAGGAATTCGAAATTTTGAGAATTTGGAAATTTAGAACTTTGAAAATTTCGAAATTTGAGAATTTGGAAATGTGAGAATTCGGAAATTTGAGAATTTGGAAATTTGAAAATTTGAAAATTTAGAGATTTGTCAATTTTTGAATTTGGGAATTTTGAGGATTGGGAGATTTAAGAATTTGGGAATTTGGGAATTTAGGAATTTAGGAAGTTAGGAATTTAGGAATCTAGGAATTTGGAAATTTGGAACTTTAGGAATTTAGGAATTTGGAAATTTTGATATTTGGAAATTTAACGATTTGAAAATTTGGAAATTTGCAAACCTTATTTATGACATATGTTCATACAAACCTAGATCATAAATCATTACTGTATCAAAACAAGCTAAGTAAGCATACCACTAATTTCAATATAAATTTTTGACGATAGCAAAAGTTGTCGAATGCGTAAATTCGCAATGGTCGGAAATGCGCCCAAAAGATCGCAGTAAAATTAATAGTCGTAAGCATGTTACTGAACGGTTGAAAAAGTTTTTAGATATCCTGAAAAGGGTTAATTTAATTAAACGGCAACGGATGGTGCATTAAAAAGTACGCTCGTTACTAGGGTATTTTCGTTGGGCGAGCAAGAATGATGACGGTCACAGAGGTGTTGGTAAAACAAATGGTCGCATTTTCGAACAGAGGTGTCATAAAGTATGTGCCAGGGTGCAAATTCTAACCAATGAGGATTAATCGTTTCGCAGGAGCCGTGTCCTCCTGTGGCACTGGCCAACTCAATCTCTTGGACATCGTGTTCCAACCGAGACCACTTTATTTTACGAGCTCCAGCTGAACTCTCGTGTACGCCATAATCGAGGCCGATTGTGTTCGTTACGTTGACCAATATGGTTAAATAAATCTCGAGAATAAACCGTTACAATTTGCATCGTTTCGTGGTTATGAGGCAAGAAACGATGGTCATATTGCGAAAATGTGTGACTTTAGGGATTTGCGGACTTAAAAGTTTAGAAATCTTGCGATTTGGGCAATTTGAAATTTTAGAATTTTCGGATCTGGGAATCTGTAAATTTAGACATTTTGGGATTTCAAATTGTTTGGATTTGGGAAATTAGGGAATTATGAATTTGGAGATTTGGAAATTTGGAAACTTGACGATTTCAGGATTTACGAATTTGAAAATCTGATAACATAGAAATTTGAAAATTTTGGAATCTAGGAACGTGAAAATTTGGTAAGAACTTTGGTAATTCAAGAACTTACGAATTTGAAAATTTAATGATGTAGAAATGTTGAAGTATGGAATCCGGTAATCTGCGAACTTGGAAATTTAAGAACTTGAGTATTTGAAAATTGTTCAACTTGAAGATTTGTAAATTTAGCATATCATAAATTTGGGAATTTAGAATTTCAGAAATCAGGGAATATAGACTTTCAGAAATTTGGGAATTTAGTAATTACAAGGCCAGAATTTCGAATATAGAAATTTGACAATCTGAAAAGTAGGTATCTCCAGTACCGTAGAACTTGATAATTGAAACATTTGTCTGAACATTTCTTGCTTTCGAAAAATCAGTTTATCAAATACTATAATCTCCCCGAAAGGGTTACCATTTATTTCACTTCCGACGCAGACGTACACGAAAACGTGATCAATCCGAGTATAAAATGCGAATAGATTTTCTGGGCGTCGTCTTTGTATTCGGTCAACCGCGTGATCGGCAAGGAGAGAGATTCGGCAAGGGAAAAGTAAGAAGGAGACACCCGGTAGTCCTTTGCTCTCTCGTGCGAATAATGCATTCAGTGGAGCTAGGAGACTTTGCGCCGCTGCGACGTCTTCTATCCGAGAAAATGGTTCGCAATTTCGACACGGGGCGAGGTGAAGTTGACGGGGGTGGTTCGAGGTAGAGGGTTGGAAGAGTGGTGTGCCTATAGCCCGTATGGCCCCTACTACAAATCCAATACCCACCTAGCTCGATGGTATACGGCATCTTTTTTTTCCTCTCCTCTCTTCTTCCCGTCTCTATCTTTTTCTTTCTTTCTTTTTTTCACTCGGTCTATCTCGCAGTCGTTGTACCTGCTAGAGTCGCATCCTGGTGCGATGCTGCTATAAAACATATTCGCTGACAGCGACAATATTCCCCTCGGTGCAGAGTCGACAGAAGTAACACTCTTCGCTTGCACCAGCTAGAGGAAAATGTCCGAAGAATAGTGCTCCTGTGTCTGATCGCTTCGAAAGGGTTATGCCAAAGATAGATAATTCAACCGGTAGGGGGATTCGAGTCACGAGCAAAGTGTTACGCCCTTTTGTTGAAGAGCAAACGGAGGGAAACTGCAGTCCCGTAAATCTAGGTTATTGGCACTTTTGCTGATGAGTGATTTAGCGTGTGCTCCTGGAAAATGTAGGGTGTAAGGTGAACAGTTCAATAAACTTGCACCATCTATTTAGCGGTTCTCTAAATTCATTACGTGGATAAGTGATATTTTCTCAGTAAATTACAATTCTACGAAGTGGTTTGCAATTTTCACTTTTTAATGCTTTTAGAAATGTTCAATCGTATTAATCGGTCCCATTATCGGACACATAAAAATGTATCGAATTTTTTTTTTTCATATCCATTAAGAATTGCTTTTATGGTACTTTTTACTTGTATTTGTAACGTAAAGTTGAATGAAAAAATATCGAAAATACATGATAAGATTTGGTAACACTAATAAATGAACTTATTTAATACATAAGTATTGAATGTAAAGGAAATTAAAAAATTTTAAATTGGACAAGCTAATTGAAACTAAAAAATTAAATAATAATACTACAGTCACAGATAATGTTTCTTGCGTTTAGGTTTAAAGTTTTGTAACAGCGAGTTCTAACTTCATATAAACAATATGTGAGTAGCATGAACAACATTAAATTGAAAAACCTTAGCAATTGAATTGAGTAATAATCCAATTATTGAACAATAATAATAAAATTGATATTCATATTATTCAACAAAACTATAAATGAAGTGAAAAATGGTTTTAGAAAACAATTGGTTATTAGATTATAAATTGTATAAAGGTTTGCTATAAAATCTGCGACTTATCTACGATTTAGTAATGGCAGATTCAACAAATATTGTTCGCTAAAATCGAGCGTCTTTTACGTGGTCGTATAAAGGATGGTTTGTCGATTATGACAATGCTTGAAAAATGTATTCGCTGACAGTGACAGTCTTCTCCTCGAAAACGACTTAACAATGGAACCATCTGTTGATAAATACGAGAAGAAAATTGGTTCTTGAATCGTTTCGTAAAATGGCTACTCTTAAAACTCGTTTTACGAGAACGCCAAACAAATAAAGCATTGTTATGACTATAATTTAACGTAAATACAAATTTGTATTCTCCTCGGGTCAGCATTTTTTTCACATTATTATGTAGCTTTCCGTATGAAAGAATCGGAGGATATGAAACGTAACTTTACGATTCCATTTAGTTTTATCTTTTTTTCGATAGTATCATTTTGCTTGCGAAATGTACCAAACTGAATGGATGCTTGAAATTGTTTTGTGCAGAATCTCTAATGTGATTTTTCTGTATATGTATACTGAACGTGAATATAAAATTTAATACTAACATCGTGATAGGTTCGATTTAAAATATTAATTTACAGTAGAGATTTCTATTACTCAAACTATATGTAAACATTTATAGCTTATTTTATTTTTAATTACATGTAACATTTTATTTTTCTAGTTTCGGAATTTGCAAGTTTCAAAAATTTCTGACTAAATTTTTTATCTTTTAAACTTCTGTATTCCTGTATTCCTAAATTGTTGAATTTGTACATTCTTAAGTTTGCTAGTTGTAAACGTGAAGATTCCTAAATTTGCAAATTTAAAAATTTGGAAATTTTGTAGATAGTACACTTTTTCGTCGTGCTCTCCCCTCCCAATGGTGCATACTATACATGTATGCAAAAATATTTGGACTGTTAAATAACTCTGATTAGATTTAAAATAAAATAAGCAATAATTTAATTCTTCAAAGTACATATTATAAATGTTTGGTCATTTTATAATCGTCTTTTGCGTGAAGAAAATTTATCGACTAAGTTTATGAAAGTACCTAAAACTTACCATAACAATTGAAACGTATATGTGCGACGATAGCCCATTTAGAGTACAAATATTCCATAAAATATAATGAATTGCATAATAAATATGCGCTCAGAATAAAATCAGTAAAAATGTCTGAAAAGAAAAGAAAAGGCCCGGTCGTTTTTTTCTTTTAAATCTCGCACCGGCTTTCCCGTGAAAAAATATGTTTGCCTACAGAGTGTGTTCTTTAAGTTAACACGTACCATGCATACGAAATGTCCCGGCTAGCGTTCGAGCTTTCCGGAATCTTTATTCCGCTGCTATTAAGTATAATGTTCATCCAGAAAAGCACTACTCAGATTCAAGGGTGCTAGACGTTCCTTTTAGTGGAATGGGACGGTGCCAGGATCATAGTACATACATGCACGAGCCACATTCTCGGTATGCATTGCTGTGTAGTCTTCTTTCGGAATAGAAAATAGGTGCCTCGGCGGGTAGAAACATCTCTGGTCTCTGGCCAATCCCTCATGGACTTGGACAGAACGTTTTGTATAAATACTTGAATAGATTCCTTGGTATAAACAGATTTAACACTTTACTTTTACGAAGAGATCTGCATTACACCCGAAAGGCGTATTCTTTTTCATTCTTTATGGAGGCTCGCGAGCAGAATCTCGAGTCTCCTTGTAAACCGTCGGATTCTTTGTAGAATGTACCACTTTTTCGAAGGTTAACATCAAACGTGCACCTGCTTCGAATAGAGTTGTAGACGACGTTGCGTTGAGATTCGTGTTTTATTAAGTTAACTAGGGTATAATGGAGGTTTCTTTGAGAAAGAGGTGGATGAATACGAGAATGCTACGGTGCCTTTTGCGCTGAGTTAGCTGTTTTGGTGAATTTCTTGGCTTCCGAGCAAGAAAGATGTTGTAAGGTTGCATTCTGAACATGTTTACTCCTACTGTGCAAATGAATAGGTACAGCCAAGTGTAATTTGACTTTTCCACGGAAAATATGGCAATCAACAGGAAAGAGACCATCTATTGATAATTTTTAGGGACGTTTTTGGATTTCAAAAATTTTGCGATAGATTGACAATTTAACGACATAGGAATTTCGAGATTTCGAGATTTAGGAACCTACGGATACACAATTGGAATAGGGACTTGATGATCTATGAATTTGGGGACATATCAACTTGGGAATCTTGGGAGGTGGATACTTAAAAATTTAAGGGTATAGATATTTGAGGATTTAGAGGTACAGGGATTTAGGAACTTAGAAATGTAGGTATTTGGAGATCTAGAGATTTAGGGATTTATCTTGGGGATCTCGGTATTTTAGGATCCAGGATTTTAGAGCTACAGGTATTTCGGGATGAAGAGATCTAAGGATGCAGTTGTTTCAGGATCCAGTGGCTTTTGAGATATTTTGGCATATATAATTTTGAGACCTTGGGATTTGGGGATCTTCGAATTGGTGAATTTAGTAATTTGTGTATGTAGGTATTTGAAATTGTAGAGATTTGAGGATCCAGGAATTTGGGGCCATATCGACTTGACAATTTAGGGATTTGAATACGTAGAAGTTTAAGGGTAAAAGTATTTGAGAATCGATGGATTTGAAATCTCAGAATCTCTGGATTTAGAGGTGCTGAGAGCTAGGATTGTGGAGTCTGTGGATTTGAGGATCTTGGTGAATCTGATTTGAATCTATGAATCTAGAAATTTGGGGGTTTAGGTATTCGGGGATTTAGGAATCTGGAGATTTGAATATCTATTGATTCTTCTATGAATATTTATTTCGTATAAAAACTTTAAATTCTCACAAATTGTTGATTTTTCTAATTTCCTATTTCAGTATCTTTGTATGCAAAATGTTTCGAAGAATCGATCCATTTGAATGGAAAATATATCCAATTCGATTAAGAACACAGTCGCTGTGAAATTTCGGAAGGTGCGTTCAAAAAGCGTATTTCATCAAATATGATTACAATGCACTTAAAAAGTAAAAATCTACACATTCACGAACACGTGCATCATATTTCTATCTCAAGTTTCAAATTTCGTTGTGCGAAACGAAAAATTGTCGAGTAAACGAATTTATTTTACGCATAATTTCTTTCTTGTAACATGAACGAAAAAGCAAGACGACCGAACAAAATTTCAAACAAAATTCAAGCGTTACCCGGCTAATCTCGTTATCGAAAAGAATTTTAAATTGGCTGCTGGATGGAAACCTTTATTTCGCGTAAACGACTTTAATGCACATACATGAGACCGGTTATTCCATGTTGGATAGAATTTTTGTTAGCTCGGAATTTATGTTACGCTTGTGTGCAGAGTTGGTCGATATAAAGAACCATGACAAGAGGTCGGACTGCACTACGTGTGTGCATCCGTTGGCAGGCTTGAAATGTCGGCAAAAGAGGATCATAAAACGACCAGGGGTATTACGCTGTTAGCAGCGAAGTAGACGAGCTACACGTTGATTATTTTTACAGTTACGGTCTCTGTTCTATGGTCTAGACCAGTAGTTACTATGGTACTCATGTTTTGCGGTGTGTTTCGAGAACGCTTGCAAGCGTTCTTGATCTTACACCATTTGTATACAACATGAATATCGTTACATGACTTTTTATGTTGATCCTTTCTGGAATCGATCATTTTATTGCATAGATATATATGAGATCTCCACTATTCACGGCACAATCGGAAAAAGCACTCTAGGTGCAGAAATTAGATATAAATGTAAAATAAAGTATTCGTGTATCCATTTTTATTCTTCAGAAATTCAAATTTTAGAATTCTATAGAATATTTACAGTAAAGCGGACACACTCCTCCTTTTTTCAAAGTTACCATAATTTTATCCCAACACCAATTTTATCCAAAGTTGACACAATTAATGAAATAAAAAATCCTAAAAATTCTACAAAATTATAATGCATATTTTGTGATACAGGAGCAATTCACGTTGAAAATGAAAAAATTTCGAATTGTTATACCGGAATGGACAGTATAGAAAATTACTTGGTACACGATTCAAAATTATGCAGATTTGACAATTTGAAAATTTGAAAGCTTGACAACCATGTAAAATTTCAAGAACATTTATAGTTTTCATAACGTAGCTCTTAATTAACAACTCCCTATTATCGTGCCAAAATGGCACCTTTTATATCAGGATAGAACGTATTAAATTAATAGTATCACCAACAATCCCCATAGTAGTTCCCACGTTTTCAGGTTGATTGGAACTGGTTGAAATGTTCGAATCGTTATGGAAGCTCTTTAAACTGTCCTCTTTCGGTGATAAAACCAGTCCGAGAGTGTTTATCGAAAGACGTAATAACTAATGCGAGTTGGCTTCGTACGAGCCGACAACCAACGTTAAACTTACACCGGGCATTAGGAGTTCTTCACTAGTAGTAGCAGCATGGGGAACAAGAAACAGCAACAAACTCCTTTAGTCGACGGTGCCTGCTGTACTCAAGTACTTAAGGGGAGGGTTCCTTTGTAGAATGGCGACCGTGCAAGTGACGGGCTGCTGCACTCAACCCCCAAAACTTGAGTGTGTTTACGCTGGCCCCGAGTTTCCACCAGCAGAACCTCTCAAAATGCTGCTTCTGCAGCAGCCTTTGGAAAATGAATCTCTTTCATAGGTTAGACACCGATTCTGCGATTGTCTGTTCCTCGCCCATTGCTTTTTACTGTTTGTCGTTCCTCTTTTTATAGGATTTATACTCCTCGATTTATTGGATTTACTTTACGGACGAAATTGAAGAATTTATACAATTTTATATGTGGATACATACATGTACTAGTCGTGTAACTATCGATACTGTCATTGACAAATATTGGTATCGAAATGTTATTGATACCTCGATATATCGATAATACTGTTGAAATTTTAGAGAGGGGATGGAAGTAGGAGTAAATTTTCGAATATCGAAAATTTCCATTTTTCTAAATCTGTAAATTCTCAAATTTCTAATTTTTTGAAATTTCAAACTCTGAATTTTCAAATCCCAATATTTCTAAATAATTTGTATTTTCAAATTGCAATATTTTCAAATTTTCTAAATTTAAAAAATTCCTACTTTGAAATTTTTCAAATCCCTAAATTCCGAAACAGCGGTTAGGCATCAAATTAGGTCAACTCGTGTTAGTTTAAGATATGTTAAGGCTTGATCGAATTAAATTGAGCTAGATTGAAAAAAACTAGAGTTAAATTTTTGGTAAAGCGAGTAACCGTTTTAATTAAAAAGAAATATTACGAACAGCTGGTTATGAACTTATCGAAATTTAGAATCGTATTTTTGATTAAAAGCCATTTGTTAATAATGTCCCATATCCTAGAATACTAAAAGTAACGGAATCGTATCCTTTTATGTACTCTCATTTTTATGCGTCCTGCTTTTATTTCCTATTTATGGAGATCTCTTACTTGCATCTATATTTTACACGTGTTCGCACATGATCTCCCTGTATTGTTCGGTATTAATGTGGCTGATACGAGTTGAACGAAGTCTCGAAAGTTAGCTCGTAAATTTTAGTTGTTACTCATGTTGGATACGGCACAATGCGGTGTTATCGATAGTACAAAACAAGGGCCTGCAAACTTTTCTAATAAAATATCTTTCGATATGAACGCGAATCAACGACCAAACTTTCGATTGGAAGTTTTTAGCCAAAGGCAATAATGCGAAGCCGACTAAAAATATTCAAGGTTTTGGGATGTAAAATATTATTGCAGAAATATACAATGTGCGGGGAAAATCATGTCAGGGAAGGAGCTTCGCTTATATGATCCATTCGGAGTTGGTCAAAAAATATTTGCAGAAAACTATGTTCAACATTATTAACTTACCACGACGTAAACAATACCTTTCTCCATATGTATATTGCGTAATATTTTGCAATATATATTCGATTACTCTTAGCATTTACTTCAAATCAAACGAATTTAACTTTCATGATGTCTTTTATGTTCTTACAATGGTACTTTGCATCTCAGAATCATCAGCATATTTGTAATACTCAATTTCGTGTTATTGCCTTGATTAAAAAATTATTTGTCCAGGGTAGTATCAGTTAATATTAATTTGTCGATTAGAATATATCATAACATCGACATGATAAGGTAACATAAGCATGTTTGTTTGAAAATGTCAATATTGGCACTTTCTGTCAACGTTGGACAATGGTTTCTAACGCTAAGATAACATCTGTTAATAGCGCATCATCACGACAAAACGTTAGTCAACATTCATATTCCACAGCGCCTTTCAATATTTGCACACGTAAGTACGTGCACAATCTTTGATCTATGTTTGTTGCACTGTTTCCGCATGTTACGAATATCGTCGCCATTTGGTAAATAGTTGAAGATTTATGCGGAAAGTAATTTGAAAAATATTTTGAACAAATAGTCCGAAAAATATATTGACATCATTAAAATATGTGACGTGTCCCGCGTAACTGTCACTGTACTATGGTGAAATATTCAGAATGTTTGTCATGTTTTAAATAATGGCGGCACTATCAGAACGCAGACGTTAACATGAAAATATCTACAAGCACTTTGAAGTTTATAAAGCGTCCACTTCTTCGCGTGCAGATACGTTTCGGAGTTATCTCGGTCTTAACGCGTGCATGTTCGCATAAAAGCTCGTGTGTCTCATAAAGTGCGAAAAACTTTGAAAGACTAGCGTTCAGTAGTAAGGAACTTTTATTCTCCTTTATATAACTTCTCGCAGTCGACACTCGTCACTTGTTACTGCGATACTTCGCCCGTTCTTGCGCTACGATGGAGACAAACGTCGGTGAATGTTTCTTTGCTTGTATGCTACAAGTTTACCCGTTCGAGATGTATGGAGAGCGGTAAATTTGATAGCATGCATTCGACGTTTACACTTTATTGTCTGTTTTAGAAGTGTGACTACCGATTATCAACGTTTTGTCGATATCTTATCGATATTTAACGATGTATCCATAACATCATTTCAGTACCGTTAGTGCTAAAGGGGAGGAATTTGATTGCAAATTTAGGGATTTGGGGATTGGGAATTTTGCTAATTTGCAAACTTCGACATTTTGGGAATTTAAAAAATTTTTGCAATTTTGGAAATTTGGGGAATGTTGGAAATATGGAATTTTGAGTATTTGACATTTTGGGAATTAGGCATTTTGGTAATGAAGAACTTTGAGAATTCGGAATTTTGGGAATTTTGGGAATTGTGGAAATTATGGAATTCTAGAGATTTATAATTTGTGGAATTTGGAATTCTAAAGATTTATAAATTTGAGATTTTATGGATTTAGAAATTTGGGAATTTGAGAATTTATGGATTTAGAAATTTAGAAATTTGAGAATTTGGATATTTATAGATTGTTAAATTTGAGGATCTGCAAATTTAGAAATTGTTAAATTTGAGGATCTGGAAATATACAAATTTAAAAATCTGAGAACTTACAAATTTAGGTATTTTAAAATTTGGAAATTTAGATTTGATGAGTTGGAGATTTGGAAATACGGAAATTTAGAAATTTGAATATTAGGAATTTGACAATTTGACCATTTGAAAATATGAAAATACGAAATTTGAAACCTAATCTAATCTAACTTAATCCGTAAGTTTATTACTCAAACCTATTTGTTTTTGTTTAAACTTTGGATGTAATCTAACCTAATTTCAGATAAGAATAATTAGAATTAAATAATAAAACCGTGTGCCAGGTTAGGTTAGGTTAAATTTTTCACTCAAATGTCTCAAGATAGTTTACGCTAGGTTAGAAAGATTAGAGTTTTTATGTTTTAAGATTGAATTAAATTTGTGATTATATTAGATTAGAAAAGGTTAAATTAGGCTTAGAGCTAAGGCTAGGGCCTAGGTTTGATTAGCGTTACGTTAAATAAGGGTTACGTTAGATTATGTTATGTTAGAATTATGTTTGGGTAGGATAAAATTAAATTGGGGTTGTACTAGTTTAAGTTTAAGTTCAGTTATGGGTATATTAAGTTAGAATTAGATTTAATTACGGTTATATTAGGTTAAGGTTAAGTTCCGTTACTGTTGTATTAGTTTAGGGTTGCTGTGGTAAATTAGATCAAGGTTATGTTATGGTTATATTAAGGTTAGGTTATGTTTAGTTAGATTTTAACTGAAGTCTATATACTCTTGTTTACACTTTAAATATAATCCTAATGAAGAAGAGGACTATTTAAAATAGTTGAAATTATATGATAAAATTATGCATTACAGTAGACACTTATACATTTACATTCATGTTACTATGGTAGAATTTCAATATTATTAGTCTTTGTCAATATTATTATCGCTAACAGTAGATTTATCTTCATGCTGTGGATCCCAAAATTGTGACACGAAACTGCTTTTATGTGTCAATCAAAGAACCTTATAATTATTTATAAATGATTGTGCCAACAAATTATGTATTCAGTGAATATAAAGCCAACAGACGGTTCTACGTGGCGATTATTAAAATATTTAACTTTCCAGAATAGCGATGCGTATGTTCTCGTGAACTGTCTGCTCAAAAGTTCTGCGAGTTTTCCGCGGATTATTGTTGCAAACTTGGAAATTTTGTGTTTTGACTCGAGCATTGTCGTGAATATTCGTGGTAATAGAGCTTCTTAGAGAAAGTTGCCCGCATTCTGTGTATACACAACAACGTTATAAGTCCGTCAACGCGTTGTGCCCGTATATTCCTTTTCCCGGTTAAATTTTACATACCTTAATCCTGCAGGATCTAAAGTTTCCCCGGTCCATTGATCACACGAACTTGCGAAAGATTCATAGCAACCGCGGTCTAACTTTCAGACTCCTGATTCAGTTGTCATTTGTTAGACCAAGATCTGAGTTCTCCTCAGAGATATCGTTTCATATTTTACTTGTCTGTCAAAAAATTTTTCTACGCAGAGTGCAAGAAGATACGATTGAAACGCTTGAATTTTAACGAGAATAGAAATTGATTTGTCGTCCGAGTTCTACAGCCCCTGGCCAACGAATTGGGACCACTATAAATTTTTAGCATTTCACACGTTTTCCGTAAAATTATACCTGCTCAAATTGTAAATGTAATATAATTTATTATAATATTCTCGATTAAAAAAGAGGATGCGTACCTATTTCTTTTAAATTGGACCTGCACATTTGTTGGTCACATACAGTGATATGAAACAGTCTTCGCAGCTTCTCTTTGTAGTATAATAAATAAATAATTAAATAGTGTGAAGAACAAATAATGAAATAGCAGTCTAATAGGTTGTTTTCATATCACTTAACTGTATTTCATACACCATTCAATTTTTGTTTTTCTTTAATGAAACTTCATTCTATATATTATTTATGAAACTACCCATTAGCCATTTAAAAAAATTTAAAATGAAAGAATATCGAATTACGTACCGGTTATTTATTTATCAAAATTTTCGCAATCGTTTTAGGATTATCGCGGAGCGTGTAATTTGCTTTCCAAAATAACGACCCATAAAAATCGCAAGAAGCTCCATAAAAACATCTAGTTTTATTTATTTGCGCTTTGCGTTTACCATAGTAAAATGCAGGAATTAAATCAGCCCCCACTCTAGTCTTGTCTCTTCCCTAGAGTTCTTGCTTCTCGTTTACTTCGATCGTCGATCCAACGTCGTCTATCCTTAATAGACCATATTATCTCCTGGCTGGGAAGTCTGGGTAATTTTAAAAGTTCCCTCATATCGGCCCCATGGTGACGCCTGAGGCGCTTTCTATGGGAAATGAGAGATAAAAGCATGGTGGATCGAAAAGTGATCGTAGCAGGCGAAATGCTTCGGTTTAAACGCGAAAGCGAAGGGATTTCCGTGCTACGAAGAGGATACTTTTTAGATTCAACAATCTAGCGTTTTTTTTGGTGCTTTCTCGAAGCAAATATCGCAGATCCGCTATTGTTGATGCACTGCAAATAGAAATCGGCAGAAAATCGTGGCTTGCTTTGGTAATGGGCTCTTTATTACTTTTGACTTCTTTGAAAGAGTTGATGTAAAAGTGAATATAGAATAATGGCTATTTATCAGGTTGCTATATATGAAATGGTCGGTTTCGAAAATAGGAAATTAAACATGAAACCATCATAAGCACTTGTACTGTGTTAATTTTGAGCTCAATGTTTGTAAAAGACGATTGCACAAATATATTAATATATTTAATATAGAACCGCAATTTAGATAGCAATCTAGCTTCAGATAGAATTTAGTTAGACAACTAATTGGAATTAAGAACTTTTATGAATAATTTGAGTAGCTATTTTCGTTGAACCTCAAGCTTCATTTGTTTATTTTTTCTCTGTATCCTAATAATTAATATATCACCTGTACATTTTGCAATATTTTTATGTCATAAAATAATTCATAATTTATACGCTTTTATTCATAAATATCCGAATAATATTTACAGTATCATAAATATTATCCTTTAGTTTTTAAATTTGATATATGTTGAATGTCATATAACACTGAAATATTTTTATTTCGTATTAATAATTTATAAATATTTTTAATATTTTGATGTACCGTATCGTCCAAACAGCAGAAAATAAAAGATTATATTTAACATAAAGTCATAAAGTCGCTTCTTTTAGAAGTTGACGACAAAAGCTGCAGTATACTTTTACTTTTATAAAAGAGCATCTGCGTTCAATGTAAATCAAAGTTTTTTTAGTAATTTACTTATTAGTTCAATAAAACCAGCAGTGGATGTTCGTACGGATAAAAAGAAAAATAAGGAGAAATGTGCTGACCGTAGCAAAGTGTTCGAAAAGGGGAAATAAAAAACAATCTAAAATATCTACCGAATGTCATTTCCTCTCATTTGCATTGTATCTCGTGCACATACAAGTACTAACTGGATCGCAGTATATCATGAAAGAGAATAGAGAGATGAAAGAAAGAACTAAAAACGTATCGTGTGCACATATGAATATACATTACTATACATGTACCGGTAACGTTACTTGCATTCAACATATTGCACTTTATTTAAACAACTTTTTTTGTTCTGCTGTTTTCATGACGTAACTATCAGTTGCAACGATGAACCCGATCAAAATAATTCTTACACGTGTAATTCACATGAACCATAATTTTAAATTATATCAATTGTAATTTTAATTAAATTTCAGTTCGAAATTAGCAGCTGATTAACGATACCTGTTTCATACCTAATAATTGACGATTAATGTCTTTTATTCAACAATTGATGATTGACGATTTATATTTTTAATCAGTGATTGTTAATTGACAATTTATATTTTTGATTAATAACTGATGATTCACAATTAATGTTTTTATTCAACGATTGATAGTCGACAATTAATGTTTTTATTTAACGATTGATGATCGATGATTAATGTTCTTATTAAACGATGGATGATCGACGATTAATGTTTCTATTCAACAACTGACGATTTACAATGTTCTTAATTAACAAGTGATGACGACTGTTGTTAATCAGTGATTAATAATTGACGATTAATGTTTCTAATCAGCGATTAAAATTGGATCCACCCGTTAGTTAAGGAAACAGATTTCTGACAATTATTATTTTCCAATTATAAGAATCAATTAATCGATCTATTAACAAATTTTAATCAACAGACGTCCAACTCTATTATGAACCTATACGATAAGGAGTTTTTCTGTTATTTTTATATTCTTCATGAATTTTGTGATTCTGTGATATTCTTTCCCTAGCTGCTTGACGTATTCTTCGTGTCCTACTTTTGATATAGCAGCGATCGATCGATCTCTGTGTGGTGTCAGTGTTAACGATTCGATCAAAGTTTGGCATAATGGAAAAATCCGGTAAGCGGGCTTCGTGTAAAAGGTGAAAAGTTGGCTGGCTGGTCGAGCGATGTGTAAGGCGACAACGTCCTTCGTCTTTCAGAAAATTTCAAATTCCCGGTAATCCACCGGGAAATTTCTTGGTGTTCTCGCGGGGATACATAGCTGCTTTCATCGGGGGCCGTTCTGTCAACGAAATGAGAGTTGGGAAACATATTAAAATATATTGGCTGTCACAGGAACAAAGTATTATATTGTTTATGTATGATGAAGACAATGTTCTATTTTTACCTTGTCTTCTCCTTTAATTCAACTAGCAACTCGAACGATATTTATGACTAGTACTCGTATAAATCAGCGATTATTCAGCGATCCATTAATGCACGTTGCAGAGCTTGCTGTGCAATAATGTGACAAAAAATTGTGATACCGAATGAAATTTTCAAATTTGCAGATTTGGAAGTTTAGGAATTTTCGGAATTCTTTCTTTTAGAAATTTCAAAAATTTCTTTGGGAATTTGATACTGAGCTTTATATACCGTTGAATTTAGGATCTTGGTAATTTGGGAATTGGAGAATTTGAACCTTTGGAAACTTGAAAACTTGGTAATTTGGTAGTTTGAGGATTTAGGCATTATTCTAATTTAGATATTCGGGAGTTTAAGGATTTTTAAACTTGAGAATTTGGAGATTTGAAAATCTTGAGTTTTGGAAATTTCGAAAAGTTGAAAATTTGAACTTTTTGAAATTTGAGAATTTAAGAAGTTTGAAATAAAAAATTTTTAGCATTTAAGCATTTTGAAGTTTAGGAATTTAGGAGTCTGGTAGTGTGGCAATTTATGTATTTGATACTTAAGAAATTTATGAATTTGGGAGTTCGCAAATTTAAGAATTTAGGTTATTTGAAAATGTGGGATTTTAATTAGTTTTGATTCTAAATTTCTAAAGAAATTATACTTAAACTTTAGGAAATTTAAAAGGCCAGAAATGTATAAATTTAAAAATATAGATATTTCAAGTTTTCCTACTTTTACATTTTCCCAAATGATCAAATTTTCCGATTCTACTGTTTTCAAATTTTCTGATTTAGAAATTTCAAGTTTACCAATTTTTCAATTATGAAATTGAATAATAATCGACGCCTGAAATAAAGCAGAGTAACGTTTTTAATATTCTTGTGTACAAATAATATACCAGTAATAAGCTACCAATATTAAATAATATATTAATATATTCACGAATAATTTTGATCGTCAAATCCAAAGAAAAGTATTATACATCGAATTTTGTAAAATAACAATAATGCTAGCAAATGCAATTTGTATCTTTGCATAAATCTTTATAATCCGTTAGATTATTGCAAAATAAAAGAAGCTTGTCCTAGGAAATGCTTTCAACTTAAAACGTAATTGCAATTTACTGCAGTTATATATCTCAGTTTGTAACATCGTTGTATTCGTGTACAATGTAACAGATCATTGATTTCTGGACGTCTAAACACGTTTTCGCACACAATGCCAGATGGCAGAGAACGTGATACAATGGGCCATTTAACTAGGGTTTATCTGGGGGCAGGGAGGACCATTAATATTTCATTCGCTAATGCGAGACGTTGGTCGAGCACTCTGTGTACCTCTCTGTTCTAACACTAATCGTGATCTAAACTGTCAAATACAAAATAACTTAGGATTTGAACATTATCAACCAAAATGTACTACTTTTGTCTTTCGTTTCGACGGAAATGATCTTAAATATTCCAAATATTTTCTTTCGATTAGTTAATTGCTCATCTTGCGTTTATTAATTATATAGTCGCTTTTAGTGAATTTTATAAAATATTTAAAGTAGTACTATTATTAGTTCATTGTTATTATTGTTATTGGGATTTTTATTGAGATTTTCGCTGTCATTTGTATAAAGTATGAGTAACAAATTTTAATGTTCTATTTTAGCGAATATTATCTGTCTGTTTACATATTTTAAAACAACAGACGTTATTCTTATACGAATTTATTTTATTATTTCAAAATGTTATTCTTCTAGTATTTTACTGTTCCATTATTCTGCTATTTTACCATTATATTATTGTACTACTTAAATGTTACATTTCATAGATATTCTATTTTTTACCATTTTGCTATGTTAATATTTTAGAATTTTACTATTTCATTGTCGTCATAATTTTCATATTTACAAAACCATTTTCTAATTATAGAAAATTTACTTATTTAAATATTTGAAAAATTGGGAGCTTAAAAATCTAGAAACTTAGGGTCACAGAAATTCGGGCAATCAAATACTTGAAGATTTGAGCATTTGGATACTTAAAACTCCGAAAATTTAAAAATATGGCATTTTAGAGATTTAAAAATTTCAGATCCTATGAAAAGAACTGAAATTTTCAAACATGACTCCATAAATAATAATTTGTTAAATATACAAATGACCTCAAAATTGCAATATCCATGTATTTCAAAAACTGCGCGTCAGTTAAATTGTTGGGTGACAGATTGGAACGTTGAAATATTAACAGCAATTCAAACATGACAGTCGGACGTTGATTCGAATTTTCACAAGCTGTCCATTAATCCTGTATCTCACGTCAAGCAACACTTATTCGGTGGAGACTCAACGTAGATTAATGTCTCCTTGTGGAGGTGAACCTGGGTCCCTCAAGTCCCGCATGGCCTTTTAGACGACTCTTTCGCGAAAAGTCGTGCACGCGACGACGTAAATTTTCGGAAGTTTGCTTCGGTTAAGATTTACCGGATCCTTCGGGACCTTCGTTTCCACCATTTTCCTCCATTTACTAAAAGAGCGCCGCACTTTTCTTCTACCTTTCTTATTTTGAAAAGCTCGTCTTCTAGTAGTAGTCGAAAATCAACAAGAAAATTACCTGAATTCACTGAACGATTTACATGGTTCGTTAAAATTGCTAATTTATGTTTTGAAGGTAGAAGTAATATATTCGATGAGGTTCAGAAGGTGAAAGTATTATATTCGATGATGTTTGGGAGGTGGATTTGATGATTACTTCTGAGTTTATGTGGTTGAAAATATAGTATTTCAGTTGCAACATCTACAGCTTAGTAGGTTTCCCTAGGGAAAATGGCACTGTAGACACCTGATATGAAGAACACTCTGACTATTTTATGCGACAGTTACAGGAAAGTGTTTCACAATTTTCCACGTCTGCTATTTATTTCTATCGGTGTAGTAAAAGTATAACCTTTTTTCTGTTTATCTCTTGCGTTATTAAGCGGGAATATCTGATCATTGAGAAATAATCGAAAGGTACTTTGTGCTCAAGTTACAATGTTCCAAAATCTAAAAATCATAGAAACAGCATTCTAAATCATATTTGCGATACGTGTGTCTCTAGTAAAAATAAATGTAATTAAAATTATAGCGTTGGATCCATAAATATAGTTGGTGGAATATCATTATAATGAATGTTTATTGAGATTCCTATGAATTCTTAAAACTGTGTATAAAAGTAAATTAAATAAGTACAACGTTAAATGTTAATTTCAATAATGCATTCATTAAATTAAGTATTGAAAATTGTTTTTTAAACCATAATCTTCCACTTTTTCACTTAAGGTATTAAAATATCCAAGTGAGGAGTAACTTACAAATTTTTTTATAACATTTACTTGAGTTTAATAAATTCGTACATCTCTTAAAAAAGAATACAGTTTAAAACATTTTCAGTTTTACCAGTTAATTACAACAGTCTCTTTTAGCTTGAAAATTGCATTTCTGTGAGTTGAGGGCGGATAAGTATGAGATTAACCAAAGCGTGACATATCTAACAAATGGCTGGAAAGTGGATATAAATTTCACTGTTAAGAATTCAGTGTCAGAAAGTGACTTAAAAGTTAAAGAAGCAGGCACTTTTCTCGCAGTAAAGTTACCAGGAGTTTAAAGTGCAAACTGAAACTATAAAAGACTTAGAAAAAGACATTTCCATGACACGTTTCCGAGACGTTCGGATGTTTCGGTGCATCGACATTTGTCCCGTACTCACATTCTGTTTTATGTCACACGATCAAAGTGTTAAAGATCTCTGTATGTGCAGTTAGAAGCAAAGGTATGGGACGAAATAAGTTTTCACAAGTTTCACCGTACATCCAGAAAGGCAGTGTTAGCCGTGAAAGTTTTCCCGGGGATTTTCTGCGTGTTTCGTCCAAGGGAAACTGATGCGAGTTTCATTCGCAGGTCCACCGACTACATTCGAGATTCTCCTAGCACTCTTGGCTCGAATATCTTCTTTCGGGGTACATTTGAGACTGAAACGTTGAGTGGAAAGCGAGAAAAGTGGGAGAGAAGTGGTCGTTGAGTTGCCGGAAAAGTAGAACGTTTCGTGCTGAGTACTGCTATACACCTAGTGTCTAAATCTAGATTTTAAGATCCTAGAATCTTGCTACCCACTTTGATTTTCGCTAGTCTTGTGTGTTAACTCGTTCTTCCTCGTTTAATTGCGCCAACGGGATTAATGTCTGATGCAGTATACCGTGCGTATCATAATTATATTAATTCAGGAATTTTTATTTAAGAAAAGATTATGACGCGAGATTATTTTATATTTGTATATAATAGAAATTTAAAGAAATAAGTATGTTTCAAAGCATATAATATCTGATCTCTAAATACACGTTATTAAAAAAATAATAAAATAAAAACTGAAGACACGCTTCAAAATTTGACACTAGATCTAACATACAAAATAACTGGTTTGAAATTTCACATTTTATATTACAAAATTTTGTGTCTGTAATATTTTGTTGAAATGAAGTACATATTCGATGCTTCAGTATTTACTGATTTTTTCCACGTTGTTTATAATTTAAAAATAAATGTGTATTAACATCGGTTCTGATGCTGCATCAAATTTTTAATATCAATATTACAATTTGTATTTAAAATATGGTATAAGATGCACATAGAAATTAGAGAATATAGAAATTTGGAGCTAGAGAGATTTTGAAATAAATTAATAAATATAGAAACTTAAAAATATATATAGAGATTCAAGAAAAATAAAAGTTAGGCAGTATATGAGATATAAAAGCTAAAAAATTGAGAAATTTGAAAATGGATTTTTATCTTGGTAGATGTGAAAGGTGCCAAAAAAGAAATGTTTTAAATTATGAATATTTTAATTTTTTGTGTACGTATTTATATCAAGAAATTGCTTTGACGTATCAACTTAAAAAAAAATTGAATTCGCATTGATACAATCATAAAATAATAATAATTTAATTTCTCTGAGAGAATAATTTTATGCCGTTGAAATTGTTGTACCATGATTATTAATCGCAAGATTATATTCGTTATGGAGTATACAGCATTCATAAATGGGTTCCATTATTGAGCTTGAAATTCTATTGTCTGGCATTCATTTAGTCGTTTCCACCTTTTGAGCGAATTAATTAGCGCGAAGCGATTAAACATTACGTAGCTCGTAATCACGCTAAGCGACAAGCATTCAACCGTTGCTCCTTACAAAATCCATGAATTGCATTTTCGTGCATTTTAAGTGCTTGCTGATGTCTTTCTGTGATGTATCGGATTTAATCGACATTGAATCTCCGCAATTTCGATGCTGCAATTTAGAGTCATTAACTCGCTCAGCACGTTTGTGTACCCATTTCCACCTATTAATAGAAATAATCAATATATTAACAAAAATTTTAATGTAAAAATGAGGTCAATTCTTTTTAAAAGGGATACTTAAATTACTATCCTATTCAGTAAGATATAAAAGTCTTCAAAATTTAATTTATCGTGAAGTGTTACTGAAAATACTTTTATAAGAAAATCGCTTTTATAAGATTAAAATACAAAATAATGACAATTCAGTAGTTTAACAAATATTTCATGATCTTCAATTCATTAGGATTACTATGCAATTAAAATACAGTCGTCATTAGATGAATGTATGTCTAATGTTCCCAAAATACCATTTCAATTTAAAAAACAAATTTTAGAATTTTAAACATGTCACATTCTTAAACTATTAACTTGTCTCTTTTTTTAAAGTTACATATTCATTTAAATGTCATCAGTTTCAATTCTATTAATTTTTAAGAGTAATATGTTTACAAATAGTTCTGATATAATATTTGTTTTTGTGTTTGCGTTAAAAGTACAGTTATATCGATTAATAACAACTAATCAAGTATTTGTATATACACTGTGAGGTCCCCACAAATAATTCATTGAAAAAAGTAATCAGATAATGCATTTATATTATTTTATTAAAATAAATAAGTTCTGTACACTTCGTCACAAAATTAAGTATAAAGGTGCAGAAACGATTATAAATTGTTGTTGAATACTTATTTCATTGTTGATTCGTTACAAATTGTTTTATTTAGATCTCATTGCTATGTTATGTTTGGTCCTTGGTTATTACTGTATATAAGCGAAAATCATGACTACGAAATAGTAGCAGAGTCTTATTTTGCAAAAACGTTGAATGTATTGTTCAAGTATTTTTTTAACGATCGTCTCTTAAGCTCTCGTATTTCAAAATGTATAAAACAAATAAAAGTATAGAAAATTTATAAAATATTACGCAGACAAAAATTTAATTACTGATTACCGATTAATCGAAGAAATAAGACCTTTATAGCTAATGTGCGTTCAGTGTTGTAACTGTATGTAGATCTGGTTTAGGTATAACACACAACATGTTACGGTTAGAATTCAGTTTTAGTATGTTTCCGAAAGTTTACCAGATTGAACTGACTGCGTTGCTTTCTCTGTATCCGCGATCTTCGCTTCACATAGAGTTTCTTGAATGAGAACGTCTTCGATCGAGTTGCATTTCTGGATCAAGAATCAAATGAGTGGGAAAATCACACAATTCCACGGAATCTTCTGGCTCGAACTGAATTGTCCCACCTATCTTGGACGGTCTATCGGCTCCGTTGAACAGAGCACTACCCACCGCAAATTCTCGTATTGCTAACGAAACTTCACGCATCCAAGACGACGGTTTGCACAGGGAAACGAAAACTTTTCGATCCGATCGTTCTCTCCCGCTTTTGGATCGCTATTGCTTCGGTAATAGAGCAATGAAACTTTCGCTCGAATTGTTTCGACGAGGGCGAACGTTGCTCGGTTGAACATGAACGATCCCAAGACGGAAAGTTTCCTACAGTATCTCTGGGATGGTAATAAAAGCTGACGTGTAATATCGTTATTTGTTTCGCAAAAATTATAATCTTACTTAGGCATAACAGTTTGAACGCAAATTTAAGTGAAATTTATTTTTCATCCGATCCAATCCACAGAACTGTTGCCTATGACGGAAAAATTTTGATTATTCATAATTTTTGACTTTTAAGTTTTTAGTAAAATTCGAAAGCTTGTACAAAATTTAATTACAGATTAATCGTTAATAGATTCCTGCATTCAATTACTATATGTATTATTATTCTGTATAACATATGAATTAATTTATTATTATTCTGTATAACAGACACATTCATTTATTATTTTATATTACATATGCTTTAATTTATGACCATTTTATATAACATACACATTCATTTATGACTATTCTGTACAACATATACATTAATTGATTATTTTATATCGGCATACACATTAATAATAGCTAATGGTCGATATTATTGAACATTAATGTACACGTAAGTACGAGATTTAAATTGTGAGAGCATTATAATATTAAAATTCTATTGCATTACCATATTATAATTCTCTAAGAATACCTTTTCCTTTTCGTCATGTATCGCGAGATACACGAAGAATTTAGTGAAACAGAAATAATCCTTCTTTGCTGGGGGTTGGAACAGAGAAAGTTTCATGCAATCCCTTGTGCTTGTTTCTAAAGAGTGAAATACGTGCGTGCGGTAGCAAAATAATTTTCCTAAGCAGATTATTTCCCGAAGATGGTTGTCAAGTACCCTGTGTGCTTAATGCGAATGGTTACCCCTTAGAAATAACATATCCTGTAGCAAACATCATAGTTCTATTATAGAGATCAGGAGTTCGAGTCTTGTTCACGTTTATTAATTAGATAATGATTAATGCTGGAAATTAAAATAATTTAATTAGCTTTAATCATTAAATGGTTGTGTCAGGACATTAATTTCATAGAATACTGAAGAGCTTCATTATGAAAATTTTCATATTTTTAAATTTAATTCTTTGACTTATAATATTAAGTTGCACTCGTGACGTACAGTTTAGAAACAGCAAATCAAGATCATATTCGCACGATTATGTCTCAATTTTAATACCAATAATAATTTGCATAATCAAGGATTCTTAAAACCAAAATATACCAAACATTTCAACTTTCCTTATTTGTTAACACTGCAATAATTAGTTAGCTCTGAGGTAACTGCCAAAAAAAAATATAGTTTAATGGGTTAAATAATAAATTATCAAGTTTTGAGTGAACTACAATTGGTGACATAGTTTCGATAATCAAGCACTCTGAAGGACGCTTCCTATATTGCCAATCTAAGATATCGGTTTGCCTCCGTCTGTGGCAAAATAACAAGAGTTTACTGTACCTGGTTTTACCTTCAAGTTAGAAAGCTTGAAGACTTTCCGACATCTTCTGTTTCTCTCTGAAGGACGAAATAGTGTTTTCGTGTTCCGGCGAGTTTGTTTCATCCCTTTTCGAAATATCGCGATATAAGTTTTCCCCTGTTCCGACGGAAAACCTACTTTTTTTCTCAGTTTACTTCCGTCGCGTTCGTTTCTCTCTATCGCCTCGCTGATCTTTCTCCACGGACGGGCCGGGAAAAAGCGGATGCGTTTATCTCTGATGAATTTATGCTGCTTTTTACCAGCATCCAGCCAAAACTCCTCTGTCTTCCCCTTTTTCTTCGTAATCGAAAGTCTAGGCTTCATTTCTTTATGCCGGACCATTCTTGTTTATTCGTGCTTCGTGATGTGGATCGAGATTCTGAGATAAAGGAAGCCACGAGCAGCGAGGATCGCGTCCTATTCTCGTTTTTCCAAGGATTCTAAAAGCAGTAAATTTATTATCGGTGGTGGGGCTGCTTTGATGCGCTATTTTTAAAGAAATTGGATTCGTAATGCACAGGATTAATTCGGGATGAGATCCAACCGAGTCGTAATAATAGAGAGTGTCTTACGTCAGTGTATTGGATGTTGTTAATGCCTTGGGTACAAATTGTATGCTATTCTCATTCCTTTCGAATTTCTTTTTATTCAAAAATTGTGTGGGACGTTATATCGTATAAATTGTATATTACAGTTAGTAGATATAATACAATATTAACTTTGATGTAGATATAAATACAGACTGATAACAGATAAATGAAAAAATATCTAAATAAAAACAACAAAAAGCTTTATTAATCTTTAAAGAATTTCAATTCTTGATGTATTAATTGCAAAATTTTTTACCACTTTCACTTCGACACTAATCACAATATTACACATATGATCTGAAACTCAACGAATCAGACGTTAAATCTTTTCCCAAATGGGTATCGACAAAACCGTCCAAATATGGGTTGCAGTATTATTGCTCTAGATCCATTGGTAAAAGTTTGATTAAAATCGTCTATGATATTTCCTTGTGAGACTTTGAAACAAAGAAATTTATTATTTTCCGTCTTGCACAAATTTCATTTGTCCCCATACTTGGTTATAATTTGTATTTAGCCAGAAAAGCAAACAGTAAGTAACGAAGCTAGTACTTTTCGCGTATATTGTACATATTCAGACATTTATTTTTCCACGAAAATTTCTAGACCATTGGAAGAAGTTCGGTATTTCACATTTGACACGGATACAGATATGACGAGCAGAAATCCCATGATCATCGTTGCGCCCGTAGTAAGTTTTGTGCATGGTCAGCATCGTTCCATTCTATATTTGATGCAACGAGAACGTTGATGGCCGAAATGTAGTTGGCATTCCGTTCGGTCAGTCACGTTCCACGTCGAGCACAAGGTATTTTCGTTGATTCCAGATCGTAGAAAGAGTTTGATTGCGTTTTGAGCATCCTCGTTATCTCTCTTTGCAATTATAGGACATTTCTGTTTCCAAATATGGTCGTTTGAATAATAGCAACGATCACCGGTATTCGAAATAGTTTCATACCTGACTCTAATTCTGTAGCCTCCAAAAATGACTAACACAGTTAAATTACTTTTAGAAGCAGAAAATGGAGAAATATAGGCAGTATATTAATAACAACACCTTTATGATCATGTACAGTTGCATTAATATTTGTTATTGCATACAACAATGAATGATTTAATCATACTATACAAAAATATGAATTATTTATTTTAGACTGAAAAGGTATAAACAAATTCTTTTCAGCTGATATATTTTTAATCTACATGGTTCATTTTTCTGTAAAAAAGTAGTATATCTCATGCGAAGCAGCAAACATGGTACCGTGTTCGAATGTTAATGTATCTGGTAAATTATTCCACTTTTTCCCCAACATTGCTACATCAATTTCTACCGAAGTTTAATTTCGTCAAACATCAATGAATGGAACCGAACTACCATCGATAGGTCACGCAACCGTGCTCGCAAACAAATCGACAATCGTGGAGTGCAGGGTTAGCGTTCACGACCCGCCATTTCTATTTCGTTTGTTCCTGGTCGACATTGATTTAATGGCGTGCGTTGTAACTTTCCAGCGTCGATGGAGTGGTTCCCTTTATCTTAATACGAGTCACGGACGTCGTAGCAGGCTCTTTAGGATCCGTCCCGTAGGATCGTCCATTGTTGTGATCGAACAAATAGCTTCCTGATGCTACGCGATCCATTCAGCTTAGCCCAGTTCGTTTGAATGGACCCAACGTTCATTTTGTTACTATACGAATGGGAATTGTTTATCTTGCACGACAAAGCAGCTACGAAATATGTAGGTATGCTCGACTCATTGAAAATCTATGAGTCACGTAAATAGAATTTGCTGTAGGACTGTTAGTGCCCCCTTTCGATGAAGCTACATCCCTATTTTCCGATCACAGTGGCAAGACTTATCGTTAGCAGAATTTATTGTTAGTAGAAGACTTATTGTTAGTTTTTTTTATAATTCTCTCGGTACGTTACTCATTTCCTTTGATAAATGTACTAATATGGTTAAGAAATTATTTATTTTAATTTTGTGTTTCATCAATGTTGAACAACTGTTGACAGAAAGTGTTAAATGTGAAATTTCTACATTTCGTAAATTTTCAAATTTTCGACTTGCCAAACTCTCGAATTCTCAAATTTTCAAGTCCCCAAATTCTCAAGTTTTGAAACTCTCAAATTCTCAAATTCTCAAGTTCCTACATCCTCAAGTTTCCAAATTTTCAAGTTCCCAAACTCTCAAATTCCCAAATCCTCAAGTTCCTAAATTCTCAATTTTCCAAATTCTCAAGTTCTCAAACTCTCAACCTCTTAAATTCCCAAATTCTTGAATTTCCAAATTCCCCAATTCAAAAATTCTACAATTCGAGCACTCTGTAGATTCGTAGGAACACTATCAATATGTAATAGCTCATTAAAAAGCTAAGGGGTATACCTGCGATCGTTTCCTTGCTAGTTTCTCGCGTACAAATGTCGTTTTCAGCCTTTGATGTTCGGAAAATAAATACAGTCTCGGTGAGTTGAAATTGAATAGTAAATTGCTAGGGAAGAACGGCCCCGTGAAATTGGGACTGACGCGACGGTATTTGCTCGTTCGTTCGGTAGTTCGCATCAGCTGCAATTTTCCTGTCTCTATCGTTTCGTTCCCTTCACGATACACTTCCTGGACCATCGTGCTAGCACGATTCTCACTTTTGAATCGAGTTGGACGCGACCGATGATCCAAGAAATTAGAGGCAACCAATAGTAACTCTTTGACGTGGTTCAGAATGGGAAACGCCGGTCCTGAACTTTGTCAGCGTGGTATTTCTGAAATTGCTGTCGCAGTCGGAATTGCTCTCATGGCCTAACGATTGTCGAATCGTATCGTAACTTCTCTCTTCCCGTCGCAGTCCTTGATTCGAAATTGCTGGTCAAAGGACACGTCGAAAATATCGGTCTTTTATAGTAGTTCGCTGTTCGTCGGTTGATTCATCGGTAAGCAAGAAGTATTTCGAATTTTATTTTATTTCACTCGTAATCGGTCATGAAGAGTCAGGAGTCCAAGAAAAGATCTTAGAAAGCGAGAATTCTCGTCTTTTGAATATATTCTTATTTTATTTGAATATACATTATATTCTCGAAGCAAAGTAGTTGGTACCAAGGACATTGTTTAAAAACCACTTTAATGGTTTGTTCAGTCGAGCATACTACTAATTTCATACTCCCCAAAAGCTAGTGAACTATCTAAAAATGAAATTAGATTTAAAATGACCCAATTAAAATTTAATACGACCGATGTGTACGAGCGTGTCATTTTATCAGTTGGATTGTGGACGGTGAGAAGCAATTGGAAAATTAAAAAATTTATTCACGCGAGTGGAGTATAGTTAAGAAAGTCAGTGGTTGTGAATGAATGATAGGCGTGAAAGAACATCCTGGGAAATGAAGGGTGGAAAGGATCAAGGGGGCTAGTCTCTAAGGCCCCAGTCACGTGAAGGTTTAATCTCGTGCAATAAACTGACCCGTCTCTTCGTGAACTACCCTGGACTATACTTGTGTCACTTTCCCTTACATCCCTCGTTCTATCAAGCAAAGCCACCGGTGTCCTTGCACCGCAGATTCTGGGAAAATAGATTTTTGAAACAGATAATTATTACAAATATTTCTGTCTCTTCAAACGGTACGAAATATTGCGCTTAAACTTTTCATCGAAATATTAATTATGTAGAGTATTGGATTACTACAAACGAAATGGCTGATTCCGAAAATAGAAGTTTGATATAAATGTGCTGTTAAATAGCTCTTATATAGGGCAATTTTCTGACAACCAACTGGTTCGAGCTAAAAATAATTACGAGAAGTTTGTGTAGCCGTTTTTAGCAAACTTTAAGCTCCAAATTAATACATCAGAGGTACTATTTCTGGTACTCGTCAAAGTCGGTTTAATGGTTCATGTTTTAAGGTCGGTCATCTTATTTGTAGCAACTTAACATTTAAAATATATATTTTGATATCTATTTGCATAAATACTATTTTAAAATATTTTTACGTAGTCTGAGGTATTTTAGTGAAATGCAAGTTTCTTGACATTAGTAGTTTTCAGCATTAATATTATTGCCCATTAAATTATTAATTGAAGAAGTTTAATCTATCCATGCACAAACCAGAGAGATTTCCAAAATATGTTACATGTTAAATAAACTGATATTTCCCAATTCTAATTCTCCTTATACAGGAATTATTGAGAGTAAAATAAATCTTCTATTAGACACGAATGAGTTAAAAATGAGGTATTGCTTCTTAATCGGAAGAAGTTTGTAACTGAGTATTGAAAGTTAATCGTCAATTGAAAAGCTTGAATAAAAATTGAACTTTAATTTTTAAGTTGACAGCTATTAATTGCAAATTAAATTTCAGTTAATTATTTATTGAATTATCGATTATAATTTAATTGTTTGATTGTTAATAGGGCTACAAATCCTGTTACTGGTTGCAAGATATTTATTATAATAAATTCATGTTTGAGTTAAAAAGAGTAGAAGCATATTTTAAACATTTTTATTTTTGTGATAAATATGGATTAGAGACACAGAATCGACAGGTGTGACAGTGGTAGAGTATCATCGTGCATAAGGGTATACATTTTCAGAACTATCGTATGTATTTGATACTCTGTCCAGAGTTCATATCAAATTTCTATGTCAAATGAATAGAGGTGATCTCTACTTATTAAATTTTCAAATTTACTAGGTAGAAAATTACTGAGTTTAGATTTTAAGAAATTTTTAAATTTACGATTTTCGAAACTTGAGAAATTTGAAATTTTGATGGTTTGGAAATTTTTACAGAGTTTTAGAAATTTAAGGATTTTAGGATTTGAAGATATTAGGAATTCGGAAATTTGATTACTTAAGAATTTAATACTTGAAACTCAAGATCGAAGGAATTTTAAATTTTGTTATTAGTTCTATTTTATAGCTATAAAAATATACATGTATGCAAACATATCAGTTTTTACCTCATGCAATAATTTGCTTCAACAAAATCCTAAAAAGGACCAACATAAACATCTTAAAATATAATAAACATTGCGGAGAACGAACAACAAATTTATTTTAAAAAATTCAGCAGAAACATTAGAAAGTATAAATAAAAAAAAAGAGGAAAGTGTCTCTGCTTCTAAAAAGTAATAATTAATAAAAGAAATTAAAAATAAATCTTCAAGATTTATTTGTTTGTTTCAAACAAGCCCCATAGTCATGTAATTAACAATTCTATTTTACGAATGAACGTTTGTTTCTGTTCCTTTCAGTATTGTTGGATTCGCTGCATGTTGTTTCTGTTTTTCCTTTGTTCTTTGCTTTCTCGATATATCGATGCCCCATAGCTTACCCCGAGGATATTCATGTTCAGCGTTTCCTTTTTGCAAATTTTCTGCTACGTTTCTCGCTCGTTTCTTGTTATCGGAATTTCTATTCAACATGAAAGCGCACGGTATTGAGAAAGCATTATCCAATTCAGATTTCATTGGAATTTGATGCACAAATATTTTGTCAAATTATTACATTCTCGAGGAGCAGCGTAGAACATTGCGTACAAATATGAGTCGCAAAATTATTTCAGATGACATTCCATTAAGAAAAAAATATTCATTTTAGGTAATAGTATATTATTTCTTTTTACGCGATCACTTACTTCATTTTAGTTCATTAATATCTGTTCTGTAAAATATATATTGTAACATTGTTTTTACATTATTGTGCCACTATGAATTCGTTTTGTAATTGGTTGTGAACTAAGAATGGAATTTTAATTTCTTTTTTTGTTGTTAACTTACAGTTCTGATTTACTCTTTACAGCAACAGTTCGGAACACATTTTATATTCGAAGTACTAATTAAATTATTATTATAAACTTGTTCTAAAGAAACGATATATTTATTCGATTAGATCTAGAAGAAAAAGAAAAATCTTATTGTTGGCAAAAGAAGCTATTCAGACTGTTCACTTTGCCAATTTCAGCATCATTGAAATTGGCCTTTTACCCCTGTACGTTTAACTAGAAATTCGCGTGATCATCCGCAATCTAATATTTTACGATCATTATTCCTTAATAAAGCGACACGACGTCACAAACACAGTTTTACCGTTTCATATCGCTGTCGTTAGGACAACCTATTTGAAGATGATTCGTGGGGTTGAACAGGGCTCCCGTTTAATTCCTGCGGAATGCTTTCGTCGTTTGTCACGTTAGCTGACGTTTCTTAAGACGGCAGGAATGTATCCCGCGAAAATAATGAAACCTTTATTTCATTTCTTTTCACTTCATTTCATTTCGCCGTCTCCTCGTTTTCCCGCTGTCCCATCTCATTTCGCCGTCGAGGATCCCGTTGGAACAGCGGTGCCAACGTACCGGGTGTCCCGAAGCTGTTTCAGCTCGAACATCGGGAACAAAGGAGGTCGAACGGGTTCACAGGACACGCGGTGCTGTTCGATCATTCGACGTACGAAGTTTATGTTCGTATCATATGGCGTCGAGCTTGAAATGTCTCGTTAGAATCTATCGCGTTTTGTGGCGTGTTCCTGATCCTCGAAAATTTTACGATCTCACGGAATAATATCGAGGATGATGAGCCTGAACGACGAGCTTCGGTTATGTATTCTCGCTCCTATCTTCTTCTTCTTCTCCTTCTTCTTCTCCATTCTTTCTTTTTTTGTAAATTAATGACTGGGATTGCGACTGCGTTGAGGTTCGTTAAATTTAACGACGGGGCCGACTCGCGTTTTAATGGGCTACCGGGTTAGTTGAGCGAACTAGTTTCGTTGGTTATATGAAAAGGAGATTTCTGGCTGTTAATTTTTTTCCTTCTTGGTTATCTTTTACCTTTGTAAAGGTTGCGATCGTTGTTACTGTAATTGAAAAACTCGGTTAGTTTATGCATACCAGGCGTGCTTTCGGCACGATATTGAAAAAGGTGCAACGAATTAAACTGCTTCATTTATTTCGGAAAATTATACGTTATTGAAATTTAGTAATTATTTTTTTATTTAATAACAGTTTATTAGAATAACAATGTTCTAGAGAGTCTAATACTTAGAATGTAATATAAAATAATGTATAATAGAATTTAGCATAAAATAATATTTAATAGAATCTAAAGTAAAATAATATATTTATATAGGATGAATAAAAATTTTGTGAACACTATTTGAGAGTAAGCATTTACTCAGAGTTTTCGTTATACAGTCTCAACTTGACCACCAACACGATTAACGCACTTAACCAAAGTTCAACAGTACAATTTAATGCTAGAAATTTGTTAATTTACTCATTTCACAATTTGATAATTTTTATTTATTCAGATCACCAGAATATAAAGTGACTAAAATTGTAGCTAAATTGGCTGGGGTCATTTCATACCCCAGTGGCACCGCCAAGTCCAGTACGTGTACCTTCGTTATAAGAAAATATTTTATCAGAGTTTCAGGATCGTATAAAAATGTAATTCTCGTTGACATTCGATTGTATAGGTTCATGTCACCGCTTACTTCAAAAAACTTGTCGTCATCGTCGTTTTATCGCCGTTTTATAGCCGATTTTTGTTCGATATGCCGGAGATTGGTTCTTCGTCTCGACCAAAGGATAGGAGCAGTGACAAGGAGAAGTAAAGGAGTTACGGTTACTTTCTCGTTGGAACCGTCTGCCTGCTCAATTTGCTAGTTTTACGAAAACTACGAAAGCATGCTGGACGCTTTTATTCTATAGGATACGTGCTTTTAAAAGCCTCTTTCGCTTTTAGATGATCTTTAACTTTAACGACTGATCGTAGTATTCTAACTAATTTATACAGGACATTTCGTATAAGTGGTGCGACAAATTTTCAAGGCTTTCCATTAATTTACTATGAGTCACTGCTATCTTATCAAATTCTTGAAGTACTTACTGAGCAGAATTTAACTCCTTTCTCAATTTTTGAAATAATTTTTACGTTCATTTATTGTATCGTAATTAAAATATTCTTTGCAAAAACATGAAAATTCATGTTGTTCTTAATTAGTCACAGCGATGTACAAAAGTTTTAGATTTTTGCAGGTTACCAGATTTCTAAATGCTCAATTTTTTAGATCCTCAATTCTTTAAATTTCCAAATTTTCAAATTCCTTTTCCATATTCTAACATTTTTAAATTCCAAATTTAAAAAATATTTTGTTGTCGTACTTCGCAAAGTTCCGTATTCTAAATTTAAAATTATTAAATTCCAATATTTTTAAATTTGTATATCTTCCAATCTTCAAATTTCTAAATTTTCATACTCCCAAATCTTCAAACCTTCAATCTCTAAGTCTTCAAATCTTCAAATCTCCAAATTTCCAAATCTTCAAATCTCTAAACTTCCATATTCCAAAATCTTCAAATCCCCAAATTTTCAAATTTTAATCCTACAAATTACTAAATTTTCGAATGTTCAAATTTCTGAATTTGAAAATTCCTAAATATTCAAATTTATAAATTTATTAGAAGTTATAATCACAAGAGATAAAGTCATTTATAACCTTTATTAATTTCAATCTCATGTTCAGTACACAATATTGGTCACTTCATGATATTTAAATCAAAACTTCATGTTTACTTAATTAACAGAATCCAGATTTACTGTTCATTAAATTTTCATAACAGACGTTCGATTTAGAATCAGATCACATACTCGGTCCTTGAAATTTTAAACAGTTTGAATCACTAGTTTTCTTTGCGCCACGACCAAATTAAAATATCGAAATGTTTCTTAAATCTTACTACAATTTAGAAATATACTTCACCTTGTGTTTTAACATAAGTAGCTAAGTTTAATATGAATATACATAAGCACGATTATAATGCTATAGTATATACGAAAGTATTTTTAAAGATTTTTTACTATTTATAATCTCACATTTTATTCGAATGTACGTTGTTTCTGTTTGTACCATAAATACTCTTACTTTATGTTCGCAGTTTTGGAGAATGATTAGTGACATAGTCAGATAGAAAGATCCTCTTTACTTTCCATTTTTCTTCCCCATTTTCCCCTGTCAATCGTATTTACATTCGTCTCTGCCATTCTTTTAGCCCTTCACTTCCTCTGCTGCTAATAATGCACTGGCTTCCGGATAAAAGTTTTACGCGATTTATGTCGAGCATAAGCCGCTTAAACTTTTATATTTTCCATGATATTTATATTTGTTTTAACGTTTATCTCTTGCTACTGATTTTCGACACATAAAATGTCACTCGTAAAACCAATTGGATATTTTTTCTCTATATTTTGTAGTATTTAATTCCAATTTCTGTGGTGTTAATATTTCATCTTACTCTAGTGTTAAATTCACTTTTATTTTGTAGTATTTTGCTGTTCTCTCAGAGTTATTGTTGGAAATAATGAAATTTCATGTGTAGTTTTAGATAAAATTACGTGTCGATAATTATTCTAAAATGATGCATATGTCAGTTATTGGTGATAGTGTAAATAACTGAGGAATAGAGATGGAAATATGAAGGAAGGTATAAATATAGTGTTTTTTTCAGTCAGATATAATAGTTTTCTAGTTTATTTTATATCTTGTTCCAAATTAAAATGTCCATTTCATGTTATCCGTCCTCTTTTTTAGTAGTAACGGGTACCATATTAAATTTACTAGTATTAATAATTAAATAAATTTGTTTTATAGAAAATAATTTCGAAATAGTTCTAAAAAACATATTAGTCAAAAAGAAAATACTAAAAATTCTGTAATACAATTTACAATATAATAATCAATTAAAACAATATTAAATAATGAAAGCTTAATTAAAAAGAGTTAATCTCTATGTTACCTAGACATTACTTATAGTCCTCAGTAAGTACTATAAGTCCTATAAATATTCTACCATTTTTCTTATTATTCTGTACGTCTCCCATAAATACCCAAGAAACATGTTACCCGAAGTGTGGCAATAATTGAAAATTTATCTTATTTCATGATTAAAAATGGGCTTACCGTTCTCTGAAGGTTAAAATAAAAGTCTACGATCAAGACAAAAATGTCCCGAGGGATTACGTCTGGGTTAACACGATCTAACAACGAAGCTTAGCAGCGTGTAACAGAAAGAAATTGCCTTTGATTTAAAGTTGAGCAGCGGAAATGGGCAACAAAAGTGCCGATATATCACTACTCCCTCCGCGTTCACGTTAAAAAGTGCATCCTGCACACGCACGACACTTTGTATACTGTGGCCATAAACCACCGGTGACGTCGAATACGTTGGAGTAAATCTTTTGTGCCGCTTTATTTTCTCCAGGCTTTACAGATATCCCGAACGCGATCGAGCTAGAAATTCGTAGTCGATCGAAACTCGCATTTTTCCAATTCCCCTTCTAAAAGTGTATCCATAAAACAGTCGACGCAGCGTTGACGTTAATCCCGCGAGGAAAAAGAAAAGGGAGAAAATTCTGCTCTATACAAACACAATGAGGATGGCGAGCATCGTTAAGGTGGTTAGCTTTAAATAACGATCGGTACGTGTTGGCTCGACACGACTCTAATTCGGTAATTCAATCTTTGCCAAGTAAATCAATTTACTGTAGACGATGGAGTCGCATCAGTTTGCCGATCCATTGCATCATGGCTCCCTTTTACCCCTTTTGCTCGTTCAACCAACCCTTTGCACCGCTGCCGACCGCTGGTTGGTCAGCTTCGTTGAATTTCACCCGGGCATTAACTCTGGCAATCCTCGTCTAATCAGCGTCCGGCTATCATCATGGTCACTCTTGAATCGTTATAACTTCCCTCTTTGTATTGTCGCGAGCGTTTTCACCCGCCTCGATTCTGAGTTTCAGTAAAATTTAATAAGCTTGTCAGCGTGACGCTTGTTTCGTCGAACATTCAATTAAATTTATTAGAAATTTGCTTCTTAATTAACACGTTCAATTTCGCGGGGGTCTACATGGTTATCACCAGGGACGTCTCTACCGACGGTGCAACGTGTGCGTTTGGGATGGCAAATTTGGTCTAAACTATACGAATTAATTAAGAACATGTAGCTACATTTCCCGGTTTGCCCTTACGAATTTAGTTAATTAGTCGAACAAAAATCTGTTACATTTTTGAACATCAAGTACTAACGTCTCAACCCTTATTTTAAAGCCATATTAGAACATTGACAAGGAATTTGATCACGAAGAAAAATATGCGAGGAATATTAATCGATATTTATCACCATGATAAAACATTAACAAGAAATTTCAGCGCGCAGAAAAATTTGCGAAAAACGACAACCAGTATTTAGTATAGAAAATAGAATACCTGATAAATGAATCTAATGGGCATGTTTAAAACCAATTGAAGAGCAAATGTTTTACACAGGTAGCTTCTTTTAAGTGCAAGAAGCGCCGTTGAGATATCCGTGAATCTTGGAGAAGTAAAATGACTGCGCGAATGCGAGTTGCTTGTTCGTTTTTCTTGCCAACCTGTTAGCTTAGCTCGAGATGAATCCATAAAATAGCCTGAGACATAGGCAGCCTAGCGAGCTGACTCGCGCTCCTACTTATTCCGCTTGATTTACGACATTTAAAATTAACGGCGTGTCCTGAACGGTAAGAAACGAGTTCAGCCAGAATCCTCGGCAATTGTTGCTGTATTTTTCTTGCAGTCTGTAACGTAGCGAGCATTGCTGGAAAATAAATAAGCGCCGAAGTTGGCTAGGTTTTTTGAAAAGGTGCAATTAGGAGAGGTATTTAAACGGCGAACGTGGAGAATTTTTGAATAAGCGCCTAAATAGCGGAGGTATAATTACAATTAGTTGAGTAATTGCGTGAAAAGTATGGTAGTTGGCAATTTTTTACGAAGTAGACGATTACACCGAATCATCAAGCATTGAAGTAATAAAATACGGTTTCTCTAATTGTTTATTAAATGATTTAACGATTTCTCTTGTTTCATTTATTATTGGGAAATTCTAGCGGAAATAGGGTTTTTATTAGTTGCACAGTGTTATTATAGTTTTATAGGTATGTTTCAATTTTTCCATTTCATACATTTGCTATTTTGCAAGTTTAAACTTTGAAATTTACAAATTGTTTAATTGTTATGTTTTTTAATTTTCAAATCATTCAACTTATAAAGTGTCACGTTTTTCCATGTTTAAGCTTTCAAATCTTCCAGTTTCCAAGTTAAAAAATTTTAGAATAACCATAGTCATAAATTTTCCATTTTAAAAATTTTCAAAACCAGATTTCAAGTATCGAAATTTTCGAATATTTTTATCTTTAAACGTTCTAGATTAACTACTTGAATTTTTTTTAAATTTCTAGTTGTCAAATGTTGAACTTTCTAAATCTTGTGGTCTTCAACCTTGAAAATGATCAAATTATCACTGTATGTAAGGAGCTGCTTTAATACGAGTGAACAGTACGTTAAAAGCAGCTTTTTTTACATAAACTGCTTTTGTACCTTTAATAGAATAGTTAAAGAAATTTTCTTTGAGAAATTTCCACAATAGTTCAATATATTAGTTAGGTCAGGTACATTATTAACTTTATATTTGTAAGAGTGTCAAAATTTAAATAACATCGTATCATTTCATCATTTTTACTTTTAGTCATTTATTATGGTAGTTATGCTAAAAGGTTACAAATAGTTTTCGGAGTAACATTAATTTCGATTGAAAGAAATTTAGGTTTACTTTGACAAGATCAAATGTAATCATGATACCTAACCCTTCAACCTACAATTTTCTAGGCAGTTGCGTCATTCACAGCTAACTAGTTATTTCCATAATGTGAAGACAAATATAGAAAATTAAAACGTCCCTTCATTACGAAGATTACAAATTAAAATTGAACCCAAAATTTAATTACTGTGGAAATATGTGTGTTTGGTTTATCACGTATGAACTCCAGTGTGCGTCACGAGTGTGACACAATATTGTCGGGCAAGGGATTAAGGATTATGGTAATGTGTACTTAATGTTACTTAAGGATTAAGGTAATACGTAACTTTCATACTTTTGGAACAGCCTGTATAACGCATTCGAGGTCGAGTAATCCAAGATCGTCGATCAATAGAAAGTAATTAACTCGGAAAGTTGGTTGACTGTAACCAACCAACATTAGCCCGTCTTATTAAATTAACGCTGTGCATGTATCTTGGTATGGAGGTACTTTACGGTACAATCGATGATAGATTAAGCCGTACTTTATCCGCTAAAACACGAGGCGGATAGTGCTGTTAAGGTTACTCGAAACTCGATATTATCGAGAAAGTATCGGTTAAGGGCTAACTGGTGTAGCTACGTCGTGAAACACGGCACCGGGAAAAGCAGAGAATTTGCGGAAAGAAGCTGGGATGATCGATGGTCACGGGACAATCGCCATGGAGCATATGAAGTTAAACGAAACGGGAGCAACCCTACGGCAATTACACCAGTTAACCCGGGCAAAAGCGTTAGCCCAATAAGCCCGTTGATTGTCTCGAGTTATCCTGGACCGTTCCCATAGGACATTGGGGACGGGCTTATCAATTTTTATGACCTGGCCGTTGCAACTAGTAATACCTGGCAACCTGATACAGCACTCCTGTAAGCTGCCAGCACGCGTAATAGTTCTGCCAAAATGTTTCTTCGTATACGATTATTCCTACATCCCTGGCGAATTCTGGTTGCTTGGGCAAATATTTGTGGAACCGAGTTTTTACAGTTTTTCATTTACCTTGTTTATACAAAAGCTGCAATGTTGTTGACAGTAACATGGATATTTCGTGTTACGTGTATGTGGGCCTGGATAATTTGTTGTTAACAGCAGCATTTGTGTATGTGGGTACTAAAAAATTTAACACTGAATTTTATATAAAGATATACTGAATATGGTAATTTATTAGTAATGATACTACTCGTTATATTTAATAATTAGCAGTGCATTAAATGTATTGAAATGTAAATGTAAATTATTAATCGTATTAAGAAATTATAGTTCATTTTAAATAAAATACAACATTTAAACACGTCGTTTAGAAGTCAGCTTTATTATAACATTTATTCTGTTTATTTTACACTTGACGGTTTTCTGCAAATTTCTGCCATATTTCTGCATTGAACATTTTATAATATTGCTCTTTTTTAATCGAGCAACGCGTATCATAAAATCGTGACAGTACATTTATTGTATCAATTTATCTTAATACAACATCGCAATGATTTTTAATTAAAACGATGTCATAATCGTTTTTAGCAATGTGATCTATTTGAAAATATTGCGCTGTTATTCCTAAGGTAATTTATTCTAATTCGATTAAAATTAAATCACTTAATTATCTCCACTTGCAAGTTTAATAAACAATAATTATCAATTTTATGAGATTTGGCCCCTAAATTAAATTTATCTTTTTTATCTTAAAATTGGGGACAGTTTATAAATCATTAATTTATTCATTCTAGCCTAGTGAAAGAACGATTATGGCACCTTTTCACACTAAAAATACTAAAATTATTATCATCGTTAAATTATCATCAAAAGGGCATATTTCTGTTAAACAGATGAATATACATATCATACTTTAATTCAACAATAATTATACAATTTGTATTACTAATTTAATCATCGTAATAATAGTTTAAAATCTTAAATATTTTTATTTAAAAATAAATACTCTTTTTATTCAACGTACAAAATTATAAAACAGAATAAATTTTAATCTCATTAAAATTTTAATTTGAGTTAATTGTATAAAAATAAATGTTTATAATACAATAACTTGTTCTATCGCTTTAATATGAAATAATAAAATTTATTCTGTTATAGTATTATTTTTTTTAATTCATTCTAATACATCCAAAATTATTATTAAAGAGATTTAAACGCGTATTTGAAAATATATTTTATTAATGTGTTAACATAAATCAATAAGAATACTGATTTCGTTATTTCATCACAAAAATTCGTCGTCACAACAATAAATTTGAATTATACCACCATTCGAGATTTTTCTCGGTTTGGATTAGCACGACGGATATTTTCCTAGTTTTTCGTGAAGATCACCACATTTTTCATTGCCCTCACGCATTTTGTTCTTGTACCTCTATATGTATGTAGTTAACGGGGCAAAATTAAATAACGCGAAGATTGTCAAAAGGCTCGAAAAAAAGGCAGAGATTGTTGCACGTCTCGCGCGCGAGAAAATTCAACAAATTGCACTTCGTTTCAGTCGCATCGCGAGAATATTTCAGCGTGTCCTGTACAAAGGACGAATATGAAGGTGGTGGTGTTCAACGAGCGTGCGAAATAATAAAACGCAAATGTAAGACAACCGTGTCGGGAGCGGAAGTTTCAAGCGTGGTACGATGTTGCTCGCATGCATCGGCGATCTGGATGTTGTCTCACGCGCCATAAATTACGGCGTCGGGGCACGTAGAGAGGCGTTTCAGAAATTATTCAACTGTCTCTGCGGGATTGCCGGCAAAAATACAAAGGCATGATTTATATCCGATCGTGCTTCTTATGCATTGAATGTTTACTATGCGGACCACGTGCCGGCCAAGAGAAATGAAAAGAGCGTCCACGACATGTCCGTTTTCTCGTTTCCGGTCTCCCACTCTGTGACACCGATTTCCAATATTTGCGAGAGTTTATGCATTTCACGAGATACTGTTATTGCGACAGATTGTGAAGATCGTTAAGTTTCTTCTGAATACAGAGTGTAGTACAGAGTGATAACTTTAAATTTTTTAAATAATATATTGATATAGTATCATAAGTATAATTATTTCTGGCTAGTTTTATATTGTTTACATCGTTAAGTTCGTACATTATGTACCGATGCATTTCCTTCTTCTTTAATGACACATCATTTTTAATGCAATAATATTACTTTGCATAACAACTGTTATGTGAATCCTTTGTCATTCTATTATGTAGAAAATGGTGATATGGAGAAGACCTCACCGTTCACATAAAATTAATAAACTTTCAAATTTAAGTTAGAAATTTCCAAATTCAATAACATAAAAATTTTTAAACTCAGAGATTTATATCTATCAAGATATTGTTTCCTGTATAATAAAATGTATAAAAAAAATATAAATTAAAGTTTACTGTTCCTACATCCTTGTCGGTGGCAATATAATGAGAGTCTCCTTACAGATCACTTAATTCAATACAATTTAATCAGAGATTGTTAATCAATTTTAAAGTTTTAAAGATGTAGTTCATTTCAATTGTTCAGTAAAAGATATCGAATTGTTATTGAAAAATTCGTATGTTAAAAGAAGATATAAAAATGAAATACGAATAGAAAATGTCACGGGAAAAATATGTGTACACCAAGTTCTTGGAATATTATAGTGAGGTGGCTGTGTAACTTATATCTCTGATTTGTTGCACTTTATGCATCGTAATGCTCGTTGCTTCATAAAATTGTTCATCGTCTGGAGAGACAATAGGCAGCCTTGTTCCGTTGCCTCGTTTCTATGCGAAGAAGAGCCTCATTATTTGCTTAAGGTGCACAATTTACTTTCTGCTTCTTTTTTACCACTCGGAAACTCGCGTAACTTGTTGGTTGCTCTTCTGTCATACACACTTGAACATTATTCTGGGTATTCTGCAAATTTCTAGATCTTCTTTGTATCTTTCAAGATTTTCGCTTTTTTTAAACTGTACGTAAAATATAATAAACTTAAATATAATAAATTATGAAATTTATTTTAAAATGTTATGATTGAAATTGAATTATAAACAGAACTTTAAGGTTAAACAAAATTCTAAAATTCATTATAATTCTTTACTGTTTATTATATTTCAAAATAGGAAAATAGAATTAACAAAAATAAAGACAATATTATATTACATACACGAAAAAAGTTAAAATTAAACAAAAATATTTTTAAAATCTTTTTTTCTTTGCACCTAACTTTTAAATAGATGAATCTTCAAATTAATCAAATCTGTTTTACAGGTGTAAGTGTGCTTTCTTATAAAATATGCAGCATTGATTACTTAACAAATTGTGTTAACGACGTTCATGTACAGAAATTTAGTTATTTTATTTACGACTATTCAGCGTGGGTTTCAGTGGGAACAAAGATCCTCTGATTACATTTGTTCAGCCAGTACCAGCAAGTTTGAACTTCTCCGAAGAAGCAATGGCAAAAGATATTTTCTTATGAACCTCGTCTCCTCCGCTAGTTTAATTACTCAGATTGAAACTCAGCAACTGAAACTTCATAACGAACAAAGACACGACAGACTGGGTTCGTTAGTTCGCCTTCATTCCGTCGTTATCGGCTCGAGTTTTGACATAGAAACAAATTTAGTGGCACAGGCAATTCGAGAGCTTTTCGACTTGTATACCTTTCAGATATCGATACTTTTATGAAAGGTCTTTGCGACACTCTTCGTCCGTTCATATCCATATCCAATACTCGATTCTCTTATTAAACAAGTACTGAGTTATTTTATATTAAATCACAAATTGCGAAACATTGAAAGTTTGTCAAATGTCAAAATGCAAACTTTGACATTTAAATATCTCTTATTTGGCGCCAAATTTCAGTATTGGGTTAGGTTAGTTTGGTAGTTGCATTTGTATCTTTTGTTTCTTATATTTGTTTGTCGCGATATTGTTATTAGCTTTAGATTTATTTATTTGTTATTAGCTTAAAGATTTAAGGATTTAAGGATTTAAGGATTTAAGGATTTAAAGATTTAAGGATTTAAGAATTTAAGAATTTAAGAATTTAAACTTTAACTAGTTTAGGAATTTGAAAATTGAGGTGTGGAAATAAACAAATTTTGGAAGTTGACAACTGAGACATTGGAGCTTTTTGAGGATTCGTGAATTCGGAAATTAAGGAACTTAGATTTTCAAATATTGAAGCTTTGAACATTAAGTAATGCAGGAATGTGAGAATTTACAAATTTGAACATTTTTCAGTTCAAAAATTTGGGAGCTTTCGAAGTTTAATACTAGAAAATTTAGAAACTTGAGAACTAGGTTTCTTTAGCTTCCTTAATTTAACAATTTCATTTATCAGTTTAGGAATTTGAAAATGTAGTATAGTGAAAATTTAGGAATGCGGATATATAAGGATTTGAATAACTTGTGGCTTCAAAAATGTAGAAATTCCAAGTGTTAGTAAAGTAAGTACTTCTAATGTTCTTACTCCATACCCGAGATGTCAGTTACAAGCTACTGTATTGCACACATGACCTTTAGAATGTATTGCCATATTGCAAACAGTACCCTTAAAGTGCATTTATATATTGCAAACATTATCTTCAGAGTGCATTGCTATATTGAAAACATTATCTTTAGAATGCATTGCTACATTGAAAATATGTTTCGAATCAAAAACCAAACAAATATAGTTAACATATTAATCAAAATACTATAAAACCCCATTCCAACCACTCACTCACGTATACAAATGTACAGGTCAAACCATGCCAGATACGATATTTTGTCAGAGAATCAAATTTTCTTAAAATGGGCCAAAACGACCAGAAAATTTGTCAAAAGTGCCGAAAGGTGGTTAGCGGGGGTCTGGGGGCGAAGAACCTCCCAGCGACCGAAAGCGAATATCACCTTTATGATCATGTAACCCTTTCGATCAAGTATGTATGTCATCCCCTATCCACAAACAATTAACACTCCAGGTGTTAAAATGTCGTCCTTCGAATTATCAGTATAAGGTTGGATCAACAACACAACCCCTGTCCTCTTTGCCGCTTCATTTTCCCCTTTTGCCGAATAATCAAACGTTAGAAAGGCTGTTCATCACTCTCGACGTGACTCTTGAGCCGCCTATGCATCGACCTCAAAGGAGAAACGCTCGACCTCTCCTCTCCTCTCGTCGATGTACGCTCGGATAAGCACGGCCTATAATGTTTTCACGATCGAAAATTGCACAGGTTGACCCAGTGAACCGTACACACCGAAGCGTTAGAGTGTAAACTCTGCTTGCATGGTTTCGTGTGGTTTATATGGTTTATACGGCACCATCGGTTTGCCGACCGAATCGCCATCAGCGATTCGTTTCAAACGAACCTTTTGATTCTCGACAAGCCATCCACGAAATTACGACAGATTTAACACGGTAACGATCGACACAAACAACACGATCAAACACGTGGTTCCATTTGGATCGTCATCGATTTTTGCTGAATCAGATAATCTCGGATGAAAATACCTCTCGAAGTTTCCGAGTTCTATCGATTCGTTGAGGAACAACTTTCTAACTGACGTTTCAGATAAGATGGAAACACGTGGGCAGGATCAAATGATGCTTCATGGTTGATGGAAAATTTGCGAGCTACTTCAGAGTTACGATCGAACTAATATACGTTAAACCAGTTGGTAGTGGAATGTGATCTGTCTAGAGTGGATTTTTAACAGAGAGAATCTTTTATGGATATTGTAATCGAAATTATGGCATACTGTCGGGTTAGCCTGCGAGTTTCTGCCATTTTTTATGTCGGTATTCCTGGTTAATACATTGAATATTGTCCTCTTTTGTAATGTTTATCGCTACTTTGCTCTAACTACTTTATTAGTATTTCCTTCTTCGATAATACTTATATAGAAAATTTAGAAATTTGCTAATGTTATAAATTTTCAAATTTTTATACGTTCAAATTTAGACATTTTTTAATTATTAGGTATTCGAATGTAGAGATTTTCTAATTGTAAAATGAATATTTTCAATTTTAAAGTACTGAAGAAGAGTGTTTGACTAACAAGTTAATCTTATGTACGAAACAGTAATTATACTCAGCCACGTGAATTGAGGGTTTAGCATTTACTATATTACGTTAAATATATTATCAGTTAAAGTGTTATTGCAATCATTTTTATTAATAATTATTACAACATAAAATGTGTCGCTCGAGAAACATCCCTTATAACGAACTTAAAAATCCTGACACGCTCCAAACTCTTACGTGGCAGTATATCCGCAATCAATGGTTCTAACATTCGTCATCAAAATTACGAGATTTGTTCGGGGCATATCCTGATTGTCAACCTTCTCACAATTTCTAACGCGATGGCCATCGTTGAATCCAGCGGTCAACGCGTTTGGTCGTGGTTCACTTTCTATTATTTTCTCTGGTGTGTAGCCAGAGATTAATATAGGTTGAACGCCGTTGCACAAAACGTGCCTGTAATACTAAACGATAGCGGTGGCTAGGAATCTACTATAGACTGTCTGCTAGTTGGTAGCAGTGGCGCGTCTCGCTCGTTATAACCGCAGACTTGTTAGCTGGGCTTGCTGCGGGCGAAGAGAATCTGGATGGAAATACAGGGGATGGAGAAACCGAGCGATAGATGTGCATACAGTCTGTTTAAAATAAACCTAGACCTCAGAACTTTGTGTTATAACTTGATTGCTTGGAACTTTCTCTCGCTGGGGAACATTACGAAGTCATAACTTCTGATTTTTATGAAATTTATTTATCGTCTCTACGAGTTAATCCCATTTCGAGCCATCACTTTTAAGCGATTTATGAGATACAGAATTATTATTCGAGGGTTCTGAAATTTTTTATATATTTAGTTATATAAGGTAACATGCTGAAATTCTTAGACAATCTTTATTATTACTAAAATGATAGTAGTGTTTCTGTAGCATGTCACACATCTGCATGCATCATGTACGATGTCTGCGAACCTTCCGGTGGCTGCTTGTACTGCCCATTAGTGATTTATAATAAATTGTTATTGCATGTATAAGAAGTATGCTTGGAACACCGGTTTTCATGCTAACATTTAACGGACGGATTGACTTTTCTCTGGGTTTCTCCGTTTCGGAACATTCTTTAAGAGAATTAAATAAACACGTATGTCTCAAAGTGTCACTTTTATTAAGAGCGTGATATTTCGTAAAACATTTACCCTTGTGAAGCGGATTCTGACAAAATTGAGATATGTATCTTGCAAACTCTTTTGTATATTTTCACAGTTACAAAATTACTAGAAAATACTATATAAGAAGCAAAACTGCACAGTAGCTATAACTAATGGTAACAAGATTAAACCCAATGCGCATAGAAATGAAAAAGCAGCTTCATAAAAATTCAAGCAAAACCGTAAGTCTGTGTGACCCATCTTAGGAAGTCAGAATGACGTTTACGTAACTCGTCTAAGGAAGCTAGAATGGAAAAACGTAAATTTACGTAACCCATTAAGTGTTAATAGAATAACATCATAAATCAAAAAGCATTGAAATAATGGTGTCTACTTTCACATTAAATAAACTGTAAGATCTGCATACCAAAAGGTCTGCATGTTCCATCAACGGAGAGACCATAATATGTTGATCAGTCTCTGTCCTTTGACAAGAAGTCGATTACGTTAGAGTATCGAGAAATAGGTTTTGCGTGGCTAGTAATCGAGATTAAACTGAGAACGGCCGTGTAGGGACAATATTAGCAACTTGTGTGATGATGCAGGCTTCGTAGAGGGACTTATCTTGTAGGTATATTGAGTTTATATAGGAATAATGCGCTGCGAAATAGCACATTATCACAAACGTTAAATTACTGCAAAAAATTGTATTTGAAAATTATTTTACCTTCTAGTTATTTAAAATCGGTGTATCGTCAATTTTAAAAGTTAGGACGCTGGTAAATGTTTGGAAATTAAGAAATTTAAAGTTTTCAAATCTAAAAATCTCCTAGTTACAAAATTAGAAATTCAGAAATTTGGAGATTTCAATATTTAGGAATTTGGATACTTGGGAATAGGGAAATTTGAAAATCAAACTCTCGAATTTAAAAATTCGACAATTTAGGAATTTATAAATTCGATAAGCTGGGAATTTGGAGAGTTGGAAATTTGGGATTTGAAGAGATTCGGAAATGTGAGAATTTTTAAATTTGGAAAATGATGTATTTAGGAATTTAGGATTAATACCACTCGAAGATTGAAATATTGATAAGAAAAATGGTATTAAAGTCCATCAGAAGCAGCTCAAAAAATGAATAAAAATAAATACGTATAAATTTCTTTTCATTTTTTAGAGGTACTTTATAAAGTACTGTACAAAGTACAATTATAAAATAGTAATTTTTATTTTAATATTAGAAATTAAGAGTTGCATATTTTCTAGTTACCGAATGAATTAACATAGAAATAGAAAAATTTTGTCTTCATGTCGCTAATAAAATTCATCTTTAACAATTTTAGAAGCGTCCGAATATCCAGCAAATTCTTTCATGCCATAAACCATAGAAGTCAGGGAATATCCATGGAAAGGTAGCTCGTTACAGGCTACTACTCTCGCCCCCATAAAGGGGGAGGTGGTGGGTAACGTGGATGCCGAGTGGATTTAAACGTTCACACTAGATTACGCAAATGGGAGGATAATGCAGCGAATCATTTTCCCACGTCGAATAACCGGATCCACCTTCTGGGGATAGATTTTCTCGTGGATCGGTCGGAGACCCTTTTTCCTTTGCCATTCGAAGCTTTTGCTCGAGGTTCTCGATGACAGTCCACGTTACTTACCGGTTTGCATGGGAATGCCAGGAATTCCATGCAAATGGTAACGACTGTGCACTAAGAGAACGTCTGAGGCCATTTAGTTGGCAAGACGCGGATGGGACAATCGATATCTCTGCCATTAGAAAGTTTCAGTGCCTTCGTTGGTACTAGAAAGTACTTTCGATATTAAAAATTTTGGATCTGTAATAAAAAATAAATAGTAGACTATTTGCTGTGTAGGATGGTTGTATTTCCTAGTGATACACTAGGGTACAATCAGGTCTGGACATTATAGTTAGTAAATCCTAAAAACAATATGGTGGCAGCGCTAGAGTGAAGGTTTTGTACGCATGCGTGAATTAGTATATACATATAAAGGTGCATCACGCAGTTGTGACGAGTTATAAATTTGATAAAAGATAATAGAAAACTTTTGAGAAAAATGTTGAATGGAACGATAATGTCTATTTTTCTTACGAACGTAGTGATGCGTAAAAAATACTAATACACTCTTTTTAATGGAATTGTATATTTTTCCTTACCCGTATCAACTGCTTGGAACATTCTGTTTAAAAAAGCATTAAAGACAATGTTTAAAATACCAATATTTTGTGATTTCGCTATACTAAAACTTATTTTGTTGTATCATTAATTTTCTTCATTCTAATACATAAAATCATTATTGTTGCAATTCATATTTTATTTAAGAATAGATATGTTGGTTCAAGATAAGAATATTTTTTATCGCAACATCCATATAACAATAAAATAAATTTTAATATTTCATACTAATTCGATAAAAATGTTTATTTTGTTATTGTACTATAAAAATTTGCCTACTGATACTAAAATTAAAATTTAAAAAAATTAAACCAAGATTAAAATTGATCCTCATAATTACACAGTTAAGTTTCTTATAACAAACTTCAACTTGTTCCGGAATACTAAGATATATTTTATAATATGTGTGATAGTTGGATATAATATTCGTTATAGTTTGCTACGTCAGAATCGGGAACAGATCCTTAAACTCGTTGTAAGTGAAATAAGGTCAATATGGTTTCTCAAAATTGTTCAATCCTGTGATGATTGAAATACGTCGCGTTGATCGATACACGTGTACAGAAATGGTTGCCATCTTCACGAAAAAAGCCAATAAGGCGTTTTCCACGAGGGTGTTCCATACCATGTAGATGGAAGACTGCGAAAGATGATTTATTCGTCGCACGTAGGAAATACGGGAAGACGGAAATTCCATGCCAGACGATGTTGCGTCCCAAGACTGTTGTTCGGCATATTTTGTTGCGATAGATTCGCTATGGGATGCCTTGCTATGTCATATTTGATGATTTTGCATCGAACGATGCTTTTTCGAAACAAAATCGCAAGAATTTCCATCTCAATTCCCAGCTTTCCCCCTTTGCCAATCAGTATGCAACAGTTATGTATGAAAGAATCAGATTTTTGAATGAATTCAAATAGAATTATGAAATGCGTTTGTATTTTCCGTCCTCTGCTTCGTAAAATCAATTTTCACGAGAATTTTATTCAAAATTATTCGCATCAGCATAAAGCTCTTTTGAAAATTACCTTTACATTGGTTCAATGAAATAAAATAATATTGTTCTGATCTTTGTAACAATGCACATGTATTTTCGTGCACAATTCAATATTTTATTTTTCAATTAGCTGTTATATGGAGTGGGAAAATTGTGGAGTTTTTCATGAATATTTTCGTTATTTGCAGTGAAATGAGAAATATTGTATGCAAAATTTTTAACTTCTAAATTTCTACATTCCTAGATTTTTTAATTTCTAAATTAATAGACTTCTAGATTCTTAGATTTTTAGGTTTCTGGATTTCTAAATTTCTAAGATTCTAAATTTCTACTTTTCTAGATTTTTAAATTTCTAGATTTCCAGATTTCCAAATTTTCCCGTTTCTAGATTTCTAGATTTCCAGATTTCCAGATTTCCAAATTTCCAGATTTCCAGATTTCCAAATTTCTCCATTTCTAGATTTCTAAATTCCTAAATTTCTGATTTGCTAAATTCCTAGACGCCTAAATTCCTAAATTCTTCGATTTCTAAATTCCTTCATTTCTAAATTTCTAAGTTTCCAAATTGTGAGATTTTTTAATTTTTCTCAAATTTCTCAAATTTCTCAAATTTCTCGCATTTTCAAATTTGTAAACTTCTTCAATTTTTAAATTTTCAAATTTGTAAACTTCAGAAATCCTAAATTTTTAAATGCCTAAATTTTCACTTTTCTATGTTCTCAAATTTTCAAACTCCTTAATTTTCCTAGTTTTTAATTTTTTAATTTGTAATTCCTCAAATATTTATATTTTCAAATTTATACATTTCTGTATTTGGTTATGTCTATTTTAACATTATATTGCTCACATTTTAATATTACATTACATACATTTTAATATAAATTTTCAGTTAAAATGATGTGTAGAATGTTAGAATGAACTTGCACACGTGATTAATATCTTGTCCAATATTATCGAATCTTTATTAAATTGCTTGGTTTATACTCTTTAAATTAAAATCGTCGTATTTATCGAATATTCCAAATCAATTATTTTAAACTGCGCATATGCTTTTATCAACGATATAAGTTCATACACCACTATACATTTTCAGTAGGTTTCTCTAGTGTAATAGCCTTTGCTGAAGGTTCTGCTGAAAACTATATCGGCACGCATAGAATACTCTCACGATGCGCATAAGTCAGAAACTGCAAGGATGATAAATCCCACATGTGCTTTTACGTAGCTCGTGTTATCAGGAACGTGTAGGTAGACGAGATGAGCCCAGGGACAGGCTGGGTCTCGCTCGTCTTGTAATTTCGTACATTCACGATCACCCATTCTGATCCCCTCGATTCTCCATTTTGCGTTTGTTTCATCCTGTGTCACGTTCGAGACGCTTATTCCCCTTTCAAGTACGTTAAAATGAAAACTAGAGATATTAACAAGCTTTAAATGATATTAACCATTGCATTAAATTAACAGTACAAGAGATATTAACATTATTTTCATCTATATATTTTTGTAACTTTATTATATTAATGAGGAAGTATGATTAAAAATAGCGTGTGTTAAATCCATAATATTATGTGATACATTTAAAGCTACACATTTTGGAAATAATTGAAAATTTGCTGAAAAGTGTAATTTATTTTAATATTTGACGTGGAGTCTAATTACCAACTTTTACATTTTTATCCAATCTCAGTAGCTACATTTAGTAAAGGTTCGTCGAAGTTGATTTAAAATATAAAAAAAATGTTTATTTTGAAGTATGCAGTCTACTATTAAAATAACTTAAAAGAAAAATGAAAGTGTATCTAAGAATAATCTAAAATGCTTATTTTTCAATTGTAATTAATGAGGATCAAAATTTGTGATAACAAATATGTTTTTTTTTATAATCTGCACAGGCACTGTTTGGTTAGATATGATAAGAAAACACTAAATCTTCATTCCAACACCTCCTTTTATTCTGTCGAGTGTACTTTAGAGTAGTTTTGGGTATCATGGAATTACCAGAAAGTGGTCTAAATACTAGATAATCCATGGAACTAGATTTGTAGCCTGTATTTACACCATTTGCTCGGGAACGCTTAACGCAATGGCAGACTTTACTACACGATGTTATTCATTACATAACTTATGGTAAAACGTAACAATGTAGTGATCTAAACAAATCAAGATCAACTATATAGTAATTTTAACAAATTCAGGTCAACAATGTAGTCATCTCAACAAATTAATTTCAAGAACATAGCGATCTGAACAAATGAAATTGGTTTAACTGATTATTTAAAAAAAATGTAAGATAGACACACCAGCAAAATTTTTACGTTGGTAAAATATGTAAAATTACACATTCTAAAAGATACACTAACAATCTTCTCTCAACATCATTTTTTTTAATCATTGTCTCATATTATTACCACAAAGATGGAACTTTTAACATGATTCTATACTTCAATTAGCCCACATTTAGACCCTAACCTACAGGCTAAATACATTCAAACCACTATTATAATTGTTTGGAGGATCTTTTTTCAGGATCAATGAAGGCGAATAGACACCTTACTAACCTAACCATCAGTTAGACATGCGATTGTCAGATATGTTGTTTAATCCTGCAATAATATATCAGATGGAAATTTCGTAGATTGAAGTCAGACGTTCAGCTTTAGAGGTATAGTAGAAACGATGAAATGATGGTATAAATCAGCCAGCGTTGACGTGACCCTCGGTTTGTGATTCGCGGGTTAGAACATCACATTGACAGCCATAAACATGTCACCGTAGAACATCCCTGATTCAGACTCTGATGTATTGCGTATTATTTTGATTATTGACACCCGCGCAGCGATACCAGAAGCAATTCTCCAAATGAACTAGCCTGCAATCAATGCTTTCGGGCTTGTATCGATTCGATGCCACTTTGTGCTATTAAATAATTTTAATTGCTAATGAATCACTTACTTCTTGAATCGATTGCACAATAAAGGGGTCTTTTCTTTCAAAAATAGAATTCGCGAATTTCAGTTTCATTGTAGTTGAAAAATTCTTTGAAGAATTATTGTGGACTTGATACAAAAATGGATAGAGTGATTAAAATATCGTAAGCAGAAAGTAAGCTGTTATAAATTGTTGCTAGCAGATTTTATTATCTGCCTCAATGACTAAATGGTACACAATAAATTTCAAATGAATCGAATTATCTTTGGGACTTTTCATGTTATATCAGATCTGTAATATAACCAGCCTAACAATATCCACATCAAAATATTGGGAAGATTATTAAAAATGCGTCAGTGCATTCTTTTCCTATCAACTGAAATAAAAAATTCGTTCATTAAATATATTTTATTTATATTTTTGAACAAATTAAATGGTGATAGTTAATAAAAAATTATGGGAGAAGTACACAGAGGAGACAAACTTTATAAACCATTTTTCTATAAAATTCCAGCAAATACAGAATGGTTCAATAAATAATTAAAGATAAGATTTCTAAATTAAATCAAAGTTAATCCGCGTTGTGGTCGGTGTATCCGGTGTTTTGCAGACTTTTGTACGAATATTTTATCCATCGTGCGCCATATCGAATGGCAATTATATTGCAAGATATTACCTCCGTTAATTTGTTGCACCGTTCTTTGTTTGCACGGATATAGCAGATTACTTTTGAGATATGAGCCGATGTGAATCTGCATCCTGCGGCGATTATAGTATCCCAGGAATTAAGCGATGTGAAATATTCATGCACACCTTCTATGAGTAAAGTGTGCGAACATACATTATTTTATTATCTGCCGGGCGTTTGCATATCCATGGAAACAAGACCTGATTGCTGCATCGATTTTCTATCGTTTTACGGTATAACTCGTCGTTTATCAATCCTCTTTATTCATTTTAAGCTTTTATTAAAATATACATTTTTGTTTAAGATACTTGATCAACATTAATTAGGTGAAATTCTCGCTTGATTAAATTCAATTTTTAAAATGTAATGCATTGTGTTTTGATTAAATAAATATTCAATCGTTTACTTTGTTTTTATAACAAAGTTCATGTTTCATGGTTTTCTTCAAGTTTGAGATGCAATATATGCTCACAGATAATTTTAACTAATTATTTTTATACAATTGTAATCTTTAAATTTTCATAATATGGCGCAGTCTCGTTATATGGCCGTGGAGCAGTAGGAGAGAGAAACTGTAGAAAGAGCTATGTAAATAGAACTTTTTCCATCCAGCGGTTCACTATCGAAAATTAAGATTCCTAAATTTGGAAATTTTATATTTTTAAATTTGGTGGTTTAAGAATTTGAAAATATGTAAACAGAAATAAACAGAAACTTTCTAAATTTCTAAATATGAAAATTTGAAATTTGTTAAGTACTAAAATTAAAAATCTTTACATTTGGAATTTCTAAACATCTAAATTCATAAGTTTGTAAATTCTTAATGTTCAGATTTGAAAATTTAGAAATCTGATCTGCAGTTCAAAGCAGCTAAGGATCGACATATTAGTCGCCTTTGCCAGTGCAATAATTTATTATTAATAATTCGATCTCGTAATTAATAATGAATATGAATATGTCAAGAATAACAATCAATACGAATGTAAATTGTAACTTCACTGAAACTTTAATTAAAAACAATTTAATAAATGTTTAATACATGCATCAACAAGAACATTTCATATTTAATTGATGATTGATGTTTTAAATGCCGCATATAATATTTTCATACAATTAAAGTCATGTTTGTCTCGTTTTATCGTAATACATGATTTTCGAACGATTGAAATACACTGTAAGAATACCTTTAGTAGTTTTATAAATCATTATCACTAGGAAATTACTACCGTTAATTACAATTTATGTAGAATAGCGTCAGTCCGTTATAATTGAAACATCCCTATATTTGCACCATTTACGAACGATTTGACGTGGTTTATCAGCCCGTATAATTAGCTGTTTCACAGCTGAATGCCAACATAATTGGTGATATCCTTTACTGCTCTTATTTTATCCATGCGACTCTTCATTGCCCAATGGTCTCTTTGTTCGCAATACATTAGCCTCTAATTAATTACCTCTAAATAACGAATAGAGAAAATTACTGAAAGGGTTGCATTCGATTTATATTAATTCGTTTTGGAAAGCTCTTTCACCGTTTCGCCGTTCATTACAGTCTCTCAATCTAGAAACAGGATCACTGAACATTTTAAACATTTTAACCAAATTGAATAGTCTGAGTAAGCTGTAGTAATAAATTACAACAATTAGTTTGTTATATGCACTATTGGAAAAGCTGATTGCACTGCTTATTGTATTATTTATTTATATTATGTTATAATTTAAATATAATATTATTGAAAAGTTGACGGACATTAATGTACGTCGTTTCGTTAATTATTATTATTATCACTAGTATTGCTATATTACTACTGTCACTCTTTCATGACTGTCACTATCACTACTATTACTATTTTTACTACCACTATTATCATTATCACTACTATTACTATTGTCACTATCATTACTATCACCATCGCTATTATCACTACTACTCCTATTATCACTATCACTACTTTGAATACCATCTACTATCACTCTATCTGCTACTACTATTATTATTGTCACTCTCACTACTTTGGCTACCATCTACTATCACCATCGCTACCATCACTATCGTGACTACTATTACTATCGCTACTATCACTACTAACTATCACTATCTCTATTACTACTATTATCATTATCACTACTATCACTACTTTGACTACTATCGCCATCGTTACTATTACTACTATCACTATCACCATCATCACTGTCACTGTTGTTAATATCATCACTTTAACTACTAATACTATTGCTATCATTGCTATCGTTATCACTATAATCACCAATTATTACTCTCGTGATCATCCCTATCAACATGATTATCACTATCCATTATTACTGTTGCTACTATCGTTATATTATTGCTATCATTATTATGGATACAGTTACTATCACTGTCATTAATATTAATATTATTATTATCATTGTCATTGTCGCATAAATTGCTGTTTTTAACAATGTATTACATTTCTTATACTGCTCATTAAAATGTCACCCGCTGTAATACCTAATACTTCAATTCTGAAATACAATTATCACAGTGAAACTTGGTGTGTTGATACTTTCTTTATCCATCTGCACCTACGTTTGTGGTTTAATAATTGTAGTTATTTCTTTGAATTTGTGTAATGGTTTCGAATGAAGTACAATTGACTCTTGAATTACACATCATACGAGTTGCACGAAGATTAGAGGAATTTATATTATCTTTAATTGATCACGTAACAGTACTTATGAAAGTTTCCGAAGGGAAGATAAGAGCCAAGATTATGATGTTACACGAATTACGTGAGGAGCATAGTTACGAAATTTCCGAATAAAAATAAAACCGTATAGATTCTCAATTATTGGGTCAGACTTACGTCTTTAAGGACCTCAAATATTTATAAAATTTGGGAGATTTTGGAATCTTATATTTTTTTATTTTAGGACTTTGAGACTTTAGAATTTTGGGGATTTTTTAGATTTTGGGGATTTTTGGTATTTTGGGGATTTTGTTTTTAGGGATTTTCAGGACTTTGGGATTTTGGATCTTAAGGTGCAACAATTTTTTAATTATAGAAGTTTGTGTTTTTGCAATTTTTGAGTTTTTTGATTTGGAGGATTGTAGACATTTTGAGGTTTATTAGAATTTAGAGATTTTAAGATTTTGAGATTTTACAATTTTTTAGTTTTGGAATTTTAAGATTTTGAAATTTAGAGATCTTTAGGATTTCGAAATCTTGCAACTTTTTAATTCCACAATTTTTGGCCTTTGATACTTTAAAATTCTTTAATTTTTTGATTTTTATTAAATCAGAATGATATTTCTGGTCAAAAAATATCAGAATGTTATTTCTGGTTTAATACGAATTAATCATATCTACGTAGTTTTAGTATCTCTACTAGATTTTCATTACTTTCGATCGAATAAGATACCGTCGTAGTTTCATATGCACGGTTTGTACGTACCTTTGTTCCGAATGTCTTCGAAACGTTTTGTCGACAGTTTCCTACGCTACGTAGCTTTTCTTGAAACCGTCTTAAGAGTATGTGACCCACCATGCTTTCGAGTTATCTCCCGGATATCTGCTGCATAAATCTTGACTCGAGGATTACGAAGCTAAGACTACGGAAGTAAAAGGATTAAACGTGCATCGTAGGATGGGCGACAGAATCGCGAGCTTCGTTTCGTTGTACAAACTCTACAATCGAAACGGGGATGAAGGATATTTATCTTTTCTTTTTTATCTTCCATAGCAGTCTTCCATTTCATGGAATTATTGGATTTTAGATAAAACTAGTGGCTACAGTTGTCGTTTATTTTGATACTTAGCTATACATTAATCATATCCTTTAAGGATTAGGTATATTAGATATTTAGGATTACATAATCATATCCCTATCGCGAAATTTATTGTGAAATTTCACTTAAATTCAACTACAAAAATAGTAATATGTTATCACTAATTTTTGAAAGTTCAACCAACCAAAATAATTTAAAATCATAATATTTAATGTCTAAATGATAGATGACAAATTTTTTGGGTTCACATTTTTCGCTATAATACAAGAATGTAGTTTAAAATTTTGTTAATTATTGAAGGATTATAGAAAGATATGATATGAGTTAAATTATCACAAATTGCATATAAAATTATAACTTTTAACATCAATGGTTGCAGATTTATATATTCAGTTACAGTGGAAATTGTTCTAGGAATTCTAATTGCAATGTAAATCAGTTGCGTAAAAGTTCAGAATTCAGATCTGATTCATCTAAATTACAATGTAATTGCAAGTGAGGTACGAAATGCATGTAGTTTGATCGAAACAAGAGCACGATTTAAGAGGTGACCAAAGTGCGATCTAATGAAAGATAGAAAAGCACGCAAAGGTTTCGGACAAAAAGAATGAACAGGTACAATTACGGTATTATTCGTGAATTCATGATGTTCTAACAAAAATGAATGTAACTCAAGATTACAATAATAATATGTAATCAATATTCTCATGCTTGCAATAATTATTAACTCAATCAAAATAAACCCCTTGGCTTATCGAGTCAGACTCATGATACACGTTACAGTTCAAATGTGACAAACCTAAATCGTATTTGCATGAAGGTTGAGTTTTGAGTGGATACCAATTATAGTTTGTATAATTGTAGATCGCTAAATCCAAAATATATCTAACATTTTAATGTTCTTTATTTATCTTTACACTGCAGTAATAAGTAGTGATTGACGCAACTGCTGAAAACTTTGGGTGATGAAAACGAAAGTGATGAGGTTAATAAGTCAAGTGAAAAATCAAAGTTATATAATTCATATTATAAGGTAATCGAATTATTGTATGAATCACAGTGTAAATACAACTATGGACGACTTGCTGCATTGCATATTCATTTCACGTGAAATCCGAGTTTTTGCACGTTGGAATATAAAAGAAATTTATTCGCATTTTCTAGTTAACAGCTTCTACAGACAAGGTATTTTAAGCATCGATACGAAGAAATTCGTGGAAGTATAGTGGACGATGTTTGCTAGTTAACAGTCTCTCCTCGTCGTCCTTGCACTTGCAAATACTTTAATCTCGTTTTCATTCTACTACTTGGCTCACTCGTTCGAGACCACTTCCTTGCTTTTGCTATCGCCAAGAGGTAAGAATGCTCTGGTTCTTGGCTATGGCGACGTTTCAGGCTCGATAGAAGTAAGCTGGTAAGCTCGGTTCGTTTTCTAACTAATCTGAGAATAGCGGAGCAACCAGAAGCGAAAATCCTGTCGCGTGTGCATCGAAACCTCGCATGTGCCGCTTCAGATTTTTCGATATATCGCGTGCTTCGGTTACTCGCACGAATTCCCTATAATTTATTTACATTTTCTCGCGAATCGGTGTTGAATTCACCACCTAACGACACGCCAAACTCTCGTAAATTCAAGTGCGAATTCGGGGTTTAAAAAAATTGTAATTACAGAATGAAGCTGTTGACGGGTGGATATTTTTTATAGATTTGATGATAGATCAGTCTAACCACATATCTACGGTCTAATGATGATATTGTAATTCTTAGATTTTTTATCTCGTATTTGTAAAGCATAAATCTATGAGGTCCACATATTTTCAATATATTACTAATAGTATCAATAGTTATAGCAAGTTTTGCAATTTTAATATAATCAAATATTTGAATAAATAAAACTAAGTCACTGGTATTTGAATTGTAGACCTTTCAATTTATAGTCAAGCGTTTAACCCCATAGTTAAAAATTTGTTCATGTCAGTGTGCTTCATAATTTGTTATCTTAATAATAACCATCAATTCTTAATATCATATAACGTAATCACCCTTAAATTATTAATTTTTCTTGTAATGATAAATATCTCATAATTGTTAATATCTTATAATTACTCTTAATTGTCAAGATCTTTTAAAACACCTATTAGTCCCCAGAATGAGATATATATAATGTTTAGTCAGATGTTCTGTATAAAGCGACAAAGTTTCATAAGCGAGTGATAACACTTGGATGGTTCCTCTCGTGAAACTTTTAGCAAGAGTGACATTTTTTTCGTGCGATTCCGCTGATATCTTCGTTGTTTTTGTCAGAGAAAATAGAGAAAAGAATGTGATCGCACAGGAAAAAATTGCTCGTGTGCATCGGGACTAAAAAATAATTCGGCTATTAGAAATCGTTGTTTCCACAAGTTCCGGTAAACATCCGGAAGCAATGAAGTTCCTGTATCCGACGTTCATTCTTCTTCTCTCTTTCCGTTGTCCGTGTGGCCGCGAATCGGGCGTCGTTCCGCTGGTCCCAAGTTGAACTCCATTTTCCAAGACCCCTCCACTCGTGATGCTCGAGAGAATAATTTAGAGAGCACTTTGGTGGCGCAACTCCAACCCAACGAGAACCATCCACCCATCCAAACCACCTATCCAACGAGCCACACCGGCCGAAGATATCTTTCCACTCGCTTTTCCACTTTCTTCCTCTCGTCGCGGCGCGACCGCTTTATGAATTGTCTGGCTTGAAGTTATGGTCGGTCCAGGAACCAGTAAACTGCCGGGAGCACCGCCGCGAATCAACCGGGGCTCGACTGTCGGTGACGTCCACGGAATCCTTTGCAAGAATCTTCGCCAGACTTCCGGTTGTGCCCCATCTACCACCGCCTCCTCTTCGTCCTCCTTCGTTCTCCAACGGCCGAGCTTGCTGCTTGCTTGTTGTTTGCGAATCGAATGTCTTCGACTTCTTTTTTTGCGACTTTTTCTTTGAGTTACGAGTATCATGAAGGAACTAGTTTTTCATCATTTTACAGGGTATTGATTTTCGATGCAATAAAACCATAAACCAGCGGTTCTCGATTAGTGGTACGTGGAAGAAAGCGGGTGGTATGTCGATAATGTGTCGAGGTGGTGTGGTTAATGATCCTTGATTTTGAAGTGTAGTTTTTGAATTACGTGGTACAGAAATTTGGAAATTGTCTTCGGATTTTTAAAATCTGGACATTTGGGCGTTTCGAACTTCAGAATCTGGACATTTCAGTGTTTGGAAGTTTGGAAATAAAGAAATGTGGATATTTGGGAATTTAAGGATTCTATTTGGGATTTGGAAATTTTAGAAATTTAGAGGTTCAAGTATACGACGATTAGGGGAACAGGTCATTTGAAAAACATAAAACACTATGAAAATTTGGAAATTGGGATACTTTTTCTGTTTTAAATACAGTTTAGTGTCGCGTCAACTATTAGCGACTTTCTACTAAGTTAAACTGTGAATTCTATAATTATAGCCTATTCAGAATTTCCACTGTCCGCCCAGGTAGTTGAAAACGTGAGAATTTGAGAATGTGTACATTTGGAAATTTAAGAATTTTGTAATTTGAAAGTTTACGAATTTACAAACGTAGAATTATGCGAATCTACGAATTAGGAATCTGGGAATGTAGGAATGTAGGTATCTAGGAATGTAGGAATCTAGTAATGTAGGAATCTAGAAATGTAGGAATGTAGGAATCTAGTAATGTAGGAATCTACGATAGAATTTGAGAATCTAGTAATTTCTGGAAATCTAGTAATTCTAGTAATAATATAGGAGTTTGAGGATTTATAAATTTGCAGATTTGAGAATTTGAAAATATGAACATTTGATAACTATTATAGATAATGAGTTTATTTGAAAAGTTGAGAAGATCGAAGTTTTGAGGTTCAGAAATTGTAGAATCTAAAATTTTTGAAACTCGATAATTTATAAATTTATAAATTTAGTAATCTGATAACCTACGGTATAGTAGTATGTATCTGCACCAAATATAGCAAAATGGTGAAATAATAGTACAGTGGAATAGTAAAATAACAGCATGGTGTTTACGTTAAATAGTACAATAGTACAATAATAGCAGAATGTGCCACTATAATGATACACTAGAGTAATAAAATAATAGCATAATGGTATAGCGATATAGTAAAATAGACTATAATATCCGTCAGATAAATTTACGATTTGTTATGGCGCTCCATACCTTGAGAGCACCGTTTGAACAAGTCTGCTTACACGCTCCTACTAGATTCTTTCGAAACAATGGGGCACCATAAATCTAACGGGCGGAGTGAAAAGTAATGCGATTGTTTGGAACGGATCTGTAAGCCATTCCGGGTGGCACCATGTGAAATATAAGTCAGAAACCGATCGAAAACCATTTCGTTCGAGTAGCGAGTGGGTGGACCTCTTTACAAACGGCGAAAACTGGCGCCGTTGAAAATACGGAACAAACTGGCGTATATACTACCGAAACTCTTCCGTTAGCTCTACGATAATATATTTAAGGTAACTATCATAAATAAAAGAATCTTTGAAATTCCATATCGAAATATTGGTGGTACTTCAATCTTTTATTAAAAGCACGGTCAACTCTTTCAAGTTGTGTGCACATTATGGTGTACGTGACATTTATTTTATTTTAAAGTCAAAATCAAATGTAATGATACTAATTTTTACAATAACATATATGCAATTTCATTTATATGATTAGGAAATGAAGTTGTATTACAATAATTTCTTTAATTCAAAATTTTGAATTTTTGAACTTTAAGATTAGTTTGATGTTCTATTTAGTAACGAAAAACAGTATGCCATCAAGGGTTAATTAATAATGACTTTGCTACTAATATAATGGTATTATGGTGTGAAGAAAGTAATAAAATGTTAATACTTTCTCAGTAAAATGTTATTACTTTCTTATTGTAATTGTTTCTGTTATAGGAGAAGGTAGTTGAATTTATTATATGAACATTTTATGACCTAACCAACATAAATATAGGAAAACTTTAAAAAATTGTAAACTTGAAAATATAGAATTTGTACGTTTCTAAACTTACGTTCCTAAAGTACATAACTTCTAATACTCATTATTTTTAAGTTTCTAGATTACTAAATTTCTGCATTCCTAAATTTGAAGATTTGGAACTTCGAAAATTTGAAATCACTGTAAACTTTACGTACACTATACACACCAGTGTATTTAAGCTCTTTATCGATCACTAATCTATCCATCACTGATCTTAATCGATTGTCACTATCGTCCATAAAAGCACCTCCATTGTATTCCACGTCCATAAGTCTACACACATAAATAATTCTGCAAACATAAAACTCCTGATAAAAATTCTGCTTCTCAACCTAATTTATAATTCTGTCTCCCTGCATAATTTCTCCACATTAAATCGACTCAGCAGATTCAGAAAATATTTCATCGAACCTTAACGATTCATCGCAAAAATACTGCCGGAGTTATGCATCGAAACATCGATCGATATTGTAAATTTAATGAAGCGTTCACGACCACGGTCCATTTCCGTTTCTCGTGTTCGACCTGTACCAACGAATTTACAATTCGAAGCTTGCCTTCCTTAAACCGTATCCATAAGCAATGCATGATTAATGCCTGGAATTAGCGGGCATGTTCGGCGACATATGCAGTTGAATAGAACTGCAAGGCGTCGCTATCGATCGTCGTTGCATCACACGGAGACCGAAGAGAAATGGCGTTTACATGTGACAAAGTTTCTCTGATGGATGACAGTGCTTGTTGCTTTGGGCGTTCCGCCGCTACTCGATGATATTTTGATGGTTTGATCGACGTTGACACGATGACGAGTTTGCCTGCCGTTTGCGAGCGAACGGTAGCTCTGTGATACAGAAAGCACTGACAAGAGCATGCTAAACCACTACTTTGATGGATGATACCGTTGTTCGCTGTTGGCAGTGAAAACACTTGGAACACACGGACTTCCGGGAATCCTGAAACTGATTTCGCTTTTCTTCGATGCTGCGCAATGCTATTTCTATTTGCGCTCTAATCACTTAAGCAATAGGCATGCTTATTTCAAACAATTATTTTTTCGTATTTCTCTGTCAGGTTCCAGTTATACACAATAGGGATGCTTTTTAGAAAAAGTTATTCTGTATTCCCTTACCAGGTGTTAATCATCGCGACTAAGTGATATGGTATTTCTTTTATGTGGAATTATTATTTTTAAATATTAGTCGCTACTTGCTATTGAATTTTACAAGAGAATACATTTTTCCTTTTGACGTATTAAAATTTTAAAATATGTTTATTTAACACTAAAATAATTTTACGAGGGAAGTTCAGGAACAAACAAGTTTTAAGAATAATCACATCACCTTTATAAAAATCTTTCGCAAATATCATTATGGTAATAATGCAGTTTAAAGGTATCGTATGTTTAAATTTAGAAGTTTAAAAATTTGTCAAGTGTTATTGATATTGTGAAATTTTAAGCATGTTCCATGCTTGGTCTTCAACACTTGTTTCTGCATTATGTTGTATTTCGACGAATGCAATTAAGTCTGCAAAATTATATTTATTTCACGTTACATATTTCACATGAGACGTTCGAGAAATCCTGCAAGGATTCAAATGTTGTCTCACAAATTCCAGTCAAAAATTGCGAGAGTTCTTCTTTCATGTAGCTATATCTACTTTCAACTTCGGGGATACGTGACAATACTGCTAACTCTGATAAGAAACTAAACAACCTCTTTCGTTCTCTCCCCAAGAACGCAGTGACGACAATGGAGGCAAGGAAACCGTTTTTGCATAATTCTCTGGAAACGCAACGAAAGACTTGAAGCCGCTTTTGCGGACATTCCTCGCGTAGGACAAAATTTAATTTAGCAGGGCGAGTCAAAAGAGGGTAGACGACGGGCACAATAGTCGTGGTCACAACAATAACTTCGAAAGACCCTTTCCTCGCCCCTTCCAACCGCAACCACTCGTTGCTTATTGCTTTTAGTATTAACTCACCCCTCGCGATATACTACCCTCCACCTCTGGATCGGTCTTCGCCACGACAGAAAGCCACGACTTCATTTAAGTCGGTGATAAGCGGCTCTCTAACCTGTTTCTCTTTTCTTTTTGTGACATTCGGTTATTCCTTTATTTAACTGCGCTTATGATTCGGCCTTACTACTGTTGACAAGTGTACTGCAAACTCTTACGTAACACTCGAGGCTATATGTAGGATTTCTTACTAATTTTGTTACAAGATAATATGTGAGTGTTATTTGTAATGAAGCGATAATATTAAAGGGGCTAATTGTTTGGTCCCATGGGATTTATATTATGACACACGGAAACTTTTTAAAGTCGCATTTTTGGAGATATGTTAATTTTTTTTAGACAGAATTTTATACAAATATTATTGCGGTGTAATAGCTGGGGTCAAGAATAGTCTAATGATTTATAACTACATGTTAATTAAAAATTGACAATCTCAGTTTGTCAAACTTTGAAGAATGCACTTCCATTTTTCATTTGAAGAAGAAATTATTCTCGGTTTTCAAATACTTTATTACATTCAAAATTCGTGTCGGAAAATTATTGAAAATAGCGTCCATATAGCATTGACTAAGCAAACTCGAAAATTTCTTCTGAATATAAATACTTTACAAAAAATTGAGTCTTAAAAATTCAATTAAGAAAAGAATAAAGCGGTGGGGTTCAAGCAAGTTAACGAATTTTTCACTTATTTGCCCAACTTGATCTTCCTTCATCACTTAATAACGAGTAAGTTCCCGTCTGACCCAGTAGCTTTTTTATACCAACTTTCATCGTCAGCGTCCTCTCATTAATTCAGCAACATAAATTTTTATGGCGCAATCCATGTAACGGTCCGGTAGCCTATATACGGACGGGGCAAAAGCAGCAGAAAAACCAATCAGCCACCGAAAGAGGAACAGAAAGAAAAAGGAAGAGGAGGGATGTAAAAGCTTGGGGATGGGCCAGCAACTGACCACGTGCACCAGTTTAAAATTACGGCGGGAATCGATAACCCAGTTCTTTCGAGATGGCGGACGGCGCGATGCGACGCGGCGCGGATACGCGCTGGCGGAATGCAATTCGCTGAATCGAAACATCGTGATGAGATCGTTTTTTCTGAGCACGTCGTATCAGAGTCCAGGTCTGCACTTTATGACAGCTCCCCACCCGAATACGATGTACAGGAGGTAGTATAAAAAAAAGGGAGAACAGAAAGCGGAGAAGGAGGAAGTGAAAAAAGGGAGCAAGGAAAATTGGACTCAAGAGAATCCAATATAGCGGACTGTTAAACCGCGTCGGAGTAAAATGAAAGGAGTGCGAGAGAATAAAGCGAAATGAAGAAACGCTTTCAGCGAAAAAACGTCTTTTCGAACGCGACACTTTCTAGCGAATTCCTCGCCCTATGACGGGGGTAATTTCACGAGGATGTTTCTTTTATGGGGTTTTTGTAAACACGCTATTTAGGACAGTGATGGGCTGTTTAAATATTCGTCAAAGAGCTAATACACGCTGATGTACAATGTATGGACAGGTCTATGGAGATATCGAACATTTGAATATAGAAACTTTGGAAGATTTTGGCGATTAAAAATTTAGAGAATTTAGGAATTAGAAAATTTAGCAATTTGAGATTTTGGATGTTTTAAGATTTGGAAGTTTGAGAATTTAGGAATTCAAAGATTTAAAATTTGGGCATCTGAAGTTTGGGTGTGAGTATTTAGGAATGTGTAAATTTGGAAGTTGTGGATTTGACGATTTGTACGTTTAAATATTTACTAACGTGGAACTCTGAGAATGTGAGATTTGTAAATGTGATTGTTACGGAATTTAGAAGTTCAGAAATTTTTTAATTTGCGAATATCAGGATTTGGGAATATGGAAATTTTCAAATTGTGGAATTAACTACCCATTAGCATCACACGTTCATGGCCTCAGTTGCCCATATTTGATTTGCACTGTATTTGCATTTTATTATAAACAATTATTTAAAAACTGGTTATGCTGCATTAGTTGCTCTTTACTGTGCAATTTGATATAGAATAGGGAATCTTATATGTTAAATTCACATTATTCCACTTCTTGATTCTCAACGGGTTAAATGTTCCCGTGCAAATGGACGTGTAATCAGAGCCACATAGTCGAACAGTATCCGTGTCGTCAGCTTGTAATCACGATAGGCAAGCGTCACGTTGATTTCACGCCGTAACGTATGTACCCACCCACACGAGTGGCGTTATGTATGACCTGTTCGTGTGTATCAAGCAACCAGAAGTTCAGAGAGTCTACCTGGCGAACACTGGACCAGCCAGTTCGAGCGACACTCGCGCACAGTCGCTCGGTTGCATAATGTTACGTTTATACCTGACATTCATCATTAGCCCCGGTAATTTATGTTGAACACGAACGGTTCGGTCGAACGGGCTAATTAATATAAATTGCCGCCACGAGGATTACAGGGCCGCAGCCGTGACGCAATTCATTGTGTACTTTACGAATCGGCCGAAAGCCGATTAAGCCTGCCAAGTTGCCACTGACGGACGCGCAAATATTGTGGCCTCCTACCGATGAAGCTGACCACGACTCTGCTTCAACAAAAGCTTCTGAAATTCTCACCGAGATAATTAATTTAAATTAATTACTTCTCGACGGAAGAAAATATTTTAACGAATTTCTGAATATTTCGGGTCAGTTGACAGTACTGGCAAGGAGCTGTATGTACCGGTTATCTTTTTGATATTTAACGATATATCGATAATATTGCTACGATATGTTTAATGTGTTAAAGAAATAATATGCACAATAATTTTCATTAATTTCTTTTTAAAGCATTGATTACTGGGAGAATGCATATACAGGGTGTCCACGCCTAAGTGTGACAGCGCGATATTTCATGAACTATTGATGATACGAAAAAGTGTTTATATGGAAATTGCAGGGTAAAAGGGACTCTATGTTTTGGCACAAACGAATTTTTTATAATGTTATTAATGTAAAAGATATGATGGTGAAGTTTCGTTTTTTAAATGGAACTATATATTTTTTTTCGATCATGCGATAGTGCTTTTCGAGACGAATTCATTAAGATTTTATGTATCTACCCGATTTTTAATAGTTTTCGAGATATAACGCTTAGAAATTTACTGATTTTCGGCAAAGACGTCACAATTTGAGTAGTAAGTCATAAAAACGGTCTTATTGTTGCGGTAAGTGCCGGATTTTTGACTCTGCCTACCGAAACTGATAGCCGCAGGTCTACGGTCGGAACGGCAAGTCCGAAGAGTAAGCAACGTAGAAATAATTGTCCATTACGGTCTAAGTTTTCCGCATTAAGGATGATGGACAATTCTTTCCACGTTGCTTACTCTTCGGACTTGCCGTTCCGATCGTAGACCCGCGGCTATCGGTTTCGGCAGGTAGAGTCAAACATGCGGCACTTACCGCAACAATAAGATCGTTTTTATGACTTACTACTCAAATTGTGACGTCTTTGCCGAAAATCAGTAAATTTCTAAGCGTTATATCTCGAAAATTATTAAAAATCGGGTAAATACATTAAATCTTAATGAATTCGTCTTGAAAAGCACTATCGCGTGATCGAAAAAAAAATATATAGTTTCATTTAAAAAACGAAACTTCACCATCATATCTTTTACATTAATAACATTATAAAAAATTCGTTTAGGCCAAAACATAGAGCCCCTTTTACCCTGCAATTTTCATATAAACATTTTTTCGTGTCATCAATAGTTCATGAAATATCGCGCTATCATACTTAGGCGTGGACACCCTGTATGTTGGAAGGCACACTAGTTACAGTGACCGCTCGGTAACTGGTCGCGTCATAGAGACCGGCTTTTTCAAAAACGTTTCTTTGTTGGACAGCGATAATATCTTAATACATTATAGACAGAAGACATTAATCTTTCTAAACGTTAAAAATAAGGGGCATACTGTGCGTGCCAAATTGTTACTATGTTAATATTAATCAAAAGGAATAAGGTGATCAAATGTGCTCTTGAGTTAAATGAAACTTGTAATACGTCATTTGATACAATAACCCAGAAAAGATTCTCACAGCAAGTTTCAACTTTTCATCCTGCAGGTATGTGATTGCATCTTGTACACTTTACCAAGCGAGAAAGTAAGGTGAAAGGTAACTGGTTTATTTGATCTCCGTTTGAGTCAGGAATTACCACGATAGTATACATCATCGTGCTCCACAGTCCTAAAGTCCCACGAAATTCAGCAGAACTGACTATTCCTGGATCAAATTTATCGTGGAAGGCGGCAACGACCGCGAGAGTTTATCGGTTGAAAAGTATGATAAATTCACAAGTCGGCGAGGATCGCGGAATCGAATAACCAGTCCGGGCACGAGCTTTCTAACGAGTTAGGCAACTCTTGTTCTTAGCGCTCGGTCTGGTCGCGTCGCGTCGCGGCACGTCGCGTAAGGGGGTTGATTTTGCACCCTTTGCACTTGTGCGGAACTCGGCCTGGGCCAACCCCTTCACCGTAGGCGTCGGCTTCGCTACACGACCCGCATACCGTCGTACCATCCGACGTCTTTGTGAACCACCTATAGCCTGGTTCATCCCGTTCCAGGTTGGTGCATCGGGCCAAAGGGAACCCCGAGTCGGTCTACTCAAAAGTAGGAACTGGAAACGGGCGGGAAGGGTTCCCGTTGCAATCAAGCGCGGACACGGACTTTGGGGATGCTCCGTTTTCTCACGGTCCGCATTATCTTCTCCGGAGCCTCTCTGTGTTGCCTCTCGAACTCTTCTCTGTCTGCTGAAACGAGCAGACGAGGTAACGAAGGAGGCGGAAGACCCGTCCCCGTTCTTTCCTTCCTTCTTTCCCTTTCGTTCTTTCCACCACCCCTTCATCGCTGCCGAAGTCCCTCTGTTCCTCTAACGTTCGCTTTACTTCATCCCGCCTTCATCCGTCCTTTCACTGTGGCCCTGTATCTTCGTTGAAATCGCTATTGATCGCCCCTGTAAAATAGCGGTTGAGCTTAGCCGATGTACGGCGCCGGATTATTCCCGGATTTCCGTCTGCGAGTGTGTGTATACGTGTGTGTGTGTGTGTGTGTGGCGTTAGGATTGATAAGAATCATGGGAGAAAGGAGGTTTTAAGTTTGAACCGGCAGGATAAGTATCCTCTTGGCTTACCGTTAGCGATGGCTGTTTGGACGGCCGGGAATTGGACCGGTGCTCTCGGATTAAGGGGATTTCTTTTGATTGCACTAACGATAATTATGTTAATTATGTGCGCATACTTGTTTCGATTTCGTTAGGCGGCAATGTGTAAATTGTGTGTCTTGGGATTTTATGTTTCTCAGGATTGTCATTCTGTACATGGAGATAGACTAATCTGAGACTACTTTTTCTATTTAACATCGATACCATCGTTTAACATTAATCCTAATATAATGTGTACTTAATTTGAAATTAAAAATGAAGTTGAAAAGTACATAAACAAACGACGAAACATAAATTGGTACACACATTTATTCTTTATTTTGACGAAAATCAATGCAGATTTCAAGGAATGCACTTTAACAAAATGTGTAACTTGATTTGATAATTTGATAATTTTAATTAATTCATTAATCCTATAATTCGAGAGTTCGATAATTTGATAGCTCGATAGCTTAATAGCTCGATAATTTGATAATTCGATGATTCAATAATTTGAGGATTTAGAAATTTGTCTGTGAATTTAAAAATTAAATAAAATCCCAAACGCTATTGGCAAAAGATCTCTTAAACGTGTACTAGTAACATACATCAAATTACAAAGAATTTCGTTTGTCAATAACTATCGCATTGAATGATCCGATAAAAATGGTCAAATAGTGACAGTATTTTACTTTTTGGACAGATACTGAACGAACTTGAATTTCCTAAGTATCACAGTGACATCTTAAAGCCCTCATTAGTGTAGCTCGTCACTTTCGATAGGTAAACGGGCTAAGGTAGAATTAGCCACGTCAATATTTGCGGTGCAATCAGGCCGCTTCGGCTTGTCGTCCTCGTCGTTTCGCTTCTCGCTGACTTCTCGACACTGGCTCTGATTGTAATCCACACTTCCGTGACCAGATTGCTGTGTTGTTGCTGTTGTCTTTTCTCATTTTACCGATTCGTTTCGTTGATACGTACACGGCGCCACCCGGTCTGCGACTCGTTTCTCTTCGTTTTAACGTTTGATCGCGGTCCAATCAGACATTTCCGCGACGACAGTTTCCTGCTGAACACGTTAAAATGGCTAAGTCGCTCGTGCCAAATATTGACACGGTATTGCTTTGATACACTTCTGCTTGCCTTGCATTTGTACGGGTTGAATAAGAAACAAGTATAAATAACACTGTGTCATGGTTCTTCGTCTACAAATCGGTAAAGATTTGTCAAATATGATCTTCCAAAAATGACCCTGATCTTAACATTCAAGATCAAGTTTTGTTTTATTGTAATTTTTTTTTACTGTAAAATTCTCAGATTTTCTAAGTTTCTAAATCTGATCATTCGAAACCTTGGTTGATGTTTAACAACTTTTCATTGCTCACATAATGCATGTTGCTGTTCGTGAGCATATTAGCGAGTATTTAATCTATCCAGTATTATTAGAGGATATTCTTATAAAAAATACATTATTAGAAGATATTCTTTCCTGAAATATAAACAATTACTATGATTTATTTAACGCATAAGCTGTTTATATATTTCCAAAGGTCAGAAGATATATTTTAACATTGATATTCCTTATCATTTTCTATACTCTGAGTTAAACCCTTAAATTTGAAATCTTTACTCTGAGAAGTGCAAGAAACTCCCTTGTAATTACACTGAACATTATGAACGATCATTTTAAACGAAATTTCCGAGTCTCTCGTTCTATCGACTTTTCAGTACCAATTACCATAATAGTAGTCATAACCACAGCGTTCTTACGAGCAAACTTATTAAACCGATCGAACAGCTCGAGCCAGCATCTCGTGAAAACGGAATAAACCTCTGAAATCTGTTATTTAGCGCGAAAACGATGTGAACGTAATAGGCCATAGAGAAATCGCGATAAAACTCTTTCCATTGAATCGTTTGTACTTCTTATGACTGACAAATCTTGCAGCATTTGTCGCTGATAAGAACGATCGGTGTGTTCGGAAAGAACCGAAGACGATCCTGCAACGTGGAAGATGGTCAATGAAACGGAACGAAGGGAAAAATCGGCGGAGAAAATACTGGAATTAAGCTTTTCCGAAAGTTGCTCGCATAGGAGCCAAGATAGAATAGGAATTGAGGATCGTTTGTTAAACTAGAACGAAAGGGATGAGCAAGGTGGATCGTGATAACGCGAGGGTTGTGCTGCTTCTAGTGAAAGAAACGACGCGGAACGAGAACGGGGAGGTTGCTGGAATGCACTGTCATAAAATTGAAACGCATAGCCGAGCTTTGCTGATTCTTTGACTTTTCGAGCAGCTTTGTGTTCTTTCTGTAAAGAAATTCAAGATTGCAAGATTCTTGACGTGATTGGAAGATCTTAATACCTTTCGAGTATCAGTTTCGAGGATTGTCTTGATTTATTTACAATTTTTAGCTTTGATCGAAGAATTCAGTTTACTCTACAAGTTTAGTCATCGTTTTTATTAATTCCCGACCCTAAAATTTCTTTTATTTAACTTTATTAAATTTGTTTCTTTTCAACAACTGAACAAAATGATCAATCTTTAAATGATCACTTAGAAAGTTAAGAAATTGTATTTTTGGGAGTAGTTTTGGGAATACTATATCCACTTTATCTAAGTAATTACCATTCGCAAACCAAAGAATGAAATGATCCACTTTTCTCCAGAAAGAATGAAAGAAACGAGAAGCAAAGTTCAACGTCGAGAAGCATTGACCCAGAAAGCATCAAAGGACCCAGATTCACGATGTGGTCACGATTGTTTTTCTGGCAACCTATCCTTTACCCCCCATAATTCGATGGCGTTGATTGCAGTTTATGGAAGCAGAAACGGAGGTAGTCGAAGTGCACCAGGTCCTTCTAGCTCGATAAGGTCGGTGAGAATAATGGTGAGGACGGTGTGATCAGGTAAATAAGACAGGGTCCCATGGCTGTCGTGCTACCTTTGCCCTCCACTATTCTCGTTCACCTTTACTCCAAATTCCAGCATCTCTACCGACCTCTTTTATTATTCTTTCTCGCCGTTTCTCTTTCGCAACCTTTCTCGAATTCCTCTTCTCTCCTTTGGCTACCACTCTCTTTCCTCTTTTGCTCTTCATGGGTCTTCGTGTGCTTTCAACCTCGCTCCCAGTCTCTCTCTTTTCCTCTTCTCCTCCTGATCTTCCTCCTCTGTTTCTCTGTCGGTCTTTCACCCTCAACCTAGTGGCGTGACACATGGCCAGCATTTATAGCGCGAGATAGCGCCGCCGGTTCTCGACAGCGCCGGCAGATTTATCCTTCACGGTTATTGGAGTTATACAAAGGATTTTTCCAACTGATCCCATAAAGTATCTGTGCCTGATGCCCTATTATTTACGCAGCCTGATGCCACCAACCACCCGGTGAACTGAATTATTCTTACGCGCACGCGTGTGTGCTCCTTTAAACAGTCGAATATGATCACACTATACTTAAATTAACCCTTATCATTTTAAGTATATTATGTTATGAGAGTGCCAGCTAGGGAGGATCTGAAAATATTCTTTGTTTATTGTTGCGTGACAAATTTTAGAGCAAAGTTATTACAAAGTTTTTCCTAAGCTTGCGTTTTTTTTTCATGATTTTGAACTTATTGATGTCTGTATTTTTATATAGGATTGTGACTTTTTGTATATGTATAAAGCATATGCAATGGAAATTTGGAAGTTTAAAAACTTAGAAAGATAGAAATGTTAATTTGCAGATCTAAAATTTTGATAATGTTCAAACCTGGAAAGTTCTAATGTTAGGTATTTTGAACTTTGGAAACTGAAAATATAAATTTTTATATTTTTATATTCCTAAAGTTAAAAATTTACAAATTAATAAATTTGGTAGTGTAAAAATCTGTGCCATTTCAATTTTACATATTTAGAACTTTAGAGATGTGAAAATTCTGTACTTTTAGATTTCCAAACTTGCAAATTTACAAATTTAAAAATTTAATAATTTCAAAATTTGGACAATTTCAAATTTAGCTATTCAGATCTTTAGAAAGTTGGAAATTTAGTACTTTTGAATTTTCAAGTTTGAAAGTTTAGAAGTCTAGAAGTTTATAATGAAAATATATGTACGTATAATATATGTATAACGAGAAGTCAACGGGAGTGACGCTCTTGACGACATATTTCAAAGTCAAATATGTCGGAATGAATGGAAATGTCCTCTTTATATAATTACCAAACATTGCGATTTAATCACTCATTTTGTAATTATTATTTTATTAGTAATAATTGCACTTCGCACATGGGAAATAACATAAAATTCAACGGTGCGTTATAACGTTTGTCACTGAAACAAATTATCTCGTTATTTATCTAGGGTAATCCTCGTTACGTTATCCTGTTAAATGCAGTTACCCGTAAATCTATCGTTTCATTTACCACATTCAGTGCTGTTTGCCTATTTTTGGGCTCGCGTGTTCTATTTTGGAAGCAATGTCGCATGTCACGTCGTTTCAGGGACTGGACTCTTTGTTTCTGCATTCGTTTGTTCTGTCGCTTGTATCTAACAAACGGCATAGCTTGCTATTAATGGATGGCCACCGTTACAGTTCGTTTTATCGGCAATTTGGGTCCGTAGATAGCGATAGTCGAAAACAAGTTACTACGTTTGCGTGAATTGTGTGTTGTTTTTAGTTTATTTGACTTCAGCGGTACTTTCAAGGACTGAGATATATCGGTTAAGGTGGTTGCATCGATAACACGTTCTGTCAACTTTCTATAAAATTTAATTAGGTGTAAATAATAATGGCAAAATTTCAGGAAGGTTCACTGCACGCATTTATAAGGATTCATGAAGTGTCCACATACTTTTGAGCGGCAGTGTATGTATATGTACCATATGGGACAGTCATTGTTGCTGGATGTACAATTTTAATTATAATGCGACAGCAATATTTCTGATCTTTTTAAACTAAAGTTATATTTTAGTATTTAAGTATATTCTATAATATTCTCTGCGATATAAATCTTGACTATCCATAAAACTTAAACGTTCTTTTTCATCTACCTCCTCAATTTTCTGACGTTGCAGGAGGAGATTGAGTACGCTTAACTATAGGAGCCTAGAAGATTATAAGACTTAATCTGATTTAAATCTAATTGCTATTCGAGAATAGAAGATGGTTAAAATGAACGTTTATTATGGAAAATAATTTTCAAATGATTTGATTGTTTTCATCGTATAAATTTTAACCCAGTAAAAATATTGAAATATTATAATTGCAATGTCCGAAAGCAATTTCAGTGGTTTGATTAATTGCATATTTTATGCAATCCTTGACTCTTATAGTTTTATGTTCTTTTTTATACTAAGAAATTACTAATTTATTTATATTCGAGAGTTATAGTTTACATACGTTACAAAAGCACTGATTTTTATGTTATAGTTAATATTTAATAAAACATATGAAAATTGGGAAAGAATATCTGGATCCTACTTTTTAAGCGAAAATGATATTTTACATGCTTTTATCAAATTTTTTTCTCAACAAAAAAATGATTTTGTTGTAAGTTGCTTAGTCTTTTATATAATAATCTACAAGTTATGATGAATGTACATCTTGTATTAAGGTTTTTGTAATTTTGCTGTTTTTTTGTCAAAAAATAATTTCTTTTACAATTTTTTACTGCAATTTGTATCCGGCCGGAAACTTGTCAACTAAATGTTTTATTACATTCGACTTATCATTAATAACATACTGGTTAAAAAATTATGATGACAAATTCGTGACGAGTTCTTCGTGCAAGGTCACCACAAGGTCATCGCTTGATATGTTATCGAATTTATTCTGAAATCCCCTACAATGTTACTTAATCAATATTACATAACAGTTTTTAAACTACATAATTTAATGTAGACTTGAATTACATATTAAAAAAATCAAGATAATCCCTGTTATTTATTAAAGAAAATACTGTTCGGAAATTTTTTCTTCAGCGATAATATTTTTTCTGCTAGACCACCGGAAGTTCCTTAAAAATTGTGGTTGATTTTTATAGCAGCTTGTGTCTTTAAAATTCGAGTATGCATTGTTACGAAACTGAAGCTTTTATCGCCGTTAATCGGTTTCTAATGGAAAAGGTAAAGGTGATGCACGCGCTAAGAAGAACCTGCTTTCTCGTTTCCAGGACTCGGAAGGTGACACACCTCTTCACGACGCGATCTCTAAGAAACGGGATGACATGTTGGCTCTGTTGTTGGACCATGCCGCAGACATCACCCTCACGAACAACAATGGCTTCAACGCTCTGCACCATGCCGCTCTTCGTGGAAATCCAAGGTGAGTAGTAGAGCTCGTATTTTCGATGTGACGCTTTTGTCCGTGATATCGTGCATCCTTCTGAATGCATCTGTCGTTGGTAGAATTTAACCGTCCGATGTGAATTTCGTCGACAATTAAACGATGAACGGCCTCGTCTTAAACCACCTAACAATTAACGAGATGACTCGTCACTCTTATACATCATGGAATTAACACGTTCATTTTGATTTTGAATAAATTTGCCTAATTCGCGTTCAATACTTTTGTTATTTCTTTTAAACTAACAAGCGTACTTCGGGAGTCAGGAAATACAGATTTTATTCAAATTTTGCACGATCATCGGGAACATCAGGAGTAATGATTTTACAAAACATTTCAGAATAAAGGAGATACATTCATGTTGACGGTTCTTATAATTCTACTTAGAGTAATATAATATATCATTTAGAGTAATATAAAAATAAGGATGTATTGTAGCCTGCTGCAAGAACGCTGAGTTTACTGAACCCAAGGGTCGCAAGTTCGAAACTTGAAAAAATAAAAATTTTTTTTTCATTTTTTATTTTCTAATTTTTTTTACTAAATTCAGTCGAAAAAAAAGCGTAAAAGTAAGCAGACATAAAAATGTAAAAAAGTAGTATGTTAATAATCCGAGTCATCGTACGATCCATAAGAAAAATAAATAAGGTAAGATTATTTTCATTTTTATACGATTCTAGTTATTATTTGTGAGATCAGTGAAAGTATCACTACTTTTTTAATTCTTAAACGTCGTATTCGATCGTTCAGCGAGCTTCTACGAATGGTTCTGCTCCCGTATTCGACAAATCATGAAAGAACGTCGAACCACAGGTGTTCTCGAAGCAGTCATCCGTTCGTTGAAGTCTAATCGAGTCGGTCATTCTCGAGAGGTACTGAGTTAATTTTACCTCGATTCTCACCATCCACCCTTCTGTTCAATTTTGTCTCCTACAATCTCGAGAATCTTCGAGATTCGCTGAATTTTGGTTATTACCTCGAGACACAGATGGAGTTTCCAGAGTGATAGGTACTATTACAACTGAAACGAGGTTTTCTTTGAATTCGATAGTCATTAGATCTTTAATTGATATCAAGTTCATGTTTCTTTCAAAGTAGTTTTCTTTACCGATAAAACATTCGGTGGAGGTGATTTAACTTTCTTTTTATAAGAGGAAATTAAAAGACATTTAGAAATTTTGTATGTTCCTTAATACTCAATATTACATTTAAATGTTTTCTGTTAAATGTATTTTTAAATTTCATTTAAATGTTTTTCACACTTGCTTAGTATTTCTATTATAATTGCAATATTTTAATATTTTTGCCGAGAAAGACAGATATTTTTATTGTCGTATTTATTTATATGTACTATTATTAAAGTATTTCCTACAGTAAATAAATAAATCTGTCGATTCAAATTTTTAGCAAACTATATACCAATGAAAGAATTAAATATCTTGAGAGCTCTTTGAACTTTGTTTGTAATTTACACATTTCATATATCCGCTAAATTTTTGTGTTAAAAATGTCTCAAAAGAATTACGTTTTCAACAATACCAGCGACCAAGCGCGTTTCTTTATTTTTTCTTTCTTTTTTTTTTAATAAACTGTGGTCAGATCATCCTATTGTTAAAAAGCGTAAAAACGAAACTTTTTCTCTCGCTCATTCCACGAATGATCCTCTTCTGTCGTCACGTTTCACGCCCGTTTCCGGGCCCGGAAAATGCAGGCACCGGATGCACATAGTAGTTCTGCAATCACAATTACGAGGTACCTACTTTCGACCTCTCGGTGTCAGCGATTCGCGCTTTAGCACGTTGTGTTACGATGTAGTTCGTCGAAATAACGGGCGAATTTTCTGTCGTTGAATGGAAAAAGCGGCGGTTCGATGGCGTGAAAATCCTGGTATCTATGAAAGAGGGAGGAAGCGGCTATCATGAATCGCAAATGTAGCTTTTGTTTCATTTGATGCCGACGGGTATTTTGTTATTAACAAGGATTTCGTTAAAAATTTCGCGCATCGGATATTCTTTTTATCTCGAACTTTCTACTTTAATTTCAGCTTGGAGTTTCGTTGTTCAAATTAAAACTGGGATTTATACGAATTATTTATGTATACATACATTATACTTTCATATATATGCATACATTATACATACTTGCACGTACATACATTTTACATACGCATACACATGTCACATTCTTGTTATACATACGTTATACTTACTTGCATGTGCATACATTTTACATACTTGTACGTACACGTATGTCACATTCTAATTATACATACATTATACATACTTGTATGTACATACATTTTACATACTTGCATATACATACATTGTATACACCTACATGCATAATTCACACATGTTATTTGTAAAATTCACTACTGACTTTCAGCTGAGAATCATAAACTATGTAATTGTTATAAATTTTGTTTCTAATTCTATAATACTTTGCATACAATTATAATATTGATATGCAATAAAATAGTCTTGTATCCAACTCTTATGTCAGTCAATACACCCTTTTTTTTTTTTGAAGATTAAAAACAACAGGTATTAAATGACAAAGTACTTGTTTCATATTTCTCAACGATTTTAATGAGAGAATAATGTACCTAATATTTATATTTTCTGTGTAAACATATTTCAATGGAACATAACATACAAAAAAAGCTTAAACGAGTTGTTCATTTGATTAATGAACGTCGAGAAAAATTTATCGCTACTGCTCAATATACAATATTTGTACACGTATAAAATAAGCGTATCGTATATCATTGAAAGCAGAAATTTTTCGAAGCATTTCATTCAGGGTAACAATTTTCAGGGCTGCGTCACTGTAAACTCTATTGTATACGAAGCAGTATTTTCTTTTATTCTGACTGCTAGCTCGTGAAAAGCGAAAACGATGAACAGCAAGCGTGGACAGGTGGAGTTTGTTGGTTCATGGTCGACCAACGGCTCGTGAATTCTGCTGTATTACGTCAATTGAACACATCATGTCGATTCAATTTAACCCCTTATGTCATAATCGTTACTATTCTTCGTGTTCTTTCCCCCTTTCCAGTCATCACGTGTGCACGTGCACGTATGGGAATCGTTTCTCGCAGAGAAGGATGGGAAAAACATCGAGGTGATTTGTTCGTTTCACTTATTTTGTTTCTTCAGTGGGACTTCAGAGATGAGAATTTTTAAGTATTCAATGTGGAACATTGAGGATTGGAAAGTTTGAGATTTTGATGATTTGAGAATTCGGCAAATTAAAAAATTTGAGAATTTGATAATTTCAGTGTTTGAAAATTTGGAAAATTCGAGGATCTGAGAATTTGGCAATCTAGAAAATTTGAGGATTGGAAGATTTGAGAGTTTTAAAAATTTGAAGATTCCGGAATTTGTAGATTTGAAAATTGGAGAATATGGAAATTCAAGCATTTAAAAATTGGCTAAGTTCCATATTTGAAACTTCAGGAGTAGAGAATTTAGTTTTCGAAATTCAGATACTTGGGAATCAGAGAACTTGAAATAAAGGTTTAGAGACTCGGAAACTTATCCACTCATAAACGTAGAAATTGAAAGTTTAACGATATAGAAACGTGAAAAGTTGAGGAAGTATGATAATATGAAAATTTACTGCTACTTTTATATGAGCATACGCCTAAATGGGATCGTTTGAGACACTTTTCCTACTCACCAAGGTCCTTCAACACCATCCAAAGAACAGAGATCTCTTATTTATTATTCTAAAATATTCACAAGACACCGCATCAATTTTTCTCAAGTGTACCTTACCGATCACTTACGTATACCTCGGAAAGAAACCAGCACGCATCCCAAATCCAATGGCTCGTTGGGGTGTCAGGTTTCAGGGTGGTGGTTTTCAGCGTAGAAAGCGGCGAGCAGAGGGTGCGGCGAGAACGTTTTCGCATCCGTGTCTATGGCCCCCGGATATTACCTACCTTCGTTGCTTTTAAACCGAAGGGTGCTGATTACCGCGAGAAGATGTATGTGCCGCATCACCGACCGGAGGATGTATTTCAAAGGGAACCTATTACCCTCCTTTTCTGTCGCACCCTCTTTCCTCTTCGATCCAGTCGACAACAGGCTTCGCCACAGCAGCCAGGTATATCTGGCTGAAAATCGAGCCCCCGACATTATACGCAGAAACGCGTCACCTGACGGCAGACGAGCCTGGAATTAGATTCAGGATGATTTAGGATACCTGCTGCTAGATGACGATAATACAAGCCCAGTCATCAGGATGAATTTATTTGATCCGGACTGACGAACGATCGAGATTTCGATGGAAATCCTACGGTAGACGATGCGTTATGCTAAATGGATTGAATGTGTCTTGAGACTGATCCACCCCGGGGGTGGTTTGGGGTAAGTAAGTGCTCAAAGCTAATGAAGTTTTCTTTGACTATGGCTGCGCGAGTCGAGAAGCGGGTAAACATTACGTTCGCGTCTGCAACCGGCTGATTATCGTTTTAGCCGATTCTGCGACTTTAATGGAAACCACTGTTGGTTTAGGTATTAAGCTGCTTTCTGTGCTTCTGGCTGGATAAAAATACGAGCCGAAAGTAACGTACCGAGTTGAACTGATATTTTTGAATAAAGATCGGTTGTATTGAAATTTCCTTGAAAACCGGTGATTGAGGTGTATTTTATTTGCTCCACTTTTGGTAGGTTGGTAATTAAATTCGTAATCTTTTTAATTAAAAATTCACTGAATTTTACTACGTGGAAACCGAAAAGTTATTAAAAATGTAGTAATGAAGTTATTAACTCAATTGCAAAGTCTTAGTTGTTGAATTTTGAAAAATAACTTTCTAACACTTTTACTCACTGAGTAAAACGTTTCGAAATCTTGGGTTTTAAAAATATTGAAATTTTGGGCTATTTCTATCATATAAGATTATATTATGAATAACTAATCTGTATTTTGTATTTTGAAAGATGTAAATTTTTTAAGTTGTCACATTTCGATATTAGAATTTAGTTGATAAATTAATACGTGAAAGGGTACAGTACATTACTTTCTCCGCTGACGTTATTTGTTGAACAGAAAGTAATTTTGGTTCTTTTTCAACTGTAGACATGTTAAAATTTTTAGTGACTTCGCATTTGTTCCCTTTCGGAGTTTTCGCTCTTCTTGTTCCCGGTCAAGGACGAGAAGCTACTCGCTTCTAAGCGATTCTCTTTCTGTGTACAGGGTATCCCAAAAGTGCCGTACAATCTGAAAACCACAGATTCTGTTCGTAGAAACGAATCGATAACGCCTTTACTATTTTTCAACTTGCTGCTTTCTTTTCAAGATACAAGTAAATGAAAATGACAACATTAATTTCTTGTGTATCGTATTCGAAAAGGTATAATCTAAAATGCAAGATAACAACAAAAAATTTTAATTTTAACAAAAAATTTAAGAGTCAATTGTTCTCATTATGTTTAATTAATTTCGTTATTCAATATAATTATGTATAAAAGATAAATTAAATTTTGAATAGATGCATCAATTTTATATTTTATAAATATAATATTACAAAGGATGTCAGTATAAACTATTATCTTTATTAAAATCATTTTTTACGAATCCAGTAACGTTTCTTATACCATGTACATCAACAGTAACACATATTACACAATAAAATAAATGACCCTTGATCAGGATAAATTGTCAATTTGTAATTTATAAATTTTCAAATTTCGAAATCCGATCATTTTTATCCATTACAAATACAGCAATTTCGCTTGTAACGTGCGTGGTTATCATTCATACAATTTCTCTTACTAATTCTTGTGTACATGTATCATAAAGCGTGAAAAGTCATATTTATTGTAGAAGAACCGTAAAATTTGACAGGTATTTGTACTGCAAACTGACACTTGCGTAATTCAACTGTAGATATCAAAAGCGATATTTATTTCAGAAAAGCAACAAAATTTGTCTAGTATTTGTACTGTAATCTGATGCATGCGCAGTTCAATTGTAGATATCAAATGTGCATGAATTTCACTATTAATAAAATGATTATACATTTGATTTATTTATTAAAAATATCAAAATATATTGTAATACGATATGCATTTATGATTTTTACTCGTTCATTTTATTTTTCATTTACTTTTACATGGTTACGCATTAATTTAACGATATCCCTATACTTATTTTGTGTAATATACTTGTACGACATAATATACTTATAGTATGTATTCATATTATATGATATACATATATTACTTCGTAATACTTATTAAAAAAAAATGAATTGCGGTTGATTGCACAGTACAATTGTTACTTATTAGACTTGCCTCTGATCTCAAAATTGTAATATTACCGCGTTGTTGCTACCAATAAAATGGCCGCACGTCACGTGACTACAACCTAATTTCAGAGGAACTGACACGTAGAGCCGTGTAGTGATCGTATGGAATTTTTTGTTACACATATACCGTGGTACGGTGTTTTTGGAGCACCCTGTATTGGTGTTTGCAACCCTCCCTACGTCCCTTTTCCTTGGCCTCTGAAGAAGCTGACAGCTTCTCTTAAGTCCTATGTTGCAGAGGGCTCTGAAGCCGAACGAACGGACGTCCGGAGACGTAATTTCCTGCCCTACCGGTGCAGCTCCCTTCCGCTTGCTTCTCTTTCTGTAGCTTGCTACCGCTTTGTAGGCTGCATTCTCCGGGGGTTGCTGACGAAACTTCCTTCGTTTTCCATGCTTCTGCTTTCGGTCTCTCTGTGTGCTCTCGAATTAGGGTCGACCGATGACCGCCATACGTCAAAACGCGGGTCACACGTACAGGGGTTCAACAAAATAATGGGACACTGCATTATAGTCTGGTAGACTTAAGCGATATAACTTAAAAAGATTATTGCATTCAATTTTCTTTTTTTTTTGTATAAGAAACTTACGAAACATTAGCGAAAGAAATAATAGGAAGATAATGAGATTTTTAGACTTTACTTGGTCTTCTTTCCATGCGAATATCTCCGAAATTACTGCAGCTAGCTTTATACTATACGAAAGAGGATTGTAGGCTAAAGTTTACCGAAGAGATTGATTACAGTATTATTCTTTAATGTCAAACAGTTTTGGAGATATTAATTTTTTAATAAAATGGTATTCGACATTCAAAGAATGTTTACATCACTGAACCCCATTTTCATTTGTTGTAAGAGTTTGAGATTTTGAGATATTGTGATATGATGATTTTTGAACATCGAGATTGTGGAATTTTGATATTTCGTTATATAGTTTTAGAATACCGAGATTTTGGAATTTTGAAATATTGTGATATTATGACTTTGGAATACCGAGAGTTTGGGATTTTGTGATCTTGGAATTTTTCGAATTAGGATCTCAGAATTTTCAAACTTTAGATTTTGAGAGTTTCGAGCTTCGAAACTTGGGAATTTAGGATTTTGTGGTTGTAGAATTCAGGTTCTCGTAGTTTACTTTTTTTTAATTTTGGGATCTAGGATTTTGTGACTATGGGACTTCGGAAATTTCATATGGGATATAATGCATATTACGCGTTGTAATATAGATGACTATAAATCACGTGGCCATAAACGCTTCCTGATATAATTAGTTGCACATCTCGTGGCTATATACTACATAGTGATTTAAATGGAAGAGCACCACTCGTATTTTGAAATATCCACGTGATAGGTAATTCTTTAACTGGTAATATGAATGATAGCAATATAACGAGATCCTGCTGTATATAATGAACTTCTTTAATATGTACATTCAGAATTATTTCCAGAACAATTCTTTAGCAAGGTCTAAACATACAAGTTACTACGTTATTACTATAAGAAGGTTACCAGAAATTAAAAATAATAATAAGTTTTCTTCCAAATCAGTCATTATTTGCTGTAATTTCCAATTGGCCATTTAATCTTAAGCATGTTATTGACCTGTTCGTGTAATTATTTTCAACATTTTAAATTTGGAATTAATGTGCGGTGCCATTTTGAGTTTCTCTTATATTACCAAATTGCGTAATAACAGAATATTTAATGTATGAAATATTCTGTATTTTCAAACAGAATATTTGGTAAGCAGAGTCCATTATACCTGCCGTTACAGTTTCAGAGTGACTGCTTTTTTTAAACTTATTGTGTAGTAGGTAAATGAAAGACAAATAGAAGGTAAACAAAAATTGCAGTTAGTGTTGATTCTGTCAATAACAACCGAAAGAAGCAACAGTACTTTATTGATGTCACTCAATAAAGTGACTCTTGAACAAAGGTAAACGTGTAGTTAAATGTTTGGTACCTAGAGCTGTTGGGGTAGTTCATTTGTTTGTGTCTCTTAAACTGAATTTGAAGTTTCAAATAACTCGTCAATTATTTTTGTCCTATTCCTATATATTCTTTTCTTTTTCATTTCTTTCTATTTGTATATTTATTTATCTCCGTATGCTTGCCCACTTTTTAAACACAGCCTTTATTTTTTTATTAACTTTGACTAATCTATTTTCTAGTCTATTTACTAATCTATTTTGTCTAATTTAATGTAAATCTTGTAGACACGTTGCATTGTATGCATCACCTACAAAATAAGTAGTATAATACAGTTCAGATAAATTTCAAATGATTGTAGTAATGCTTCAGACTTTGGAGCGATAGTATATATTTTAAAGGTAACCCGTTTTCATCTGCTTACATAACCTTCCGTAAACCTTTCAAGAAGAAACTGAAATATGCAACACCCGCGAAATGATTAATTTATTAAGGCTGACACAGCCATCAAATATGCCAAGCTTTTTAAACTAATGATAGCCATCGTCGTTCATTATATTTACTCAGAATAACTGAACACACCTTCCACCTGTTATCATTTTAACTAAGTTTGCTAGGACAGAGGCAGCGTTATTTATGATAATAACCTCATCACATATAACGCGGCCACTGTTTCCTTAGCGCCGTCATATACAAATTATGCTATACAGCTTCGTCTAAGTATACCGTCCATTGTTCCCGAAGCAAAAGTTCATTTCGTGAGATTAAAACGCTCACAGCCTTTCTTCACGGCCAACTTCTTACTGGAAAGTATCGTTACTTCTGGAGACAAAGCTGCGAATGTAAACAGAATGAAAGTACGAAACGAGTGCACGCATAAAGCTCGGGAAGCTGTGACATTTATCGAAACAATTTGCAGTTTGTTAAAACTAAGGAATATAGGACTGCTCCGAATTTCCTTGCGAGAGAATTTATGGAATTAACTTTTCTTGAATGTAATGAATTCTTCGTAGTGTTTTTTAATATTTCAACGTTATTTTAGATGCTAATTTTGGGATACAAAGAATGTTCACAATTTATGTAGACGTAATTGTAACTTTGTATAATTATGTTAAGTACTTTTTCAAGTATAAAGTACTTCTCACTTCTTTTATTTAAAATCTAATATTGTTCTATTTTAAAATTACTCAAAATTTGTTGTTTCTAATTTTCATGTACTGACTCATCAGTGATCCACGATTCACAGTATCAAGATTACTAGGCTACCATTTTATTATCTCCCATTTTACTATGCTACTTTCAAATTTACGAATTCGCAAATTCTTAAATATGTATAAGAAATTTGCAGTTTCATTTGTTTACAAATTTACAAACTACACATTTATAAAACCCTAACCCATTTGTTTCTACGAACATTTAAAAAAAAAAAAAAAAGGACAATGATGCATGTATAGATATTCAATACAACTTTATTGAGCAAATAAAACCTTTTGTTATAATAAGAATAATAATTCAGCTCTTCATACTACAAACTTTAGTACTCATATGAGTACAATGGGGACACATGTGTACATTTCATGTTTTATGAAAGTTAATGAATGCAGTGTACTGAAATGAGTACACTGCGGCAAAATGGGTTAATTTCAAATTTAGATAATGCCATCAAACCAAATACGAGCAATATATGCACCAATGTGTATGTGTATATATGTATAAAATGAAACAATGTATTGCTGTTGTAATACTATTATTATGCAGTAATGAAATGCAATAATATACATTGATAATATACACTGATAATATACAATGGTAAAGTATGTATATGCAACAATGCAATATGCAATGATAAAATATATGCAATAATGCAATATGCAATGATAAAATATATGCAGTGTAACACTTCCTCCTAATAACAGAAATTTTTTGCAAGACCCGAATATAATCACTTTTAGTAAATGCTCATACCGCAGACATAAATTTGCAAAAATATGCAGAATTTTACTCGAAAATTATTCCAATTGTATCATTCGAGTAGATCGGGGTTAGTAAACCTTTACAGTCATAGAAGTGCAAAACGATGAGGTGCTTGGGTCAGTATGCAGCCATCACACGTAAAGGCCACTAAAATTACCCGGTTATATGTTCTCTTTGTTCCCCCGTGCTATCGATAGCTCGTTATTCAGGCATGATGGTGCAATTATTATGCCTATACATGGACCTTAACGTGCAGATATAAACACGAATCGCATTGTAAATTCCATATTCTGCGACGGCCTAAGCCTGCCGTTGAATATTATACTGGCATCTGTGTATTGATGCTTGAGTGACGTAACTAGCGAAATTGATCACCATTTATAGGGTCACTAAAAGGCTCATCGTGCCGGTTCTGGCCATTCTATTAAACCGGACTGAATATTCTCAACTCTATCAAAATTGAAGCTCGTCCAAGGTCTATTTGAATCGTTTATGCGCTTATTGAAGTTCGAAGGAAAAGTAATTGTCTCGAGGTTAATTTTAATCTGTAAACTTAATTGTCTTACAAATTATTTGTGACTTGAAGAAAATGTTTAAAAATAAAGTTACCGTTTTAAAGTTATTTTAAGAGCGACGTCTTAGACAAGTTTTGTTTATGTAAGGATGGGTTAAATTTGTTATAGAAACTATATCAGAGAACTTTTTAGAAAACTACTATTCCTTATTCATGATCAATAACGACTACGGTCTTCTTTTCCTTTAAATAAAATATTAACCATCCGAATCGGTCATAGTTTTCAGTATAAATTCTCAAATTACAAATGTTTAAAAAGATAGTAAGCCTTCACATAGTCCTTCATACGGCCTTACATGTGGGTGGTCCTGGTAAAATTTTTATTGAAACTTCTATTTTTTTAAAACACTACATAGCTTGATTCACATGGATTCTGAATATTTTGAAGGGAAAAGTATGGGATTATAGTGTTTAAGAAATCAATGCGCAGAATATTTTACAGTAAAGTTTGTAAGGAATTTTTAAATTAAAATTCGAGGAAAATTTTCCACAAATTTTTTAATGTTTGTACTCAAAATTTGAAATATCAACTGTTGGTTTTCTTAGTATTTTACTCGAGTATGTATATTCTTATACAAAGATCTTAAAATTAGGGACCTACACTAGTTGTGAAGCACCCTGTATAAAGAGTTCCATATAATGGATGTATAAAATGAATCTACTATACAGTACGTATGTGTACAAGTAACAATAAGTATAAACATGACAATATACAGAAAGATTATTCGCGTGTAAGCACAGGGAAATTTTACTTAATATTTATTGTAAATTATAATGTCTATATAAATTGCTAAACGTAATTCACGTGTCGCTGTCTGCTCAAGCAAATTTTACTATAAACATTTTGTTTATAGTGTATTTCCTATTATTATAATATTTTGTTCATCGTATATTAAATTTTATATTACAACATAAAGAATTTTAATTTATATGAAATTTTATACTGCAACACTCAATATTTAAGTATATTAAATGTTTTTTAAATCGATTTTAAATTAATAAAATGCTTCGTGTAAATTGGAAGTGATGTGTGGTGTCTCTTGAATATAACAGTGGGTGGTGAAATCTCCTTCTAAATCACCATTGTCCCGACAGAAACCTTTCGCCCTTGGTGTTGTACTTCATGGCATGCATAGTTTAAAGGCATCTTCTTCTGTTTTTATTAAATCTTCTTTGTGCTGGATTTATGAAAGCGTTGAATTTAATTATTAATTATATTAATTATGAATAATATTGTCTAGTTGGATTAAATTATGGATAATATTATTTATTGTTTTAATATTAATATTGTTATTTGGCTTAAATTATGGATAATATTATATAATTATTGGTCACATTAAATTAAATACCTAATACATAATTAAATACTATAAGCATATATCAGTCTAATTTACGTATAAAGCAGATAATTTTTCAATTGACCGTCAATTTCAGAAATTATGTAGTCTAAACAGTTAAAATTGACTAATATAATTCCTAAATTTTGTTTCATTAATTATTTGCATACGCAGTACCGGTACAAGATTACCATTTCCCAACATTAATTGTACACGTTCCCAATTTACAGCGATAATACCAGTTATAATAATAGTAGTGTTAAACAAGCTGGAAACCAATTTATTCTGAAAGTGGTATCACGTGTTAATGTTACAATAACATTGAAATAATAACGTCCTGGTACAATATCACTGGTTATAAACGTGACTCTGTGTTCTCAGATATATGAAATCTTCGTATATTGAACTCAAATAATAATTATTATATGTTTAAGGAAGTTGCGTATTTGTCATAGCATGAAAGTTATTTAAAATGGAAGAAATTAGATATTTGGGAATTTGAGAATTTGAAGATTTGGAAATTTAGGGATTTGGAAATATAGTAATTTAGATTTTTAGAGGTTCGAAAATTGAAAGATTTTAGGGATTTAGGGATTCGGGAATTTTCGGATAAAGAAATTTAGAAATTTGGGAAAATAGGGATTTGGGAGTTTGGGAATTTAGGAATTTGGAAATTTGAGAATTCGAGAATTTAGGTATTTGGAAATATAGTAATTTGGTATTTAGAGATTCGGAAATTGAAGGATTTCGGAATTTAGGGATTCGAAAATTCAGAGATTAAGAAATTTAGAGATTTGGGAATTTAGGAATTTGGGAGCTTAGGAATTTGGGAATTTAGAGATTTGGGAATTTAAGAATTTTGGAGTTTAGGGATTTGGGAATTTGGGAATTTGGGAATTTGAGAATTTGAGAATGTAGGGATTTGGGAGTTTAGGTATTTGTGAGTTTAAAGATTTGGGAATTTGAAAATTTACGAATTGGGTGAATTCCAATGAATTGGACGAAGGGTACCGATGAATGTAAGAATTAGGGAGTTTAAGAATTTGGGAATTGAAGGATTTGGAAATTCAGGATTAAAAAATGTAGGAATTCGGAAATTTATAGATTTAGGAATTTCGAGATGTGCGATCATGAATTGAGACATTATTAAACTACAAAACTTGATTTTTCAAAGAATGGGTTAGTCTCATGATCTACATCGAATAGACATTTGTTACACCTTTCGATATCGCATGTCCTATAAGTATCAAACCCATTTTACTACCCCATGTTGAATTAGTTATAAAGTCATTCCTTCCGTATACTATCGTATTCTACGATGATAGAACTTCATTGCTGTGCATACAACTGACGTGTATAGTCAATATAATGAGTGTCTACTGTATTTGCTGTTCGGTGAGGTATAACTTGCCACGGCCAAATGAAATTGTTCCTTCCACCGTGAAGGGACATCGATTTATGTGCAGCTAAATTCGATTAACCCCCGCTTTAGAGCACTTTGAGGTGATTTAAGGCACGATGGCACTCACGAAGCCACGACAGCGTGGAAGACACCGGTGGACGTGTGCGGTTTCTCCTGGAATATACGAGTGGAGAGAAGTCCTGTTACGAAAACTAATTCGAAGTTACAGAGAACTTGATATCATGTGGCTAACGGTGTACGTTGCGTTGTTGCTACCGAACAGTATAGCCCCGATTATTTGGAAAGTGCTTGTTATCGAAACCATTTTACCGAGCGTTCAGTATTTCATCGTGAAACGAGGTTTCACCTGCATAGAAGTTTCGTGTGAGCACCCCGAATGAAAACATAACGTTTGCATTAAGTAGGCGCTGCTGTTAGTATATTACTGTTCTGACGCTTTTATTGTGTGCGATAATAAATTGTGGCGTCGGAGTATTTAAGACAAAACAGCCATTCGAGAAAATTAACCCCTTATCGTACTTTAACGAGTCTGATCGTTATGCACTCACAGTTCAAGTTATCAATTTAAATTATCAATGATGAATATTACTTGAATTTTTAATAGGCTTCAGTTCGAGGTTTAACACTACACTCCGCTGCATTTTAAATGGCAAAATAAACTTTCGGAGTACAAAGGGTTAAGTTTAGTCAAGGATCATTAAATACAAAATTGACATAACATTTCAACTTCGAATATTTGTCTTAATATTGTAGTAGTTGGTACTCAGTGCCGATGGACATAATACTGAATGATCATAATCTATTAAATTATTTTGACCTTCTCAATTCGCATCTTTCAACGTAAAAGATAACAGTGAAGCAACATGTTAGTTGCAACTCCATGCTAAGAAAAGTCACCCAATCCAATTTGTTCGCGAATAAAGATCAATGTATGATCTAATCGAGATTAGATTAATTTCCATTACTTATTTATTTCTAGCTGGACTACTTCGATTAAAGTTTCAATTTTCAATCCGCTATACAACTACGCATTCACAGAAATTTCCGTAGTTCACTAACCACGATATTCCGTTCAACCCCGAAATTTTCGAAAAATCACAATACACCAATTCCGTTGGGCAACGAGCAGTAGAAACGTCCGAGGCATTATCTGCAAATTGCTGCACGTTACCCAAAGAACGAGCACATTTCGAACGATAAGGGAAAAGCAGAAGCGTAGCGTTGGTCGTTGCCGGGTTAACCAACGGATTTAATCGTTCCATCTGCATTATAATTAATGCTTCGCGTCCGAGGCTATGCCCACAGCCATCCAGCAAACAGCAAGAACCGGCAGCCGGTTTGAAATTCTGCGTTTCGACCGTGACACCGTTACCGTTTCAACGTTTTCCCGTGTACCCATTGCCGAGAAACGTATCCACGAGTTCTAACGCGAATTCGAAGCCACTTTAGCGTGTCTCGCGTGGCTTAATTACGTTAGCCGCAACGCGAAACGAAGCAGACAGGTCATAGGGTTGCTTTGATCTCGTAGCCGCGGCTCTGATTGTGACAGACTCGAATAGAGCCGGACAGAAGATCTGGCCAGGTGGATAGAGATTCGCCCGTTTGTTTTGTTTTGTTAGGACCACGGTCACGTGTGTGCACGGAAACCAGCCAATCCCGTGAGTTTCAAGCGACGTGATTAAAATTTCGTTAGGACACGTTCGCGTGTCAACGGCTGATAGAACGTCCGACCTGGGGATACCGCACCCTATGCTCATCCGGCTCGGTTTCGCGCACTTTGTGCCCCATGGACTTTGACGTAATGCTCGCGAGGGAAATACAACTTTTGCTCTGTGCACGACGATGGATTTTCTTTACGTATACAAGGTATTTTCGAAATTATGGTACAAGAGATAAATGAGTGGAAATCAACGTGGAAAAATAAGTAAAATATGTGCAATACATTTCTTTCGTATGTGGCTTTATTTTCAAGAAAATTTCAACATTTTTAAGTATTTTACAAAACTTTGTTACGTTTTCCAATTTTTTGTTTCTTTAATTTTTTTACATTTTAAAGAAGTTTGTTTGCAGTGTTGGAAATGATAAAATCAACAAATTGTTTCTTAATTCTATAGTAAGCAAATATTATAAATGAATAGAGCTTTGGTAAATTTGGGCACTTAGGAATTTGGGATCTGAGCATTTAAACATTCGGAAATTTGAAAACCAGGTAATATATCAATTCAGACATTTATAAGCATTAGTATTTTGGAGTCTGAACAGTTTGTATTTGAGGATTTAACAATTTTAGAATCTTGGGAATTTAGAAGCATAGAAATGTGAGAAATTGTTAATTTGGGAATTTTTGGTGTTTGGGGATTCATAGATATGAGGATTTGGAAATTTATAAATTTGGGAATGCCATACTTTTAGGAATTTGTATTTTTCTTTTTAGTACTGGTTTTACGTCGTATCGACCTTCAGCTCCTAAGCAACGAATTTGTAAATTTGAATATTTCGCAGTTTGCAAATTTGATTAGTTAGAAATTTGGAAACATTTATATTCATAAATTTAAATGTTATGAAATTTGAGAAGTTGGAAATTCGAAAATTTTAAAATTTAAAAGTTGCAGCATGAAAATTGGGTAAGTTGGAAGTTAGGAAATTTAGAAACTAAAAAAATAGGAAATTATGAAATTAGGAAATTATAAAATTAGGAAATTATAAAATTAGGCAATTAGGGAATTAGGGAATTTGGGAATTAGGAAATTATAAAATTATAAAATCAGGGAATTAGGAATTAGGGAATTAAGGAATTAGGGGATTAGGGAATTAGGGAATTAAGGAATTAGGGAATTAGGGAATTAGGGAATTAGGGAATTAGGAAATTAAGAAATTAGGAAATTATAAAATTAGGAAATTAGGGAATTATGAAATTATGAAATTATGAAATTATGAAATTATGAAATTAGGGAATTAGGAAATTAGGAAATTAGGAAATTTATAAACTCAATGAAGTTCGAATTTAGAAATTTCAGACTCCGTGATTTGTCAGTTCATAAGTTTTTTAATTCAATGTTATAATACAACGATTTTATAATTAATCTTGAAAGGTTATTTTTGAAGAGCTATATTAATAACCGAATACTAGCCAACGATTGAATTTAATATTTCAATTTTACGATTATAACTTGTTTTGAATTCTTAGATTAAATTACAATTATTTCGATCAATTCAGTTATCCTCCATAATTCGATATATGAAATGAACTGCGGTATTACGACAAATAAGAATCAGCAGAAGTCGCGATATTTTCGTAAACTCTTTTCATCGTTCCCATTCTCATCAGCCATCGTTTCTCCAAGCGTTACACCCACGCAATTCCAGTCGCGCGTCACTCGAATTCTTTGCACGACGCAGACTTCCGAGTTTTACCGATTGGTATTCCCCGGCATGTCCGTGCTAGCAAGAACAGCTCGAAGAAAAAGAAGAATTCGATTCGTGGAGGGTGGTGATGGTGGTGGTGGTGGTGGTGGTGGTGGTGATCGCGATTCTGATGCTACCGTCGAGAAACGAAGGGGAAACGGAACGAGGAATTCGCAGATAAGCGCGAACGTTTCGTTCCCGGACGCGAGAGAACGTTTCGTTCCGATCGACGGCCGTAAACTTTGGAATAGTTGTCGGAATAATTAGCCCGACTCTTTTAGTAACGGCATCGGGGGAGTGAGACAGGACTTGTCGGGGTATGCTTGCGGAAAACGGGCGACGAGATGGGGTTACGGGATCGAGGGGCGAGCGGGATAACCATTGAAATAGCTCGTCGGGAGCGATTCATTTAATTTCGCCCAGCGAAGATCTAATTACTTCTAATAGTTTGTTAATTTCATTCGACTACTTTGCCGCCGTTAAATAATTATTAAGGGCCGCTGTCGGGTACACGGTATTCTGAAGAGGGCTGTAGCGGGTTCAAACGAACCGCAGCGAAATACTGTACGAAGATACTACAGAAATTACTGTATTGCGTGTTAAAACGCTCTTGTACTTTTATCATTTGATTACAACAGAATGATTGTAATACTAAATATCAAAATTAATAAACTCCAAAATTTAAAAATTCGAAACTGTAGAGATTTGGAAACTTGATGAACAAATCGAGGGAGTTGAAAATTTTGTAACTTAGAAATTCGAAAATTCTGAAAATTCTGGAAATCTGTTTGGAAAGGAAATTGTCAAGTTCATGTGTGTTCCTTATCCTTTGCACCTAAATCTGAATCTTTGTACTCCTAGATCTAAATACCTCTACTGTGACCCACATTTGAGAAATGACTAGACGTACCCATTGCAGTTTCCAAATCGTATTCCTTAAAAAATATTATCGTCTCAGGAATGTGTCAAATACGAAACTACAGTATATAAATGCATTGAATCCATGCATTACAATTCAATATAAATTCCGCTCCCGAATGTTGAATTTCCCTGTACCCGAAAGGTTCTGCGCTCGCGAGCACGTGCATTGCAAAAGACAGAGGCACCGAGCAAAGCCAGGCCATTATATCTATATCGAGTTATAATAGCCCTCGTGTTAAATCGCATGAGAGCCAAATCGCTTGGAACTAACGTCGAGTATCCCCGTTCCCCACCGTCTATCCTCTCGTTATCCTGCATACATATATATACACGCACACACAGGGACAAACACATATTCACACAATGTGACGCAGCCTGCAGCTCTAGGAAAACTACATCGCTACCCTTAGGACATAACGGCGCACTTTCGTTAGGAATTATGCATTCAACCGGCGTCACCAACTTTTTTCGCCCTGTTCTCCGTCCTCCATCTTTTTTTTTGTCCCCTTTGTCCCATTAATTGGGAACGCTCGGGAGTCGACTGTCTGATCTTCCTGATTCGATGTAGGAGACTGTGGGCAGTTATTTTTTTTCTTCCCTTTTTAGGGAACTTAGATGCTACTTTTTTAGGGCTCTGCATTTTATCGGTGGTTCTAAGTATTTTATCGATCATTTTGTAGTACAGTTGACTCTTGAAGTGCGGTTAGGCATAGACACGCGTCTAATTGAAAATCTGCGGATAATTTTTTACCCAGTATAACCTTTTGAATGAAATAAAGCTTACTTATAAAAATAAAGCCTAAATGAAAAGCTTGAAATAAAAAATGAAACGATGTTATGAATAATTGCAGTCGTAGTTTTAGAAAGTAAATCTCTTGCATACAAATTTTGAATAATTCTTTCGAAACGTTTTCAGACACTTTAACTGTACAAAATTCGTTTCGTCATAAATTTCATCTAATTCAAAAAAATTGTTCATGGTTCATTAAACTTTAATAATGATTGTATTCATTCGAGTTTACTAGTAGATAAAGAGAAAAATTAATATTAACAAATGATTGTTGAATAATTATTATTGCAAAATAGAAGACCGTGTAATTGAATTGATTTGAAAATTGCAAATTAATATAAAACTAGCCGGTTGAAAGTCTTTAATTCACTTTTAAGTTTACTTCCCTCTATCTCTCGACGGTGTAATCTAAAGTTTTCCTTTGTGGGGAGATATACGTAGCTTTAGATTCATGTTATCAAGAAAAAAGTAAGTAGAATTTATGAAGGAAGGGCGGCGGTATCAAGTAAGAAGCCACTTTATCGTAATTTGTTACGCTCGTATTAACTTCCGTTTTTAAAGTCACCCTCTAGTTAATATAACTTGTAACATTTCTCGAGTAAAGTGATGATTTATTTTTATACCGCGGTTTAATATTTACTCGTATACCACTTTACAGCAGAATACTAATTTTTAAAGGTTCGATATTTTCTTAGTCATTTTATAGTTTGGCACGAGTTAATGTTTTACGTTCTTCACCATTTCCTCAATTATTGTAATTCACTGAAAAAGTTTTACTTTCGATCACATATTAGTTTAATTATTTAATATCGAACCGATGTTACTGAATTTTTCCATACGTGATAAGGATCATTTCATTTTTTATTTAGTAGACTGCAGATGTTTATACAATTATATTATTGAAATAGCTGAAATAAAAATGTTGAAGAAAATATTAAGTAGCATCAACATTATATTAATTTTCTAAGTTTGAAGTTCAAACGTTTAAATTGAGAAATTGAATATTAGTATTTATATTTGAGTTCTACTACTGTAATTTTTAATACTGATAATCATATTAGGTATGAATATTAATAATTACAACGTGACATTTAACGTGGTAAAGTGTGCAAAATGATAATTTGATGAATTTTATTGGATTATATGATTTTGACTATCCAGTAAGTTTATTAAAGCAATTAATACTAATACCAAAATTAATACTAATAATTATTAAAATTATGAATAAAATTATCAGTTTATGGTCTAATTTCCAATGTAATGTAACATTTATAAAATATGTATCATACATTCTGAAAAATATATTTCTTAATCTACTCAATATTTAATCACAAAAAATTTCTGTTCAGATTCAAATTTCTTTATGTTCTTTCTACAAAAATGTGCATTTGCGTTCGCAATGTATTTATCAGGAAAAGAGAAATAAAAATGTACTCGCGTTAAAGTTTATTGAAATTTTATGCCGTTTATTTAATCACGTACGGTACAACGTAATTTACCTTAAAGAGTTTTACTTTCTTTTATCTTACAGTTTTAATTTCAATAAGAACAAACGGAGAGAAAATTTTCTCTGCAATTCGTTCTTACGTGCAGGTATTTTGATACAGATTGAACATTCTTCTTCGGATTCCCGACATTCCATTTTAAATTGCTTTCGAGACCTTAATGTCAATTGATAGGAATTGCTGTAAACTCGATTCCCAAGAAATTTATTGGCATTAGCTGTTGTTCTCTGTCAACGTTAATGTATCGAGGGATTTATTTGCGTTTTGGATTATTTAAATATCAGATTGTATTCACGATATTTTTTACATGTTGTATTTCTCTTGTATTAAATTTCTTTCTATCATTTTGTAATTTGAACATTTACAATGATTTTTAGTTCATGTTTTTTGTTAATGGAAAATTGTATATTAATATTTTATTAAGTGCTTGTATCAGCAAAATGAATTGCATTTAATCTTGAATTAAAATAATTTAATAAATACAGGATTTTAAATAGTATTAGACAAAAATTTACGTACACAAAGTTGCAAACAAATAGTTCAACATTTAGTAAAAAAATTTAAACAAAAACTATAAATTTTAAAAATATTATTTAAATAAAGTTTATTAAAATTTTTTCATGCACAAAAATTCTCTATTTAAAGATCCACAATTCAAAAAAAAGCTTCCAATTATCTTCCTTAATTCCGGAGATATTCCCAAAAAAAGAATTTCAGTCCTTAACTTTGAGGGCAATTATCACTCCTTCAGTGTGGACGATGGCCGATATAAAAAAATAAGTGTCAAATATTTTCTTGTGAACTATGTATCACATAAGTTTCACTGAAATCGGTGTGTCCCGGTTCGATACGTTTCCTTGTTAGTACTTTAAAAATTTGATAATCTACTTGATAGTAGCATAAACTGAATGTTCAAGTATTTACAAATCTGATAATTTCATAATGTTAAAATTTCGAGGATTAGAAATTTTGTGATTTGGAAATTTGGTACTTTAGAAACGTAATAATGTTGGAACATAGAAACATAGGAACGTAGAAATGTCAATGGATAGCAAGGCAAAAAATGAAAAATAATGAAACATCGACATAGAAATTTAATGCTTAGAAACGTAGGAACGTAGAAATGCAAATAGAAACACAGAAACATGGTAATGTAAATATCCAAAAATGCAAAAATCAAATAGTCAAATAATATCAAAACATGACTACAACAATTTCATATTTTTGAAAGTTCAATTTGAAAACTTGTGTCTCCATGTCACTATCCACGTCCAATTCCGCAAACAGCTCACAAAATCCGAACGATCACACTGCAACCTCAACACGACTCATCAAGCACGAAATAACGAATCAATAACCACATTGACGCTGATCCTCAGCATCGCTAACGCGTCGCACATGAAACCCTGTCCTCGACTGGAAATCTCTATTCGCTGGGTCAAAGCCGGCTCTAAATATTCTGCTCGAACCGATTCCGGCATTCCGGTTAGCTGGAAGGTAATACGCGGGTTAAGATTCATCCTCGAACCGGGTGGGGATAGTGCACAGGCACGCGGTAATCTTTGAAAGGATTCACGGGGTTAGAAAACAGTCCGCGAAACGTAGGTTGCTTTCGTGCAAGGATTTCACTTCAGGATTAAACGACCGCCCCTGAATTCGCGGCGCACCCTCGTAAATTGCGCCAAAGAATTCGATATTAACGGTAGCTAGAGGTTGGCCCGGCCTTCGGGGATGGTATGAGGTGGTTGTCGGTACCCTGGGATACCGGCAATGGCGCTAGGGGGTGGCTTGTTCCTCCGGGAACAGCAACGACGCTGAGGAGGGCTAGGTGGTATTAATGCTGCGTTCACCTCAGACGCCAACCGAGCTGACAAAGCTTCGCTCCGCAGTCTGGCGAACTCGAGGTATTCCAACAAGAGGATCGAGGATGGTTTTGGTGTACGAATACGCTACCTACGGCAAAACCACGCTAACGTGCGCTCACTGCGCTTGTGTTCAACAGCGAGCAACAAGCATCAGCGTTGCTTAACGCTGCGCCACCGTTGGGATTAAGACGAAGTCGCGAGGGTTGTTGTGTCGCTGCGAAATTTCTGAACACGCCCCGATAATATGTTATCCGTCATTCCGACCTAGCCATCGGTTCTTTACAGCCTACGACGACGATGTTGTGGGTTAGAGTTGTTTTAGACAACTTATTGTAGCTGTGTCGTCCTCTCTCCATTCACCCTCTTCTTTTATTTAGTATATGTTCTTATCGTGTAGCTTTCCTGAATTGTATGGTAGTTATAGAGATATAGTATGGTCATAAATATAGGCCTAAATAGCTCGAGCTGACGTTCGGTGCTGTGTGATGGTGATGATCACTGAACTGTTATATTAACAGATATCTGTATTTCCAAATGTGCGAATCTCTATATTTCTGTAATACATTGTGCAGTTTCTGAATTTCTCAAATATTTATATTCCTCAAAGTATATATCTAAATTTCTATATTTTCAAATTTCTATATTTTATAGAAATATTTCTATATTTTTATATTCCAAACCAATATATTTCATTTGTATATTTCCCTATTTTTACACTTTTCAAATCTCCATATTGCTAATAACTATCTTTCCAAATGTCTACATTCTTAAATTTCTATATTTCTATCTAAATTTTTCTGATCTTTATGTTCTGTTTATCACTATATACTCAAATTAGTATGATTTCTCTATCCTATATTCCCAGATATTTACATGGTATAATTAGTATATTCCCCAATTGTATGCTATATTCCCCTTTGTATGCTGTAATTAATATATTCCAAAGTATCTACTCATATTCCTAAATTTGAATATTCCATATTCTCCAAATTTCTATACGTCAAGTTTCCATATTCTCCACCTTCAATATTCCTAAATATCTACTTATGTATATTCCCAAATTTCTATATTTCCAAATTGTCTATATACCCAAATTTCTCTGTTTACAAATATCTATATTCTCCAATTTTCAATATGCACTATTTGAACTTAGGATCCTGCTTCAATCGTTGTACGGTTCAGTTCGCTTTGAGCCCTCAAAGGTTTTGAAGACCGATACCATGTTAATTAACACACTCGTCACCGGAAATTTCACTCAGAATTTATCTCATGTCACTGGTTATTATTTCGTAACTAACTAACTTCGTAACTAACTAACTTTTTAACTAACTTAAATAAAAGTTAAAAGTAAGTTAAAGTAAATTCTAACTTAAATAAAAGATTGACAAATAATTCATTGAAAAATTCGTCACTATAACAATCCAGCATGATTGAAATTTTTGCAATACTATAACTGTTATGAAAATCCAAATGCCAGGAAAAGTAATTTCTTTATTTTAAAACGTATACCATAGCACACAGAGACTAGAGATTTTTCAATATCCTATATTACTTTGAATTTTAAAAACTGATTTACCTACTGTAAGTGCAAACACCAATTTACTCGTAATTGGTCAGCAACGTATAGACATGACATCTCGTGACCAGTAATAACGTGTTAACAAGTTTCCTAAATCTTCCAAAAAACTAAATATTTATATACTTCGATGAATTACTCTATATTAAAATAATCGAATTGTTTAGAAATTTTCGGAAGGAAACAAAACAGAGAACAGTTCATCGTTACCTAGCAATAAATCGATAGTTTTATCACGGTCATGGAGAGATCGGTGAGTCGATGAAGGATTATTGAAATTTTCATTATCGTCCGACGAAGTCAATCGCCTTTCCGCGTAGGTTGACCGACGATATGAAATATCGAGGATACGTAGCCTCGACAGCAGCCGGGTCGAAAGTGGTACGCGAATATTCGACATTCGACGCCGCGTCGCGCCGCCTACAATTTCGTGGGATGATCGTAAGAAGTGACGTCAGCGTTTATCAAATCTTTCAAAGGTTTCGGGCTCGGAGAGTCAGAGTTTCCGGGTCGGTGGATCGCTAAGCTGAATTCCACCCCTTTACCTCCCCTCGTCCTTGTTCCACCTCGTAGTTCTTCGGCCCCTCTGTGCCTCGCGTTCCATATCTCCTTTATCCTCTTTGGTTTTTACCTCGACCCCATCGTGCGTCTTTCGCCTATAGTTCGCTCTTTTTCTACCGTCGTTTTCCCGGAAATTGGATAGTTGCTTCCAATTCCGCGCGGAACCACCAACAGGAAGCGGACCAGCATTCCTTTGTTTCTTCCGCTTTGTCTTCGACCCTGTTCAAAGTTTCGTGTACGAAGTTTCCTACGACTTCCTGCTTGTCTTCGTTTGTTTCGTTGTACCAGGATCTTTATCCTCCGATTCGACTATTATCGATCCTGCTACACTTCCTGTTTAGTCGCCGTCCCAAATTAACGAAACAAATTACGTCTATCTACAATTATTCACCGATTTTTTCTTCTTCGAAATCCAATACTAACCTTACCGGCGTATATTGCATTAAACTAAAAATGAAATTAAAAAGTAAATAAACGAACAAATATAAATTAATTTTTTCACGAATTTCAAGAAACCTTAATATATTTTGTAACTTTCAATAAGAAACTTGTTAAACGATTGTTTTGGACTTCAGGTTTAGTGCTAAGTTAAATTAACGAGACTGATCATGTATATTCACGATTATTTATTTGTTCTGTATTTTATTGACTGATGTTATTAGCCAAATCATTATAATCTATTTCAACGTTTCTTTATAATCTGTTTAATATTTTTATTTCTATGCAAGAATTGCATCTTGTTGAGGTTGACGCGAAGATATACTTCAAATTGTCGGAAATGTGTTTTCTCTTTTCCTTGTGGTACTTTAGGCATTCGATAAATATGTGAACTATTAATAATATGATGTTACACATATCACATATCAATTTTCATTTTTTAATATATGTATATCCGCTAATTTAGTGTCTTTTTACTCTGGTTATGATCATCAACTTATGGAGATTGCTTTATAATTTTGTTACAGTATGTTTTGTTTGCATAGTGTTTCAATATGTCTGCTGATGTCATATGTGATCTCTTGTTCCGTGGATGTTACTGTTGCTGTAAGATCTATCACTTGTCACTAAAGTTGAAAAATTCAGTCAGAGTGAAAACGAGTGTGTTGCATACATATTGTGGTGTGCATGTGACACGACTTTACAGAATAGGGGGATAAATTTATAATTTCCTACTAATTTGCAGTTAAATTAGAAAATAATATAACAAAATATGTCGATGGTACAATGACTATAATATTTCTTTATTAACAAGCCAGTCGATAGTTTGAACGTTAGGTTCAATGTCACGAAATTTCCTCGATTCCATTAATTCGTCGAGCCAGTATCCTGCCATAGGCAGACATCAAAGACACGATAAATTCTCCTTTCAATAAAAGTTCCCGAGTTCGATACGCGAGTCAGGCTCGCGAGCAGTTTCTTTCCGTTGGCGGTTATAAGACACAGGCCAATTTTTCATGCCACGTACCGATTCGTGAGCGATTCACGTACCAAGCGTACTCTTCGGACGCTGCGCCGCCATATTTCACCTGTTCCCCTCGCAAACCCCGGATTGGCTGGCCCCACGAGTGATTTCGCGTTTAAAATTCCGTGGCCGCCCGCGTAATTAGTTTAATTCCGTTCTGGGAATTTATTAAGAAAGGAAGAAGCCAGAGTGAGACATATATTTCTAGCTTTCAAGCGGGCTACGTGCTCGGAGATTTACTGCGAGTTTCGCGGCCCCATTGCGCCTTTACCACGGCCAGAATTGTCGGGAAGAGATTTTTAAAGTTCGAAAGTTCTATAAGAGTTCAACCACCACCATCGTGAATCTTGCCTCCGAAGACCGATTTCGTCCACGATTGTCTGTTACTCCGGAATGGGTTACTCGAACGACAGTTTTCCACCGGTGGAGGAAAACACGGCTTTTTCCCGTATCGATGGAATTGATGTATTGATTTTTGTAGTTGGAAACCGATTGAATCTGAATGCTCAGTTTGCTTTAACCTCGCACGACAGATACAGCGTGATTTTGACCTAGCTGTAAAAATGAAATGTACAAAAAGTTGATCTCTTTTTCAAACTCGTGTAATATTGGGTAGACAGTTATGGTTTGTTTTATGACTGTGGCTAATTGCTAAAAATAATTATTGTAATTATGGACACTAATCGATTAATTATTATTAGAATATATCGATGATTATAATGTAACTTTTCCAATCGGTAGTTTGTAATTAATGAATACGTGAGTAATTTATGTTTTGTTGGAATCAATAATATCGTTATTGATTATTGACATTATTTACTAGTTATCTTTAACGATTAATCAGATCAGATATTCTCACCTGCAGGTTTGAGAATTTCAGTATTTGAAGGTTTTACAATTGTTGAATTTTTGAATTCTTGAATCTGAGAATTTAAAAGTTTAGACATTTAAGTATATGGAAAATTAAGAATATGGAAATTAGGGAATTTAGGGATATGAAAATTTAAAAATTTAAGGGTTTGGGAATTTGGGGATTAGGGGATTTGAGAACTTGGAAATTTGAGAATTTGGGAATTTGGGGATTTGAGAATTTGAGAATTTGAGAATTTGAGAATTTGGAAATTTGGATATTTGGATTTTAAGTAATTTGTGAATTTGAGGCTCTGTGAATTTCGGGATCTGCGAATTTGGGAACTTGTGAATTTGGGGATCTGTGAATTTGGGCATTTGTAAATTTGGGGATTTGTGAATTTGAGGATTTGTGAATTTGGAGATTTGTGAATTTGGAGATTTGAGAATTTGGGGATTTGTGAATTTGGAGATTTAAGAATTTGGGGATTTGAGAATTCAGAGATTTGAGAATTTGAATATTAAGCAATTTTGGAATTGGGGCGTTTGGAAAGTTGCAAATTTAGAAATTTAGAGATGCGAACATTTCAACAAATAAATATTTGAAAATATAACAGTTTCAAACTTCATATATTTGGAAATTTGAGAAACTAAAATTGTGAGACATACATAATTTGAGAATTTAAGAATTTAGAAATCTCCGTAATTACAATCATAAAGTACCCATGGATATCTATAATACTCTACAGGTTATAATTTCATTCACAAAAATTGTCCCTCATCTTTCAACTCTCATAAAATATTTTAACAGTATCTCAGAATCTCCGCTTTTAATTCCTGAGTTAAGTTCTGCAAATCTATGAATACTATAAAAAATCCAAAAGTTATATCCTAAAACATGATCGTTTGCGTAGAATAAATCTAACATAAGATGTCCTGATACTTATGGACGGTGTTGTAATTACATTTCCCGGTCGGTGCAACGCTTCTTGACTTTAAACGGATCGGTTTCCGGTACCGGCCCTCTTCTTAAGATACGTTCAAGTACCTAGTTAAATCCTCATGATCTTAAATTTAAGTGCTGTGCCGGGAGTTGTTAAGCCGCGCTTTATAGGATCCCACGCCTTCACGGAGACGCCATTTACCGTTTCCAGAGCGAACCTGCAGGCTGACAAGGGCAGCGAAAGAAGGAACTAAAGAAATAAAGAGCGTAATCTCATGAAAATATCGCCTGGCCGCTGCAATTTCGCAATCAGCCGCTAATGCTCAAAGACTTCTCGTCCATCGCTTCATTCTTTATCTATTTCTCGTCTTCTCCTTTACTGTTGTAATGTAATACACTCTTTGAATATTTGATTGATCTCTCCTTTGATTTCGTATCGGGTCATTCTATAAATGAATCTCGTTTTCTATCTTATTATATAAAAGACTGCGCTTCCTTTATGGAAAGTGTCTTTTAATCAAATTTAATGAAATTGTAGCTCGTTGTTGATTTCGATGTCGATCTCCGTTTGAAAAAGAGCAGTAATTTTGAAAATACTTCATAAACTGATGTATGTTTATATAAAAAGTTCTACTAGAAACTCTATAGAGTCGACGAAATTTTTGTAGTTTTATTATAAGTTTTACATATTCTTATCGATTAAAGTTTAATTGATCTTAATATCAATTAAGATTTTAACTGACCGATAATCACATATTGAATTTTTATTCTCTTTTCAATCGTTTTGCTGTACTGATTTCTCTAAATTTTACGCCTTTATTTTAATTATTGTTGAACTATTTATTGTATTATTACTCAATAATATTGTTAAATTAAACGTTACATATTAGCAATATAAGTCACGGAAAATTTTGTCTTATTATATGTATTAGTAATCACAGGGAGAGTTGAACACTTAATATTTTATTTCGATCACGTAGTTTCTCTCTTTGATGGAATGATTGTTCACGATTAGTTCCTCATCGTTGGTGTCCTATTCGCGAATTCGAAATCGATAGTCTACCGGTTGATCGATCGCTCAGCAGATTTATTCGCCAAGAGAAATTCTTAGTCCGTAATCTTCCGAGCGCCGCAGCACGCCGCACGGTCCGCTGGAAAATTCAGTACTTTGAGAAATGTAAAATCGATATGCGATTGAAATGTGGCCGAACGAGTTGCGTGGAGAACGTGTGCGATCGTTACGTGGTACATTCTGATGCGAGATGTTCGATATTCAACCGAATTTTAGTTTTGACTGTAGCAATCGTTTTATGAAACACGATTGTTGAATAAATCAGTCATGAAACTGTGGAATTGTGTTCACGTTTAGCTCTTTCATTGTTCGAGATAGAGAGTGTGTGAACAACTTTCTTCCGGAAAGGAAAAATTTCATCATGTCGAGTACAATCGAGATAATTTTAATATTCTTAAATGAGAAACCTTACTATTTTATTATTTTACCCTATCATAATTTTATTATTTTATCACTTCATAATTTATCCGTGTGGACCAGATAAAAATAAAGCGAACATGTAATTTTGACCAGCAGTGTATAGACCCAAGGACCAGCGGGATTAAAAAGAGAAGATTAAATTTAACGAAGCCAAACAAACAACGAGCGAGGATCGTTCCAAAACGGCAAGAATTATCGCAACGTCGGATTAAGAATCTCATTTTCCGGATACTTTGCGTCTGACAGGGGGACCGGGCATGCATGCAACCCCTCTAAACGAGGGATGCGTTTGCTCTTCACGCTCAGGGCTCTCGCTTACCCTTCATTATCGCGGCTTGGTTGTCCCGCTGTCGGTCGGTAAGCGAACTCGCAAAATGCAAAATGGGGCGTTTTATCAAAAGCGAAATTCGTCCGGAGACTGAAATTTGTCCAACGTAGCGGAAGCCCCGGATTACGTTGGGTACTTCCGTCTCGTTCTTTTCTTCGTGGAACGACAGTGCCGCTCGCTTTCTCACCGTTTTCACGGCTAACTCTCCTTTGCACGCCGGTGTCCTCCTCAGACTTCTTCTTACCTCCGTCTCTTTTCTGAAAAAGGGTAACAAAGTGTTAAAGTTTTAATCCGGCAAGGAGCGAGCCGCGTGTAACTGAACGGAGAGGGCGGGAGGGTTTCAGGCAACCTCGGAGGAGAGGATGGGGTCGGTAGTGGGACAAAAGAGGACGGTTGAAAGAGAAGAGACGAGGAACAGGAAGGAAAGGAGAACGAAACGACGAAAGGAGTAAAGACGGCCGGAAGAGGGAAGAAAGATGCGAGCAGGAGTGTCGGGCTGGTGGGCCGTTCGAGGGGTGGGGCACAGAAAAGTCTTTGTAATCGCAGTTTTCTACTTTTTCCAAGAGTCTGGGTGGTCGGGGGTGCGCTCCAGGGTGGCGAGGTGAGTCTAGGTTCCGAGTGGATGGGGTAGATGGAGCGACGAGGACCAGAGAGAAGAGGAGAGGCGGTGCTGTGGGCTGAGGATCAGAGAGGGGTAGGAAATCCCGGTAATGGTACGGGTGGGTGGGTTGGTGCAAGGGTGTGCTTGAACAGGGATTTACGGAATTTATCACTTGAATTCCCTGTAAAGGATTAACAGACATTCCCTCCTTCTCCCTGAAGAGACGCACAGGGTGCACTGGGTTACGTACCAACTACTTGGGACGGTGGCGCCGCCTGCTGGCTCTGCAACCCTCCCACGCTACACCCATATGTGTACACATACCCTTTTGATAACGTTTGTTCAAATGCTCGCATCGGGTTGCTTCTTTTTTCTTTCCGGTGAAACTTCTACGGAATTTGACGACGAGGCGATTTCACCTAGCAGTTAGACCCAGATGTTACGAAAATGCAAACATATTTTTAAACTTACAAATTTCGCAAACTTCGAAAGTCAAACTTTTAGATTCTCACATTTTTAAACAAACAAATCAGACTCTCAGTACCCATTCAAACTTTCGAATTTACAAATCTCATTATTCGTTTATAACATATCAAAAACTTGATTATACTTATCTTTTTAATATGGTCACCTAAAATGTAAGTTTCAGAACAATGTATACATTTGTTGAAAAAACCAACTTCCTCTATTGTTGACCCACATATTGAATAAATCTTCTAAAAGAATTACATATTTTTTGGCCAATTCAAAAAATAGAACATGTCCATAGGTAAAGATTAAAAAAGAAAAAGCAACGAGTTTCATGTTGCTTTCCTGTCGGCTGAAGATACAGAATTTTCAATTGATTCATTCGACACATAGTATTTGCGAGGGGTTACGGCGGGGGTTGTGATAAAATCTCACCGAATTCTTACGACTGTCGATCGTTCGATGTTGTGCACTTCCGTCGAGTGTCTTGATACATGGAAATATTTCGCAATGTCGTCGAAAACATTGCCGATCGCTCGGCACGATCTTCAAAGGCCAGTATTTGCCACCGGTTGAATTTTCTCAGAGCAACCCTCCGACTCGTATCGTTGAAACTTTACGAGCTCCGAATTGTCCGATAGAATTCCGTCACAGAATGTCGAGCTATCGTTGCTGAACGAACCGTTGTCGAGATTTTTTTTACGATTCCAGAATTAGGGAGGATGAATCGTTGTAATTTCATTTCATTCTACCTTATGACTGTTTTATTGCCCTTTTGTTTCTTTCGGCAGATTTAAAATGTTCGATTGTTAGTTACTCTTTGTAGTTGATAAAGTTACTAGGTATAGTTGAGATCAAATTTGGCTTCTACGAAAAGTATGGCAAGTGAGGGGAAGACTTTAAGTCGTTCATTTCTAGGAACTTTTTGAGATATTTGGATATTTGGGAGTAGGTGGATATGTGGATTGTTATGGATATTTGGGAGTAGAAGTTTGGATAAATAGGGATTTTAGGGACTTAGGATTTTAGGATTTTAGGATTTTAGGATTTTAGGATTTTGGGATTTTGGGATTTTAGGATTTTAGGATTTTAGGATTTTAGGATTTTAGGATTTTAGGATTTTAGGATTTTAGGATTTTAGGATTTTAGGATTTTAGGATTTTAGGATTTTAGCTATTTGGGGATGTAGAGACTATGGAATTTAGAGATTTGGAATTAAGATATTTGGTAATTTGGGAATTTAGGAATTTCAGATTTTTTGAATTTGGAAACAGAAATTTAGGAGTTTAGAGATTTAAAAATTTGTAATTTGGGAATTTAGGAATTTCAGATTTAAAAAATTGGGGAATAGAGATTTGGAGATTTAGAATTTGGGATTTTAGGTATTTGGGAATTTCAGGATTTGGAGATCAACAGATATGGGAATCTATGAGTTTGGTGGTTTAGGAATTTGAGAACTTAGAAATTGTTGGTGATATTAATTTGTGAAGCTAGAAATTTAAAGTCATAGGAATTTAGGACCTTAGAAATTTAGAGACATAAATATTTGGAAATTTAGGAATTTAGAGACATAAGTATTTGAGAATCTAGAAATTTAGAGACATAAGTATTCAGTTATAGACATAAGTATGTAGGAATGTGGTATAATTTATGATAAAGATAAAGACATAACTGATGATAAAACAATCTTTTAATGTCAACAACATAGTCTTAACAAATAAATTCTTGATGCAACAAATTATTGTCAAAAATATGAAATAAACACATCGGTATAATCTTACAAGGAGACGAAATAAGTAAAATTGCACATTTCACAAAATTGCACATTAACAATAACAGATATAAATGTCTCTACTTCCCCCAACATATTTTCTTTCCAAATCATAATTTCATACTATTCCTACCGATTATGACGCCCTCAATGATCCTATACTTCTATTAACTCATATTTGGACCTTACCTCGTATTGGGACTACTTCCTCTAGGTTCACTGTCATTTACAAACAGAAAAACATTGCTCACAGTATCGAGTTTTTATAAATTCTGTCCAATGTTTCACACGTTTTTGGATACATATTATCATACTTTTATATTAAAATAAGTGATGTTAAACGCTGGATATCTCTTACAGTATCACACACATGTAAATGTGGTAAAGTTACAAATGCATATGAAATCACTCGTACAAGTATAGTACTAAATCTTTGATGTTCCGAAATCCGTCATTTAATGCGCAACAATCTCATACAATACGAAAGCTTTTATTTTCTTTTCTCCCCTATTATCCTAGTGTTTTTCCGAATATAAGAGAACGTCGTCGCATGCATCGATTCTATTAATTCGCCAGCGGCAAGTTAGCGTCGCGTTTCTCTTTTACATCAACATCGATCCCGGACCAGCTGCTTATTTATACGAACGTTTTGATCGATGTTCACTTTTCCAGCAATTTGGTTTCATAACATTTCGCTGTGGAAATACCTACAGGGGTAAATATCGGGAGTCGAGCTTTTCCCTTCTGTCTTCCTTTATTTTTCCCTGCTAGCTCTTTTTCCCCGGTATCAATCGACGACACTCGCACCCAGCCTCGTGCCAAAGCAAACCCCGGCCCGATCTTCCGTGGATTCTATCCATCCCCCTGACGTATACGTAAACATGGATATATTCGAACAACGGCTATCCAAGCAGGGCGGGATGGTCGCACCCCCGTGCCCAGGGTAATATATCAATGGCTAATAAAATATGAAGGGTCCTCTTGCCTCTATTCGGCCACGAATCTTTTCTCTCGGTTGTTCTTTGACGCGTGCAGAAAATCGGGTATAGAAAATATGGCGAGCGACAGGTGCGAAGAACAACAGTTTTTCGATTTTTCAGCCAATCGAATAGGTGCAGCTCGTGGACATCTTTTGATACAATTGTTACTTTATTATTTTCATTCTCACTTCCTTTCGGTTTATTCTATTGGCAATGTACAATCATTTTGTTTACATTATTAATTTTTATTGACATTTTGAGCCTTTGAGTCAGTTATTAAGTAAATGAACTATTCTATTTTTTGCAAGTTAAAGGATAGGTCAAATTTTTTGGAGAAATGTAGTTGCTCTAGTTTCATCATAAACAGCTCAAATAAGTTGCTTAACCCTTTGCACTCCTATGTTCAGTGTAGCTCGACATCACATTTCTCTTGGATCATATAAATATTTCAGATAAATAGATTGGTTGAATATGTATATTTTTATTTATTTACTACTTATATTTGTCACATATTCCGCACTGTTGTAATACATTTGATTGATAATCCCTTTCTTGATCTATTTTGTCAATTAAGGAGTGCAAAGGGTTAAATGTAGTTCTTTAAACTATGAATTTTTTATCATGGTATATGTTACTGGTATAATAAGAATAATAACTGCTATAGTGTTGCACATTGATTGCCACACCGAAGTAGTTGAAAATTGAAATAGGTAGTATTTGTATGTTTAACAAATTGTATCAAATATTTTCCTATATTTAGTATTGAATCCAAGTTGATAATACGAGTATTTCAAACTGAGTTAACAAATTTTGAGTAATACACGTGATAGATTCACATGGAAATTTAAACGTTACCCACATGTCGCTGCAGTCAAAATGTTAATCAATTTTATTATCTCTATTCATTTGACAATGGACGATGCATAGGTAGACATATTTTGAACGGTCTGTTATTTCACTGAACCAATAGTGACAAAATGAAACAAATTTTTCTTATAATCTTACATTCAGAAAAACGATACTACAATTAGTTTTTTACAAATCTGAATGTTTACATTAACACATTCTTCCATAATTTACACACTACGTATTAGTATTCAAAGAATATTGGTCATGATTTGCAGGCGAAAATTCAGATAAATAAAAAGAAGGGGGTTGGTATTTCCGCGCAACGCACTAAATTAGATCCTTTACCTTAGAAATCACATCCAGTTCCAATTGGAATCATCCAAACTGTCCGTCGTTCTCAAAATTGCATCGTTCTCGAAAGCAGGAACGAAGTAAGGAAGAAAAAAATGCTCGTTCACGCGAGAAAGAGAGCGAGGGTCGGCAACTGCGTGTGAACTCGGCGAGTAATCAGAAGGCGAGCTGCGAAACGCGTCGACTACAAATTCCGGCTTTCTTCCGGCAGGCTCTTTACACACGCGCGAAACCAACACGGGGTAGGAATATTTCTGTCTCGTGCGCGCGTTTGCACGGGGTTTGGAAGGCTGGGGTGGGTTCGAGGGCGTCGAGGTGTGGTGGTAGCGACGCATCGTGCGCGGCACGGCAATTCAGACTCGAAAGCTTCCAAACATCTTCAATATAAGTTAGGCAACTGTACTTAGGTTAGCTTGGTAACCAGGGCCGCATACGAAACAGTCCACGAATAGTTGGAAGGCATTCCCTTATTGCGAATATCAAGTAACTCGCAGCCTTGCCGCCAGCCTCCCACTCACCCTCCTTCTTCTATCGTCGCGCCTTAAATTAACTCTCGAATTAGGTAGACGATAACGAGGCTGCCACGATACCGAGCTTGCACCGGCTCAAAATCAGGTCGAAGATGCGCCTCTACGCTAGTCGATCGAATCCTCTTGGCTGGAATTACCAGCCAGCCGAATTTAATTTCGCACCTTGTACTCGTTTCAGGGCCTCTCTTTGAGATCGGTATTGAGTACCGTTAAACGAGTCTTTAATTGTTCCCTTAGTGTATCGGAGCTCAATTATTGCTTTGGGGAATTGTTGCCTTGGATCGTCTCGATTTATGCCCTCGTTTTGGGCTGTTTGTACGCTGCTGACGAGGTGATTAGTGCTGATGGGATCAAGTTTGGTATACCCAAGTGTAATGTAGCTTTCGGTTTATCGACGAGTGTAAATTTACTTCGACTTTGGAGATCAAGTAAACTTGGAAATTTGTAATGTTCTAAATTAACCGAATTTTCAAACTTGCAAATTTACAGATTTTTAGATTTCCGGATTCTTAAATAAGTTTCTGAATCTCCAAATGTTTAATTACACTAATTTTTGAATTCTCAAACTTTTTAATTTTAAAAATTCTCGAGTTTGTGATCCTTTGAATCCCCAGATTTCCAAAGCTTTGGATTTCTAAATTTCTAAATTTCTAAATTTCTAAAGTTCCAAAGTTCTTAATCACTCACTTTCTCAATTTTTGAATTTATGAACTTCTGAATTTTTGAATATTTAAATTTCTAAATCTTCAAGTACGTCAGCTTTCCGGAATTAGAAATTTCTAAATCGCCAAATCCTATAATTCCTAAATTCTAACATCTCCAAATCCAGAATCTGTCCATTTAAAAAATTACAAAATTTCTCAAGTGACCAAATTAAAAAATTATTGTATTATATTTTCAGATTTTAATCCTAATCCATAAATTTCCAAATGTATAAATTTCTAACTATGTATATTTATACTCATATTCCTTATAGATTATAAGGATAGAATATAGCTTCCTTATACGTACTAACCTTCCATATATATACTAACTAAAAAACTAGTTAAACTAATTTCTTTCGACATTTCTTCTAAACATGTCCACAAATTTTTCTCAAAAGAGGTCAAACACCTCTTCCTTGTTTGTGAAATAGCGGAATATATCGTTCGAAGAAACACACTTTTTATCGGAATATATTAAACAATAATTACCGTCCATTGTGGTTACAAAATCATGAAAGTTAATATCTGCGTGCATTATAACCTTTGTTACGTGGTAACATAGTATCAATGACATTCCATGCGATGAGTTCATTAGATTTGATGTCTAAACCATTGCCAGCGAATCGATTTAATTAATGCAATATCACGCCTCTGCCAGCCATCATCACTCTGAAGGGCGATATCAACGCGTATTATGCTCGATCTCGTATGCATCGCAAATTATTTCGCCGTTTTGATGAGGCTGTTTTAAAGCACGCAAAGAATCTGTTATCACTACATCGCTATTGATGTATACACTCCATACGCATGGTAGATTGAATTAGCTCATTTCGATTATTATAACCGAGTCCAGGCTGATGTTAACCCTATTATCGAGTATTATCGTAGTCACAGAGATATAATCAAATGACATTTTCATTACTCGGAAAACTTGATTTGTTTTAGGGTCCAAAGAAAATTTGTCTTTATATTAATTTAGGGACTTTAAAAGTAATATTTGGAAGGAGATTTTAGTGATTAATAAATACTTTCATGTAAAGCGATTTGATGAGTGTGGAAATATGTGAATAGTAATGTCTTTTATGAATCGATTTTTTGTTGATCAATGGAAAATAAATAATCAATCCGGTACCATCTGGATCTCATGTTTCCGCAGGCGGCGCTCGTAGACGAAGTTTGCGTAGACCACAATGCTGCAAGCTGTTCGCCAATGACAGTGGTTTCGTGGATAATTATAATAGTTTACACTTTACCGAGCCATGTTGCTGTATGTCACAGCGACTGTCTTTCCTTCCCTCTCTCTTTAACCTGCACCTCACATACAGGGTGTCTATAAACGAGCCTATAAACTTCGTATTGAAAATTCAGTTTGTATCAAACTCATCTATTTGTTTGTATCTACAGTCTGTTCCACAAGAGCGTGGACGCGATATCTATGAAATTTGATAGCCAATACAGCAAAGATTGCGTCAGTTCAAACATACAATGTCTTCTCTAATACGCAATAGCCCTTCAATTCTCTTAGTATCATTTCTGTCATTGAAAAGTTCAAGTCATTTCGGGATGAGTGCCATATACGGTAAATAATTCGAAGCAGATTCTTGTGCCAACACCCGAAAGGGCCAAAAATGAGTGTTAGAAATGCAGCAAAATATCTGCACAAGTCTCGCGAATTTGTAAATACGTGTATGCAACGTTATAAAGAGACAAATTGTATCGATGATCTCCCTGATCGAGGTTCGAAGCGAACTACGGAACTTAGTGCGGCGGGGTTTCGGAACTTTATGCGTCTTTCCGGATAATTTAAATGCTTAGACGATGATTAAACTGTACCAAAGGAGTCTTTTAGTATCGGTGAAACATTGGTTTAAAAGAACCAGAGACCATTGGATACTTCAAGAGTACAACGACCCCAAACACCGAAGCCGCCTTTGTACGGTATGGAAAACAGCGAATGGTGTCAATGTGTTGGATTGGCCATCTCAGTCCCCCGATGCCAATCCAATCGAAAATGTTTGGTCTCTCATGAAGTACAAACTCCGAGGAAAACGTATTTTAAAATTGAAAACGCTAGTTTGCCGTATTCGAGAAATATGCAGATATCTTTCTGTCTCATACGCTGCAAAGCTGGTTGAAAGTATGCCCAGGAATAATCGCTAATGGTGCTGATTGGACACATTATTAAGCAAATGCGTATTAGTGCTTTAAATGTACTTTCGACCTATACAACCTTTTTACAGGAAAGATTTACTTGCACTCAGATATCGCGTCCACGCTCTTGTGGAACAGACTCTACATCTCATATTAATAACATTACAACTACTTTATACGTTCACACGCATCTAGTATACAAAATTAGTTAATTTTACTTACAAAATATATCATATTTTACAATATAAATACAGGAGTAATTAAAATGACGAAAATATTAAAATATTCGAAATACAAAAGTCTTCATCTCCTTTGTAAAATAAGAATTTACATAGAATCCAGATTGTAGAATCGAAGAAAGTTTACTTTTATATGACTTTTGAAACATAACAAAAGAAAAGAATAAATAAAGTATTAAACTCGTGAAACGTGTATTCCATTTGAAATGGACACCCAGTATGTGCATCCCTGCAACGCAGGCCGTTATATACTCACATTTGCACGGCTCTGTAAATACACATTATAACGACAGCAGACCAGCAACTGTATTGTCCGTTTACGACCGAAACATCGGATATTAGATAATTTTTTAAAGACTGTACGCTGGCTATTTCGGGACGAAGGGGCTGAAACAGGTTACGAAGTTCGTTTACGGTGAAATAGGAGGTACATTCGAAGTTGGTGACACAAGAAAACAGGAGAATAATGTTGCTGGCGTGGAGCAATAATTTCCCAACCATGCTGTGGGAGAAACTATGATAGCTGGGTAACTGTAAAATATTAATGCGCCAGGGAATCCGGGATTTCTGCAGTTTCGCATCAAAGCGGCTAAAAGCTTCCCCGGGATCGTTTCTGTCCATTTCCGCGTGATTAATCGTTGCGATCACGTGAATTCTTTCTTGAGAGCGTGATCGATTTCATTGGAGGATTTGTGATGTGATTACGATTCCGTTTGACACATTTTGTAACGAGTTCAAGGGACTCGTTTTATGTTGTAGGGTTTTGGCAGTAGGGGTTGTTTTGAGAACAAGTGACAAGGGAGGAATTTTGTACTACTTTTCTGCAGTTTTGGGAGATAGGATTTTTAAATTAGTACATTGGTTAAATTGATCAAATAATTTTATAAAGACACTTCATATTATTTAAGTGATACTAGGGTGGTTTAATATACAGGGAAACTTGATAAAATGTAAATGACCATTTCAAGCGATTAAAATAAATTAATATATTAGTCAAAACCCTGTTACATTGCAGTTAGAAGTATTTTAGAGATTCTTTTATTAAGGTGTTTGTTCAGTAGTATAGTTAAAGGTTTTTTAAGATAAGTTAGTTTTTATGTTTCATCGTTTGTTTATTATACATTCTGTTTTTATAATTTTCATATGTTTCATGTTTATAATTCTTCATATGTTTTATCTTCATTTTTAATATTAAAATAAGTGTGCATTACCGATAGGTTTAGCATCAACCCTATTAATAACATTACACTAACTTGTTCATTTCTCTGTTGTACTCGTTTTGTGGTAAAAATCGTTTCACAAAATCAATTTCGAATCTTTCTTCCAAAGAGGTTTCACCACCTTAACTTTCGAATTGCGACAGTAGGAAATTTTGAAAATTTCGTTAGGGTTTGTAGTACGTGAGTGTACCGAGGTTTAAAAATCACCGCCAAACTTCCGTTCGATGTTAGCAAGAACAAACAAGATTTCGTCGCGGACAAGATTCTCGTGGAGTCTCCGGGAAATTTTTTAGCGAACCACGAAGAATTAAGATGTCTCCGGGTAACATAATTACAAAAGTTTTGCCGTCCGACCGACGTAATATCGTTCCGCGTCCCGTTCCGGCGTGTAATCGGATTAGCATAAATAAGCCGTTACCGATTCGTGGTTTACAGTTATTGCGAGCGTGTAGCGGCATTATGCCTCAATAAAAATCGTCGTTGCTGATTCGGTTATCCGCATTCTCGCCGAAGGAAAAGTATAATATTCCCTGGCTTATCTCTCAGATACACGGAGTTGCACACGCGAGACGGAGTTAAGAATATTTAATGGAGCGTGCCGCGGCGTCGAGAATCGCAAATAAATTTCGCGGTGAGTTTATCGTCTGTGAAAATATACCTTCGATTCCTCTCAATTTCACGGAGATCCTGTCGTACTTCCTCTGTTTTTTCCTACCCCCGTTCTTTCTTTTACTTTATACTTCTTCTTCTTTTGTTTCTCTTTTTTTTATGGGGCTAACTTTCTTTGTTACCAAGAACGCATCGTGATTCCTCGACAAAGTTGTCTCTTTTATTTCGCGTTTCTTGCGAACTGCTCGAATGGCAGGAGCAACCATGCGACTGCTTGTCTTTTTACGTTTATTATTATTCTGACTCGCTCCTGAGCTCGAGCTGATCTTGTGCCACAGTATATAGTTGTACGCAACGTTGTGTAGGGATATATCTGGTAATGCTCGTCACATTATTATTAATCAGTTAACTACGGAATTTAATGTTAAAAATCACGATATGCGTAAAGCAACAGTACACTGGCAGGGTGAAGGTCCTATTACAAAAGCAAAAAGAGGAAATGTTTTATTCGAAAAATAAATGAGTGATTCGTGAACATCAACTCTACTGAAATAAAGTTTAGATCGACGTATATATCGCGATTAACTGGTTAATAAACTGACTAGAGCAAAGAAGAAAGTATACCAGAAAGACCTCTTATTCCAGTCGATATCGATCTCTTAACCCTTAGAAAAAAAAAAAGAAAAAAACAGAAATACCAATTCGTCCCTCGAAAAAACCCCATTCTATATCCCGTCAGAGCAGAGTCAGCGGTTCACAATTCCTTTCTCGGAAAAGAGTTTCGATTCATCGATCGAGTCTCGGAAACGGGTTACAGAAACCGAAAAAAAAGGAGGTTACAATCGCGAGGGGATGTGGCGGGGTTGGCGTAGCCGAGAAATCGTCGATTCCATCGGAAGCGGGTCCTTCCCATTCATCTCCATCAAGTTTTTCCGTGGCGGGTTGCCGAGAATCAAGCGCAAATACAAGCAGAAACGGTTTCCCTCGAATCCATACGCGCGGCGTATCTGCGGCGGGCAGCACAATGCTCGTTCCGCTTCCTCTCCGCGCAAACTTGTTTGCCGCTGGCCGGTGCGTTTTCTTCTGGACAACGTTCGCGCAAAACATCGGCATCGCGACGTCACGACGCGACGCGTGCGAGTTTTCTGTTTTGCCGGAACTACTTTCCCGGAAGAGCTTCTTGTCTCATTTTTCCCCGGCTCCCGTTTCTTTCCCGCCTAGCCAGCAATACCAGCGACTTCGAGAAAAGTTGTTCAATTCCGGCCGCGAGTGTGACACGAGTGTATCCACGGAAGAGCACGGGAATGCTTTTTGCCTTTGCTTCCTGTGTAGCTGTCTTCTTACCTCGTCCCGCTAGTTCTTCTTCTTCTTCTGGGTTAGGTTCTCCGTCGCTGAAGCCGAATGTTTGCTAGTTTCTCGCTGATATTTCGAATGCGAGTCGCGTCCTCGTTGACGCGAGAAACTCAACGAAACCGTTGCGGTGTTCCTTGCGCAGAAAGCAACCGGGACAAGGCTGGCGTGTAAAGTTGAATGCTCCGAGCGGATCCTGTTTCTGCTCGGCCATGGATCCCCTTTGTGCGGCTTTGCCCGTGTTTTTCTCGTGCGCGAGGAACTTGCTCGCTTCGCTTGATGGGTTTATTGTTCGGCGAGCCGAGGGGAATTGCGGAAAAGTAGCGGAATTTTGGATGTTTCGTTCCGTGGAACCCGGTGTGTGTTACGTGCTTCCCGAATCTCCTCGCTGGATCCTATTGGATGGAAGGAAGTTGTCTTTCCGGATTTTATTTAATTTCGTCGAGTTTATGAAAAGTTTCTCGGTTATTGTCTCGGTTCTTCCGCGAACGTACAATTCGGGAGAAAAAGAGTAAAGTGGAGTTTTGCTATCTACAATTCGGTATTTTTGAATTTATCATCGCATTTAAAATTTCGAAAACATACTGAAATAAAGGAATTTTTTATTTATATTATGTTAAAATAGACTTGCTTGATTTCACTAACATTTTTGTGCTAGAGAGCTTGCTGATCTAGAGGTTTGGAGATTTACGAATGTGGGAATATGTGCATTTGAGAACTTTGTAATTTGGGTAGTATGAGAATCTAGGAATTTGATGGGTTGGTTATTTGGGAGTTTAAGGATTTGCGGACCTAGTAATTTTGAGACATATTTAGAAATTTAGGGGTTTGAAGGTCTAGACATTTTGAGGTTTAAAAATTTGAAGTTCTTCAGATTTAAGGATAATTTGAATTTTGGGACTTAGAGACTTAGATATGAGAATTCAGAAATTTGCAGGTCTAGAAATTTGCCTATCTAGCGATTTGAATGTAAGGAAATGTGAAATTTGCCACATAAAAAATTCAAACTTATGAAATTTTAGTAATTCAGAAATTTATAGCTTTAAAAAATTGAGATATCTGAGAATTTGAAAGTCCAAAAGTTAAAAAATCCCAAAATTTGAATAGTTGAAGATATTGAAAACTCGAAAACTGAGGTTTACGAACGTGTCATTCAGAGGGAGGGCACGTAGCGCCCAAGTGTAGATTCGGCCTGGAATTGCCGTACGCCCAAGTTGAACGTCAAAGTGGTCCACAGATTCTTGCGAAATTGCACGATGTTTATCCACGTGGCTGGAACATCGTAGCCTCTCACGAGCTGTCGTAGATGTCGTCGCGAGGTGGCTGGCTTACCGAAGTTCCATTTCGTGAAAGTTCACGGAGACTTGCAACGCGGAGATCGGGTGGGACGGGGCACATTCGGAGGGCAAAGGACAACAGGGGAAGTTGCGAGACAGCGGCAGCCGGCAGTTCTGCTCGTTGCTTCGTGGAAACTTACTTTTCCTCTTTTCCCCCTTTCCTTTCCGCTTCGCTGGCCTCCACCTCGCCGCTGTTCATCCAGTTTACGTATGCCCTCGTTTCGCGAACACCGAACAATACGCGTAGCTTGTTGACTTCGCGCCGGCCCGGCAATCCCTGCTGCTTTTCGAAAAAATCGCCGAGAAGTTATTGTACCCCTGCTCCCTTTTCCAGCCACTTTTGTGGAATTGCGTGTTAAAATATGTCGTTTGTCTACGCTGTCTTTGTCGCGCGGAATATGTCGCTTGTGTATGCGCCCGGAATACCGCCATACTTTCGATGTTATTTTCTTGCCGAGCAAATGCGTACAAACGTGTTTCAATGATATTAGCTTGCTGCGGAACTTTCGGTACGTTGAAGTACGAAGAAAGTTTACGGAATATTTTGTAGTTTACGATAAATCACGGAATTAACGATATTTTGTGATGAGTTTATTTTTAAGTAATTGTATTATCGAGAACTGTATCTTGATTGTATTCATTTTGCAATACGTATGAATATAGTAATAGGTGCATCAAAATTGCTTGTTTGGATTATGCGAAAATTGCAGTGTATCTATAGTAATACCGTGTACGTCATAAATCATAGACCTTTTTAATGTGAATATATTTGCAATGTATCATAAGGTTTTGCTTTTCATTCGATGAAAAATGACCAATGGTATCATATTAATGACTGCATTAATCTTGTTAGTCTATTTTGTTTTTATTACGATTACAAATATTTTCTCATTTAAATTATTTTACATTAATACGTCAGTAAGATTGCAATTAGAATATAATTGAGTTCCGCCAATATGGAATCATTTTGAATGACGGCAGGAAATCATTTACGAATATTAATCGACGCTTTGCAGATAGATAATTTATCGAATATTTTACTTCGAAATTTGAGGAAATAGGGTATCAGTCAAGTCAGAATATCTCAAATATTTAATAATTATCTTAATTATTCATAACCCCATCGCAAAATAGAAACATTTATTTCTTTATTTGTTATCTTGTATTATTAATAAATAATAATGGAGCATAACATAAAATCGTAATATAATATAAATAAATAAGTAAATAAATAACATGATATAAATATAATATCAATAGTGTTCAAAGCTTTGTCTTTCTTTTCTTGGACTATTTCGATTGTATTACATTTCGTAATGTAATTATATGTGCTTCTTTGAACCAATTTTCGAAAGCAACAATTTTCAAACTACCATTATGATTATACCTATACTATTCTCTTTCAAGTCATTACATAATTCAAAACTATAAATCTATAAATATATAAACTATAAATCTCCTGCAAATTAGTTCAGTAATAAAGGAATTACTAAAGACGTTAATTAATTAAAAATCTGAAATAAATAAACAATACAAACTGAAACAGCTCTCTAGTCAAATATTTTTCCATTCCGAAACGAAATTTCCTCTATCTCATTTTATTGCTATATTTACCCAGCTATCTACTGTTACAGCAACGATGAACACGAAATAACCAACCAGAAAACGCAATAAAATTCCAATCGTCCGTGTATTCGAGCCGCACCGGAATTAACATTGGATTATTATCAAAATCTGTAATTAGAAACAGCGAAATTGCATCGGTGACGTCGCACCTGCGCACACCAATAAATTGTTAAAAAAAAAAGTTTCATCAGGTGGCGGTCTGATGGGTCGATGCATGTGTAGCCACATTTTAACGAATATGCTTCCACGTATTGGCATGTGTACACAGTTAACGAGTCTGGATTTGTGCAATTACGAGTTCTGTACGTCCGGCAATTTGATCGCGCACGATCGTCCAAATTACCTCGAAATGGCGCCCAGAACTAACCAGCTAATTTGCATATAAATCGTGGAACATCCAGAATAGCCGACATCTTTTACAGTTTGCCTGCGGTTTATTTAAATGCTCCGAACGATTTCGCGCGTCTTCGGGCACCAACGAAACGAATGTACATTAGAGGGTAGATGCACCAATTACGGAGCCTTTGTGTCACAATTATCCAAAAATAACTGCATACGTAAACATACACAAACAACACTTTGCAAAATTAAATTTAATTATTAACGAATGAGGTTCAAAATAAGAAACGACGATTTTAATATGTTGTAATGCTGTAAATATTTATTCAAGGATGAAGGCTATGTTTTCGATGATTTTTATAGTTCTTGTCCGATACTACAAGAACTGAAAATTATAGAAAAGGACTGAAGCGATTCACATAAATCAGTTGTAAACAATATTTTAACTACAAAAAAGACATAAAGTCACATTTGTTAAGATTTGTTGACGCTTGGTTACAGTTCGACTGCTTTTCAGCACTTTATCATATTTATGCCTGAAATTAGCAATGGTACAATCTTTTATATGCCAATTAATTTCGTCGCTTATTAATCCTAACGATTGATTGATTATTAATTTTAATTTGTTATGTAGGTTATACAATGGAGAAGTTCGTTGGTTAACAACTGATATAATATAAAATTAATGTTTACCTAATTGTTCAAATTAATTTTAGATTTTGTATTATACTTTGTTTATTATATCATGTTATTAGTACCAACTGTATACTATATTTTCTGACGAAGTTGATGAGAAAGTAGCAATTCCGTCGGTTTGACGTTGATGGAACGCGTGAAGAGGTCAGTGGGACTTAAGCCACGATTGCTTAGGTTGATAGATCGATGGAGGTGTTATAATTATTTCCCTAATGGCTTTTTTTAGCTCCTCTTTGTTGGATTTGCTATATTGCCTGTTCAGAAATTCGAGAGAATGATGGAGACATTAATCCTCGGTTCTTCATCACAGCAGACGTTATTTGGTCTCTTGTAATGTTTCCTGCACACAATAATATTTCAGGATTTTCTGCTTTACTTCGTTAATAATTTGGGTAAAACAAGAATTGTTGTTACATTGATTCTTGTATTCAGTAAACGTTAGAGCTTGATTTCGATGAATAAATTTTAATTTTAATTCATTGCATTAAGGGAGTGACGATTATCTAGCAAATTCGGTTACTTGGGTAATTGGAGAGCTGGAAATTTGGGAATGTGAGGATTAGTTGATTTGAAAATTTATGTGTTTAGGAATTTAGAAAATGTTTTAATTTGGGAAGTTAGAATTAGAAATTTTCAATCATAGAATTTGGAATTGGTAATTTAGAAATTTAAGAATTTGGGAATTCAGGAATTTAGGAATTTAAGAATTTAGGAATTTAGGAATTTAGGAATTTAGGAATTTAGGAATTTAGGAATTTAGGAATTTAGGAATTTAGGAATTTAGGAATTTAGGAATTTGGAGATTTAGAGATTTAGAGATTTGGAAATTCAAAATTGGAGATTTAAAAATTTACAAATCCGAAATGGGAAATGGAGAAATTTAGAAATCTAGAAATCCAGAATTGGAAATTTAGGAATTTAGAAATTCGAAATTGAAAATTGCGAGGTTTAGAAATGTAGAAATTTGGTAAGGTAGCATTTAGAAATTTTGAAATATGGTACCTTAAATTTATGTATTAATAATCTAGAAATTCTGAAATCTAGAAATTCATAAATATAAATATAAATTTAGAGATTTAGACATTCGGAGACATAAATTTAGAGATTTAGAAACTCGGAGACCCGTAAATTCAGGGATTTGAAAGTTCAAAGTCTCATAAATATCGAGATTTAGAAATCCAGAGATTTAGACGTATCAAAGAATAGAATATCAGAAATATAAAAATATTAAATTTCCAAATTTCCAAGTCCGAAAGCACAAATCTTTAAATGTTTATATTTCTGAATTTGTTAACATTCAACCGTTCGAATGTACAAATTCATAAATATGAAAAAGTATTACGCCGGGGTAGAGACTTTTATAGCAGTAAACGCGGAATAACACGTACACCGCTATGATTCTCAATCTGCGAAATGTCCAGTGCATTTCGTTTCACGCTGCTCTACGGCAACGTTCGAATATATCGTTGAAATCCTCGCGATATATCATTCGTCATGGAAACGATGGAACGCGGCGGTAGTCCAGAAGGAAACTCGCGAAAATATAACAGCACGAAGGGAAGTAGGACGTGTCTGAGGAAGTGGCTCTAGAAATAAGTGTTTAACCTCGATCCTTGCCATATCCGAGTATTCTAAATCCAGTATGCAAGTGGAGTAGATAGCTGATAGGAGATAGCAGATAGCGAAGTGCAGCCTTGCATGCATTCACCTGCAAGGGGTATTCGAGGCAAGGGGGAGACGAGACAGACGCTCGATGTAGCTTGAATGGACACGAAATAGGTCGAGTCGATGCTACCTACGCGAGTCATTTCAAGGAGAAAGATTCGCAATCTTTTTCCGATGCCAGCCTCGTATCGAACGGTTGTAAAGCTTAACGTTACTCCTTCATACTATAACGGGTGTTCTACTAATCATTCCTGTCGAGACTGAGTTTTTGGCAACGAATACTTCGACATTCTAGAGTTACGTTTTATGCTTATCGTGCACGTGTAAGACTTGTGGCATCGATATGCGATAAGTGACTGTTATGGTGGTCATCACGAAACTGCTTTGATATAGTCACTCTATAACGCAATACGGTAGCTATAAAATAATACTATGTAGGGCACCAACACCCATATGTTGATAACATATATTATAGATATCATTAATTTTTTACTTATCATACATATTATAGGTATAGTACATTTATACCTGTCACATACATTTTATACCTGTCATATATATTATAGGTATAATACATTTTACACCTGTCATACATATTATAGATATCATACATTTTATTCATTATACCTGCAATTATATCTATAATTTTACATAGATCATAGTATGATTATATATCATTTTAGGTATTATTTTATACCAATAATACATTATACATTATTTTATACCTGTCTTGGTATGCTGTATTATTGTGTATTTCAACTTCTGTTTCAGAGAGGTTGTATTTTTAATTGACATTTTTCCTACTATAGTGATAATTCGGTCGTGCACTTGGGTGCCATGATGCGTGCATTGGTCAGGAGACATACGGAGTTTTTGAGTTTTTGCATCTAGCAATTGAGGAATTGTGAAACTTTAAAAACTTAGAAATGTAGGCATCTAGAAATTTCAAATTAAATTTTTAAGTACTGTAAGGGTGCGTTTTTAGCGTGCAATTTTTTATTTTTTCTACTTAATTAGTGAAATCATAAGTTTATAAATTTTGATATTCTGAAATGTATAAATCTGAAAATATGGAAATATCATAGTTTCAAATTATCAAAATTTTATATTTGGTAATTAAGAAATCTGATAATTTGAAAATTTACTAATTTTGTATTTGTTAATTAAGAAATTTGATAATTTCAGAATTTGGTAATTTGGTAATTTAGTAATTTGGTAATTTGGTAATTTGGTAATTTGGTAATTTGGTAATTTGGAAATTTTGGTACTTTATAATTCGGAAATTCAAAAAGGTAGCAATTTGGAACTATAGAAATATTAGAGTTTCAAATTTCCAAAATTACAAATTTGGTATTTAAAGCATTTAATGATTTTATGATACTTAAAAAATTGGAAAATACAGAATCACAGTAATTTCAAATTTCAAGAAATTGAATAATTGACCAAGCATCACTGCTCGTGAGAGGACGTCATTTGTATGTTCATGCACGATATTTACCGATACATAAATTCAAATAGAAGTGCAATTAAAAATTCGTAAAAGTGCAAATAAAAGAAACCAATATGTTATATATATATTTATTTAAAATTCCCGAAATATCAGTTACGATCATAATTTTAATCAAAACAGTCTTGATCAAAAGGATTAATATTAATAATCCTATAATCCTCCTGTAAATTATTAATACATATATATTATATTTTGTAAATCTATCACAGCAACTGAATAAAAAAGATGAGATTATAGTCATCTTTGTTTTAAAGCCGTGTTTTAAAGCAAAAGGAGGATTGCGTGAGGATAATTAAAAAGGTCTGACAGGTTGGTTGAGAATGTAGGGCGTAGAGTGTTACTTCGTAACAAAAGCACTGTAGATAGAAAAAGTGCTTTACCTCCAAAGAGCTTACAGTAGCTTAGTAAATTATTCTTTGTTCAGTTAAAATACTATGGCGGCGAACACGAACAATTCAACTTATACTATTTTTACGTTCTTAGTGGAACAATTAACAGATTAAATTTCAAAGTCAAAATTAACGCTTTAATAGTTGCTGTCGAGCGTTGTTCTTAACGAATATCTATTTTTTTTATTTATATTTGATCTGTAAGGATTGTTAGCTGTATTTGTTTTAATTCATAAAGTTTATATTTTTGTTTGAGAATAAACGCTGTTAAAAAAGGATATACTATATACAAATTTCTAATGTACATTAATAAAGTTCTATAATTTTTATTTATCTCCTGTTTTGTTAAGGTTTGAATTGAATAGTTATATGTAAAGAATGTTTAGCTAAAATTTTAGCTCTTCATATTAAAATCAAAAGAAATTTTGAATTTTTCTGTGAAAATCGTCATTTTCTGAATTCCTTCACGTTCCTGAATTTTTGTTCATATTCAACCTTTAAATTTACTGAAATCAACTGTAAAGTATGTTAAAACAACCTTCAAAGATTATTTATAATTTTTATCAGGTTAAAATAATGAGTAGCTCTGTAAGAAACATTTTTGTGGGTAGGGTCTTAAACGTACCAGGTATATTATTCTGATGAAGTGAGACCATTAAGGGTTAACGTAAAATATAGTTTACTTAATATAAAGAACTATGATAAGAGATTAACAGGAGAAATGTCGTTGCACGCTTGAAATAATTCATGTTGTATATTCTGTTTTATAAATTTCATCAGTTTCCACACTTTCTATTTGTAATCGGTGCAATTATGTGTTGCCGAAACGTTATGGGTACGATAAAATCATTGAACTGTTGCGATGACCATTCATTGATCGAATGTATTTCCGTGTTTCTCTTTAATTCTCTGGATTGCAATTATTTCATCCGTGATCGATTTTGGTGATACGCTATATAAATCTGAAAAGTATCTTGTGCTCTCGCAGTTTATTTTTAAACACAGTGATTGTTTCAACCTGGATTGTTTGGATTGCGAACACCTGCGTAATTCATTTCCGTTCTGTTCGTGTGTTAAGAGTAGCTTTATTGCACACATTTGAAAGTAAAATCATTTAATTTTCATTTTCTGTTCTCCACTACCTAGTCCAATTTAGTTCAGATTTATTAACGTTTTATACTTCAATGGTACAGTGTTTTTAACAATCAAAATTTATGACAAAATTATCGCGATTTTTATTACAATACTAATGACATTGCCCATGAATTTGATATCTATTTTGTTAACGAATATTTGCATAGTCGCTGTTAATAATTTTTAAGCTCTAAACCAAGACATTTGAAGTATACATTTAACCCCTTAACCTATAATTTTCTAGACAGTTGCGTCAACAAATTCATTTTAAAAAAACGTTTCGAATTTTGTGGACATTTTCTGACCTTTCCATAGGATGAAATTTCGCTACGAATTTTCCGGGCAATTCAAAAGAGTGCCAGAAAACTCGCAAGAAAATACTCGTTGTTACAAAATCACCAGAATTCTCGTGCTCGAAATCCGCAATGTTTCCGTTGCAGAGCGAAAGGAAAATCCTGTGGTCGGTGTGTACAAACACGTCGATGATATTGCGTTAGAAAATTCCATTATTTCTTATCACCACGAAAAGATCCCTGTTTAAAGTTGGTCAACGAGCAAAAAGGAAGAAAAAAACGTGAACCGGTTTCGGAGCGAAAATTAGAGACAGAAATAGCGGGGAGAAAGTTGGTGGGGTCGTGATTCGAAAAAACATCGGTTCGATCTCAGTCGTTTAAGCCGGGAAGTTTGGCAATGCCTCGAGCTTAAATTGAACTTTACATTATTTTGAGGTGAAACGGGGACGCATTGAGAGCTGCAAGCTTGTTTCAACCAGATTGCCCTGGCTTTGGGGCGATGGAAAATACCAAGGGAGTCCTGATGTCGATTGCTGTTTCCGCGATACGACCAACGAAAGTATCTGGCTGCATCTGAAATACGATTGCAGGTTGGATTAAAGACAAGGCTTTCCCTATATTGCCGCGTACAGGCTAGAGATCCTAATAGAAACGGAGCTGAGAATTCAGTCTTATCGATGCGAAGTTTACGTGCAATTCTAACACGAGATTTCCTTTTTTCTGTTGCAGGTATGTCGATGTATCTCTTCTGTTTCTTGCTTCTGAAGGTATGTTTTTGAAATATTTTGTATATTGTAGAGTAAGAAGGTTGGAACGGGACTATTTCGCGTTGTTATATTATTTTGTTATTACCCCTCCACGTTATTGAAAGTTATTAGAGACTTTATCCTGATTTAGCTGTTTTTCAAGAAAGATATTCGATTGCTTTTTCGCACATATGTATATTTTAATCTTCTCGCTAAGACAATGTATTCTCCTGAGATTAATGAGGTGTACTATTTAAGCTAAACACATAATGTGACGTCACACACTTTTGTCTACGAATGTACATATCTCCAAATTTCTATGACAAAATTTCTTGCACATCGAATTCATTCCCATATTTGTAGGCTGACTACAAAAGTCCCTAAATTCTTATGTCCTCAAGCTTCCTTCCTAGTCCTAAATCCTTAAAAATCTCCCAAAATTGACAATTTATATTTATCCAGAAATGGTACCGGTATTAAACTGATGGCGATTATTCTAACAGAAACAAATAGAGAAAAAGTGAAGTATTTTATGTGACACTAATGTTAACATGCAGTTTATGGTATCTTTGTGCGATCAATGTGTACTTTTCTCTTTTCAATGATTACTATATCATTTTCGATCATCTTTCGAATATTAACACAGGTAGGTAATAACTTACATTATGCTTTGCATTCATATTGTGTCCTTTATAATGTTGATTCTACGGTTTTTTGAGGTAAGTACTTGTTTATGTACTTATGAATATTATTTTTATATAAATACACTTATTTTTGAGTTTAGGAATTTTGGGATAATAAAGAATATTTTGGAATTTGGGGATTTGAGAACTATTATCTTTACTTACGTACTTACTTTACTTTCCCTTTTTTTTTACTTTTTTTTACTATTTTTTTATTTTGGAAACTTGAGAATTTAGGGATTTAGGGATTTAGTGATGTAGGGACATGGGAATATAGGGATATGGGGATATAGAGATATAGGGATTTAGGGATATGGGGATATAGAGATATAGGGATTTAGGGATTTAGAGATTTAGTAACTTAGAAATTTAGAAATTTGGGAACTTAGGAACTTGGGAATTTGGGAATTTGGGAATTTGGAAATTTGAGAATTTGGGAATTTGGGAAATTGGGAATTAAGGAGTTTAGGAATTTGGGAATTTTTAAATTTAGAAATATAGGAATTTGGGAATTTCGAAATTCAAAAATTTTAGAATTTGAAAACTCTAAAATTTGGGAATTTGAGGATTTTATGTCTTTCGAAATTAGGCTATTTAAGAATGCAGGAACTTAGCACGTGTAAAAATTTGAAAATTTATCAATTTAAAATTTTGTCTCTCAAAAATGTGGAAATTTAGAAATTTATGAATTTTGCAGTTTTTTAATTTGAAGATTTGCAAAGAAAGATTTTAAATTTAAATAAATTTTTATTTAACTCACCCATTTAAAATAAGAAAAATTAAATTCTCTTGGAATGCATTTTTCTGTCACAACCTGTCGAGAAAACGCGAGTGAAGGAAATGTAGAAGATTTGATAACGTCTTTTCGGTTTTTAGAAAGTCGGTAGACTTAAGAGCAAACTATAAACTTAGTGGCGGATTTACGTCGCATGTCACCTGAAGTCTTAAGTTGCTATTCACCTTTCGGCTCCGATAAGCTTGACTGATGGATCGATGCCACGAGTCAATGGAAATCTTTTATATCCTCATCATTCCAAACCACCAGCTTTGTGGTCTCCTTTATCTGAAACCTTGCGAAATATCCTTCTCGAGGCATTAACTTGATCTAAGTGATTTACCGCGTACAAAAGCTGACTTTAAATCATTTTCATATATTTAAATATTCGTACGGATAATAGAAGCAGTAATTAAATTTTGAAAAATTATTTGTGTGGATATATAACAAATAGATAGAAACAGTAACTAAATTTTCAGAAAATGTTTATGTGGATATATAACAAATCAATAGAAACAATAATTAAATATAAATTGTACTTAAAATAGAACGCATTAGAAAAAACGATCCTAAAATATTTTAATTTCAGCTGAGAATGTTCAGAGGTTTTAAAAAAATATTACTGCTAAACAATACTACAACAAAAACAAGTACAGATAACAAAATAAATTGGAAATAATTCGTTTACTGATTCGCTTTAATCTCTGAACTACAATTTTCTGGACAGTTGCGTCACATACCACCAGCTAACTATTCGTATAACTTCAAAACAAGCGAAGAAAGTTAAAATATGAGGTACCTCATGCATTCAGCGATCCTTGATTATACAGATTATAATCGGAATCGAACGCAAAATTTAGTTGCAGTGAAAATACAAGTCTGGTTTATCACATTTGAACTGTAGTGTGCGTCACGAGTGTGACATGATATCGTAAGTCAAAGGGTTAACTTTAGTTGGAATATTAATTTCTTTTTCTTTTGATACATTCTGTTTCTTTTTTTACGACGACTGACTGAATGTGTGTTACAAAAGACCACCTCTACTCATGGTGGTCAGCGCCTTCTTGTGATTGATACACTTATTTAACCCATTCATTGCCAACTGCGAGACTTATTCTTTATTTCTGTAAATCCACTTTAGTACTATATTTGCAACTAAATACTACATTTTGTAAAAATCTATGTTTTCCTTAAATTAAAATCATGACACTCGTGGAAAAGCCCTAAATTTGTCTGGCATTGCATGGGTTAACAGGGAATAACACAAATTGAAAGGTGGATGCATCCGATGAGGGTTATTTAACGATTTCCAATTTTCTACTTAACTCTGACATCGAATATAAATTCACGGTTGTCGAAATGATCGCGTGACGTTCATGAAACCGCAAGGATCGTATAGGAGAACGAAATTTTTGGCAACGATGGACAGGTAGCCACATTTCTTGGACTAATACGGCGTCATAGGTGGCGGACGATCGTTGATGCTGCAGCCGGAACGACAGAGTCGGGGGGCGGTGGCTGCGGTCGTCGGCATTAGGGGTTTTAGGGAAGCTTTACGGGACGATGGGGGAAGGGTGCAGGGCCAGCATGGGATTTTGGTCGGGGGTTGGACCGAGCTTGCACTGTTCACGGCGATTAATTCATTGCCGCTTACCGCATCCCGCCGCAAACCGCCTTTTGCCCCATCCGACCCTCTTGTGTCCTCTTCTTCGACCCTCCTCTCCTTCCTCTTTCCGTTGTCTCGGTTATCAGAGACCATCTCGCGTGAACCTCTCGTCCTTTAGAAGCTGTATTGCTTTGCCTAATCGTGTGAAATCGACCGAGATCGATGCTTCTTTGATTCTTGTTAGAACGTCTTTGAGTATACAGGCGGTTCCTTGAGGAATAGTACAGAGTAATTCCACGCTAAATTGATCACCTCCACGAGCTCCAGAATTTTCTTCAAAGTGAAATACAGTGCTCGTCCGATACATATCCGCTTGATAAATACCCGCCATACCTCTCTTGCACACGTGTTACTAATCCCTACCTGATCAATTCTTATTTAATTGGTAATTAGTGACAATTGATTTCAAACAAATTTTAGTCTTTAATAAGTCGCAGTTGAATTAAACATCAAATTTTTATTCTTAACAAGTTTTAATTAACGATGCAAGGCTACTCGTTCGATCGAAGAAAACATCAATTAACAATTAACGTCTGATAGCTAATTTGACAATTTGAAATTTAATTTTCAGTGAAGTTTCAATTATAGTCTGATTTTCAATGAATTTTTAATTAAAATTTGATTTTCCATGAATTGTCTATTAAAGTTTGATTTTCAATTAAAGTTTACTTTCGTTATAACATCATTGACTTAACAATATATTTTCATTTCTAGTAAGAAAATATTCAGTTGTCGATTATAATTTAATCCTTTTCTTATTAATCGACTCATTATTAATTTCGAATGTGTCTAGATATATAAAAATTCCAACTTGAAAGCACAAAAAATCATGAAAAAGTCAGTCTTCAAAAGTATAATAAAATTCGTCTCATATAGATAATGTCTACAACAAACAAGTTTTGATAGTACGATATTTTTAACATAAAAAAAAAATTATTTCTTTAAACATAATTCTTCAAAAGAAAATTTAATTCTTTAAAAGAATTACAATTTTTAAGAAACTTTTGTACCTTACGAACAAAAATAGCTGTATCAAGGAAACGAATAAAGAATCACTTTGTTCACCATCTCCCAAATAGTCATCGATTCCGCAAAACTTTAGTCATAAACTCGGAAAACGTGAAATCGAATATACGTATCTATCATTTTACTTTTCCTAAATCGTCGGAACATGATAATGTTACGTTAGGTATGTCAGGAGAAGCCGGAATCTCCGGTTTCTCGTAACAAAAATTTCTGCTGTATTTTCGGGTATCATATTCTCGATTTCGACATACGCTTTGTGGAAACTAGCACCAGAATGCGGAACGTATATAGATTCGATTCGTATCGAATGGAAACGGTTCGAGATCGATGCTCGCTATCGTCTCCGAGTTACGCGCTTACGATTGCGTAAGCGTAGCCCGGCGGGAATTTGAAATGCAAAACGGAAATGCGAGGTGGATGCGACCGTGCGGCACCGCGTGGGATTTCCTGTGGTCGTGGGAACGATATGGCCGCTTGTGGACCCTCTATGGATCGTTAGGTATTTTTCAGCCACCGCTTTGGGAATCGTTCGCTTTTCCCGTGCAGGAAAATCCTATCGTTCTAGGACTTTGATAGAAAGCCGCCGTTTTTGACCGTCACGATTTTTCCGTGTCGTTCTTTGAGCTCTCGATCGCTAAAGTTTACCCCGTTGCAGCGTTGCTTTATGATAATTTCTGTTTCTTTTGCTAGTATTTAGTTTCGCATATCGCGTTATTTATGGAATTATTTATTTTATAGTTTTTGGGATTATTAACGCTTTATACAAATGTTTTGTTTTCGTAGGAAGTATTAACTTTTTGGGGGATTCTATGATGATGCTAGAGATTAGAGATCTAGTAGGGATGTTATACTGTTTTTTATTATCTTAATATTTTATTATACTGTTATATTGGTATTTTAGTCTTTTCCTATTTAAATATACTGCTATGGTGCAATAATGTTGTACTACAATACCTACAACTATTTTACTACTACTCTGATATTTTAGTATCAGATTATTTTACTATTTCACTATTTAGCTACTACACTATATTACTTTGCTATATTAAATTATATACAATTTTATTATTTCACTATATCACCATACTACTATTCTATTATTCTTCTTTTCGATTATGTTACTATCCTATCATTTCACTACAAGTATACTTTCGTATTATTATACTACTATTTTATTACTTAAATATTCCACTGTATTACTACTCTGATATTTTAATATGCTCCTCTATTATTTTACTGTTGTTTAGATATTTTATTATCTTACTGTTTAACTATTGTTCTATATTAATATCTTACCATACAACATAAGTATTTCATAACTGCTACCAGACGACTCTATTATTATATTAGTAGTTTGCTGTTCCACTAGTCTATTACTATAGTATTACACTGTTTCACTAATTCTGTCATACAACTATACTAGTATTTTACTAGCTCACAATTCTTATTTTACTCTGTCAGTACATAGTGCCATAACTATTCTGATATTCCACTATATCAGTATGCTTCTGTTACTATGTCTATAGTAAGCCTTCTTCTACTATACCTATCTTATTGTTATACAGACCGAAAAATATAGTAAAATCTATATAAGAAAAAATCTAAAATAGTAAGACCTATTGTATTTAAACAAACATTTCATCCCTGGTGTTTTCTTATACTATTTGTACTATTTGTACTATTTGTACTATTTGTACTAGTTGTACTATTTATACTATTTATACTATTTATACTATTTATACTATTTATACTATTTATACTATTTATACTATTTATGATGGAATGTGTTCATTGTAATTGCCATAATTCTTCAATTCCTTAAGTGTCTTATAAATTTGAAGAAGTTGTCAACAAAATGCCTATATTTTTAGTAAATTATCTTCTAATTCTAAAGTAGAAACGGAAGATAGCAATCTTTTAAAAAAAATGAATAAAACACTAATAAGCATATACACTAGCGTAATTCAATACTTCCGTGATTGACCAAAAATTGCAATCGTTTCATTAAAACAGAATTTAACTAAAATCCAAGGTATCATTTCCTTGGCGGTAACTGGCTCATTAATCGAGGACCTGGTAAAGCGAACCACACGTCACTCATAAAAAGACGATGATAATTATGGTGACCACGGTTCATAAATCACGGTAAATGACGTGAAACGAGATTAAAGTGCGAATCGAGAGGCGTGTACGCGAATCAGGATTAAGAGGGTGGGCAACGAAAAAGTTTGGTCGCAATTCGAAATGTCTGAAGTAGAGAGAGAGATCGATATTTCGAACCGAATCCAGTTTCCTGCGCTCAAATCACGGCATCGTTAAACTGTCGGAAGGGGTTCCTGAAATGCGATAAATCACGGTTCATAGAAATCAACGGCCTTAGGAAACTTGCGCTGGTCCGCCGTCGCTTTTCCATGATATCTGCTGCCATTGGCGGAAACGTTTTAGGCTGCGGAAATTACCGGAAAATTCCTCTCTTTTGATTTGGCCACCGATGAAGCCACGATGTCTGTGACTTTAACGTTCCTTCATGATAATGTAGCTGACAGATATGCCGTTAAAAACACCGTTTCCGGATCGTGTGTGATGTAATTCAAGTTTAGGAGGTAGTTATACCAACGAAATCAGAGATATGATTTTGCATACATTTTATCTTCTTTTAGACGATGTTTAAGGATTTAATAGGCCAAAAGACTGCAGTTATAATTTAATAAATATTTTGTTAGACGACGTTTATTCAGTTTATGTGTCAACATATTCTTTATGTTCAATCTGAAGATTCTTTATTTTGCTCTCAACGAATGTATACACAGTCTCGATGATCTGCTATGAGGAGAATTATATTCTATGATGAGAAAAACAGGAAAACCTACTTCACTAAATAAATAACATTCTTGTAGCGGTCAAAAGATGTTTCCTGCGGGGTCTCATAGAGTAAATAGTTCATAACATCAACATTCTGTGACGTAAGCTATCACATTCGTGTATCCGAAAAAGTTTCAATGCCTTTGATTTCTATTTTCAATGTTGCACTTTCTACTATTCGAATATTGTCCACTGCTGGTACATTCACCATGTATATGCAGCGTCTGTAATATTTAACGACGATTAAATGACGCCGGGAACTTTATATCGTTTGAAATCCTAATATTTATGTGGACTGTAGGTTGAAGAATTGTTTAACATTGATATGTGCCTTCTATTTATTTCTAATGGTGTCCAAACTGAACTGCGTGTCTATATCTGATGTTGTTCCGAAGTGAACATCTTCGTGTCTATGTATCTGATGTTTCGAAGTGAACAACCTCGTGTCCATTATGTGTCTATTTGTTCGATTGCTTATTTCACAAGTTGGAGGCTCGGTGTGGGCGCACAATTTTGACGAACAAAACCGAAGGAGCAACTCCTATTTTCTAATGGATACACAAATTAGGGAAATGAAAAACCGAGTGACTACGGTGTGTCTATTCTCCAAAATATGACTGTAGCAAGTAACAAAATCAAGCAATACCTCTACATGAACAGGAAACTGCAAATAAAGAACTACTACTAAGATTAAGGGTTCTGGTAACCAGAGGTGAATGATAATAAACTAAAAACACTCGATAGAATGTAATATTTCCTTGGGTGTTATTGCTGCTACGGGTAAATAACCTATTGATTTGAACTTATACAAAGTGTCCGCTAAAGCTAAATACGATATATTAGTGTATCGATGGAAACTTGGATCGAGATTTAATCCTGTCGCTATGGTATTGTATTCTACGCCCTAACAACGTTTAAACTTGAAGAAGACATGTAATGAGGTTGCACTAAATTCTTGTAAGTATCAGTTCCAGATTGTGAAATTTTCTGTTGCAAATATTCCCATGACTCATAGTCTACTATTTCATTACGTAGAATAATTTAAAGAATTGATTTACACAAACAAAACATACAGTTTCATTCAGAAATACAAAATTTATCTTCATATTTTCATAGAAGATCAATGTAACAACAAACTGATTGGATATTGTACTTCACTTCGAAAATTGTGATGCTTTTGTCTACAGTATCCTTTCGTACAGCAAATAATTTTCGAGTTATTTATTTGGAGAGTCATTCTGTGTAAACGTGTGCAATAATCGAATTTGTAGTTTGAACTTCCAGTAATGGAATTCTGTAGTTAGAGAAAAAACAATATCGTTTTGACTGTTTTTGACAGACAAATGAGAAGCAGTGAAAATAGAGTTTGATTGAAAAAGTATGTTCAATAAGTTAATCCATTTCCGATTACGCATGGCAGACATTCTTCGCCAGGTATAATTCAACGCAATTAAACCGATCCAGACTTGGAAAATCGTTTCCGAATCCAATTGAAATGAGGTCGGCAATTTTGCGATCGGCACGCGTTCGCAATTTCATCGATTTTCTGTGCGCCATTCTAGCGATCTGGTCATTTCACGAACAGTTGTCCGTAATTCACGCGAAATATCGACAAAAACGTGCTGCACAATCGGAATGGCTCAATTCTCGAAAAATCTACGGGTTCCACGAAATCGGAAGGCGTTTGATAATCAACATGAATGTAATAATTGTCCAATTACGGTTAATTAAGTTTTATTTACTCTACGGGATCACGATATCGTGAAATCGTTGTTCACTTTTAGCGATCCTATTAATCGATTTTGACAAGTCGTGGTAATGAACATTAATTTTACTAATTTCAATTTTCAAAATTTTCAAATTTCTAAATTTCTAAATTTCTTTCTATCTTTTTTAATTTCTATATTTCTATATTTCTCCTTTTCTCCATTTATACATCTTTATATTTCAAATTTCTCAATTTATAAACTTTCAAATTACTAAATTTCCGAATTTCTAAATTTTCGAATTTCTATATTTCCGAGTTTTTATGCCTCTGAATTACTAGGTTTCGGAATTTCTAAGTTTCCGAAATTCTAAATTTTCGAATTTCTATATTTCCGAATGTTTATATCTCCGAAATTCTAGATTTTCAAATTTTTAGGTTTCGGAATTTCTAAGTGTTCGAATTTCTAAATTTGCAAATTACTAAATTTCTGAAGTTCTATGTCTCCGAATTTCTAGATTTTAGAATTTCTCGGTTTCGGAATTTCTAAGTTTTCGAATTTCTAAATTTGCGAATTCCTAAATTTCCGAATTTCTAGGTTTCGAAATTTCTAAGTTTTCAAATCCGTATATCCTCAAATTTTCAAATTTTAATACTATCACATTTCCCTGATCTCTTAAAGTCCCTAATTACTAATTCTCAAAATTCTCAAATGATCATATTGTTTTATTTCCAAATTTCTAAATTATTTAATTCCTAAATTTGAAATTTTACAATTTCTTAATTGTCGTGTTCCTAAGTCCACACATTCTTGAATTTTCATGTTTCCAAATACTTAAATTGCAAAATCCCTAAATTTTTAAATTGTTGAATTGCAAAATCCCCAAATTATTAAATTCTTAAATTCTTAAATATTCAAATTCATGTCACGTATTTGACATATCTTACATATTTTTCATGTTTTACATATTTCACGTATTTTTCATATTTCACATATTTTACGTATTTTGCATGTTTTACATATTTCACGTATGTTTCACATTTCACCTGTGTTACGTATTTTAGATATTTAGATACTTTTCGTATTTCACGTATTATGCGTCTTTTAGCTTTTTTTATGTATTTTACATATTTTACTTTACATATTATTTTATATATTTTACATATTTTACATATTTTACATATTGCTCTACATATTATTTCACATATTATTTTACATATTATTGTACATATTATTTTACATATTATTTTACATATTACTTTACATATTACGCGTAGTTACCTCATCAAATAAAGTCATCACATATTCACATGTCTCGTTTATCAATGACGCACAAAAATGTATATTCGTGAATCAATGCAGAAACCTCTATGCAACTTTTATCATCGTCCTTTTTATTTTTCTTTGTGGCTTGTCAAATTTTCCACTCGTTGCCCTTTCAGCTCCTCGTCGAATATCTTGATCAGCTTCTGTAGAAGGCGCGGAAACAGCTTCAATTTTTCACCCTTTTACAAGCGGCCCCAATAAAAACTATCATCGAACCGCAGCGATGGCAGGTTGACAAGAGCTTTTGTGAACGTGACCCTTTAAGTGGTCACATTGTTGACTTGGTCGTCAGACTTGACGAAGTGGGCCGACCCTGCGCGTAATCAGTCCGATGATAATGGATTAATTAATCACTGGCAAGCCAAACGAGCGATTCGAGGCCGATAGGAAAGTCGGCCAGGTCGCTTTCAAGACCCTCGATATCGTGCCCGCTAAAGTGCAAATTTATCTTTTGCGTTGATCCGCGTAGACGATCAGTCCAGCTTTTCAGCCAAACCTTCTATCGTTGGAAACGCTCCCCTTTTTCGTCACAATATTTCTAAGGAATTTTACTCTCCACGCGTTTTTAACGTCGTGACTTGCAGTGACCCATATGTCTGCTTCGCGAGACATGCCTGTACCTAAATTATCGAATAATTAATGCTTCGTTGTTGCGTAATGGACGGTTGATTTGGAAATGTCGTATGCTTTGCATGATTTAATGATATGAAATTAGTAGGGATTATTTTTAATAGATGGTTGATCCCTTTTTAATTGATCGGGGCGTTTACATAATTAAATTGCTATATTTATAGATGGCTGGACTTTTGAATTTTTCGAGTTTTATATTTCTTTTTTTTATATTTTCATGTTTTTAAATTTTTGTATTTTTTATTTCTTGTTCTCTGTATCTCTGTATCTCTGTATCTCTGTATCTCTGTAACTCTGCATATATCTCTATATCTACATATTACTAAATTTCTAAATTTCTAACTTTCTAAATTTCTAAGTTTCTAAATTCCTAAATTCTCAAATCCCTACATTCCCAAACTCCTAAATTCCTTAATCCCTAAAGTCCCAAATTTCTAAATTCCCTAATTTCCAAACTCCCAAATCCCTAAATTCCTAAATCCTTAATTTCTCAAATCCCTAAGTTCACAAACCCCTAAATTTCTAAATAACTAAATTGCGAAATCCCTAAATTGCCAAATCCCCAAATTCCCAAATCTCTAAGTTCCCACATCTTTAAATTTTCAAATCCGTAAATTCCCAAACCTCTAAATTCCCAAATCCCTATATTACCAAATCCCTATATTACCAAATCCCTAAATTCCCAAATCCTTAAACTCCCAAATCCCTAAATTCTTAAACCCTTAAATTCCCAAATCCCTAAATTCCCAAATCCCTAAATTCCCAACCCTTAAATTCCCAAATCCATATATCCCCAAATCTCTAAATTCCCAAACCCCCCAAATTCTTCAATTCCTAAATTCTGAATTATACATTTGAAATCTCACAAAGGGATACAAGAATTCATTAAATCTTTCTCCGAATTTAAATAAAATTGTTGAAACATGAAACAATCGGGTTTAATATAAATTGCAAATATGCAGACATACAAGAACGTTAATCAATAGAACACAATATAATAAATGTAGCGCCGTGATTTTATACAATACACTGCTGTTTCATCTCTTTCTTCCTCTTAGAATTTTAACGAAGCTCGAAGCTACCGAATTACAAAATGATTAATAAAGATAGAATGAACGAGATTGGTTTCGTTGAATACTAATTGATGTAGCTGGCTGTGATCGATGTTCCTTCGTTGAGATTAATGACTGACCCACTGTAACATTTGATCTCATTAGTTAGCCGGATACCCATTACAAATGTTCTTGCTTTTATTTTCTACTTATCTACCGTTAAATACAGCTCGATTTCGCATTACAATTTATAAATTTCTGCTAAACCTGAAAATACATTATTAGTACTAAAACCATCAAACCCATGAAATAACTTTTATACGATTCTTATTTCAACTTGCATTTGTTAAAGTTCTTTTTTTCAAATTTATGTTGAATTTCATCGAGGTAAAGAATTTATTTATTTATTTTCCAATTTCATTTTTAGTTTTATAGCAAGTGTGCATTATAGTGTGTTGAATGCTGAAATGCAAAAATTTGTTTTTATGGTACTTACTATTGAAAAATAATGTAGTTCCATATTCGACTTGAAAATTGTTCAAAAATTACAAAATTAAACGATACAAATTGAGAACTAGCAGTCCATTACTATGTAATAGACTGTGGATATTTATACATTTTTGATATATCGATTTTAATACTCCTGTCCTATAATAATAGTAGCAAGTGAATATTTAACCAGGAATTACTGGCAGCTGTAAGTTTTAGTGCAAATTTGTAAAGCCTTCAATCAAAATCAATGTTCCATGACATCTATCATTCGTTGCGACACATCTTGCAATTTTTAGGTTAACCTAATTATTACGAATTAACTAGTTTTGTAATTTCATCTGCTGATAGAAATCGATTGTTTTATTTCAGTTGAATATTAACATATAAAAATAAGATGAAAGAAATGTTATGTTGTAAGCAATGAAGAACAATGACACCAATTTTAAATTCACACATACAAGGAAAGAAGATTCACAGTCAATCTTACTAAGTTTGAAATGCAGTAACAAAATTATTGAAAAGTCCAGAAACTATCTAAACACTCAAAATAAAAGTTAAGAGTAACATTTCTAACTTATTGTTTAATTTAATCTAGATTTTAAATATTGCGTTCTATATTCTTCTTTTGCTGCTATTATTACGGGACAAATTAAATTCATCAACTGCTACTATTATTATAGTTTAGAAGGATTCTTTATGATATTCACAGATGACATTTATATTTACTTCATAGATTTCGATGTATCAAACACATAAATATTTTCTAGCAATCTGCTGTTCAATGAGAAAAGAAATAGACACATAGAAAGTCGATAATAATATTCGCCTGAGTGATACACGTTCATGTGAACCTTTCTTGTTATTTGTATGTCCTAAAGCAACCCCTAAAATATTTCTCTTATTCTGAGCTACCCCTGTATACATATAGCCATTTTAACATTTATTCGCCGTATTCTCCGTTCTTTCGGTATGTTTTTGTTTCTGATTACATTTCCCTCCGTTCTGCCATAAGTGTTTGGTATTTTCGACTGATGATTGTACTGGTTGTCTGGAAATGTCTGAGTAAAAGTGATCAGGACAATAAAACCAAATTGAAAGGGAATTGAAAGAGTTTTCAAGAAAATCGTCGGAATATTTCGTCTCGTGAATATCGAATCGATTCAGCTTCAGACCAGCTACGATCAAATAAGAGAGAAGCTTACGACATTCGAAAGATACCGAGTCCACAAAGGGATGATTTTCTTTCGTTATGCGATTCGATTTGTAATTCCGTTCGCGCTTCTATTCTACGGTTCCTTCAAAAACTCGATGGCACTCCAGATTCTCGTGGATTCCTGCATTCTCCTGCAACGGGACAATGCGTTTCGAGGTGTATTGTTGTTAAGATTTCGGAGATACTCGAATTCACAGGTGGATACGGTGAGAAATTTTAAGGTGCTATTGGAGAACAGGTGAAACACAACATAATTGCTACACAAGGTGATAGATTGTTCCAAAAATTGTAGTACAAGTGGTCACATGATGATTCTTCATATGAATATAAGTTGAAAAAAAAGAAAAACATTTATTCATATTCAACTTCATTTTCAAAAAAATTAGATTTGACCATTCTTTAATATTCAAGGTGTCCCAAAAATTATGATACAAGTAGTCAAATAATGATCCTGCATATAAAAGGAATAGCATTTTTTCATACTCAGCTTCATTTTCAAAAAAATTGGATTTGATAATTTTTCAATATTTACAGTGTCTCAAAAATCGTGATACAAGTAGTCAAATGATGATTCTGCATGCGAAAGTAAATTGAAAAATGAATAACATTTATTCATATTTTGCTTTATTTTCGAACATATTGATATGATAATTCTTCAATATTCAAAGTATCCTCAAGTTTTCAGATGACGATTTTGCATACAAAAAAAGAATTGTTTTTTTAAATATTTGTCTTCAGTTTCGACAGAAATTGAATTTATATATTCAGTACCATTCCTAATGTTGAAATATTCTTTGACTATTAAATTTTCTGCACATTTCTGAATATTATGAAATTTCAAGAAATTTTGAAATTTTCGGTTTGGGAAGTTTGAACGAAAGCACCGTGCTTCGACTACTAAATTTTCTGTACATTTCTGCACATTTTAAAATTACAAAATTTTTAAACTTTCATATTTGAAAGTTGATGTGAGAGATCCGTGCTTCGATTATTAAAATTTCTATATATTTTTGTACATTTTCAAATGAAGAAATTTTTTAACTTTCAGATTGGAAAGTTTCACTGAGATCACTGTGATCACTAAATTTTCTGTGCATTTTGTACACTTTCAAATTGAGAAATTTTTTAACTCTCAAATTGAGAAGTTTTTATATTTTCAGATTGGAAATTTTGAAAATTTTCAAAGTAGAAACTTCAAAATGTTCGAATTAGTAAACCTTCAGAGGTAAATATTAATAAATGGCGAACACAGTCCTTTTTCCGTAACGAAAACACAAACTTTCAATAAAACATAACAAACAAACATGCATCATATGAAAATAATCGATTGTTTGAGAATTCCAATCTCATGCAGATGGTACTGCTATATGTTTCAGTAGGTACTTCTGTAAATTGCTACAATATTTCAGTATACTTTCATGGAAGTACTAAAAGGTCCCATATTAGGTACATATCTCATATTCTGTACAGTTTGTCTACACCACCGATATTCAGCATTTTAACTTCTTTCCCTTTAGTCAGTTATTCAGTTATGTTATTTGACAGAATATTGGCCTACACATCCACTACATACTCAACGCGTTAACTTCGCTTTATCAATCATCCGATCAAAAGTTCACGCCCCCGTCAACATCAATTTCGTTCAGGCTTGAATGATGATATTGCTATAGTCGGGAACAAGTGTGGCTACCTTTGGCGAAAGTGCGAAAATTCGAAATTTTTCATGTTCCAGATTTGGGAATTGGAAAATTTTGGGATTTGGAAATTTAGAAATTTGGGAACTTGGAAATTTGGTAGCTTGGGAATATGACTACTTGCGAAATATGGGTACTAACGAATATGAGGAATTGGAAATGTGGGAACATGGGTAATATAGGAACTTGAGAATATAGATGTTAGGGAATATGCACACTTGGGAAGTTTAGGAGATCTGCAAATGTGGGGTCTTGTGAATATGGGAATTTCGAAATGTGGGGACTTGGGAATATGGGGACTTGGGAAATTTAAGGATTTGGAAATGTGGGGAATTGGTAATATGGAAATTTGGGAATGTGGGGACTTGAGAATATGGGAATTTGGAAATGTGGGGTCTTGGGAATATAGAAATTTGGGCATGTGAGGATTTGGGAATATGGGGACATGGAAATATGGGAACTTGAGAACATAGGAACTTGGGAATATGAAGACCTGGGAAATTTAGGGACTTGGGAACGTGGGGATTTGGAAATGTGGGCCTTGACAATTTAGAAATTTAAGAACGTTAAAATCTGTAATTTGAGAATATAAATATTTGAGAATTTCAAATACTGAACTCATAAAAGTTCATGAATTTGAGACTTCAGAAATCTTCAAATTCTCAAATTTAGAAGGTTCAAAATGCTCTCTCAAACGGAGACTAATGATGAATCCTCTCTTAGACTCGTCCTTACCCAAATGAAACCTCCGTTGCACTCAAGTGCACCAGAGCAGGCCGTTGCATGACGATTTTCTTCCAAGGAAGGACCTGTCCCAGGACACGAAGGTCCTGCGGTGGTCACTGTGGTGACTGTGCATTGAATAGAGCATACAGTTAACTACGACATTTCGCGAGACGCAAGGGGACGGATTCCTCGAGATAGATCCAACGAAGAGGTCGGCCAATGCCGCCACAACACCGCAAGGCTCAGCTCGGATAGTCGCGTAGGGATTTGGGGTTTAACGTTGGTCAGGTTGCACCAACAAGCCTCGAAACCTTATCTCCAAATCGCTACGATCCTGTACCTCGGACATCCCAAGGGGCCGCCAAACAGTTGCCCAGGTTCACCGCGATTAACGACGGCTTATAAAACAGAAGTGCTCTTCGTAAAATTAGGAAGGGAAAGTACACTAAGTTGTGGTTAGCCTTTCTACCAGGATCCGATTGAATCCTGGCTTCCTGGTGACCAACCTGATCGAACTTGTTTACCTGATTTTAGAAAATTGCCTCTGGTTGTATTCCATCTTGGTCATTCTAAATTTGCAATATTTTTTTTTGCGTACGTATGGTTTACCCTAACTTGCTTTCAGTGTTTGTGATATTAGATGAAGTACTCTTTTGTGACAGAGTTTGTCTCCGGAGTTTAAGTATGATGGTGTATTGAGTTTTATTTTTGATTTTATGAAATTAACTTTGTTAGGGTACATGTATTAGAGCACACTAAGTATAGAACCTATCACAATTTGACTTTATATGAAATAACATATTAAATAATTTAATCTTTGTGTTAAAATAGTTATATAAGCATAAACATTTGTTAATACATGTAATTTTGAATTATTGAATTAGCCTTCAAACATGAGTATTTGCCATAATCTCATGCTGATACGTATCTCTAAATGTAAAACTTGTGTTATCAGTTAAATAAATTGTATTCGTATGTAATTGTGAACTGCAAAACGATAGAATTTAGAATAAAATTGTCACAATTCTCAACAACTAGATTAAAAAGCGACATTCAAAGATTTTTCACAAATTCAAATAAGTTCGTGTTCAAAACGAAGAGCAATGTTTTCAAATATGGCAATTAGCCTTTTCTATTTTCAATTCTTCTTTTGTTTATAGCAATAAAAATGATAAATTCAATATCTTCTTCATTGATCTAACAAATAATGGAAATTATAAATTAATAAATGTATTAATAATGTTAAAGTATTAACACTACTTTTTATTATGTACCCATAAAATATTAATATTGTTACTCTTGATACCGTTATGCAAATGTATAACATGATAAATGTAGGTGAAAATGTAATGAACATAAAAAGATCGGTGTATTCTAAAGAACTTACATTACCTTTAGCGGAGAATTGCTTTTCAACGAACAATATCAGAGAGATCAAAAGGGTTCTGCTTTCCAGTTTCAAATAACTTCGCTCTTTCTGTAATCAAAGAGTTTTTACTTTTATTGAATTGTTTAAACAGAATTGACGATGAACGCGGCAAACGAAATATATACCCGTCGGTTTTTCTAAAACTTCATTTTGCTGCTGAAAGCATTTTCTCAGAGATAATTTGTTCGTTTTCGAATAATTAAAAAGCGTTTATAAAACGTAAGATCTACAAAGCCGCTTTATAACGTAAATGCTGAAGAATTACGTCAAAAGTAATACAGCCTGTTCTTTTAATGTTGTACACGTTCCCCAACAGTTTAAGTTCTTTCACCTGTTGAAACAGTCACTTGTTGAAAAATTCCTTTCATTTTATATGTAGGATATTTAACTGTATTTAGAATCGCATATAACCGTTGAAAATAATTTTTTGTGTATAACTGAACATTTTCATATATTACTAAACATTTATATCTTGAGTATTTTAAATGAAAAAATTTGTATGAAGATCTGTGTCATTAAAAATGATTAATTTTCTTGTAACAAACGTGTTATCTTAACAGTTAAATTTTCTTCAGATACGGATACATATGTTGACAATTTTTAAATTATCAGATTTTTATATTTTCAATCATTTTAATTTCCAACTTTTCTTTTCAAGTCTTCAGATTTCAAAATTATCGAAATTTAAAAATTTTAAGATATTCAAATTTCTGCATTGCCAAATTTTAAGTTTGCTAACTTTCACATTTTTTAATTTCATAAATTCGCAAATTTTCAAATCTTCGAATTCCTAATTCTTTCAAAGTCTTGAATACCTAAATCTCCTAAATTTTTAAGTACCTGATTCCCCAGGTTCCTCGTTCTTAGATTATCAGAAGAGAAGAAATAACGCTTTTCGTACTTGTCTCACTTGTTAAGACAGTGAATGTCGCCAAGGTTAAAGGGTTAAACCTATATTAGAAAAATTTCTAGACAGATATTTATCTAGAACGACGTATCAGTCTTTGATCTAAGTGTCGTCAAGATGGAAGGGTTAAATTCACATCGAAAGAATTTGTAAACAAATATTTACCCAGAACAGTGTATCAATCGCTTCTCTAAAACTGAAGCATCAAGTGACAGATTTTATCCAGAACACCGGAAATGTCTTTGATCTGAATGTCGTCAAGATCGAAAGATTTAACCCACATCAGAAAAATTTGTAAAGAAATATTTACCCAGAGCAGTGTATCAATCACTGCTCTAAAAATTATGCATCAAATGGCAGATTTTATTCAGCAGAAAAGGAATGTCTTTGATCTAAGTGTCGTCAAGATGGAAGGGTTAAATCCGCATTAAATAAATTTGTGAAGAAATATTAAATACCTAGTACCTATATTAAATGGTAAATATCTAGAACAGTGTATCAATCACTGCTCTAAAACTGAAGCATCAAATGTCAGATTTTATCGAGAAAAAAAGAAGGCGGTACGCAAGATCGCGTTCTCGACGAGTGGTTTCGTCAAAACTTCCGCGTGCAAACGAAATGTAATTAATCCGCGAGTACCGATTCCGTGGTTGACATTGCTTCGGCAAATATTGTCCTTTCGCCCACCACTTTTATAGTCTCTGACGCCAGTAACCGGAGCTCTCGGCTAGACGGGGAGTCAGCGAACGGCTGATTAAACAGCGTGTGCTGTGTTCCTTCTCGAGTAATTAAAGAGCTCAACGAAAGCTTCGGGCCTGTAGCACGTCGAACAAACTTCGTAGCTCGGTGGCAAGGAAGCGAAGAGTACGGGTGCAGGTATCTCTTCCGCAGTCGAAGACGACTCTTCTTCCGTTTTATCCCTCTTTGCCGTGTGTTTCTTCTTCTCTCTGTTTCGCGGCTATCCTCCTGTCTCGTTCTGGCCCGCGTCAGCCAAGTTGGATTAGATAAGTTTGCCGTTTAGCCAGCTCTCGATGGGTTTGGCTTAGTTGATTCCAAGCTCGAGTCTCTCTCTCTGGCTTCGGTTCGGTTCTGTTTGGTTTGCTTCGTCGTCGGAATGGAGTCTTTGGTCGTCTGTAAAGCGGCGTTCAAGTGGTGGCTGACTACCATTGGCTTGGCAGTTCGCACCGACTTGTACCGTTCCATCCCCTTGCTCCTGTTCGCCTCGATTCGATGGGACGCTCACGTTCTGTCCCCTTTCTCGTTGAAAACTTCTGACTTGACGAATCCCCGGTTTCCACGATACGCCAGATTCAATTTCCATCGATACCTAACGGTGGCGCATTGTACGGCTTACGTTCGTCCAGAGTTTCCCCGATATCGCGACGAGAATTGACCCTGCGAACGGCGTGAAACGAGCTCCACCGACGGATAACACGGACCTCGTCTTGACTCCGTTTAACTTTCGATCCCCGAAAAACCGTTTGATCCTTGGAACTGACTGACCCGAGGAATACGAGTTACACCGTGTGCTGACCTCCATTTCAAATCTCTGTACCTTCTGCAACGTCGACGTCAAAATGAGAGATATGGCGATAGAATTCTCCGTGTTCATTAAACAAGACAAATTGTAAATGTGGATTATGGAAAATCATACCTGAACATTTAATTATCGTGAATGATTTTGAAGTACGAAGTATAGAGAATGTAAAACTCATGTATGTATTAAGCCTATTTGAAAATATTAATATTCGATAATTTCAATACTCGAGTTTTTCGTCTGCGAAGGTGTCATTCCACATATGAACGGTACATGAAACATTTCGAATCTAAAAATGTCATACAAAAATCTAGTTTAAAACGAATCCAAACTTCGAGAATGACAAGATACATTTTCCACGATCTTCAAATAAAATTATTGCTAACAGGAAAGGTATCCGTTTCCAAAGAAAGATCCTTTGAAGGTAAGACGTTCTATAATCCATGGTCTTGAACACGATAATGAATGAAGACGATAGTTTACACGGAAGAGAAGAAAAAGGAAGAACAGGACGAAGAAAAAGTGGTCGAACGCGGGAAACCACTTTTGGATATTGCCGATATCGAGATCGATGCGTTTAAAGGGATCTTCCCCGACCACGTCTGGTTCAATCTGCGTCTAGTCATGGCAAGAAGAAGAAGAAGAAGAAGAAGAAGAAGAAGAAGAAGAAGGAGAAAAAGTAGAAGAACAATGCAAATAGCGATCGAAAGATCCGTCTCATTGCGATGTTGGGAACAATCTCGAATGCCATTAGCTGCGGACCTTGCTACTCATGCTGCAGTAAATATCTTCACCAAGAACGCAACTTCCTCCGGATAATCTGCATATATTAAGCCGTAGATCGGTCTGTCGTTTTCTTGGCACGCTCTCATGGTCATGTTGTATTTGTTTCTGGCCCTTCTTCGAAAAGCAATCACGATAAAACCAAACCGGGAGGAGCTGCGCGCATTTTCTTGATCATATTGTGCTGTAACAAATGCGGATGCATGCTGATGTATGTAGAAAGTCGGTTGATTTATTAGCACGTAATGCAGAATGGAATTCTCTGGTTTCTTCTTGAAGGAATTGGAAATTTTTGATTAAATCATAGCTGTGACTTGCAGCTTATACATTTGTGATTTTAATCTATAAGGTCTTCGAAATTGTCGATTAAAAATATAAGTTGAATTTTGTAGTTTTTTTTTTTAAGTAATTGGAAACTTTGTGGAGTAAGTCATGACTGATTTGCATTTTATACACTTGTGAGAAATGAAAATCAATTTTTGTTCAATCAATATCAAATTTAGTCCATAAGAATTAATTTTGCTTTTTAATTTAACAATTAACATGTTTAATAGCTATTGAAAAGGGTTTAAGACTAAAATGTAATGGTGTCAGAGAACATCGTTCAATGTAATTTTAATTGCAATTCAATCGAATACTTTCTAATGTATTAACCGATTTAATTTGTTGTTTATTATAAAATAATAATAAGCTATTTATGGTGAGAAATCATTGTGTTAAGAAATATTTTAATTTCAATATTGCAGACTAGTAGTAATAAACATTTCTGTATTTGAACTTTTCCAAATTTCATTTTTTTATTCAGGAAAATTTTCTATACGATACACATATGAATAAAATATTTTTCAGCACTATTTTGTAATTAGGTGCATATTCAAATGTGAAAACTAAACAACTTTGAATGAAATAATGTTTACTTTCACAGACCAATAAATTTGACAAGGGAAAGATGAAAAATATAATTTAAGAATAATGTACTTGTTACAAATTCTGTTCTTCACGCTCAGACTTAACTTCTCTTAAAAAACAAACGTGACTAAATGAACAAATTAAAATTCATTTTGTTTCGAACGAGAATTTACATAACAAAATTGCATTATTTAAATACGTTATCCTACTGTATATAACTTCATTAATAAACTCTTCAATGTTTATTAATGAGAAAATGAAGAATAATAATTAGGTTGATAATTGAGAGACATGATCTCGTAATAAAATCTTGTCTTAATAAACGACAGTTTATCAATAATAATATCATGATATCAATCAAAAATGATCATTTTATTGATTTTTTATAGGGAGATATTGTTGAGCCATCGTCGTTGAGTCTTAAATTTTAATGGCACTTTTATCGATGAATTTAAACGAAAAATAGAGCAACCCACATTCTGTCTTGTTCATACCTTTTATTTAGGAAAATACTTAAAATTTAATTTTTTTATTTCCAGAATCACTAAATTATTTAATCATATTGGAACAGCTGTGATAGTAAAGGTGGTGCAATGATAGGTTAAATTACTTCTCGTCACAAGTCCTCGTAATCAATAAATTTTTATTATTGCTATACTTATTCGATTTCAAATCGAAATACAGATCTTTCTGCTTCAGATACTAAAATTTCATGATTACTTTTATTTATGATAAAATTTCCATATTTCTAACTCCTCAAATTCTCAGATTTCAAACAATTCAACTCGAATTAAAAAATTCCTTAAATTTCTAAATCTTCAAAATCAAAAATTTCGCCAAATTGCCATATTCGAAAATTGAATACCCCCTTCGTTCTAAAAATTCTAACTTCCCAAAGTAGCTGTGAAATTTCAAAATTCCCGAACTCCAGGCTACAGAGAAATTTGTCCTGGTGTCCTTGTAAATCGTCAGTTTTTCCATGGATCCTCGCGCGACCCGTTAGATAATGGAATCAGGACGAACGAGTGGACCGTGTCACAAGGTAGTAACAAGGTTGTGCTCGCCTCCTGCGCAATAATGACACTCCGACACCATGGAGCACGTGCAATTTGCAACGGAACAAAAGGGAAACGGTTGTTCATCGGACGGAAGAATGTCTCTCTATGCTAACTAATCCCTGAATGTAGGATCCCGTGAAGATGTCGACTTAATTTCCCGGTCCCTCGAGTAATTTGTTCCGGATAGCGGCAGGCATTAAGTAGATGTACATAGGACTACCCATGATGGTCCTCCTTGTTTCTCCGCGGAATACAACCGATACTTTCGTCCCTTTCTTTCGTTTCGCGTTGTCCCTTTTACGTACACTTACACATATTCCCCGGATCCTTGAAAGTGGGAACAGACGATGGCCAGGAGTAATTTTACGGAGGCCGAGCAACCCACCTTCCATGACCTTCTCCATCCTTCTTTTTCTTTCCGTGTCTCGCTTCGGGTTTCATCCCTCTCGAGTCCCCGTCATCGCTTCGAGCTTTTTCCTCGCTCGCATAAGAGCTTAAGTGGTTATTTTCTCCGGAAATATGGGGTGAACTCGGGTGACGAAAGGCCGCGGTCCCATTTAGTCATTGGATGAGTCCAATTCCCTTTGAATGGCTCCAGGCTGTTCTTGGGTTAGACTAGAATGATGTCGCGAGTGTCTCGAAATGTGCTTGGACAGTAAATTGTTTTTTATTGTCTGTCGTTTATGTAATTCCTGTGGCAATATTGTCACAGTGACGCGATAACGGGTGTGCGCTACTTGTGGATGATGAAGAATAATGCCGGTTCTGTTGTTGCGAGGTAAGAGAAGTGGCATGAAAGGAACACGTATTGAAAGGGACATCTCAAGGAACATCTCAAGGGACATCAAGGGACATCTTCATTTATAAAATGAAAAATCTTTATTTATTCCTCCAAATCAATCTCATCACTTTCAAAATGTAACACTTACGACAACGTTTTTTACAATCCTCGAAACAGTCAAACAAGTCCTTTTCCGAGATGGTCTTTAATACTTTCTTCAATTTGGCTTTTATCTCATCAGACGATTCGAAACAGTGCTCCAGACACGATCTTTTGAGTTTGTTAAACAGACAGAAGTCGCACGGTACTAAATCAAGCGAATATGGTGGTTGTGGGATGATATTGGTCAATTTTTTGATGAAATGCTCTCGAAGAACCAATGCAGTGTGGGACGGCGCAGTATCGTCTCACGTGAAATTGACGAGTTTGAGGCACAAAACATCTTTTAAAATGGTTTCAGTTGATCCAAATAAGATGTCCGCAGCATCAACATCTCTAATTGTCAATCGACGATTTCCAAGCACCAAATCTTTGATTTCCTTCACGTGGCATTCATCAGTACATGTTGATGGTTCGTCCGGAGCGCTATTTGTCTTGAACTCGGACTCGACCATTTTTAAAATGTTTGTACCACTTGTAAATATTTTTTTGCGACATAGTCTTGTCACCAAAGGGCTTCTGCAACATCCACAACGTTTCCACGGCAGAATATTCATTCCGTAAACAAAATTTAATGCAAATCCTTTGCTCAACAAAACCAAACATAGTAAACATTGAAAACCTCACTTTTCTGTGTTTATAAAAACACGTGTAGCTCAGCAGAAATTGAATATATTGATATAAAACTATGCATAGATATCAAAGACAGTACTACTAATCCACACAAAAAATAATTTCATGATTTTATAGTACCCGCGAAGTTGAAATGAAAAATTCACCTTATTTTTTTCTTGAGTCGCTTCAGTAATGTACAATCGATGTAATATCGATTCAAGCATCACAGTAATGTACGTTCGATAAGTAAAAGGAAGTGAACAAATTTTTAACAACTTTTCTGAAATTTTATCTTCTGTTAATATTATACCAGTTTTTCAATCTCGTGCAAGTACTTTCAATCTTGTTGAGATGTTTATGAAACACAATCGAAATTAGCTAACTGTTGAATAAACTACATTCTTTTGTTCCTTAATTAAAAAATTTATTATTCATATTAAGATCACATACTTTCATCACTTTCACCATTGATTTAGGTTTTTAAATTTTAGGAGTTTGTATTATATTTTCTCTTTAATTTTGAGTAATTGATTATGTTCTATTTTTCAATTAAATTCGAGGAGAATTATTCATCAACTAGCAGATTCTGTTTTTACACTGATATGTAATTCAATGAAAATTTTTATATAAACATTTCTGCAATCACATACTTATATCAATGAACAAGTGGATGTTATTATGATTTTGTACTTGAAGAAATAGTAATTAAATATATTAATATATATATAAAAAAATAATATGAAATATATATATATTGTATATATTATTATATATATTATATATTATATTTTATATATAAAGAAATAATATATAAATAATATATATAAAAAATTATATTAGAAATATATATTTTTATATTTTATTGCACTGTTTCCTTCATCGATATTTATGTTCCTTTCAATGCAAATAATTATCCTTTATCTTTTAAAGGGCAAAAATGTATGAAAGGGTTTTTCAAATTTTGCTGAAAAGCGAAGAAATAAACACGTAAATAAAACAATCGTATATAGTGTAAGGTGTCGCTTTTAATAAAGTTCCAAGACTTATCCCATTTCAGGCAAAAATTGCAATGACGTCAATGGCGGACATTAATACTACATTGAGAAATACATTCCTTAATCAACTTTGACGCGAGCGTTGGTTCGTTCTCACATTGAAACGTCCGTCCTGACAGGTTGTAACGCATTCCGTAGTTTCATCGTTTTGTAAAATGTTCCTCTCCCTCACGATATTTTCCGAAGTTGTTTTCGAAATTGCCGATTCAATCGAACAAATTCTGGTAACTTCGACGTATCAGTTACAGTTTCGTTCGTTTATTTATCCGGCCTGGCGCTTTCCTGTTGATTTATATTTTGAGATTAAAGCAATCAGCGTAAACAGGAGGATAAATAACCCGGCGAAATCGCAAATCGACGTCTCTGATTGCTATATCTGTTTTTAAATGCAGATTTCGTTACAATAAATGAATATTTTTCATTCGTCGTCGCTGTATCTCACTGTTTCGTTAGATTGAACGCGATTCGATGAAGTTGATATCGTTGGTTCGTATTTACACCAGTTAAATTCGTTATTTACACGATAAATATTTCGTCTGAAAGAACTGTTTCGAAATTATTTCAAAAGCATAAAGCTTCTAAACCGGTTTCGATTTAGCCAGCTGTAAATTTTCAAGAAAATTGGATTACAGAAATTTTATTGCCACAGCTGTATAAAAATAATATCGAAATATACGAATTATAAATCGTAGAAAGAACAGAACATAACCCTATGTATATCTGTAATTTGTTGCACAATTTATTTCAAATAAAAAGAAGCTATTTTCGAGAAGTGTTTGGGTGTGGTAGATGAACGTTATTTTCGTGTTCCCATTGGAAATGGTAAACTTAATAATAAAGAATTCTGGCCACGATCCCGGCTGGGTCAGTAATAACCGGTCGTTTCGTCCACAAAACTAATTCCTTCATCGGCATAACAGTGAGGCTGCACGCCAAACTGTTAGAGGCTGTTGGAAAACGCTGTAGTAGGCCATCTTTTTTCAGCACACAGGCTCCCGAGATCTCAGAAGCAGTTAAAGTTCTTTTTATCGTTTTCGCGACTGTGTTGGCAAGTACGTGATTCGTCGTTTTTTCGTAATTTAGCGTCCTTATAGCTTGAAACGTTATTTTCCTGATTGAACTTCTGTGCGATCGAGTAGTTGGTCGAACCGTGATAAGCTTTGAAGAGCGATCAAATATTGTGTAAAATTGTAAGTTCAAGGCGGATAAATGGAACGATATGTTCAACGTTATCGAATTGGATAAATAGTTTTGGGTTTCATTCATTTCGGAAATTGATCCTTGCAATTTAGTAAAGGGGAAAATTCCAGTCTTTGCCTTATTTTTCCTATTTAATTTTATAAAAAAAATTCTGATGAAACATTGAGGTCCACATACTGCATATTGTAGAATAATCTAATATGCCACAATAATATAAAAGTAGTGCTCCGTCATTTTCAATAAAAGATCACATTTTTCCCGATTTTTCATTTTCTACGACTACAGTTTCCAACCAGAAAATCTGAAAAAATTCCATAATATGCACTATGTGCCTCATTGTTTCAGAATTTTTGTACGAATTCAAATAACTAAAATAGGGCAAATACTGGAATTTCGATTTTTCCCTTTTACTACACCCGCGGATGAGATAAGAGTATGAAACTTGATACCTGTTTTTTTTTTGTATATACTATCAAACATATTGGGTGTTTCATTTGGCTCAAGAGAATTTTTGATCATCTTATTCAGCTAGACACTTCCCAAATTTTCAAATTCTCAAATTCCCAAATTTATAAACACTCGAATTATAAAATTAAAAAAATTTCTAAATTATAAAATTTGTATGTATAAATTTCTTATTTATAATTTTGTTAAAAATGATAGTTAAATTACTCATAGCAACTGTATGTCTTCGATATAATGCTCATGCGTGTCACTCGGGTAAACTCGGCAATCTTCGTGTCCCGTACCGGTTATCGGTTATTCGTTCGAGAACAGCAGGCAGTTAAGTGAAGGTCTCCTTAGGGAGAAGATCGTGCGCTACCAGTCTCGAAATGTAAACGTCATTTCTAAATTTCCGAACTTTAAAATGAATTAATTTTTTCATTTCCAAACTACTACATTCTCATTTTACATCCGTACATTCCCAAAAATGTTCAAATTTCCATAAATCAAAGTTTCAAATAATTTAATCTTTTGATTTATAAATATCAAACAAAATATGAAAGTCGTCGAAACGTTACTAATAAATAATTTTAATACCACCTAATAGTACTATTAATCAACCAGTTTTATCGTGCTCTATAAATTTCTATAATTTCATTTTCCACGTATCGTCATACATTGCAGTAAAAAATATTACTTCCTATTAAACAATTGATATTAGCAATTAATTTATGTACTGCACTAATTAACTTCTTATGGCGTCTTAAAATCACAAAGCTTAATAAGCAAGGGATGGTCAGCGTTCGTAAAATTAAACAAGTAATGCAGGCAGTTTCGAGCGTTGCCTGGATCCACGGCTATGTACAATGTTCAACGATACGTTAATTTATGAATTAACGCGAAAGTGGCTCGCCACTTTTCCCGAACGTACACGCACGGCTTAAACAGCAGTAATCTCGATGAATATTACGAGGTATACTCCGGAGAGAACGCTGAAAAGCGTAACGGCGCGGCGGCGTTCCAGCCGAAACAGTGGAACGTATATAGCTATATACGATGGGCGTTCTCGAAACTGCACAGCCATAAATTTCGAACGAAACTAAGCTTCGCCGAGCTGGGCGATGCAACTTTAAAGCCCGTTAAGTGATTATTAACGTTCCTTCCACGCCAGCCGCTGTTAATATGCAAGAACCCGAGCCATTCTGAAATACGCATCCGTAATTACTTCATCGTCTTACACCGATGTTCCTGTCGGCGCTCGCTACCCTAATCAAACTAATAATTCCTTCCGAGCTCGGTAGCTAACTTCCTCGAGGATTCCTGTAAATACGTTCAGTTCCTTCGATGAAAGAACACCGAAATTCCGAATGCCGATAGATCGGGATTTCAACGATATGTCACCTTCACAGAGATGGGATTTGTAGCGACAGTGTTAATACCAGATTTATCCCGTCAAAATGATGGATCTTGGATTCCTTATTTTAAAAGCCTAGAATTTTCAAAGTCTTAATGTCTTCCCAGCAACCCGAATTCTCAAATTTCCAATTTTCTTGAATTTGTAAATTTTTAAAGCGTGAGACTTTCAAGTTCTTAAATCTCTCTAACCGAACATTTGTAAGTTCTCAGATCTTCGAGTCCCAAATTTCCACATCCTCAAAGTTTCATATTTTCAAATTTTGTAAAGGTTTAATTATTCAATTTTATAATTTCCAAATTTAGAAAGCAATTTGCCTAATTCTCAAATCTCCAAATTTCTAAATTCTCAAATTTTTAAAAGCAGTTTCTCAATGCCTAAGTTTCGGAATTTCTACATTCTCAAATTTTTCAAAGCAGTTTCCCTAATTCTCAAATCTCCAAATTTGTAAATTCTCAAATTTTTAAAAGCAATTTCTCAATGCCCAAATTTCTGAATTTATAAATTCTCAAATTGTCAAAAGTTTCAAATTCCTAATTCCTAAATTCCCAAATTTTTAAATTCTCAAATTTTCGAAAGTTTCAGTTTCCCAATGCCTAAATTTCAAATTTCTAAATTTTCCACTTGTCGAATTTCCTAATTTTTAAATTTCTAAATTCTCAAATTTTCAATAGCAATTTCCCAATGTTCAAATCTTTAAATTTTTAAATTCTTAAAATTTCGAAAGTTTCAGTTTCCCAATGCCTAAATTTCTAAATTTTCCACTTGTCGAATGCTTCAATTTCCTAATTTCTAAATTTCTAAATTTCTAAATTTCTAAATTTCTAAATTCTAAAATTTTCGAAAGGAATTTCCCAATGCTCAAATCTCCAAATTTTTAATTTCTCAAATTTCCAAAATACTCACCATCCCAGTTCCTAAATATCGAGATCCCTAACCTCTACACACAGAAATTGCGAAATCAGTAAATTTCTGAACGGTGAAATTTTCACACGCAAGTACCGAATACTGAATCGTTTACACTGTGAAATGCGTCGCTTTCGAACCGGTTCTCAAACACTTTTTACCAGTGCCTCGATGAGAGAAGAGTCAATTCGATGGCGTCTGCTCGACGATTTACTGGATGCCTTGTATAAGACAAGAACGAAGAGAGAGGTACTCGAAACGGAGGATCGTAGTCGCAGACACGTCGTTGAACAACGGCATTCAGCATTCTGAAGTCGGTGGGTATTGCGCAGGGGCGCCATTAGCGACCTAATTCGTCCCACGGGTGTCCTTTAAGTGGCATTCGCCTCCGGGAGACGAAGGCAAAGACGGCTGAGAGGGCAGAGATCGCGAGATTTTTGTCAGCAGGCAATCTGCATAGATTTACATCCGCTTAGTCGCTTAGTTAAACGCTTTATCAAAGTCGACTACGCCGCACAGCCTCGGAGACCGCCTCTGGGTAATAGACGGTCATTTCTCGTATGGTCGAACAGGGTACACGGGAAGGAAGCTCGTGATTGCACTTTCGTTTTGTCAACCCTTCGTCCTTACCGAAGGACTTTAATTGCACAGGGTGCGTCACGCAACGGGGACGCGTTACATCTACAATTTGATAAGCGTTGCGAAACGCTTTTATGTTCCTTGAGATATTATGCATAAACCAGAAATAAAGTACAGTGTTATGAACTTTTTGCTCTCGACTTTGGAAGATCAAATATGACAACTTCAAAATTTTTTAGTTTGTAATTCTTTAATTTTTATATCTTTAAGCTTTCAAATTTTGTCATTCTTCAGTTACCTTAATTTTGATAAAATTGAATTTTGAGAGCGCAGGTGTAATATGTTTCTCCAAATAGATTGTATAGTGATGTTCCCTTCGGCTCTTTGACCATTAAATAATATTTTTAGTGTAATTGTTACATTCCGTTCTGAATAATTTGATTATAGTTTAAGTTCATTTTCTCTGTTATTCGTTAATAATTACTGTTCCATGTTACGTATCTGTTAAGATTAGTGGTAGAAACAGAAACATGTAAACTTCTAATAGAACTATTCCAAAGTTCGTTTAGAATGTAGACTTTGATTAGAACTATCTTGGACCTAAAACAGAACTGGTGTAAACTTCAGAACATACTAGAAGTTTAACTAGTACCGGCTGGACGTGAAAATTTGTATATTCGAAGTTTGTCCTGTATACTCGGACAGTTAACACGTTCACTGCTGGGATGGTCATCAGTGACCGATAAATTAAATTTGCTCGAATAATTAACTGAAAGCGATAGAGAAGTAAAAGAGCACAGTTTTGTTTTTATTGATATAAGCATTTGATATAATTATTTTATTGATATAATAACTTTTATTTATAATTTTTTATGTTGCGTACATTGTAGTATTTACATGGTGATGTTAGTATAAAAATTTGTTGATTGTAATTTCTTTATTATCACTTGTGAAATTTTGTTTTTTATTTAAAGAATTATATTGCAAAGAGTTGATACAAATTATGATTCAAATTATGGACTTATTTCAATTGTAAATTGTATTTTATACAATTTAGTTTTAATAAACAGTTCAACGTATGCATAAAATTTTGATATCAGTCATATTTTATTTAACGTTTGAATATGGAACATATTGTATACAGTCTGTTAAATTCATTTAAAGCATGTTAAATTCTTCTTATTATTATTTTATTTAACATAAATTTTCTTTGTGAAACCTGTTTACTGCCATTCATTTTTAGCAAATTAGTTTCTTGTAGAATTAATGTTTTCAAGGTTCTGGCTTTAATATCCATGCTTGCGGATTTTTAATATTCAATTTTCGGATATTCTTGTGTAGTATAATTCCATTGTTCTTGCACTCTTTGTCACGAGTCAGCCAATGATTATGGAAAAAGTTATACGTATTCATTTACGAGTTCCATTTTAAAATTTGCGCAGATATATTTTTAAGTTCAAATCTGCGCCTTGGGCGAACCAGTTTATGGTTTGATACGGTTGAAAATGTAATGAGTTTTTCATTTCCAGCACCAGATTTCACGTTCAAATTCAAATTGAATTTTATATTCTATATTATTTCCATTTTCAAATTTTCTATTCATTCACGTATTTTCCACTTCCTCATTTATTACTTTTCAGTGTATGCAACATTTTTGTTTAAAAATACTTTAATTTTAAACAGATTATTTAAGATGTATCGTAAGCTCGAATCATGACTTGTCGATGTTAGTTGTTGAATAGTATGAGTCAACGATGCTAGGTGTTGAGTAGTATTGATCAACGATATTAGTTGTCGAGTAGTATTGGTCGACGATAGCGGTTACTCAATGGTACAAGTCCACGATATTAAGTACTTTGTGATATAAGTCAACGTTATTAATTATGAAGTAGTATAAATTGACGATTTTAGTTACTTAATGATAATATACTGATGATATTGGTTACTTAGTGGTACAGATCAACGATATTAATGTTTCAGTAGTGCAGGTCGATGATATCGGTTGCTGAGTGGTTCAGGTCGACGATATCGATTATTCAATGGTTCTGGTCGTCAATATTAGTTACTCAGTGGTTCAAGTCGACAGTATTACTTTGTCAGTGGTGTAGGTTAATGATATCGGTTACTCAGTGCTTCAGATGAACAATATTAGCATCTCAGTGGTACAGGTCGATGATATCGGTTACTCAGTGGTTCATGTTGATGATATGGGTTACTTAGTGGTTCTGGTTAATAATATGATTTTTAATACGATAAGATAATATGATTTTTCCAGCGATACAGGTCGATGATATTAATTACTTAATGATATGTGATCTTACTTGATGATACTCTTACTGAATTATATGATATGTCGTTGATATTAATCACTAGTAGTATAGGACAATGATATTAGTTACTGAGTAATGCAGTTTGGTGATATTAGTAAGTAGTACATAATATCAGCAATATTACTTACTTATGAAAGTGATCGACAATACTACGTATCAAGAGTAACACTACTTATTGCTTGTCAAGTGGAAAGAAGTCGACAACAATACTCACTAAATAAGAAGAAACGAACGATAATACTCTCGTAGTAAATTAAATCAATGATTAACAAAGATGAAGTTATATCCACTTATATTATAATATATTCCATCTCTGGATCACAGATGTAGGATAATAACTTGTACTGTAATCCATATTACAGCACATGAATTTTCGATGCAACAGCTAACGTGTTAAAGCGCGCGTGCAAAATGTTGTTAGCTTGCGTAGAATTGCACGGTGAATCGGTTGGATAGTATTTGATCGAAATGGCGGATTTTCTCTTGGCCTCCAGGAGGAGCGATAACTTGCGGTTATGTTATCGGAATTGCAGTTTAACGTGTAACCACCGCAGCAATCGGCTGCTGGTAATGGAAAATATGGTGCAATATGTTCGTTTCTGTCTTCATTCTTATCGAATCATATCTTTTTTTCTTTCATTTATATTTACACTCTGCAAACTGTGGTTCTGTTATTGACGCGGCAAATTTTGTTTCCCTTTTCTTTCGATCGGCCGAGACAAAAACTCTGGACAGTTGAATTTCAATGAACTTTATCGTTTATCATTCATGTGTGTGCAGCTTTTAAATTCTTTTAGTATCGATCCAGATTCTTTTCAAGGATAGATACAGCGCAATCAAGTTTATAAATTATGGACAAGGACTTTATTGAATATTTTTTGTGTCTACTTTAAAATGGATAAAAAGTAACACATAAATATATTCGATCATTCAAATACATAATTTTTATTATTTTTAACGACTTTAAACTATGTCTTCGTGTAAGTTGAAATATTATTCAGTGTGCTGATACAGTGTTGCACAAATGCACTTCTATAACGCGTAAATGAAAAATCTGGATGATCGTACAAATCCAAACTAAGTTCAAAAGAAACGAAACAATAATTCAAAGTAAAGTTATGATTTTCTATATCTGTAGATGAAGGTACAGAATATTTTTTGATGGTAGAAAAAATTCGTTTCGCGAACCAACTGGAGCATCGGCCAATTTCGCGGCAAAACATCGATCGCGGATAATCGATCGTAAATAGCCGACGGTTTTTTTACGGTACATTGCGTGCCTTTAATGCGTCTGGGCAAATATTTGTAGTAACCTTCCAATTTCACCGACGGACGGAGAAAATTGATTCTGGTCGGTGCGTTTGTGCTGCGGTTCGTGCAGACAGTGAACGCTGAGCAGCTTAAATGGTGAGCAGGTCCACGAAGGAGAAACGGAAGAAAGGAAACGGCAAGGGAACAAAAAGCGACGGAGAAGGAGAACGGGAAAAGGATGGACAAAGTACGTCGCGAAATAGATCCAATGTGAAATACTGTTTCATTTCGCATTTTCATATAAACTACTGACAGACTCTTTTAGATGCAAATGCAACGTTTACCTAACTCGACCCGCGATGTATCATCTCGTGACCGAGTAAATCGTAAACATTCGCGTCCTTCTTTCGATACTGTGCCCTTTTTTGTTAACCTCCTTGCCCTTGTCTCTAACTTTTGACAAGTTATTGTGGGCTAGGGAGGAAGTGATAGAAATGTGTCATGAGGTCGTCGGTCGATTCGTATCGCGAATCGGGAGATAATTTTACGCAGGTATTCCCATTTGGGGGTGACAAATCAATTTTTTCTTAATTGCACTTTCGTAAATAAGTATGTAACTATCTCGTATATACAGGGTGTCTCTGGAAGTTACATTAGTTGTGAGGTACCTTGTATGCGTCATACCCAACGTCAATACACAGTGAAAGTGAACATCAAACATTAAATTTCAAATTTACAAATTTTCAAATTACCAAATCTCCAAACTTATAAATTTAAAAATTAATAGATCCATAACTTCAAAAATTCCCAAATTTACAAACATTTAAATTCACAAAATAAACAATTTTTAAATTGACAAATACCCAACATTCCCAAAATTGTCTAACTTACAAAATACTGGACTGAAATGTCCAAGATCTCAAATATCCAAGTCGCCAAACTTTCAAAAATTTACAAATTCTCAACTTGGCAAGACATGAACTCAGAACTATAACAATAACGCAAGGTGATAAGAATAATGTCAAACCTAACAGAACATGAAACAATAAATGTAACGAATATAGTTACACTACTAATAGCATAGATAATACAACTTACACCTAGTAACTACAAAATTTAGTGTCATGGCACTATGCATTCTCTCAAAACTATTCAATTTTCTTGTAACAAATTTTACAATAAAAAATCATTACCCAATGTTCGAATTGATTTACCTACGTATTCTCTACATTCTCGACACATTTTTAATTATTCGCAATCACACATTCAACCGAGACTTACAATTGTACCACTAGTCATTCATTCGTAGTAGCAGTAATATATCTTACACAAATTGTCGGTATATTACTCAAAAGCTTATCAATCCAGCCCGAAATCAAACAGCTGCTCGAAAACCTAAACGTTCCTTTTCATGAACGTCAATCAGTGCACGCGTGTGCATTTCATCGGCCCAGAAAGGAACAATGGACAAACTGACGATGCATTGTTCGTTCGCAAGGAAAGCGAAACGGCGCTGTGTCATCGTCGTCGTCGTTGTCATCCTCGTGAACGAACGCATCACCATTCCACCGTTCGATAGCTCGATTCCGCAATGAAAACGCGACCATCCGACTATCACAGCTTCCCTAGTCGTCAGATTTTGTCTATCAACAAATTAACACGCTCACGCAAAGCTAACAAATCGGGCTAGCGATGAACAATGTTAGAAAGAGATAATTAGACAAGAATATTAATCAAAATATTAATTTAATTTTTCAGTTTCAGTTTTGTTTAAAATTATAGTCGCAACTTCTGTTTCGGTTATTAGCAACGTAGTGATTTTGTTTACAATTCATTATACATGTACACTTCTATCTATACTTATACAGTTTATTATATGCATAGTTTAGTCCTCTTTTTCTATTTAGTCTATACATACTGTATATGTATGTATAGTCTTTCAGGTTGTCGATCCACGTAGGTTTCACACATATGTTAAATTTGTGTCTGTCAGTAGCATACCTTCTTCAGCGGATGATGAAAGTCTCAGTTTGTCATTACAATTTGGATTAAGTCTAAATGATAGAATTTGAAATTGGAAAATTTAAAAGTTTAGAAATTTAGTAGCTTTGACAGTTTCGAACTCTAGGAAATAGGAACGTCAGAATATAATTAGAAATACAGAAGTTTGAAATAGTTAATATTTCAAATTTCTAGATTTCCAATTTTCAAATTTACGAGCTGCTAATCTGAGTTTCAAAACTTGATAGATCAGAAAGATTAATAGTTCAGATCAAGTCCAGAAGCTGATTACCTTTAATCCTAGAAAATTCAGAAATTCAAAAGTTTAGTATTTAGAAAATATATTTCTTTCCAAATGTCCTAATGTTTGAATGTTTGGACATACAGATGTCCGCACTTAGGAATATAGGAATTTGGTATTTGGAAATGTGTGAGAGTCGACGAGAATCCATCGCATGATAGAATATTTAATAATTAAAATTCGACAAATGTATTAACTCTCCGTCTGCATGTATTAATAAAAACATATGTTAAAACAAACTATTTCCATCGCGTGCAAATTTATGGTTCAATTTCTCCGTAAATCAACATTCAGAAATTTCACTTTCGACCTCCACTGTCTCCCGTACAATTGATAGGTTGAAAGCAGAATTTAAATTTCGACTTGGGGAGCGTGACAGATAGAGGAGTCGCATGAAAGATGGTGAAATTTCAACGAGGAAAGGAGAGAGAGGGTGATATAACAGAAGGCTGTGGTAAAAGAGGGAATAGAAGGAGAAACGATACCACAATGGTACAAAAAAAGCGACCAATCTACATACATTTACATTGCACGGGTATGTTCTATGCTGACTATTTCCCTCTTCAGGATTTTCTTTCTCTGTCTTGCCCGTAGACACCAATACGAACGAGCTGTCGAGTTGGGTTAGGTGTCGGTGGTTGTCGACCATTTTATTTCGACGATGCACGACCCTTTTTCCACTTCGGGACAGACACTGGTTAAACGATCACCTCGGATCTGTGTCTCGCGGGTATCACACCATCTACGATTGCTTTTTTCTGCTTTTGGTACAGAATGAAAGTGGTGGAGGGTGAGATACCGTACGACAGCTTTCTCTTGTCCACTGTGGAAAATGGAGACGTTAAGTGACCGTGTTCGACAAGTCAACAGCTCTTTTTATCTGTTATCGGTACGATTCACGTGAACGAGGGATGATTCTCGAGAGTGATCTACGCCGGCTCGTACTGCGAATCTTCTACCACGCTTCAATGTGCATTAACACTTAATGGACGGCTTGATTTCTCTGTCTCTCGGTTTCCATCTTTTCAGAGAATTTATTGGAATATAGGGTGATTATTTATTCCAATAAAATAGAAATTAAGTATGTTTAAAAATAAATGAATTTGTTGAAGCGATTCCGAAGGACGCCTGCACGATTCAAGAATTGAACTAGAAGTGAAAGACTTTTCTAAAATGCATAGAAACATAATGCTAGATTGTCAAATTTCTAGATCTCTAATTTAGAGATTCTCGAATGCCTATGTCCCCAAATTTAAAGATTCTCGAATACCTATGTCCCCAAATACCTAGACTTTCAAATACCTGTTTCCCTAAATTCCTAGATCCCCAAATTTCTAGATTCGCAACTTTCTGTATCTCCAAATATCTACACTCAAATTCCTAGATGCCCAAAACCTAAAATTTCCAAGTTTCTATATCCTCAAATCGCCAAATTTTCATATCCTTATATCCCTAAATACTAACGTCCCCAACTTTCTAGTTTTTCAAATCTTTAAATTCCCAAATATCTTAAAATTCCTTCACTCTCAAATACCTACACTTCCAAATACTTACGTCTTTAAACTCCTGGGCCTCTAACTTTCCAGGTCCTCAAGTTCCAAACTTTCCAAACTCTAAACCCATCTCGAAAAGTTCAGCTCCATAGAAATCCCTATAAACGAACGAGTGCAACCTCTCCCTTGTTTGCTATATTTCTAAAGAAAGATTCTCTGTTAACTGTACTTCTCATTTTCTCTTCACCATTCAACCCGAATTTCTTCAGAAATACCACGTCTACACTTCCCTTTTCTAAAAAACGATATAATCAATCAAACTGAAACAAGAACCTCAATCTTCACTTCACAGCCCCGAACTCCACGCAGGTGCATTCTCTGCAGTCGCAATCTGAATTCTCTGTAGAATTTATGCGATGTCCGTGTCTTGGACTATCGATTTTTCAGAAGATCGATAAGTAAGGAACACGTGAGGTGAAAATAAGTTGTCAGCGGGCAAAGATCGTCGAAGACACAGCGGAGGTCGTCCCGTTAGGACAGCAGCGTCGGTTCATTAATAAAAGCTCGTTGGGCGTCAAAGAGCGGGCGAGCAAAGGCGGAGAATACAGAGGAGGAGGGCAGGGGGCGAGCCCGGGCACTCGACCGGTTAGTCCGCAAATAAACGAGGAAGACGCGATCTAACCGGTAATAACGTGCAAGTAGGTTAATCCATCATTGATATAGGTGGAAGGTATATTAATGGGCGGGCACTCCCGATGGGGGCAAGAAACGATCGTAATGAAGTAAGTGGCGCGATGGAAGCTACTACGGAATCATTAATCACGGATTACCACCTATCTTCTAGGCGTCCTCGCCTTGCTCGCGATGATAGAGAATAATATGCTGTACGAGATTTGTCCGTCCCTTCCGGCAATTTTGCTCTTCTCTTAATTAACTGTTCGCGGTTTTATGCCCGGCCTGGTTCTTCCGCGGTAGAGATAAGTGCGAGGTACCCGGCACGCTCCTCTCCTCGAGTGTCCCTTCAAAATTTTCTTCGACTAAGTTGAACCATTAGGCCGATTAAATCTTCGATTATCCGCAAGTTTTTTTATGAAACACTCCAGCTTGCTCGCTTCGACGTAGGACGTGCTTCGTCGTAAGAAACCTGTTGTTTCAGAATTTCTCTCTTAGCGGTCATTTTTACCAAATTTATGTGTCAAAGAGATGATAAAAATAGGAATTTGATCAAATCTCTAGTTTCATCATTTCCCTGGAACATATACACCGTTAGTTAATATTACACTTTTTGATGAAAATTAATATAGGATGTTGGGGAAAACTGCTGTGTAGGTAAATAATTTGAGAAGATTAAACTCAGAAGAGTTTCTGAGTTGTTGAATCGATGTGAAATTATTGGGATAGAATATATGTAGTTAGAAGCAAATCTTGTTTTTTTATGGGAAGTATGGTATTTGAGAGAGGAACTTGTTTTTTAGTCGTTTGTTTTTAGGGGTTTTAGGGGATTTGGAAATTCGGGAGTGAGTTCAGAATTAAGGGATGTAATTTGGGGAGCTTGGAATTTCGGGAGCTACAAATATGGGAATGTGACCACTCTTGGTCTGAGAATTTGCAGATCTAGGCTTGAGATCCTTTAGATTTAGGGAGCTATAAATATGAGAATATGCAAGAGATTTGTTGGTCTAAGAATTTGTCGAGCTAAGGGTATAGAAACCTTGAGATTTAAGGATTTACAGATGTGGGAATGTGGAGATATTGTGATCTAAGAATTTGTAGATCTAGGGATTTAGGGCTCTTAGAATTTAGCCACTTTGGAATTTAAGTATTCAGCAATATAGGAATCTACGTATTTAAGGGTTTAGAAATTTGGGGATATAAGTATTTGAAAATATCGAAAATTGCGAAATTTAATATTTTGAAATCTAAAAGTTTGAGAATTTGAAAATTTGAGGATTTTAGAAATTTGAGAAAGTTGAGAAATTTAAGAATCTGAGGGTTTAAAAAAGACGAGAAATCAGGAATTTTTAAATTTGGGAAATTAGAAATTTGGTAACTAAAAAATTTGGAAATCTAGAGATTTATTAATCCAGAAATTTTGAAATGTAGAGATTTTGAAAATTTGATAATTTGACCACTCAGAAATTTAGGAATTAAAAGCTATTAAATTAGAGTTTCAAAAGTAGTATGACACAATTTGATGATATAAAGATAACTTACTGTTAAATTTTTAAATGGTATCACCGATAATTTCTATCAAAAAGTGCACACCCCAAAATAATTATAATAAACGAGGTATTAAATTTGCAGTTCATAATAAATATAAATCGTACAAATGCAACAATTGCGCGTATTAAATTCGATAATACAAATATTTCGTCTCGTATTTAATATCAGCCAATAATTGTTATCAGTACCTATAAGTTCCAAGATCAAACAGACTTCACGATACTAAATGTATAATTTGTGATAACTATAAATTATACGGATATCATATTTATAATAAATTCAGATGAACATTTTTCGTTTTCTATTCAATCTACGCAGTTGACAATTATTATAATCAGCTATAAATCCTAAAGTCATTACAATAAGCAAATTCCATTAAATTAATTGTACAGTCTACGATAACAAGTTGTATACGTATCAATTGTTTATAATAAATGTAACGATGAAAATTGATCATATATACAAGATTATCAGTCGATAATTTTTATAAAAAACCGTAAGTCTCAAAGTGATTATAATAAGCGGATTGCATAGCTTTACTTCCCTTTTGAAGGATTATGTTACAATAAGCGAGTGATAAGGCGCAAAAGAAAATATCACTTTGTTGGATCGTCCAGTCGTTTCTTGTTTGCCTTATTCGCTGTTATCTATATTATTATAACAACGGAATTAGAAGAGATATACATTCGAGAGTACACCGTTACCCATTATACGAACAAGATTCACTTGTTACTTGTTATGGGTAGGTGTAATCTCTCATTAACGGTAGATCGTTAACGGTCACTAACGAAGGCGGCGTCGTACCAAAGGATGCGAACATCGATCCTAACGCTTTATTCGCTAGCAATTTGCCCGAAGGTAGTCGTTGTATCGAGCAAGCAAGGCTGTGTCGGCTCCGTTCTTGTCGAGGAACGTGGATGTTTGCGTAATGGCGTTACCGCAGTCGGCAGTACTCGAGACGAGCTCAGCCACGTCTCGTAGAATCCTGGAGCGTGCCCAGGATGCAATTCACTGCTAGGAAACTCCATCAATCAGTCGTGGCGGAGACGGTTTAAAAGCAGTCACTTTCCTGACGTTACCGGCTCTTGCTACACCACACCGGAGACGATATGGAAGAACTAGCGGAACAAAAATGTCTAACAGTAATATACTGCGTTGCATAAATATACCAACCCCTTCTGTTTTTATTAAGCTGAATTTTATACGAAAAATTATCCTTAATGTCCTTTAAATATTAATCCTTTGATTAAGAAAGGTGTATACATACGCCCTCACAAGACTATCATCAATATATACGAAAGGTGTATTTATACGCAGTCAAAAGGTTAATTCATAGCGTGTAAACAATTTATATACATAAAATTGACATATTAACATAAATATTCGGTTGACTTACATACAAATTAATTTTCAGATATTGCACAAATATACGAATCCCTTCTTTTTTTGTTAATCTGAATTTTTGACGAAAAATGATGCTCAATGCAGGGGTTAAATTTAGATTTTAGTGTACATACTTTACTAATACATATCTACTATAATATCAGTTTTTTTTAATGAACTCGAGAATACTGTATTTCAAAATCGTTACCAATTTTCAAAATAAAAATGGCAAACAAATATTCAAGAATTGTTAGTTTAATGATATAAGTTTATATAATAATCAGCGTATAGAATCATTATACATATTATCACTTAAAAAATTTCTGTAATTTCTGGTCTACATTTCTGTCACTCAGAAAGGCTCTTGTCGAAGGTTTTTAAAACCGTTCCATCAAACTCTCGAAGTCTTCGATCGTTCGGTGTTCATTAAATCCATTAAGCATTCCATGATTTTCGAACGTTTTTGACCCCAAATAACGACCGAAGCTCGAACATTTCAGGCGACTAAATTACTTTTAGTAGAAAACTTTAAATTGAGTACCCGTTCAAGAGATGTCTTCCTAGTTCACTTTGCAGTTTTCTCAACGAGTATAGCCGGATAAGGTGATCAAAGGTGTCCTTGGACCGAATTAAACTTATAATGCGTCATTCGATAGCGTATCTGAAGAAAACACTTTATATCAAGATTCAACTCTATACAGCTTTCGATTACAGAGGATAATAATAGTCAATTAGGAGGATAATGATAAACATCAGAACTCCAGTCTTCGTCTTATTTAGCATAATTACCTTCTTCTTATTTAGCAACATCGAAAGATTAAAAAGAAGTCTGACAAATTCAGTATTATCTATTAGCAAATGAGAACCTTTTACAGACTCTATGTCTAGAAAATGAAAAATCGATAGGTCTTATTTCTCATTTCCTATTAAAAACATATAATGTATAATATGTATACTAGCATATTGTTATAGTAATATCGCAACTCAGCGAAAAATTTAAAAAGTTAGCTATCTTCGCAAAGACTTGTTTCGAATTTGTATCGATCTTCTAAAAGGGTTGTTTTTTGCACACCGAATGACGCATTAAAAGTTTAAATTCTTACTTTTAGCTACTTTAGGCGGGTAATACTCTTTCTGTGGGGTGAAGAAAGTTCCCACGAGAGAATGTGGTGGTTAGGTGAGAATATGGTGGTTAGATGAGAATATGGCGAACAGAGGAAAACGGAGGAAGACGAACCAATATCGGTTCTCTGACGCTGACGTATACAGCCGCATCTGCAAAATTTAGACTCCTCTCGCACCTCGCTCCCAATTAGACGTTCGAATAGCTTCCACATATCGTAGACCACTTTCCAACCAACCTTGTTCGAAACTTTGTTTAATACAACGGCTGCAGTGGTTCATTTCTTTCCACGTTTCAACCACGACGCTGTTCCCTATTTGCACGTGACAATTTAAGCTGTCGAATCTATCTTCAGATTGCCTTCGCGATTCTTGCAGGGATTTATTCATCGGGTGCACAGCTTGTGACGTTCGCGGGCTAAAATGTGGCGCCTCTGCGTGGTATTTTGTGAAATTACAAAAAATATTACAGTGACACAGACAGAACCATGTATTCTGTACCAAGTGCTCATCTCGCTCCTTAGTTGAATGACAATTAAATCGGTTAGTAAAAGGAATATTTTTAGTTCTTCAGATACTGTATTTTTGTTTGTAAATTACATACGAAAATTAATTTTTCAGTTTAATTAAAAATTTTTTGTTGATTTTAGTTTTTAAATAATGTTTTGTTTCGGTTACTTCGATTAAATAAAATGGCAAGTTTAACATATGACTAAATTATATATTGCATTGTGGATATTTTTATAATTTTCACTTCAAACAGCTCGTTAGAAAGATACCTATATTATAATAAACCCACCATTTTTAAAATATGAAATTATACAAGCATGAAACTGTGTTTATTTGCTAGAAAGTATGCTTGTATGCTTGATACATTGTGAAAATATTTATTTCTCAGTTAACGATGTCAATATGATAGACTCAATAAATATTTAAATATACCTAAAACAAAAATATTTAAATGACAAACACGTGATGTATTCGATAAATATTTGACTAAATCAAAAATAGAATGAAAAATCATTTATTTTGAATATGCAAGTAATAAAACAATTTGACGAAAAGCCCAAATAAATTAAGGCATGATTATTTAAAATAACATCTAAATACATAAGACTAATTTTTCAAATATCTTCATAGTACTAAGCTGGCGTTAAATGTTCCCAAAAAATCTTTCTTTAAGTTAAAGTAAAAATTTGAACGATGCACAAAGATAAACGTTTCTTGATTTAATAAACGAAGAAACTCGGGTAAATTAAAATTTCCTAGAGACGCGACAAGTTTTCCGAGGCAGAAGGAACCTTTTATCGATACTTTTTTTTCAATCATTTTCACCTCGTCTTCGTGAAACTTTCCATCGAAGAAGCAGTGATAAGAACGTGGAGAATTTGACGGCAAGCAGAGACGAGCCAATATTGGCTGCCTGCTTCTGACGTGTGCTACTACATCTGCAAAACTTACCGCGAAGAGTGTGAAAAAGAGAAAGAAAAGGAAAAAAGAGGGAACATTCTGAGATTAACGTGTACCATGCACCGGAAAAAAAAATATTCGGTCCTGATATATTTCATCGAAACTGTACAAACTTTGTGATACATTGGGAGAAGAGCGAAATTTGTGGCCGGTTTTTATCGTCAATTTATTATCGTACTCGGTTTTATCAGCACGAAGCATACGTACAGAACAATTTTTGTCATTGCAAACTTTTTTAAAGCGCTCTTTCACCGTATCGGAATGTATAATTGCCGAATCGGTAATAACAGAATTAATTCGCGCGTGGTTATACATGTATACAATCAATAATACGGTCAATCGTATACGGCCATTCTTAAACAGAATTTCGATGCATTTATTTATTGAAATTCAAACATTGTATTTATTGTACCGATTCGTTTTGAAATAACACTGCGTATTTTGCATCGTTTTTGTTTTCTATAGACTAGATTTATTACTGTGTCACTTTGGTAATTCTTTTAGTATTATTGCATTTTGATTGATTCAATTAAATATTGACGAAGATAATATCAAAATTTACTATAAATTATTGAAAAATTTGCTACCACAATAGGAACTCGAAGACAGAAATAAATGTATTTATATTAAAGTCATATGTTAATAAAAATATGTTGTAATATGTGTTTTAAATACGTCCTCTAAAGCTACGAATAAAAAAAATGTATATTTCTATTTGAAAAACCCAAAGTGACCTTGAGTTTATCAAGAAAACAAACTGTTTTCGAAATTTGCTTTACTAATATCTATTGTAAACTTCATACCCTGCAAATATTGTTCCAAACCTTTTTTTGTAAGGTGGCTGCAAGTGGCGTTATGGCTAACACCCTGTATATTAGGGTGGGTCAAAAAGAATTTGATTTTCACCTTCTAAAAAGTTAGTATATGATGTCAAATCCTCTCAAAGTTTGAACTAAAAAATTTCAATTTAATTTTAAATTGCTCAGAGCATTCGAAAAATTTACAAAATAAAATTTTTTAACCATATTTTTACTAATTTAAAACTATTTATTTGTCAACAATTATCCTTTATATTAACCAATTATAGATGTACATCAAATTCGTAATTTAAATATATTTTTACATATTTTATTTAAGTCCTACAGTTTTCTCTTATAGTATCTTACAAATATGATGTATGAACAATAAAACAGACCTTTAGTGACAATTGATAAAAATGAAATTGTAACTACAAAGAAATACGCCAAATTTTTCACCCGAAATGTCTGTAAAACTGCTATTAGTAAATAATAAAAATAGTTGTCGAGTGCGAAGGTTTAAGAGACAAGTAATTCTTGAGAGATTTAGTAAATCATGGAAATTCTGGTTTGGGTAAGGTTACAATTGCGAGCAATAACACTTTCCTTAATAGCGTTCGACAATAAAGCAAACGTTTTAGTGGTTGAACGTTTAACCGACTTGAACTGGCAAGCTCACGCAACGTTTCATAAACGTGTATCATAATGGCGGATGAGATTTTATGTAAATCATCGAAGAACAAAACAAATACACCGGTTACAGGTTCATTTTCTTTTACGGCACGTGTTTTAATAGCGAACAAAGTAAACTGCTTGGAAGAAAATGCAAAAACTTCCCGAGGACCTGACCATTTAATTATAATAAATTCTCTTTAAGTATTTTAATTATAATTAATTCTTTTCACGATGCGAGCTTTCAGGAATTTCTGCCTCTTTTATTTGAACCTTTCTTAGTCAAATTACTAAGTCGCTGAAACAAATGTATCTATTCCTTTTGGTAAAATAAATGTAATTGGAAAATAGGAAAAGGGAATTTTTTTAATGTAATTTGTATTGCAAGTTTGTTTATTATGATAGAATATGCGCTGAAATATGCACGCAGAAATTTGAATTATTGTATATTTAATATACATATATATTTGAATTATTGTATATTTGATATATGTTTACACTTGAATCATTTATCATCTGTTCTGTAACAATCGCGTAACTTGTAATTGGTTTGAAGTGGAGAGTTAAGTTATAATTGTAGATAATTGAGTAATAAATTTTCTACGATTTTCTTCGATGATTTTAAACATGATGAAACAGTACTCAACGTTTTTCATCTAACTCTAACTTTTCTTTTCGCGTTAATAAATTTGTAAGTTTAAGAAATTAGGAATTTGCAAATTTGACAGTTTGAAGATTGAAAATTTAGGAATTGGCTATTTGAAAATTTATAAAACAGATTTAGGAGTTCAGAAATTTGGAAATTTAAATTTGAGTAGTTAAGGATTTAAGGATTTGATAGAAATTCGAATTTTTGGAAGTTAAGGAATTTCAGGAGTTTGGAAATTTAAGAATTTGCGACCTGAGAAGTTAGGAATATAAAACTTTGGAAATTCGGAAATAAAAAATTTTCAAATATTTGAAATATTGCGAGTTTATAAATTTAGAGGTGTTCAAATTTCTAAATCTGAAAGTTAGGAAGTTAGGAATAATTGAGTTTAAAATTTCACAAATTTGAAGATCTGAAACTGTACAAATTTCAATAATTGAAAATTTGAAAGTTTGCAAATTCGAATAATAAAAAATTTAGAACTCTGCAAATTTCAATGATTGAACATTTGGAAGCTTGCAGATTCAAATAATTAAAAATGCAGAACTTTGCCAATTTTAAAAATTAAAAAATTAAAAATTTGCAAGTTCATAGATTCGAATAATTAAAAATTCTCATAATACTCTATCACTTCCAAGTCAAGCGTACACAGTTCAAAATTCGTAATGGTTGATCCAACAGGGATGAGATCGCCTAAAATTAAATCGACATCTACACCAACAGCGAACATTATTCTAGGGATAAATACGAGTGGTGCAGAGCTGCATTACTCTATCCACGGACCGCAACAAAAGCAATTACATATTGCTGCACGTATGAATGGACAATAGTCGCGCATAATGAACATATTGCACCGGCATCAGTCGTGTCCCGTAGCTGTCACATGCTAAGTTTCAGTGAGCCACATCGACACACAGGACGAGTGTACCGCATTTATGCGGATTCGTGGACAATTTGACTGGAAACCAATTGCAACCGACCGGATGTACACTTTCATAATTACGTGATTCCGGCTACCAAAGCTATATCGCCACTGTCAAACGAAGCTTATGCTGTCTGTCGGTCTTTGACCGCCATTGAATTCGAGAAATAACGACAACTAACTTTTCTGTGTCGGGAAATCATGATTTCATTCGTATCAGAATATCTGCAAATGTTTCTGCGTTCACTGACCGAATCGAACGATAGATATCAAATTTTCAACAGCTATGATGATTTTTGATTAATTATTGAGAATTGTTGATTCATAGGCAATTAGTATGAATTAATGATTTGTTGGTGATTTTATAAATAGGAGTTATTTACAAATTGAAATAATAGGTAGAGTAGGTCGGTTATATTTATATGTGAACCGTTTAAAGTGTAATTTCATGTTTGAAAAATTGAAGATAATGATGGTAATAGGTGAAGTTTAAGATGATATTTTTATCCGTGAGTAATTTATAGTAAAAATAATTCAAATTCTCCACTACTTGGGCAATAAAAGTTTGGCTGATTAATAGTATTGGAAAGATGTTTATTTTGAAAGTGGTGGTTCACTTGAGGTTGAAATTATTTTCAGCCGTATTACTGTGCAATTTAGCTTCGGTAAAGTTTAGTAATTACTCACAATACTGTGAAAAACTACAAATTGTACTGTAGGTCTATCTAGATATTGCTAATTTCTATTATCAGCTTGCAAGCAAGTTCTAGTTCAGCTTCTAACAAATAGTCAGCAAAGACGATACAGTTCTCTTTTTAGTACCGTTGCAAAATACCCCTTAATTATTTCACTGTTATTTGAAAATTAATTACGAATTGTGATTTATTCTATAAAAATAGAGGGATTTGAGAATTTGGGGATTTGAGAATTTGGGAATTTTTAAATTTGAGTATTTGGGAATTTAAGAATTTCAAAATTTAAGAATCCGGAAATTTGAGAATTTAGAAATTTAAAAGTTGCAATATTAGAAAATTTTACATTTGTAAGTCCATTTGGATACAATAAAATCTTTATTTTTTTCATTCAGCACTTTAAACGCTACTTGATAATAAACATACATTATCTAACACCACAAAATACAAATATTTATCTGTTAGAGCTTACTATTATTTTAAAATTTATTGAAGTGCAAACCCTTAAATATCTTGCAATAACAAAAAATGGACTTGTCCCACTTTCAAAATAAACGGCTGTATTAATTTCAACTATGTCATATTTATTTATTCTTAATTTATACTTTAATTTAAAGAGGTATTTTCCTGTTATATTTTAATTTTGGAGCGGAGTTTACGAAATCCTATGCATGTAATATATTTATCGCGATGCAAAAACTCTTCCACGTCTCTCCGTTCTCTAGGGAAAATAGCGATGTAGGATAGAGGTGGTGTTTGGTTAGTCAGTTTTAAAATTTATAAGCTTTTAAATTTAGAGCATTGTAAGTCTGGGAACTTTGAACATTTGGGAATTTGAGGATTAAATATGCGGAACTTCTAAAAATTTGTTAACTTTGGAATTTAAATATTTGAATTTTATACATTTTTCTTTTTAATTTTTTCAGCTTCAATGTGTATACGTTTTCTGATTTCTGAATAGTTACTATATAAAATTTTCAGAATCCAAAACTTACAAACTTCCCCATTTTTAAATCACTAAATTCTCAAACCATCAAATTTTCAAATTTATAAATTTGTCAATTATTAAATTTTCAAATTCTTAGATTTCCTACTTTTCATAGAATACGAAATTAACATTCAAGGAGAATACTTTAAAAATGTGTATCTTTTTTAACTTATTTTGTAAACAAATAGAACATTTGCAAATCTATTTACACTATCAAATTCGTTATTCAAAAATATTAATTTCATGAATTTACGGCATATCTCTATTTCTAGCTATTTTCCGAAATATCTGCTAAAATTTGTTCTGCAACCCTAACTTGAAATTTGAGTCCTTCAAGGTGTTTATTAACAGCTACAGAAAATACATATCTAATAAATTTATGAGAAATACAAAATTGTTAACTTTCGTTAAAATTGATGATTGACAATTTACTATAGTCCCTTGATCAGTCGAAAATTTGACATAGTTATCCGAGTGAAAATTTGATAATTCTATCACTATGATCGATACGACGTTAGAGTCTTACATTATATGCATAACGGCAACAGTAAGGATATATGAAGTAGGCGATAAATACTTGATGATAAAAAATTTCAGGTGACAGCAAATGTCAAAGACGAGTTACAGAAGTGACCATGCGATGTCATATCTTTTCTACGCGTAAAAAGTCACCTAGCAATTTCGTTCACCGATACTTTTTTAATTTCTCATAATCATGGTTAGCTATCTGTACAGCGGTGAACTAATTACTGCAAGAAATACCCACACAGAAGCAAACGTTCGCCTAAGCTGTTCGGATGTACGGCGTCGAAGGGCACGATGGAGCGGATTCATTTTTCATCTCGCGTTCTCGATCAGCGTCGACCATCGCACCTTATCGGCAGCTGGGTTCGCGCACCTTTATTCCATCGGGCAATCAATGAAAGCACAATATTTTATCCGGGTTGGGCGTCATCGATCAACCGACGAATCGGTGTATCGAATCACGAGGTCTCTTTTAGGAGCGGGTCCCGGGGTTCTTGCGGGCGTCACGGCGTTCACCGGAACCCGCGTCAGACATTTTTATCGCGACAACCGGAGCGGACGAGGCGAGACTAACAAACGGATCCGCTCGCTTATCTGGATCGCAAGCCGGGACGGTTTTGGCCGTTAACGCGTTCTTTCGTCCGCGGCTCTGTCGCGCGATCTCGTCGACGAATCAGCCGCATAAGCTATAAAACCCCCAGATAAATCTCGAACGGTGGCAAAAACCGAGGGTGTGGTGAAAATCAGCGGGAGAAAGAAGATTGCGGCGGATCGAAGGACGGAAAAATTCGACGAACGTGGCCAAGAAGAAAAGAAGTAGGCGAAGCGGGAGGAGAAAGAAAAACGGAGAGGAGACAGAAGGGGATGTGAAAGAGAGGAGAGCAAGGAGGGAATTCGAGGTTTCCTCGAGTTGTCAATTCCGTAGATCTCTTTGCCGGGACCCGAAGCTTTCGAAGTTGGTTCGTGTGTTGGTTCGAGGGCAAAGAGGGATGCACCAGAGGGATGCAATAGCGATGGTATCAACGACGAGGCGTTCAGGAGGAGCAAAAGGACGAGAAGGGCGGGAGGGAGACATCGGACCGCGATATAGATTGCAGATAGCTACAGACGAAAGGAAAAGAGGAACTCCCCAGCAAGAAAACCACAATAAATCTATCGACGGGACACTCCTATGGCTCTCGAGGAGTAGAGAGGATTCTGGCTATCTTAGATCTATTGTAAGGATCAGGATGGTGGCGCTAGCCGCGGCCATCGCCATTGTGAACACGTTCCTTAATTCCATCGAAAACTTATCACGACTGAAGAGAAAGAGTCGCGGCCGGTCAACGTACTGGCGGAAACTGGATAAAGTACGTGACATCCCTAAAAGCTATTTCCGCTTTCAGGGATGGTCGTTCCGTTTAATCAGATCGCAAAATTTTGCTGGGTCCTGACTGCCTCCGTACCTTAGATCGCTCGGTCGTTCTTCTTACGTACGTCTTTTTGATCGTACCCGATGAATCCTGTGAATTTTACTGAAAAATGTATGGGAAATAGTATTTGAACTATTCGATGTTCGATTTTATTTATAGAAATTTCGACAGACTCTTCTTTTACGTTTTATGCATTCAGGGTGAATTCACTTTGTACATCTAATTATTCATTTAATTATTATGTTATCGAACAGATCATTTTGCAGAGGTGAGAATTTCTCGAAATTTATTCTAAAGATAAATGTAGGTACAGATAATGTAGATATTTATCGTTTAACAAAACCAAGTTTAACGATTTGAAAATTCGAAAATATAGAAATCAGGAAATTTGAAAATTCAAAGATGTAGAAATTTGTGCATTTGATTTAAAAATACAGAAGTTCAAAAATGTAAAAATTCATGAATATAGAAATTTGGAAATTTGAAAATTCAAAAATATAAAAATCAGGAAATTCAAATTCAAAATCATAGAACATATAACAATTAAAAAATATAGAAGCTTAAAGATTATAACATGTGAAAGTAAAAAAATTTTAAAATGCCAGAAAGAAAAAGTTCAAATGTGTCAAACTGAAATTTCCATATTTCAGTATTTTCAAATTTCTAAATTACTACATTACAAAATTTACTAATTTTCAAATTAGAAAATTTGGGACCTTCACGAGTGTAACACCTGATCACTGCCATGTAATTCGCTTGTCACACTATACGCACAGTTATTTTGAAATTCAACCGTTGAAATACTCTTAATACCTTACGTTCCGGTGTTAATTGAATTTTTCACATTTCCTGAAAAATTGATGTTGGTTATCGTACACCCAACAATAAGTTCATCGACAAGGAACAGTTTATTTTATTCCGGATTTCCCGGCTGGTCGTTGATTCGAGATTTTCTGCTAGCAAGTCTCCGGCAGTTTGCAGTATGGATACCTCCGAGCAGGCTAGCTCCCAGCGTTGCTTTGCATGATATACGGTAGAAGTTATCAGAAGTCTGGATATTGGAATTTTAATATACGTTACAATCGACCAGCCCGTTCCACTGTCGCTACTACCACCATCGTAAGTCGTACCATCGCTACTACCACGACCTGGGTTCACAATCTTCCCTGTGAAATTCAAGTGGAACTTCCTATACTTATTGAAAATAAATTTCAAAATAATTACGTTTCTCCTTGTTCAAAACCACCTATATTTTTTAGTACATTCACCGTCACTATGGTCATATGTGACCACTGAAAATTCGGTTAAATTAATTATTTATAGAAAAAGCAAGTCAAAGAAACTTTAGGAGGTTCTTAATGCTAGAATAATAATATAAGCTAACAGATGAAAAAATAAAATTGTAAGATTAAGTACCCTTTATTTTGATCTCATATGTGACATACATATATGGCCAATACTACAAATTCAGTTAAATTAATTATTTATAGAAAAAGCAAATGAAAAGAACTTTAGGGGGTTCTTAATGCTAGAAAAATAATATAAGCTAACAGATTCAAAAATAAAATTGTAAGATTAAGTACCCTTGTTCTTATCTCATATGTGACATACGTGGCCGACATTGCAAATTCAGTTAAATTCATTATTTACAGAAAAAGGAAACGAAAGATCGAGAGCTCTTATTGGTGAACTATAAATACTAACAGATTAAAAGATGAATTTGCAAGATTAAATACCCTTTTTCTTATGACCATATATGATATACATATACATGTATGTATATGACTGGAGGTGCAAATTCAGTTAAATTAATCATTTACAAGAGAAATATGTTTACTATATTGAGGACGATGAACAATATTACGCATTGGATATATTAATAAATTGCGGACCTAAAAAATTCAGAGCCGTTAGAGATCTGGGAATTTATGTAAATGGTAATATAGGCACTTAGAGTTTAAGAACTTTTTGGACCTAGCAATGAATGGAAATGAATGAATGGAAATTTGGGAACATAGTTGAGGAAGTTGGAATTTGGGGCTCTAGGGATTTGGGAGTCTGAAAATTTAGAACGTAGAAATTTGCATGAATGGGAATTTGGGAACATAGTTGAAGAGGTTGGAATTTGGGGATTAGGGACTTGGGAGCCTGAAAATTTGAAGGCGTAAAAATGTGAGAATCTAGAAGTGGGGAAACTGGGAATTTAGAAATCTAAAAATTTTGATACGGGGAACTTGAGGAATTTGGAAATCTAGAAATCTATTAATGTAGGAATTTGAGATTTGGAAATTAGTGAATATAGAAAATTTGCGAAATTGAGAATTAAATTTGCGAATTTAGAAATTTGGAAATATCGAAGTTTACTAACACAGAAATTTGAAGATTTCAAAAACTGGAGGTTTGGGTATTTGGAAAAACGAAATTTGAGGATTTGAAAATTTGTAAATTCAAGAAATTGTCCAATGTCGACATTAGAAAATTGTAAAATTCGTAAATGTAAAGAGGAAACTAAATTTTTAAATTTAGAGCACTCGTGCGCTTGCAAATTTATAGATCTACAGATTTGAACATTTGAAAGATTCAGAAAATTCAGAAAATATGAAAATCTTCAAATTTACAGATGTGTTCCTATAATAAAGTTTACCTTCTGTACTGTTGTGCAGAATAATCCTATAGTGCACCCGGGTGCAACCTATTATTGACATCCGCGAAATTTTTGACGGGAAAGAAAATCAGTGCGTAACGAAATGGAACGCGAGCACAAATGGTTGCTCGGCATTTTTGGCAATAAGAATCGTAAGGGGTGTTCATATTGCTGCTTTCACGTGGCCTTTCGTCGCAACAATGGGTCGCCATTAATCCAGCAAGTCTTTCGTTCGAACACGACTCGGGCTGGACGTGGATAAGTCCTTTGCTAAGCAGTTTTCAACTGTTCCGCAACGTTCGCCAACGCCACCAGGATTTATGGCTGATTTTACGAAACAGCCGCGACCGGTGAACGATAAAGAGTCGGGGGAAGTTTCCGCCGTTCCATGGCACGCCATAAATATTACCGATTGCTAGTTCGTTGTCAGTTATTCGCAGGATATTCGGCGTTTTTTACGAATACGGCTACCTGCTTGTGTACTCTCCTGTTGAATAATTAAAATTTCACGAATGAAGTTATTAATATACAGGGTGTTTCATTTTTATTTCGATTTCAGCGTATTCCATGATCAGAATTAAGAAATGTTATATAAATACATAGCTATGAATATTTATAAAATTATAATAAAAATTTCGATACTATACACGATTCTTGTTCGATCGGTTAACCATGTTTACTGAAATTCTTGTTTAAATTATCATTTGTTGTAAATATAAAATTCACGTCGTCATGGAATTAAATAAAAATAAGTATAAACTGTATACTGTGTAAAAAGCTATATGAAACTGTAACTGCAACTAACTGGAACTTCGTACATTTATATGACTGCCAGTTATTTATTTATAATTTTGGTAACTTTGTTATAACTCTGTAATAAAACACTTACCATATGTTTATTTAACGCTTTTTATTTTTTTGTTTGTCACTGGAGAGCAAAGATAAAACATCCTGTATAAGTAATTATTCTGGGTAAATATACTTTGAATTCAAATACCGGAAAAAAATCTTATACGTTCCATATTTACTGACAATATATTCAATTTCTAGATAGTGTTTATTCACGTTAAGTAAAAGAAAACGGTTGTAACAGGATGATGACAAATTGTAGGTAAAAAATTAATTACTTCTGTATTTTTATCACTAAATATGAATCTACCTATCCCAGAAATCCCTTAAACAAACGAAAAGGAAAAAAGAAATTTTTCAGAATAAGCAAAGGATCAAAGTAATTTATCCTAGCCAGGAATTAAAGAGTCATTTAGGATTCACAAGTTTGTAGCAAACATCGATGTGAATGTAGCATAACGTTCAGGTTCTTTATCAGATGGTCAATATCGAAAACGAGAAATTCCTTGATGTGGTCGTGTTTTCGAGTACGCTATAGGGAGCTTTTCTATTTATCGAAAAGGAAGGCGGTTTATTTCGGCTATAAATCAGTTGTCCATGTATGCGATGCATCAGAATGGGCTCGATATGCATTCGGTATGCATAAAACGGTCCAGGCCAACTCTCGCGCGTCCCAAACCCTATTTCCAGTGGCACAGCACACCTCTTCCACTCTCTTCCGTTTCCTTCTTCCATTTCAACCTACCGGCCTTGTTATATGGCGACTCGTGTGTGACGCCGCACAAACCACCACACAATGTATCCACGCTATTTCGTCTTCCGGCACGAGGCTTTTACCTTTGCCCGGGAACGTTGTGCTCGCAATTTAAGAGAACTCCTGAGTATATCTACTTCGATTTAGAACTGCAGTTGTTATTTTTCGGCTTCTCGATAAACGTCATATTCATTCAGAGTTTAGCAGATTTCATTATTTGGAAACTTTATTTATTTTTATTTTGGGAATTTGAGGTCCTTGAAATGTTAGTATTTGTTAATAAGGCTTCATTATTTGCTCGTTTTTGAACTTTCGAGAATTGATAATTTGCGAACTGAAAGTATTGAAAATGTTAGAACTGGTTATAGATTCTACTATTGGCAAATTTTTGAACCGTAGAAATTTGAAAATTTGGGAATTTCAGATATTTTTATGTTCAATTTTGTTTCATTTTTAAGTTTAATTTAATAATCACAAAAAGTTGAAGGTTTGAAATTTTATAAATTTGCAAACGCTTTACTGAAAATTTCAAATTTTCCCAAAATGAGAAATCTGTTTTGCAGTTCCTCTTCGTACGCTCGTTTTCAAATGTACACTTGTATATTCAACCTTTCTTTTGAAAAACACAAAATTCCATAGCTGTTGGTATTCCTTGACTGGATTTCCCCCTTAATATTTCATTGAAAAACATAAATAATTATATAATGTAATATACATTACGATATTATTTACTCCTTGCCATACTTTCACGAGCCTAACCCGTGATGCAGTCACAGTGCAAACGTGATAAATCTTACTCAAACAAATAATTTGAAGCTTCAACTTGAAGTTTAAATCCAATTATAATTCATATAGTCAAGAGTCACTGAATACAGAATTGTAATATTTGAACATTCTTTATTTGTGTTAATGTTGCAGTTATAGTTAGTGCTGACTGACCTGACTAATAAATTGTGTGGCAAAGGGTTAATCCTTAGCATTCGAAGATATTTTTGCTGTTATCACATATCAACCTTAAAACTTTTTAATTAAAAAGTTTGCTGAATTCTATTTCTCCATTATTAATTACCACTAGTGTCTGCTTCACTATGTGTACATATGTGTACCATATATACAGATATAGTTGAAAAATATTTATTTCAAATTGTTGTATCAAATTAAATGGTGAGTATGATTCCTAAGTGCAAAGGGTGAATAGTGTAATACTTGTGAGATTATTTGAACGAGTTCCCTATAAACAAATATAACGACAGTTGGATCGAATAAGCATCCCATTAATACTGATTGTCAGACCGGAATTCGCAGCACGTTGAATAATCCTCGACTGAAGAAATCACATCTTGCAGCCAATAATCTCGCACACTGTCCGTCATTTATCAACTGCCATGCATTTCCCACCCGAACCGAAATCTAATTTGCAGAAAGGTCCTGCAGCTGTAGAAAAAGATCAGAGAATTCTTTTCCACTTATTCCCTGAAGGATACGATTCCGTTGATCTCTCCGGAAGCTGGTCATCTCGCGAAGGATGCACGCGTGCAAGCGGGATATGAAAAGAATGCCCAATGTGTTCTCGGTGACCATTTATCATAGCGAAGAGGGGTCTCGAATGGAAGATTTCCACGTTCGATCGTGAATGTTCCGTCAGTCCTGTTCGAATCCTTCTCGATTTACCCCAAACGCGAACAAGAAGAAGAAGGATAGCTTGAAATAAAAAGCATGGCCGAGCTGGCAAGCACGAGGGGAGCGCTGAAATCGATGTACCGCTCGGTCAAGAAATAAGGATCGATATTTTTATAAGGTTCGCGTCAAAACGACGTGAATTATGGCGATAATAACGCCTCGGCTAGATACGAATAAGCTTTCTGTCGTTTCCTCCGAGGATTCACGTACAGGGTGCTTCATCATACGTGTTTACGTTAGCGTTTCATCGATGGATGTCGATAACTTTTTTCTTTTAATATAAACTAGCTCAGGTGCCTCACACATGTACAAATGTGTATTTAAAATTTGGAACATGTGCTATAAACGTGTAGGTAGAACAAGAATGAGATGTCACATCATCACAAAACAGATATAATAAAATTTCCCAGTGACTGACTGACTGATTCACGGTATACAAATTCACAGAGTAAACGGCGCGAGATACGATATTCTTGCATAGAACCGACTCCCCCTAAAATCACTTGAAAACTCCAGGAAAACTGTCAAATCGTCAAAAAACTGTAAAACCGCCTTCCCACTGACTTACTGATTGACTCACGTATACAAATTCACAGGCCAAACGGTGCGGGATACGACATTTTTCCATAGAATCGACTTCCCCTAAAATCACCTGAAAACACGGAGGTCTGGGAGGGGCGGAGCCTTCCAGCAAGCAAAACGAGTAGAGATTTTAAAATCGCTACAAATTATTAAATGTCTGAAAGTATCGAAAACTACATCAAACACGATCATTGTTAATTTGACGACTGATGATAATGACGATCAAGTATTGTCGTCAACGATGAGTTACAGAGCTTTTAATATGGTTCCAGTCGATTCTATGTGCTGAAAATGATTGAAAACGATATTCACCATTTTTCGTCGATTCGACGAGGATCGACGTAGATGACGACAGGTTCCTGTCGTCAGATTGCCGCCAAGATTCATACAGCAAATTTAGGGTGTCTTATAAGCCTACCCTGAAAATTTCAAGTAAAAAGATAAAAAATTATGATCTGTAGCGTACAGACAAACGAACAAATGCAGATCGTTTTTCAATTAAGTTTTTACGTGGATCATGGATTACTGTGGATGACAGTTTCCTATGAAATGTCATCGCAGGGTGGTTGTTTCTTTTCTTTTCTTTTTTCTGTGGTTTTAAATGTGAAACTCAAAAGTAGTTTCTAAAAGTCAAAAGCATTGTATTGAAATAATCAACATCATATGCAGTAGTTATTTCTATTAACTCCGTTTGTAGGAAATTTTCAAAGAAACCTCACATGACTTCGTTTCCAACATGAAAAATTGACATTTTCAAATATTCTTCACTTTTAAATTTAATTTGCATGATGTTATTTCGTCTCCTTATGTACATTGCTCACATATAAACTTATTGAGACAATTCTTCTTCATTGTTCTCATTATAATATACTTAGAATGGTAAAGATGTAACTTAGAGTGCCATGTAATGTTAACAAGGAACATGTACCCAATATGGAACATGTTTCGTATTACGTATTGTCAACATGTTTCATATTACGTACATACGTATTTCCATAGGAAGATAATAATTATTCAAAGAAGAAAATATATTTTATGATAAATTGCTTTTGGACGTTCAACAATAAAGATTAATAATTAATCGTGCAGAAATAATTTTTGTTAACGTACTTTTACTTAAAAATTTAACTATTTAACTTGCCCTTTTATTGTAAAAAATAACATTGTTTAACTAAAACATAAATAGTAATGTGATTATCTTTTGTTTGTAACAAAAATGTTTCATGTTTAGTTATAGATTTTGTTAATCATTTATTGAGATATTACGATGTTTCTGATTAGTATTATTTAATAATTACAGTTACTGTTAGTAAAATATGTAGCAAAATATGTTGAAATTGAAGTTTGCAAATTTCTTCACATTATATATTTACAATTTTTTTAAATTTCCAAGTATGTAAATTTGCGAGTCTTTTAATTTGAGAATTTGTGGGCTGAAAAAAATATTAAATTTAAAAGTTGGAAAATCTGTAATTTTATGAATTTTTAAATACTGTGCTTCTTAATCTTTTAATTTTCCAACTTTCAATTTTGTACATTTGTAAATTTGTAATCCCTATATTCTTAAACTTCGTAAATTTCCAAATTTCTAATTTTACAAGTTTAAAAATTAAAATTAATTTGTTCTTCTTAATTTTAAGTGTACAAAGTGTACATTTTAAGTTTACAAATCTTAAAATCTGAGATTTTTATTTTTCTACGCATCTAAATTGCGAAATATGAAAAATTTGATGCCCTCCTTCTGTCTCGTAATTACTGTACTCGTTTGATTCACACATCGCTATTATAATAAAATTTGATAAAATCTGAAACTGAAATAAAATAAACAATGGAGAGCTTGAAATTATTTCCTATCCTCAAAATTTAACACATCGTTCAAATGATTTCATAAAATTGAAATAACATCACACAAATTATTTTCAAAAATTATTTTTTTAAATTTACGTCTCTTTAATTTACTTAATATTTGCTACACTTCCTCGAATCAAATCGACAGATATCGCATTAAAAATTTGATGTTGATTATGAAGTATGAAATTGGTTTTCCCCCTATTTTTCGCCATTGTCCCTTGAGACTGGGTACAAATAGAAATTCCTATGTCCAGTAATATAATTTCAGTGGATTCAGATACGCGAAATCAATGTTCCACGATAGTTGGAGCAATGATTCTTGGTAATAGCCAGCTGTAATTGGTCGCGAGGACATCTTTGTCATTTGTTCGCGAACAACGGAGCCACATTCTTGTTTTTCATCACCGGATGACACACTTAACGTTATCAATCTGACGAATTCAACGATAAAATGTGAGTCTACACGGATTTTCGGCGATGTTCAAGTTTTCTGACAGTAGTTAAGTTCGAAATTGATGTAACGTAAGTGCTACTTCTGCCATAATTTTATGTCGTCGAATTGTGACATGCTTCAGAGGTTTATAATCGATCATTGTTTGAACTGACAGTCATTTTTCAAAATATCATTTAAGCATTTATAATAAAGCTTGTATAAAGCTTGACATTTTATTCAACTTAAAAAAAAATATTTTAAACGTATATAAAAGTATAAAATTTAAAAGATTTCATGATATTGATTGTATTTTATATGAGGAATTTTTTTTTTGTGCGTACAAGACGTAACTCCCGAAAATCCTATTTAAAAAAATATGAAAGTACATGTTTTTTGTTTTCGAAAAGTTTTATCTTTACATTCTAAAACTGATAAAATTTCTTACTTCAAATTTTTACGTAATTTTTACACAAAAATGAGAAAATCTCTCATTTTAAAAATTCTTTTATGGAAACTAATAAAACTTTTATTTCGAATAATATTTTAATTAATCTAATTGTAATATTTAAGTTAATTAATAAACTATTACTACCATGATAAATATTTAATAATATAGTGATGTATAATAATTTTAATTATATATATTGTATATGTATTTTAATATAAATAAACGCTTGTTTACATTAAAATTCTATAATCATATTATAACGCTGATACATGTCCGTGAGTTACGCTGAGACGTTGTACGCATGCTCGAAAACAAGGCACAAAAATATTATATATGTACTCTTACAATGATAGTACAGTAAAACCCTTATTAAGGGACACTTTTTAAGGGATACATAAAAACTAATTACGTCATCATTAAGAGTGGTGTAATTGACCTTTCTGGGTTAAGCCTCTTTCTAAAAAATTTACTGCGCATGTTTATCACTAACGGTTTAGGACTGCGCAGGGGGTCAAGGTTTTCTTGAGATAATCGCGGATCCTGGGCAAGAAATTTTCGAACAATTCAAAATTGCTCCAATTCAGAAACTAATTACGTCATCGTTAGTAGTGGCCCATTTGACCTTTCTGGGTTAAGCCTCTTTCTAAAAAATGTACTGCGCATGTCTATCACTTATGGTTTAGGACTGCGCAGGGGGTCAAGGTTTTCATGAGATAATGGCGGATCCTGTGCAACAAATTTTTCAACAAATCAAATTGATGCATTTTTAGAACGATATCATGGAATTGGAGCTTGGGGTGGATGGTGGGCAAAGTTAAAAATAATGCATTTTATGGATCGAAAAAAAGCCTAGCCATCTAGCGGTGGACAGCGGAACTACGCCAATCGAAAATTCCGACTTTCTACACTAGCGCCATCTAGCGGTCGGGTACCAGGAGCTACTTTTAGTATCAGCATCACAGAAGGGTAAAGGAGGTATTCGGAATAAGAGGTATCCGGCGCAAACTGTGCGCATGCGCAGTAGAGCGCAAGTAGAGCCGCTATGCCGCACATGCACAGTATATAGGAGGCGGATCCACACCTACAGGCTCAGGCAGCTTATGTGTATATCGGAAACTAATATAAAATAATTAATTTCCTGAGCGTTATTTATGAACTTTCATGATTGAACAATATAAATAATACATCACTAATCATGCTCTAATCATAAAAGTGCACAAATTATATTCAGAAAACGTGTAATTAATTGCCCTAAATGAGCATATACATACTGCTTGGCGCCGTGGCTAGCCTCAGGATATTTTTTAAAAACTAATTAACAATACAAATCTGAACAAATGTCATATGAGAAAGTAGCTAAAGCATCACTGGAAATTCTCCGAGCATAAAAGTTCATACATTGTGTTCAGAAAATGAGAAATTAATATTTCTTCATACGCATGGCATTGTGTATAAAGAGTTACAATATAACTCTATTGCGCATGCGCCATGTTTGCGCGGGATACCTTCTACTCGGCATACCTCTTAATACTACCTACTGCGCATGAGCACCGCTCACGCATGCGTACTATACGCGTGTCCACTGCGCATGCGTGTCGCTGACGCATGCGCATTCTATACCTGTTTACTGCGCATGCCCACTGCGTACATACCTATTGCGCATGCGCGCTTCTTACGCATGCGCATTGTGTACATACCTACTGCGCATGCGCGTTTCTTACGCATGCGCATTGCGTACAGACCTACTACGCATGCGTGCTTCATGCGCATGCGCATTGCGTACATACCTATTGCGCATGCGCGCTTCTTACGCATGCGCATTGCGTACATACCTACTGCGCATGCGTCCTTCTTACGCATGCGCATTGCGTACATACCTACTACGCATGCGCGCTTCATACGCATGCGCATTGCGAACATACCTATTGCGCATGCGCGCTTCTTACGCATGCGCATTGTGTACATACCTACTGCGCATGCGTCAACGGCACGCATGCGCAGTGGCAGGCGGCAATGTTTTCATGAGATAATCGCGGATCCTGGGCAAGAAGCTTTCGAACAAATTAAAATTCCTCCAATTCAAAAACTAATGATGTCATCATTGAAAGTGTCCCATTTGACCTTTCTCGGTTAAGCCTCTTTGTAAAAAATTTACTGCGCATGTCTATCTTTTACGGTTTAGAACTGCGCAGGGGGTCAAGGTTTTCTTCAGATAATCGCGGATCCTGGGCAAGAAATTTTCGAACAAATTAAAATTGCTCCAATTCAAAAACTAATGATGTCATCATTGAAAGTGTTCCATTTGACCTTTCTCGGTTAAGCCTCTTTGTAAAAAATTTACTGCGCATGTCTATCTTTTACGGTTTAGAACTGCGCAAGGGGGTCAAGGTTTTCATGAGATAATCGGGGATCCTGGGCAAGAAATTTTCGAACAAATTAAAATTGCTCCAATTCAAAAACTAATGATGTCATCATTGAAAGTGTCCCATTTGACCTTTCTCGGTTAAGCCTCTTTGTAAAAAATTTACTGCGCATGTCTATCTTTTACGGTTTAGAACTGCGCAGGGGGTCAAGGTTTTCTTCAGATAATCGCGGATCCTGGGCAAGAAATTTTCGAACAAATTAAAATTGCTCCAATTCAAAAACTAATGATGTCATCATTGAAAGTGTTCCATTTGACCTTTCTGGGTTAAGCCTCTTTGTAAAAAATTTACTGCGCATGTCTATCTTTTACGGTTTAGAACTGCGCAGGGGGTCAAGGTTTTCTTCAGATAATCGCGGATCCTGGGCAAGAAATTTTCGAACAAATTAAAATTGCTCCAATTCAAAAACTAATGATGTCATCGTTGAAAGTGTTCCATTTGACCTTTCTCGGTTAAGCCTCTTTGTAAAAAATTTACTGCGCATGTCTATCTTTTACGGTTTAGAACTGCGCAGGGGGTCAAGGTTTTCTTCAGATAATCGCGGATCCTGGGCAAGAAATTTTCGAACAAATTAAAATTGCTCCAATTCAAAAACTAATGATGTCATCATTGAAAGTGTTCCATTTGACCTTTCTCGGTTAAGCCTCTTTGTAAAAAATTTACTGCGCATGTCTATCTTTTACGGTTTAGAACTGCGCAGGGGGTCAAGGTTTTCTTCAGATAATCGCGGATCCTGGGCAAGAAATTTTCGAACAAATTAAAATTGCTCCAATTCAAAAACTAATGATGTCATCATTGAAAGTGTTCCATTTGACCTTTCTGGGTTAAGCCTCTTTCTAAAAAATTCACTGCGCATGTCTATGTTTTACGGTTTAAGACTGCGCAGGGGGTCAAGGTTTTCATGAGATAATCGGGGATCCTGGGCAAGAAATTTTCGAACAAATTAAAATTGCTCCAATTCAAAAACTAATGATGTCATCATTGAAAGTGTCCCATTTGACCTTTCTCGGTTAAGCCTCTTTGTAAAAAATTTACTGCGCATGTCTATCTTTTACGGTTTAGAACTGCGCAGGGGGTCAAGGTTTTCTTCAGATAATCGCGGATCCTGGGCAAGAAATTTTCGAACAAATTAAAATTGCTCCAATTCAAAAACTAATGATGTCATCATTGAAAGTGTTCCATTTGACCTTTCTCGGTTAAGCCTCTTTGTAAAAAATTTACTGCGCATGTCTATCTTTTACGGTTTAGAACTGCGCAGGGGGTCAAGGTTTTCTTCAGATAATCGCGGATCCTGGGCAAGAAATTTTCGAACAAATTAAAATTGCTCCAATTCAAAAACTAATGATGTCATCATTGAAAGTGTTCCATTTGACCTTTCTGGGTTAAGCCTCTTTCTAAAAAATTCACTGCGCATGTCTATGTTTTACGGTTTAAGACTGCGCAGGGGGTCAAGGTTTTCATGAGATAATCGGGGATCCTGGGCAAGAAATTTTCGAACAAATTAAAATTGCTCCAATTCAAAAACTAATGATGTCATCATTGAAAGTGTCCCATTTGACCTTTCTCGGTTAAGCCTCTTTGTAAAAAATTTACTGCGCATGTCTATCTTTTACGGTTTAGAACTGCGCAGGGGGTCAAGGTTTTCTTCAGATAATCGCGGATCCTGGGCAAGAAATTTTCGAACAAATTAAAATTGCTCCAATTCAAAAACTAATGATGTCATCATTGAAAGTGTTCCATTTGACCTTTCTCGGTTAAGCCTCTTTGTAAAAAATTTACTGCGCATGTCTATCTTTTACGGTTTAGAACTGCGCAGGGGGTCAAGGTTTTCTTCAGATAATCGCGGATCCTGGGCAAGAAATTTTCGAACAAATTAAAATTGCTCCAATTCAAAAACTAATGATGTCATCATTGAAAGTGTTCCATTTGACCTTTCTGGGTTAAGCCTCTTTCTAAAAAATTCACTGCGCATGTCTATGTTTTACGGTTTAAGACTGCGCAGGGGGTCAAGGTTTTCATGAGATAATCGGGGATCCTGGGCAAGAAATTTTCGAACAAATTAAAATTGCTCCAATTCAAAAACTAATGATGTCATCATTGAAAGTGTCCCATTTGACCTTTCTCGGTTAAGCCTCTTTGTAAAAAATTTACTGCGCATGTCTATCTTTTACGGTTTAGAACTGCGCAGGGGGTCAAGGTTTTCTTCAGATAATCGCGGATCCTGGGCAAGAAATTTTCGAACAAATTAAAATTGCTCCAATTCAAAAACTAATGATGTCATCATTGAAAGTGTTCCATTTGACCTTTCTCGGTTAAGCCTCTTTGTAAAAAATTTACTGCGCATGTCTATCTTTTACGGTTTAGAACTGCGCAGGGGGTCAAGGTTTTCTTCAGATAATCGCGGATCCTGGGCAAGAAATTTTCGAACAAATTAAAATTGCTCCAATTCAAAAACTAATGATGTCATCATTGAAAGTGTTCCATTTGACCTTTCTGGGTTAAGCCTCTTTCTAAAAAATTCACTGCGCATGTCTATGTTTTACGGTTTAAGACTGCGCAGGGGGTCAAGGTTTTCATGAGATAATCGGGGATCCTGGGCAAGAAATTTTCGAACAAATTAAAATTGCTCCAATTCAAAAACTAATGATGTCATCATTGAAAGTGTCCCATTTGACCTTTCTCGGTTAAGCCTCTTTGTAAAAAATTTACTGCGCATGTCTATCTTTTACGGTTTAGAACTGCGCAGGGGGTCAAGGTTTTCTTCAGATAATCGCGGATCCTGGGCAAGAAATTTTCGAACAAATTAAAATTGCTCCAATTCAAAAACTAATGATGTCATCATTGAAAGTGTTCCATTTGACCTTTCTGGGTTAAGCCTCTTTGTAAAAAATTTACTGCGCATGTCTATCTTTTACGGTTTAGAACTGCGCAGGGGGTCAAGGTTTTCTTCAGATAATCGCGGATCCTGGGCAAGAAATTTTCGAACAAATTAAAATTGCTCCAATTCAAAAACTAATGATGTCATCGTTGAAAGTGTTCCATTTGACCTTTCTCGGTTAAGCCTCTTTGTAAAAAATTTACTGCGCATGTCTATCTTTTACGGTTTAGAACTGCGCAGGGGGTCAAGGTTTTCTTCAGATAATCGCGGATCCTGGGCAAGAAATTTTCGAACAAATTAAAATTGCTCCAATTCAAAAACTAATGATGTCATCATTGAAAGTGTTCCATTTGACCTTTCTCGGTTAAGCCTCTTTGTAAAAAATTTACTGCGCATGTCTATCTTTTACGGTTTAGAACTGCGCAGGGGGTCAAGGTTTTCTTCAGATAATCGCGGATCCTGGGCAAGAAATTTTCGAACAAATTAAAATTGCTCCAATTCAAAAACTAATGATGTCATCATTGAAAGTGTTCCATTTGACCTTTCTGGGTTAAGCCTCTTTCTAAAAAATTCACTGCGCATGTCTATGTTTTACGGTTTAAGACTGCGCAGGGGGTCAAGGTTTTCATGAGATAATCGGGGATCCTGGGCAAGAAATTTTCGAACAAATTAAAATTGCTCCAATTCAAAAACTAATGATGTCATCATTGAAAGTGTCCCATTTGACCTTTCTCGGTTAAGCCTCTTTGTAAAAAATTTACTGCGCATGTCTATCTTTTACGGTTTAGAACTGCGCAGGGGGTCAAGGTTTTCTTCAGATAATCGCGGATCCTGGGCAAGAAATTTTCGAACAAATTAAAATTGCTCCAATTCAAAAACTAATGATGTCATCATTGAAAGTGTTCCATTTGACCTTTCTGGGTTAAGCCTCTTTGTAAAAAATTTACTGCGCATGTCTATCTTTTACGGTTTAGAACTGCGCAGGGGGTCAAGGTTTTCTTCAGATAATCGCGGATCCTGGGCAAGAAATTTTCGAACAAATTAAAATTGCTCCAATTCAAAAACTAATGATGTCATCGTTGAAAGTGTTCCATTTGACCTTTCTCGGTTAAGCCTCTTTGTAAAAAATTTACTGCGCATGTCTATCTTTTACGGTTTAGAACTGCGCAGGGGGTCAAGGTTTTCTTCAGATAATCGCGGATCCTGGGCAAGAAATTTTCGAACAAATTAAAATTGCTCCAATTCAAAAACTAATGATGTCATCATTGAAAGTGTTCCATTTGACCTTTCTCGGTTAAGCCTCTTTGTAAAAAATTTACTGCGCATGTCTATCTTTTACGGTTTAGAACTGCGCAGGGGGTCAAGGTTTTCTTCAGATAATCGCGGATCCTGGGCAAGAAATTTTCGAACAAATTAAAATTGCTCCAATTCAAAAACTAATGATGTCATCATTGAAAGTGTTCCATTTGACCTTTCTGGGTTAAGCCTCTTTCTAAAAAATTCACTGCGCATGTCTATGTTTTACGGTTTAAGACTGCGCAGGGGGTCAAGGTTTTCATGAGATAATCGCGGATCCTCAGCAACAATTTTTTGAACAAATCAACTTGCTCCAATTCAAAAACTAATTACGTCATCATTTAGAGTGCGTCATTTGACATTTCTGGGCTAAGCCTCTTTCTAAAAAATTCACTGCGCATGTCTATGTTTTACGGTTTAAGACTGCGCAGGGGGTCAAGGTTTTCATGAGATAATCGCGGATCCTCAGCAACAATTTTTTGAACAAATCAAAATTGCTCCAATTCAAAAACTAATTACGTCATCATTTAGAGTGCGTCATTTGACATTTCTGGGTTAAGCCTCTTTCTAAAAAATTCACTGCGCATGTCTATGTTTTACGGTTTAAGACTGCGCAGGGGGTCAAGGTTTTCATGAGATAATCGTGGATCCTGGGCAAGAAATTTTCGAACAAATCAAATTGATGCATTTTTAGAACGATATCATGGAATTGGTGCTTGGGGTCGATGGTGGGCAAAGTAAAAAATAATGCATTTTTTTTTCGTTTTTTTTTTTTTTTTATTAAAATAATATAGACATTGGGCCACAGCTGGCCCATAAGTGCATACAATGTTATACAATGTTTTATATATATAGATATAAATATATATGTGTAGAATATACAAAAAGAGACAAAATAAAACTTTTAAGACCTAAAATGGTATGTATACAGAAAGAATTAGAAAAAATCTTTGTTTTCTCTATCACAGCCTTATGTAAACTTGTTCTGAGATCAACAAGAGCAACTACATAAAACTAGTTCCTTGTATCCTAAGATTATTCAATTGTAAAATCTTAGAAATAGCTTTGATCTCCCTCATGTCGGGCCCAATCAGAAACGTTTTCGTTTTAAAAGGTGTCTTGCATCCTAGCATCCAAAGTTCAGTGGTCAACACAGTTCTGCTTCCATTAAATCTAGGGCAATGCCACAGTATGTGGCACAGATCTTGAAGCTCAAATCCACATTCGCAAGAACTGCTACGAGTTATGCCCACTCGAGCTAGAGATGCAGGCAGGTCGTAGTGATTGACTCTGTGTCTACTGACCCAAACTGCAGTATGCCTTGTCAGATTTCAGTTATAAAACCACGGCTTCCTGTTGTGCTCGAAATATGTGTTGAAATTCGCTGAACCCTTGGACGCAGCTTCACCAAGCCATGTATTTACGGAATCTTTTCACATAATCTCCCTTAAGATACGAGAAAAATCAGTATATGGAACCTTAAAATTGAAATCTTCGCTTATAATACATTTTATGTACCTCAAAAAGCCTAGCCATCTAGCGGTGGACAGCGGAACTATGCTATTCGAAAATTCCGACTTTCTACACTAGCGCCATCTCGTGGCCGTGTACGAGAAGCTACATTAATATCAGGATAGCAGAAAAGTAAAGCAGGTATGCGGAATAGAAGGTATCCCGCGCAAACGGCGCGCATGCGCAGTAGAACTGCCTTAGGCGGCTTACGTGTATATCGGAATGTTGATACAAAATAAATAATTACTCGTTTCATGAATACAATTTATGAACTTTCATGATTGAACAATACAAATAATAAATCACAGATCATTCTCCGATCATAAAAGTGCTCAAATTACATTCAGAAAACGTGTAATTAATTGTCCTAAATGAGGTCATACATACCACCCGGTACCGTGCCTAGCCTCAGGATATTAATTAATAACTAATTATTTTCAATAGAAAGCGGAACAAGTATGATATGGGAAAGTAGCTAAGGGATCACTGAACATTCTGTGATAATGAAAATGCATGAATTACACGTAGAAAATGTGTAATTATCGATTTCAAACTAGCTCATGCGTACGGGATGTAGTGCCGACTTCCTGCCGGATATTAGTTAATAACTACTTATTATCAACAGAAATCTGAACAAATGCCATATGAGAAAGTAGCTAAAGGGTCACTGGACATTCTTCGAACATGAAAGTTCATAAATTGTGTTCAGAAAATGAGAAATTAATATTTTTTCATACTCATGTCATCGTGTATAAGGAGTTACTATACAACTCTATTGCGCATGCGCGGGATACCTTCTTCTCGGCATACCTCCTTTACTTTCTGTACTCCTAATGCTACTTACTGCGCATGCGCACCGCTCACGCATGTGTACTGTACGCGTGCCCACTGCGCATGCGTGCCGTTGACGCATGCGCATTCTATACCTGTTTACTGCGCATGCGCGCGTCTTACGCATGCGCATTCTATACTTGTTTACTGCGCATGCGCGTGTCGTACGCATGCGCGTTCTATACCCGTTTACTGCGCATGCGCGCGTCTTACGCATGCGCATTGCATACATGCCTATTGCGCGTGCGCGACCCTCACGCATGCGCATTGCATACATGCCTATTGCGCATGCGCACCTCTCACGCATGCGCATTGCGTACATGACTATTGCGCGTGCGCACCCCTCACGCATGCGCGTTGCGTGCATACCTATTGCTCGTGCGCAAGAAGCGCGCACGCGCAGTAAACTGGTATAGAATGCGCATGCGCAGTGGCAGAGGATCAAGGTTTTCATGAGATAATCGCGGATCCTGAGCAACAAATTTTCGAAGAAATCAAAATTGCTCCAATTTAAAATCTAATTGCATCATCGTTAGGGGTGGTTTATTTGATCTTTCTGGGTTAAGCCTCTTTGTAAAAAATGTACTGCGCATGTCTATCTTTTATGGTTTAGGACTGCGCAGGCGGTCTAAGTATTCACGAGATAATAGCGGATGCTACTCAACAAATTTTCCAACAAATCAAATTGATGCATTTTTAGAACGATACAAACCAACACAATGTAGTTTACAATGAAGTTTTTAATTGAAAGTTTCATTTGGTTTAATATCATGGAATTGGAGCTTGAGGTGGATGGTGGGCAAAGTCAAATTTATATTTTAACTGATTAATTCCCTGTGCATAGCACGTGGCGTTCCACTAGTTTTATGTAATAACTAATTAAACTTCAAGTTTCAAATCCATATCAATTTGATCAGACTCAACAAATTTTATTAATTTTATTTATATACTCTACGTATAATTGACAAGCAGCCATTTTAAAGTATACAGTGTTAATTACTATGGATTTTTGCTTATGATATGTGTGATTTATTTAGCGAAATTGAAGTTTAAAATTGATATACCATAAGTGTTATTTTGTAACAGTCTTTTGTCATCAAAGATGCGTTTGAAATTTGGGAAAATTTTAAGAATGTAAAAAGTTCTTAAATATTTAAAAATTTATGAGACTCTATAGTTCATATATAATTGACAAGCAACCCTTTTAATATATACAATATTAAATCCTATCAATTTTTTTTATAATCTGTATGTTTTTTTTATCGCATTTTAAGTTTTAAACTGATATATGATAAGTGCACCCATTAAATCTGCGTTGGAAATTTATGGAAGATTTTGAAAATTCAACGGGTTTAAAATCTTAAATTTAAATAAAATATAACATCTGATTTCACAATTTTAAATCCATGCCAGTAGATTCAGCACAATCCTTTCCCCGTTCATAAAAGTATATTATTTGGTTATTTTATAATCGAGAAATAATTTTCATTTGAAAATCCATAAAGAAAATAGAAATTTCTCTGGCGGTATGATTAATTAGGATGAATTTTCCGGGGATATTTTCAATAAAACTGTTCAAACATCAACAGACCGTGTTCGGACGGACTACACAGTTCTGGCAAACTCGTTTAATTCTCGCGCGACCAGCAAGCTCGTAAATTTGCATGCCTACAAATATTTATCGTTGACATTCGCCAAAGATTTGCACAAGTAATATCCGTCGACGAATTTTGATGAGCACGTAAAGTGGACGGTTACGTGTTATCCCTGGGTTATTTACGGTTGCCTTTTAACGCATGCATCGTGTCGAAGGTGTTCAAATATAAATTTTTTTCTCACTTTTAATTCAGAGAAATCTGCTTGTTTCTTGTCCCCCGATTTCGATTCATCGGAACACGTAGATATTTTCCAACGCGAAATGTTCGTGAGCTTGTCGAAATAATTTGCGTGGAATTTCACCATATAGATGCATAAATACCGAAATAATTGCTGGTTAATGTTGACACATGGGTCGATATTGCATAACTATGCAATGTTACGGATTTTTGTGGTTAATTATTGAATTTTCGTTGTTCCTACCGATATCTCATTTGCGTTAATATTATGATTGGTATTTCGGAATAAACAGTGCCGTAAAGTCATGTGATTTCAAATAATTATTGTTTTGATAAGTGTAAGTCTTGTTTATAACGGTTAAAAATTTCAATTATAGAATAATAAACATTTAATGCAAAATGAAACATCTTAACAATATAAAATAACCGAAAATAAGCTTCAATAATTTTCCACAAATATTTTTCTGAAGCAAAAAGAATTGACAAAAAATAATTTTCTGAAGCTGGTGAAGAGGAACGTATTTTATCGAAAATTTTATTTCTAAATTATACAATAAATAATTTAAATTTATTCTAGAGTAAGTTACATTCTTTTGTAGTCTTTCAATATTTGATAAATATTAAAAATGTTCTCGTGGTAGGTATATTTAATGTACTTTCAATGACTTACTACATATATTCTACTTCTGTGATAGTGTTTTGTTCTTATTATCAAATTTCAAAATAATAATGTAGTGTGACTATAATATAACAATCTGAAAGGTTTTTAATAAACATTAGATAAATGAACATATCATCTTATAAAATTAGTACAAATAATTAACGTCAAGCTTCTATCAATAATACTGACAATTCAACAGATCAATAGTATCGCTAAAATATCATTAAAAAGAATAAAAGTTACTAAAGCAGAATTCAATACATAATTTCATCATTCAAATGTCACTATTTAAGATTTTAAATTTAAACGGAAATATTTTTTACACGAATTTAATTATTTAGATTTAAAATTTTAAATCTCAGATTTAAAAATAAGTAGATTTAAATGTAAAAATTATGCTTCAGGTTAAATTAATTACATTTGAAGTTAAAAAAAAGATAAATAAGGAGATTTTAATAATAAAATTATGTGTTACATTTTACCTTAATTCCGTTAACTTTAACGATATGATTGATACAGTATTTACTGATGTATCGTGAAATATTAACAAGACATCAATAATTTGTCAATAATCAACCGTAGTATGTGTACACTACTGCTTTGTTAATACAAACAATAGAGCAACCAATTATGCAGCTGACGATTAATAATGCATTTTAGCTCGTTTTCACTATGTACAGTGTATTCCAGAAACAGTAATTGATCCATTTATCAATTCATTGTAAAATATTATATTTGTAATTAAAGATATACATACTTGTAATTTGATTGAAGGACTTATAATCTCAACAGATAACTGTAAGTTTAGTCTACTATAAAATAACAGAATCTCTTTTTTTGTTACAGGTATGTCTACAACCTGCTTACATGCTTTTTATTTCTTCGCAAAGGTATGTATTCCAAATAATATTTACGTCATGCATGTAAAACAGAGTTCAACAAAAATTCATTATTTTATGATTACTTTTCTCGTACATTGGAATCATGGTAATTGTAAAAAATTAATTAACTAATCTTTATTGGAATACATCTGCATTCATAAGTATTTATCATCTGCAATCATAAATTTGAAATTTGTTACAATCAGTAAACCATATTCTACTAACAATATTAATGAATCGTTTATACAGTCATACTCTTTGAATCTTAATCTTCAAATTGATGTATCATAAGTGTTATTTTGCGTTACTTTTATGTCATGAATTTCATGGTCAACTTTTACATGTTTTTAAATTCGGTAACTGTTTGCTCTGTTAATCAACCATTTTCTGTTAATAATACTAACGAATCGTTTATACAGTCCATACTCTTTGAATCTTAATCTTCAAATTGATGTATCATAAGTGTTATTTTGCGTTACTTTTATGTTATAAATTTCATGGTCAACCCTTACATGCTTTAATGATAACTCTTTTCTGTAACTATCAAACAACCATTTTGTACTAAAAATATTTTTAACCTATTTCGAATTAAAAATATTATGAATTATGTGTCTACTAATACTTTTCAAACTACAAATTTTAAATTGATACAAATATTATTTAACACCATCAAATCGGGTCAAACCTTTTATCTTTAAAAATCGACAAATATCCTGATGAATGGAAAAAGGAAGGAAAGGTCCGTACAATATTCTTTATGCAAATTGTTAATGAACGACATTCGTCACGTTGCTTAACAATTTAGTGATTTATCGATCATTCGTTTAACGTATCGCGACGCCCCTTTTCTCTCACGGTTTTTCAATTACATTCTAATGTAGAATTCCCTGATTCTGTAAATACGCCGCTTTAAATGGAACGGCCAGATGGAACACGTTCAATGGACGATTTAAACGTATCTCGACCGGTACATTTTCGCAATCAGAGCACGTTTCAACGGAGCGTTTTCAATAGAACTGTTCAAATACATTCTGACAGGGACATTTCAACTGTCTATGAACTTTTGGAACTCGTTTAACTTTTAGGATAGGCTTTCGTTCTCGTTGAACCGCGAGAATTTTGTACGGGGAAACATTTTCCACGGCTAAACATGAAGATTCGCAAGAATTTCAACGGAGAGAACAAATTTTCCCCGGCCAAATTCAACGAAGTTAAGGCGGATACAAATTACTGTCACTTCATATCGGGCAACATGAACGCGCGTTGCTTAAAAAAGGACATACGAAAGCTCGCTAAATCTGCTTCTGTTTTGCGACTTTTTTTCGCGTAGTTCACCGAAAAGGAGAAAACTACGACGGTCCGTTTTGTTACACGACAAAATTTAATGCCATTTGTCGTGCCGGTGATTCGTTGCTATTGTGCAATTTTGAAGCTTTTGGTACTTGGACTTGTAATTTTTGAAGATGTTTGAAGTTTGGAGTTCTTAAATTTCAGGTGGAATTTCGGAATTTTTAAGTTTTTAAACTTTAGAATTTTTGAACATTTAGATTCTCCGATTTTAGAATTTAGGAACTTTTAGATTCTTAGATTTCAGAATTTTAGAATTTTTAGATTTTTCGACTTTAGAATTTTAGAATTTTAGAATTTAGGAACTTTCACATTTTTAGATTTTGGCATTTTAGAATTTTAGAATTTTAGAATTTTAGAATTTTAGAATTTTAGATTCTTTGAATTCAGAATTTTGTAACATTTATTTTTTGGATTTTTAGTCTTTAGAACTTTTAAATTTTTAGAATTTTTTAATTTTTGATTTTGGTGAAATATATTGATATCAGTTTGTAAAGTACAATAATATCAATTTATCAATTTCAATGATATAAACAGTATATTATTAGCAAAATATTTATTAAAGAATTAACATTAAAATTATCTATTTAGAAACCAGATATAATTCTTTAGTTACTGAGAATTACAGAAGACGTATAATACCAATTTATAAAATTGGAAAAACTACAAAACCAATAGTAAAGTTTATGTTAACTTTATTGATATAAATAATAAATTAATTACATTATGAGCAAAGGAAGTCGATTATACCTTCGCTACAATCAATGTATAATACTGAAATAATAATCATCGATAATAGCCATCATTAATAAATAATATTTGATTAATATTTACGAGTTTGGAGATTTTAATCTTTCAATTTTAAGTTATCTAAAAATGTCCAAATTGAAAAATTGAAAAATTCGAAAACTTGTAAGCTTGAAAATAAATTTGAAAATATTAAATAATTTAGGAACCTAATTTTTAAAGGAAGTTCACGTCGCGAGTGTGCGTATAATTTATCATTAAAAAAAAGATTCTTTTCAAAACAGAATTTTACCTACATTCGCGCGATAATTTTTCAAACATGACTTGAACGCGGAGAATATCGACTACTTTTAATACGATTTCACGTTCTCCGTCATTTCTATTCAAAATTCAGCGAATAAAAGCATTTCGAGCGAGTACTAACGGATCTTGTTGGCGCTCAAAATTACCACGTAATTATGTTTATACGCTCGAACGGGAAGCGAAAGTTCACGTTGAAAGTTGCACGAGAGTTTCAAAAACAAAAAAAAAAAAGTTACCGCCTAATAATCCGCGAATTTATAATTAAAATGCTATCGAGCGTGCTAGCAGTCGAGCACCGATCCATTTGTTAGAAACGCTTCGAAACGAAAGGTACTTGCGTTCGCGTTTCCCTGAGTATTCTCCATCGAATACCCCATTGAATTAAATCGTGCAACACAGAATCGGTTATTTTCCAGCAAGATTTTTCACGTTATTAAAGCGGAAGCACATTTCAATTCGCAATTCGTGCAATCACAACATGTTGCAAAACAACTGAACGTTTATAGATATTTTATTTTATTTTAAAACGACAATTGTGTGGGGATAGCAAGCGGTCACTTTACGGTACGGTGAAATATTCGAAAAATCATTTATAAACTGGTAGTTTTTCCTTTTGTTAGGGAGTTTATATTGTGCCAGTAACTGTAGCTTTGTCGATAGGTAGTCGAATTTTTGCGTATCTTGCATTGTTTGTACCTCCGGGTGTATTGTTGGAAAAAGAAGGCAAGAAAGGAAAGAAGCCATTTTCTTTTAAAAATCTTCAAATTCCTATGTCTTCAAATCTCTACATCTCCAAATCGTTACATCTCCAATTCCCTACATCCCCAAATTCCTATATCCCCAAATCGCCACATCTCCAAATACTTATATCCTCAAATTTCTACATCCCCAAATTCCTACATCCCCAAATCGCCACATCTCCAATTCCCTACATCCCCAAATCGTCACAATTCCAATACCTTAAATCCCCAAATTTCTATATCCTCAAATTGTTACATCTCCAAATCTCTACATACCCAAATCGCTACATCACCAAATTCTTACATCCCCAATTCCCTACAACCCCAAATCGCCACATTTCCAATTCCCTACATCCCCAAATTCCTATATCCTCAAATTACCACATCTCCGATTTCCTACATCCCCATTTCCTATATCCCCAAATCTCTGCATCCCCAAATTCCTATATCCCCAAATCGCCATATCTCCAATTCACTACAGCCCCAAATTCCTATATCCCCAAATCGTTACATTTCCAGATCCCTACATCCCTTAATTCCTACATTTCCAAATCCCTACATCCTCAAATCTCTACATCCCTAAATCTCTACATCCTCAAATCTCTAAACCCCCAAATTGCTAATTTTCTAAGCCCCCAGGTTCACAAATTCTTAAATCCTAAAATCTCTATATCTTCAAATCCCTTCATCCCCAAATGCCTAGATTCCTAAATTCCTAAACCCTGAAATTCCCAAATTTCCAAATCCTCAAATCCCTAGACTCCCAAATCACTAACTCCCCATTGAAACTGAATAAGTCATCAGAAAATATAAAATTAAACTTATGTTATTATATTCAGCTGAGTAATCGTATTCGAACTTTATCGTATTCCTTACACTTTTTATCTATTAATGTATTGCTTTTATTCTATCTTTTACCGTTCACAACTCGTAACTCATAAGCCAGCAGAATGCGCCTTAGCGGAAAATAAGAAACGTGAGCCGATCTTCAACAGCAACGTGAACCCACGTAGTCTGCAGCTGCTGCTAACAATCTATAAGCAATTTAACTCTTCTGTTACAAACTACTATCATGAACGTGTACGCAGGAATCTCTCTGTTTTTGTCAGAATCAGTATAATTTTAATTAAAATTAATGCATGAATAATTCTTGAAATACTCGGGTGTGGAGGATGATGAAAACAACGTCATAACTAGAGCGATTAAATCGAACTGAAAATACGATTTGAAATTCAAATAAAATTTCTAGGATAAATATTACAATTTTTTAATAATTTTTTCATAATCTCCAGTCGTTTGAGAAATCTTCACAGTATTTTGACAGGCCCTCAGAATATTTTGAGAAACCTTCAGAATATTTTAAAAAGCTGTCAGAATATTTTGAAAAGCCTTCAGAATATTTCGGGAAACCTTCAGTATATGTTAAGAAGTCTTCAGAATATTTTGAGAAACATCCATAATATTCGAGAGCTTTCAGAATATTTAAGCAAACCTTCATAATCGAGAAACCAAATTCAATATTTCTGAAAACGAAGCTGTATGTAGAAAAAATTTGTACCACGTTATAACCGTAATTTTTCACCGAAATCTGTTTTATCGTTGTACCACCTACGTGTTATATCACCGGTAGCAAAACATTTTAAATTACTACACTGCCTGTGCACTACAGATTGACAGGGAGCGGGAAAACATACAAAAACCACGACACGTAAAATTACTTATTGACCATGATGGCTGCCATCGTAACTTTATTTTCCGTTGGAAAATCATAAAAGGTAAAAAAAGTTAGCGCGCTTTCAAATATTCCTTTCGCGTCCATCAAAAATTCAATTGCGGCGTTTCGCCGAAAAGTTTTTCGGTAAGTTCATTCAATTTCCTGATGTACACAGAGTGCGCGTGACCCCATGCACACGCGGCACGCTAGATTGCGCGTGCACACGCATTGTGAACGCGTACCAGGCAGTTAATGGCCGGTGTTCGTTAGCAAGTGGAGCTCGACGAGAGAAGAGCACTTGCCGGGACCCCTTCAGCACCGGAGAAAAGCTTGCAGCCTCTGCTCGTGACATAAAAACACCGATTGCCACGCAGAAGACACGCGTGTACTCGTTCATTTTCACCGGGCTAATTAATCGTTCTTTTGTTAGGTACTAGACGGACCAGTTATTTCTGGCTGAGTTCGTTAAAAAGGCTAGACCGGTGATGAACGGATTCAGGGCACCGAACAATTCACTCGTATGAATGCTATTTAGTAATTTCGAATTTAAGATCTCCAATTTGAAAATATAACTTCTGAAATTTGTGAAGTTGCATATTTTGAAGTATAGAAAATTACACATTTTCGTGCTTGAAAAGTCCTGTATTTACAGTGTTTTCAATTTCAAATTCAAAAATTAGGTAATTTTGGAATATTGAAAATTTGTGAAATTGGAAAGTTAGGGATATAGAAATATCAAGCTTTTACGTTTAGAAACGTTGAAATTTATGAATAGGGAAATATCAAAGTTTAAGACTTAAAAATGTAGGAATTCTGAAATGTGGAAAATTGGCAAATTGTAAATTAGAAAATTGAGAAATTGTAGAATCTTAGTTCTCTAATTCCTACAGTCTCTAGATCTCTAGATACCTATATACGTAGATCGGTAGATCCCTAACTTGCCCGATCTTTAGATCCCTAAAACTCCAGATTTCTACATATCTAAATTGCTACAACTCTGGATCTTTAAATTTCTATATTCTTATACCCCTATGTCCTTATATCCTTATAGGCCGATATCCTCATATACCTATATCCCTACACTTATACTGTATACTTATATTTTTATACTCCTATGCCCTACATTCTTATATCCCTTATCCCTATGTCCCTGCACCTCTACAACTTACATCCCTTTATACCCCTATATCCCTATATTTTATATCTCAATATTCCAAAATCCCTACGTCTCGAATTTCTATATTTCAAATCTGTATATCCCGAATCCCTACATCTCTAAATATACATACATAGCAGAACCCTATATCTTACTCGTAACACGTAACATACAAAATAGAATTATTCCATAACTTTTGAATAAACCATTTTTGAATCTGCATTTATGAAATTTTTTTAAATTTATACTCATAAAATATACCAGCAACGTTTTGCGGGAAAAAATGATGACGCATATGCATCAAAATGTGGATCATACTACATGAAATGATTAAAATCAAAGCACGAAGTTCAATTGAATTTTCTCGTGAACATTGATGAAAAGCATATTACGATATTTCCGATTTATCATCGCCATTAACAATCAGACATACCCCAGATTTCTTTTCCTTTGATCAACGCTGTTTCCTCTCGAACGTGAATAAATTCATTTTCCATGGCGGGAATAAATTCCCCACTCGCTCGACGATGTTAATTCGCTCGACGGACACGAATGCCGTTGCATTCAGCATAAAACACAGCACGGAATTGCAAGCTGGCCGCGAAAATATAAGTATGGTCGAAGGACACGGCAAGGAGCGTAGATTATAATGGAGGTACGTATAATGAGTTTTCTTCTCGACCCGATTGTTTTGCCCCGAGTAATTTCGCCGTCCTCGTGTTTGTTCATACGTACGCTCGTAAACATACACGCGAGCACGCGAGCGGGCAAAGGATGCGTGCACGCGTGTCAGCGAAGCCGGACAAAGAAAAACCGGGAACTCATCGCGCTGGCTAGCTTATACGTAATGAGTAATGCAGGTAATCACCATTATTTTTAAATCTCATTAACGGCCGCGCGTGTACGTTATTCTTCGCGGCCGAACGAACACACGTGGGACCATACGGTCTACCCTTCGGTTTAACAACCAACCCTTTGTTGCTGTTTGTCTGCTACCCTTCCATCTTTAATTTCCTTTCCACTTTCTCGTTTGTCTCATGATTATCGCGTTTTTGCATCTCTGTTCTGTGTGCATCTTTCCTCGTTTTTTTCCCCCCCTTGAGGTACATTTCTCTCCGTTCTTTATTATCGCGATCCTGTCTTCTGCTTCTTTGTGCCCCGATTTACCGTTTCCTGTTCCTGTAATTATTTTATTTTACCTTTGCTCCTTTTTCTTCTCTGTTTACCTTACACCTTTTTCCCCTCCTCGTATTTTACGGGTTCATTGCATTTTTGCGATTTATACAACTTATTTCCTTCCACGTTTTATTCCTTTTTCTGCTGTTTTATACGCTGTATTTTATTGCGATATTTACGCGTTCCATTTATTGAATTCATTTTCTTCTATCCCCTTGCACCTGTTCCTTTATTCGATACCTTGTTCGTTTCCTTTTTAATTGTATGCTCTCTTGCTATTTCCTTTTATTGTCTTCCTTTCGAACTAGCTTTATTGCTTGCATTTTTTCTTCCTTTGTTCTTATAATTCTTCTTTATTCTTGGAAAATTGTTTACAGTATTCGCTGGATTTATTTAGATACATGTTAAATGATCTTTTACAAATTTTGTGGACATCTTGCATTTTACAATATACTTTTAGATTATATCTTGCAATATATTATTAATATATTTATGAAGTTATATTTGTGGTATAATTTTTTCGCTTGAAAACTGCATCCTTCATTTCTCACATTAATAAGATTAATATGCTAACCAATATGCTTGGCAACCCTACAAGTTTGTGTTGGGCATATTCAATATCATTAATCTGAAAATTAAGGTAGTATTAAATATCTAATTTGTTTATAATTCTCTATTAATCTATAATGATCTACTTATACTATCAGATCTACTATCAGATTCTCTTGTTTCAAAATCCATCGTTTGCATATTTATGTAAGTCCTGAAAATTAGTTTATATGCAACTCGGTTAAACATTTATGTTAATACACCCAATTTTTTTTACACAATTTGTTGTTTGCACACTATAAACTAGTATTTAAAGGACATTGATCATGATTTTTGGCTGAAAACTCAGATTAATAAAAACAGAGAGAGTTGGTATATTTATGCTGCATCTGAAAAGTAGTTTACATGCAATTCAGTTAAACATTTACATTAATATACCACAATTTTTTGTACACAATTTGTTTATACGCTACGAATAAGTATTTAAAGGACATTCATCATGATTTTTGGCTGAAGACTCAGATTAAAAAAAACACAAGGGGTTGGTATATTTATGCTGCATCTGAAAAGTAGTTTGCATGCAATTCAGTTAAACATTTACGTTAATACACCCAATTTTTTTTACACAATTTGTTGTTTGCACACTATAAACTAGTATTTAAAGGACATTGATCATGATTTTTGGCTGAAAATTCAGATTAATAAAAACAAAGAGAGTTGGTATATTTGCGCAATGCACTTTAATACAATCCGATAGCTTTTTATTGTTCCTACATTTTGCCCCGTTTGATTATTTCACCTGCTTTTCCCTTCTATTCTCTTCTGTTTTATTATATTCTTTCGCGATCGGTTCGTTCTTTGCTCTTCATACCCCTTCGACGTCGTCGTCCCGCTGAAACAGGGTGTTCTGAACGAGTTCACCGGGCTAGGGGTTCTCCCGTAAGGGTCGACCACCTGAATCTCGTTGCTTAACACAAGTGTGCAACGATATTAAACGCGTAAATCTCGATAATGAGTAACCGGTGCTTCAGCAATAAAAGCAGCGGCGCTCTGATTGGTAATTTTCGAATTACCGTCGTGAAATTGAACGTACGAATATCCGAATGGAATCTTGCTTTGCCGTTTATTGAAACCCGAAACACGTTATCAGCGGCTTTTCAGCTCAATTGAATTTTTTGCTAGTTACATACTTTTCTCTGTGGATCCTCATTTATGCTTTTGAGGTCGTACCACATCTCTTTCCGCTGGAAAACTAATTGAATTTCCTTCTTTCTTCCTTTTATAATTGCCGTTTCGCGTGAAACGTACGATGTGTGGTTTAAATTCGTATGAGGAATTTCTGAAGTGATGAACCAATAACGTATATCGGGTATTAATTCGACGGTTTAATTCCTTTACCTTATCGCTTGCGGGTATTTTTCACCACATTTTCTGCCTTTATCGCGTTTTTGTTCCGTTCTGTTTTAAAATAAACTTCCGTCGTATTACTTGAGTCATATGGAAAATTGTTTCGAGACATTTACACGTTTTTGTATCCCCTCAAAAGATGTATTTTTATTGAATCTCAGTTCCTGACGGGAACAATCGGTGGAATTTGTTTGAATTCTTTTTCATGTTTAATGTGCCCACTTTCCTTTACACCTTTGATTCTTGAAAGCATCTGTTTGGAAATCGTAGAAAAAGTTATTAAAAATCTGTGAATACAGAGACCAACCGATTAAAAGTATATAGAAGTAATTTTCTCTAAAACCATTCTCACATCTTTTTTTCTTTTTTTAACGGAACGACTGTAAAATAGTTAACTCTTCAACTTTATTAATATATATAATATATATATTATCCAAAATAATATGGATAATAAAATATGATTTATAAAATTAACACAGTATATAATTAATTCCTGATCTCTTAAAGGATTAGAAAATTTTCGATATTTAAACCGCCATAATTTCTTCGATTATGCTGCAAATAAAATAAACTACAATATAGTTCAACAATAGCAAAATTTATCACATAAATGACGACAATACAATAATTCATACATTTGATATGATAAAGCCTTAGAAAAATCTGTAATAAAGAGAAAGGCGAATAAAAGCAGTCGGACGAGAAGGGAAAATATAGTAAGATAAAGAAACGAAAGTAGGTAAATAGAAAAAAAATTAATCGGAGAGAGTAAAGGTAAACTGAAACGAAAAAATATCGTGTGAAAGAGAGATAGGATGGAAGACAAAATACCAGGAAACTGGAGAAATGAATAGAAAATTAGAAACTAGAAAAACAAGATTTATAATCAAATTCAGAAGCTATAAAGAGAAAGAAGTGGAATTATCTTTGAATTAATATTACTATCTTGCGTGTCTATTAAATAAATTTTTATCCAAATTTTATGAATGTGTCGTTTAATTCTTTCAACCGCCATTAATTCTTAATAATCCGAACCCTCAAACTCTACGCAATAGAAGAAAAATATATTTAATACTATTAATGCAATGTTACGGAGTTATCAAATGGTCTGCTATGAAGAGAATTATATTCTGTGATGAGAAAAACAGGAAAACGTACTTCACTAAATAAATAACATTCTTGTAGCGGTCAAAAGATGTTTCCGCGGTGTCTCATAGAGTAAATAGTTCACAACATCAACATTCTGTGACATAAGCTATCACATTCGTGTATCTAAAGAAGTTTCAGTGCCTTTGATTTCCATTTTCAGTGTTGCACTTTCTACTATTTGAATATTGTCCACTGCTGGTACATTCACCATGTATATGCAGCGTCTGTAACATTTTACGACGATTAAATGACGCGGGGAACTTTATATCATTTGAAATCCTAATATTTATGTGGACTGTAGGTTGAAGAATTGTTTAACATTGATATGTGCCTTGTATTTATTTCTAATGGTGTCTAAACTGAACTGCGTGTCTATATCTGATATTGTTCCGAAGTGAACATCTTCGTGTCTACGTATCTGATGTTTCGGAGTGAACAACCTCGTGTCCATTATGTGTCTATTTGTTCGATTGCTTATTTTACAAGTTGGAGGCTCGGTGTGGGCGCACACTTTTGACGAACAAAACCGAGGGAGCAGCTCCTATTTTCTAATGGATACACAAATTAGGGAAATGAAAAACCGGGTGACTGCGGTGGGTCTATTCTCCAAAATATGACTGTAGCAAGTAACAAAACCGAGCAATACCTCTACACGAACAGGAAACTGCAAATAAAGAACTACTACTAAGATTAAGGGTTCTGGTAAGCAGATATGAATAACAATAAACTAAAAACGCTCGATAGAATGTAACGATTCCTTGGTTGTTCTGCTGTTACGGGTAAAGAATCTATTGATTTGAACCTATACAAAGTGTCCGCAGAAACTAAATACGATATATTGGTATGTAAATAGAAACTTGGATCGAGATCAAATCCTCGGTTGTGGTATTGTATTGTAAGATCTAACACACCGTTTTATTTTTATTCGGAAGATAAATTTGTCTTACACCTGATGACGTAAGCGTCTGTTGGAGTGTATCTCCTTCCGGTTCTAGTAGTTGTTTCGCATGTTCAGCGGATGACCACGACGTGCAAGCAAGTCAATGAGGCAAACAGGGCAAAAGCAGGGATAGAAGCACGCGAGCAAGCAAGTAACAAGGATCAGCGTAAATGCAAGAGCGCGGCGAAGCTTTATCCGGTTAATTAACTAGCGGGAATTGCTGGCTTCTACGATACGCATGAATTTACTGCCAATTTCCAGCAATATTCTCAATTAGGATTGAACGCGTTGGCGCAAATTGTTACGGCCTTCGCCGACTCAATCAGCAGTCGATCGCTATGCCAGAAATTCACGCGTCCCAGCTACGATTTCGATTAATAAATCCTCGATTTCGTCGACTCGTATACCGGACGAGAGCCCATGATTCGCTTTATGACATGCTGAATTTACTCGCTGACAAACTATGTTTATCTTCCCTAGGGCAATGCGCTTGAACAGTTCTCTGGACAGAGAAGGAGACCTAACCGCGCAATATCGCATACCCGTTTACGAACGAGTATCTTATATATGTATACGTGTGTGTACGAGTGTTCCAGGCTGAATCTGTTCATCAGGATTAATGCGTTCAGTTTTGAAACGATTATCGGGTTATTGCACGCGAGCAAATCGCGGCTCGTTCGCGTGTTCTATCGCAATTTCGTGATTTAGGTTTAGGAAACGCCATTGTCTTTCGACGCGTTTACGAACAAATCTTTGCTTTTTATGCTATTGACACAATATACACAACACAGATTTGCACTTGTACATGACTCATTTATAACGTGACGAACACTATATGTTAGAAGAATTTGATTTGCTAAAATGGGTGAAAGTGAACTTCATTTTTTAGAAAAATTCGATCTGTTATTTATCCGTCGTATGAGACATTATTTAGGAAATAAAATAAAAAAAAAATCGAAGTTGTCCCAGTTTTATTATAAATGACTCAGATTGCAATAATGTTTGTTATACACTTTAGAACACGTATTTATTGTAAGTATTCTACTTCTGCATTGCATTGAAATTTTATTCACAGAATAATCATCATAAAATTTTCTTCATTGAATTTCAAACTTTGAATTCATGTAACATACGTAACTATTCTCTGGTACATCTGTATCATTGTATTAAACTTTCTGATCATAGTTTAAACTTGATCGTAGTTTCCTGCAATTATGTACCAGCCACGTTAAAATCATAGAAGAAACATTTGCGTAGTGATTCATGTCGAACTAAATTTGAAACTTCGAAGTCTCAGTCGATTCGAATGTTTTGTTTACAAGAGTGAGAAAAGTGAAGGATTGTTTATGACAACCCGTTTCTCCGTTTATTGACTCATCTAGTGATAAATGTCCTGCATTTTCTCGAACTGACGTGTTCCGGACAGCAACGATAATCGATTGGCATGCACGCACCAGCGGCGACGACGAAAAGCGGAGCGGAAAAGTTCCGGACACGGTTGACGGCACGGTAATATACGGAAACGCGGCAAATACTAAAAATTGCAACTCGGTAAAAAGCTTTAAGTGGAAAGTTTGCAAGCGGTGAGCGTCTTCGTCGACTCGGCTGAGTGCCTGTCCCGGCAAACCGTGAGAGAACCACCCCCTATTTCGCCAGGGACCAGCGAACACCGGGATAAATATAAACAACTCAACTTCCGAGACTGGTCTCGGTGACATAATTTAATACACACCGCGAAGTTGCGCGGTTAGCCACCCAAGCCAGAGGTTTGTATTTAGGTTAGTGTCCGTGGAAATTTCGTCGTGGACGACTTTCCAGAAACTCCGCTTTTCCAACATTTCGTTCTCATCTGAGACCCGAAAGAGACTGGGACGGTAGTGACTTCTAAAACACGATACACCTGATGCGTGTTCTGTGGTGTCTGTGTCGCCCTGATGAAACGATTTTAATTTTTGCTTTTGTCGAAAAACTTTGCGGTATACAAAGAAATTAAAAGTTTTACAAATTGAAGATAAACGAACGTAATATTATAGTAAATATGGTTCAATATGGTAGGACTATACGGTTCATTTAAGTATATAGTGGCTTTCGCGAATGTCATCGTAGATTACATAGCGCCATTATAGTGGCTCCCTACTGGCTCACTCGCTCGCCGTTTCAATTGAATGATCGTTTTCATTTTTTGATTTGCACTTTTTACCTTCACCACGTTTTATAAGAGTATTAACAAATCCCACAAAAGTACATTACATGTAAATGAAAGGTAACGCCAAGTAGTTTGGGCACTATGGGTGGAGCGCCTCTTTGCGCTAATACACGATATTGGAAACACTTGGAAATTACATATTTTGTGAATTTTCTAAAAAAGCAAGTTATCAAAGTTAAAACATATATCTTTGGGAAAAATAATTTAATCAACAAAAACTTAACTCGCGTAGAGAACTCTGCCGTATAAAGAAGCAGCGCCGCGTAAATTTCTGCCGTACCTAAGAGGTTAAGTAGGAATATATTTGTTTGAATTATATTGGAAACGAAAAAATGTTTCATACGGAATTTTAATGGTATTACATTATCAGTATCAGTGAAATCCATTATGAATTCTAATAAAATTGCAGGTATTGGATGATTAAATAAAATTATTGATTTTATCGTTTGATGAAATACGGAAGCAGTGTGCATTATAGGGTGTTCATAAAATATGAAAGGGAAAATTACATATTCAACCGCTTAACCTACTTAACCTATTTGTTAAGACAAATAAACAAGATTAAAATATAAAACATATATTACATTACTTTACATACACTCGTTGATTGTGCAGATTTTAATTCGAATTGAACTCAAAATTCGATTGTGAAAATAAGAGTCTGGCTTATCATATTTGAGCGATAGTGTGCGTCCCGAGCGTGATACGATATTATAGGGCAAGTGGTAAACAGAATAGAAAACATTTACTAAATATAAATATGTAAGGTATACATTTATTATAATCTATGTAATTAGATGCATAGTAAAATGATTAAAAATAGAAATTTTGTGAAGATCTCTTCGAATATTTAAAATTTGCAATTTCATATGCATTTTTCGTGATATGCAAAATCTTGTTCAATTAATGGCGTGTATACACGTCAGCGATAAAAAATACGGGTCGCTGTAACCCATCCTGTTAATAATGATCCATAACGTATAGAACGTTATTTAAAAATGCATATGAGGTACTTGAACAATGTAATATATACTTTTTTAGTTAACGGTTATAATTATCGTAAATTTAAAATGGTGCACAATCGACAATTTTACTTGTTAATAACATATTTGCTGTTTATATAGCATCTATTTATATAACATCAATTTTTAGTACTTTTAATTAACAGTTCTGTTTTGTTGCCGGTAAACATACTTGCTTCCCGAATTATTTTATTACAAATTTTGTCAGTGTACCACTGGCCATAAATTTCTTTAGGACATTACTGACCTATGTGATAAACGAGGTGATTAGTTGGGGTAATTTATGTGACACACTAGTTGGCACTTTTAAACCCAAAAAGCTCATTTTGTGGTGGGTTTATTTCACCCATTAAACCGTACGATGATACGGGGTTAGAAAATTACTGTTCTCTACATAAATTAAGACTAATTTTCAAGCATAACACAACTCTCCATTATGCATAAAAGTTTCAGCTTTCGGTATTTTCTTTCCATATTATTTCATTTGTTAAATTGTAGCCTTTCTGTTATAGATTACGTCGAATCTTTCGTAATTTCATATTATTTGTAATAAAATATCGAATAGTGAACACATTCAAATGCAATAATATTTTTCAAAATTAATCTTATTTTACTTTAATGCTTAATTTTTGTTAATAGAGAATTTTGATTCACACTGCACTTATTTTATAAGTACTAAGTTTCATAAAAGTTAGTAAATGTTTTACATCTACCAGTAAAACTTTAATATTGTTTAACTAATTGTTGTATTGGCAGTATTTAAACCTTCTGCCATTGGCAGCATTGGCACCATTTATTAAATTATTAGTTTGAAAATATATATAGATAATAATGTATTTGAAAGTTTCAAATATTTATTTTGGACAGTTTCAGTATGAAAGACCATTATTTTTGTCAGTATATTTAAAACTATTATTCCGAAAAGTTGCGATGTTTGAATTTATTACAACAGTAAACTTCAATACCTAAAATATTTATTGTTTAAAGTTTTAATAGATAAAATTTGTATATTGAAAAGTTTCGATACTTAAATGTGTTACTTTGAAAAGAATTAATATTGTAAATTCATTATTTATTTTTATCTCTACTTTAAAAATGTCTAAAGCAAGAAGGTCCGAAGTAGTTTGTGCAATATTTTTATAAAATCATAAAAAGTTATTAAAAAAGAAACATTGAAAAGGATAGTTATGTACCCAGCTGCTTACGCAATAATTAAATCCAATATCACCGATTATTTATTCACGCTTTTAGCGAAGTTCATTGAAAAACGGCGATAAAGAAGATAATAAGCTCAATGTAAAGGCTGAATTTTCATTCAGTAAATGCCAGTATACTTTTATTGTAAAGGTATTATATCGTTCAAACTGTTGTGAAGTTTCGCAGCCAACTTTAGCGAACTGTCGAGCCAACGTGTAATCTTCACCATCCCATTCCCCATGCTTTTCGATCGCAAAAAGTATGGATTCGTGGATTAAACGTGGAAACTTTGTGATCCTTTCAACATCGCGTGAAGATTTCTGGTGAAGATGCAACAGGAATAGAAAAAAGATTATCGTTTCTAACGTTGCCGTTATACTTTTGTAAATAATAGTAAACAATGTACTCACGTAGAAAATCAGACATTTGCAAATTAAAATTTAATAAGATTTAGATTCAGATTTGGTTTTAGATTGAGATTTAAATTCAGATGCTGATTTAGATTAAATTTAAAAAGACTTGAAAATTAAAGTTTTGTGGATGGTTAAATGAAACAAATTTTATTTCCGAAATGAGAAGTACAAAAACATTAACTCGTTAACCTATGGTTTTTTCGACAGTTGCGTCACTCGGAGCGAACTAATGACTACTGCAATATTAAAATAAATAAAAAATAATACCAGTGTAACTGGTATTAAATTCAAAACTTAATCATAGGACAAATATGATTTATTTTTGTTATATTTGAACTTTGGGGTGCGTCACGAGTGTGTCTCTATGTCATAAACCAAGGGGTTAATCAAATGAATCTTCATGTTCTGAATATGTTATTATATTATGATGCCATATTTTAGTATTTTTTCATGGTATGTTTACAAAAATTGTTAAATACTGAAATATCCTGTAAATGTCTTTAGGATTTATTTTTATGAAAAAAAGAAGAGGCAGTTTTTCTGAACATACAGATAGCTACAGATTCTTGAATTTGAAACATTTACTTCAAAATTATGTTCAATACTTTAATTACTTTTTATAAAAAAAATGTGGGTATTAAGAAATCTAGGAATTTAGAGTCTTTGAGAATTAGGAATATAGAGATTTCCAGATGGGGAAATTGAGAAGTTTGTGAAATTTAGGTATTTAGGAATCTAGGAATTTGGAAATTTAAAAATTGGAGAATTTGAAAAATTGAGAATTTGGAAATTTGGAAATTTAGAAACTAGTTAATTTACTCGTGTAAAGGTTAGTAATCTAGAATATTGGGAATTTGAAAAATTTAAGAATGTCGGACTTCGAAAATTTGCTAATTTAAAATATTTGAAAATGTCAAAATTAACATAATTTGAATATTTATGAATCTGCCATTAAGGAAATTTGAAAATTTGGAAGTATGAAAATATGAAAATATGAAAATATAAAAATATAAAAATATAAAAATATAAAAATATAAAAATATAAAAATATAAAAATATGAGAATATGATAATATGAAAATGTGAAAATGAGAAAATATGAAAATTAAAATAATTTGAATATTTGACCATTTGTAAGCACAAAAATGTAATTTATATATAGTGAAGTTTACATGTGTGTCCTCACCCAAAAGAAGTCTATGTAGCACTCAAGTATACATATTATCGTGGGCCCTCGCATAAATCAACGCGTTAAATCTAATCATTCCACTTTTCACGCGTAAAATCATGGTGGATACATTATTGCGGCTGAACAGAGCGTGCATAAATGCATTTTGCGAGACCACATTGTTCCACTTGCTTCGTCGAAGGTAATGTAAACAGGGCAAGAAAAATAGTGTGCAATTAGAGGGGGCTGGAAACGCGGCCTTGTCTCATCTCGCATTTCCAAGTAGAACAGCATAAACTTTTCCAAGCGGGGAGGCCATAGCCTCGAGCGAGACAGGCTGTCCAGTTGGAATAAATTTAATCGCGATAAGATCAGCCACCCTTTTATTCACGGCGAGATATACAAGCATTTTAATGAGGCTAGCCACCGAAAAATACTTCCGTTTAAATTTGTCCTCTCACCCGGTGATCTCGCAGCCTCTCTTCCCCGCGATATCTCTCTATTTCTTTCTTTCCTTTTTATTTCGCGTTCTTTTCCTCTTCTTTTTTTTCGACCAGCTGGCAAATGGAACCTGCAAATCTCCAGGCGTTTGTAACACGTGCGAGCGACAGTGAATTGTACGTGCATCGTTCATGCATGTGTATTTGCATAATAGACGAGCGTACTGCGAAGCTATATGTAACTGCAACACGTGTACCGGGCGTAAAAAACCGTCGTTTAAGAAAGTTATCGCGTTTCCATTTTATTTTCCGCTTTTCCCTGGTTCTGTAATCTGATGATTTTCTGCCCTGTGATTTGTAACGCTAACAAATGTTTGCAGACCTTATCGTTTTTTTGTGGCCGAAGTTGCAAGTTGAGTTTCGATTCGAGCAATTTTAATGAAGCACTTTTATGTGGATCGATACTTTCGAATTCTTTTGTTTTAGAGTTTGGTAGTTGGCAGGTCTTTGTTGACTTTTTATATTTTTGGAGTTTAAGGAATTATGTCACTGCATTATATTTTGCGTATTTTATATTTGTAGATATGTTAGGATAGTGTCTTTTTGCAATTTTCAAGCAAACTTGTTGATCATAATTATTTGTATATTTAACTATTTTATTTAAACGTATTACTATCTATTTAATTATTTTATTTAAGTGTATGAATATGTATTTATTTCAATCTATAGCTACATATTTAATTGTTTTATTTAAATCTATAATTTCAACTATTTTATTTAGATCTATAACTACATATTTAACAATATTATTTGGATCTATAACCATACATTTAATCATTTTATTTAAACCTACAATTATTTATAAATTTGCTACCAACCTCATAATACCAAAATTAATAAAATTTCAAACAACGATTAAATATAAATCAAATTACTGCAATTTAAGGAATGTTATTAAACTCGAAAAAGGAATATCGATAGGGAAGGAAAATATCCCGACTAATCATCTCAGAAAAAACTGTTTGCCATAAAAAATTAGGTGACCTCATTTCCCAATCTCAATTTTAACAATTCGCATCGTTAAAATAATATAATTGAATAATAAAACATCGAGACTGCGAGTGCATCGTGCAGAAATGGTTGATGTTATTCTTTCACGATTACGACATAATTAAAATCGTATGGCGAAACGGATTATTTCCCGATTACGACGAATTCTGTTGCGATCACGCGTGAAGCTTTCGTGACAGTTGTCGCGTATTAAATTTGTTACGATCCGAAAAGCAGATTGCGTTCGCAGAACGTGAATATAAATGCTTGGACCAGCGAAATGCGGTTTTAAATCGCGTTCCTATCTTGGTTCGCGCGTTATCTTTGTTTCCGATCTTCATCGTGCAAATTAAAAGCGCAAACTGCGACGTGATTTGTTGGGGAATAAAAAAAATTATTGCATCGCGATAAGTTTTCGAATTATCCGATACAGACATTTGGAAAACGATACGATATTTCGGTTGAAATTCGGCTAACAATGCTGCGTTATATGCTGATTTAAATAAACGTAACTTTATAACCGTTTGATAAATTTGACGTGAAAAATGATTACGTTAAATGCGCCTATTAGCTCGTGGTTTGTTCAGAAAATTAATTTCGGTTGGACGAAATAAATTGTGACAATATCTTTGATTTGATATTTCAATTTTCCAATTTTAGCGAATTAATTATGGATGAAATGATGACTTTGTTTTTTCCCATGCGTTTTAATTCGTTATTAAATTTTCTTTATAATATATAATTAATTTATAGTATTATATTATCATATATACTTGTAATATATTATAATTAATATGTAATTAATGGTACGGGAAGTATCGATAAGTTCTCTTTGACTCATATCCAATTTTTAGTTTGTTAATTTCATTACAGGAAAAAGCAAGATCACGAATAATATGTTTTATTAATGGTATTAATAATAATATATAATTCTTTTTTCGTTACATAACTTTTTCAACATTTAAAAACGATAATAAGAACATACTAAACAAACATTAAATATTTTCCCTAACGAATATTAACAAAAATGGCTAAGAATAAAAATGCAATCTCAAATTCATTTTTATTAATAATCAATCAACAAAAAAAATAATATTTCTACATATTAAAAATCTAATAAAAAATAAATTACTGTAGAAATATTTAATATTAATGTTAAATAAATATTTATAATAATTAATCTTATTGATATTGACACTTTAAATTTATTAGTATTAAACCTTGCTTACTAATAATATTTATTTATACAATAACAAATAATCCTAAAACAGCCTCACAATCAGGAAAAACTAAATAATATATTAAAAACCAATCTATATAAATTAATTCAACAATTATTCTTAAATTTAATACAACAAAAACTTCCAAACTAAATATATTAAAAAATACTTATTTAACAATATATATGATAAAATTAACAAAATTCAAATAAAATCAAAAGGAGTATTATTAAAAACCAAATTGACTGTGTTCTTGTGCATAAATAATTAGCAATGCAGATTATCGTAAAGTGTCGCAAATAAAATCGAGTTTTCTCAAGGGGTTAATTGGCAGAAAATTCGAGCTCGTCCTATGTTCCGACGTTATTAACTTTTAAATCCGAGAGACCGGTAGATATATCGCTTAAACGTCCTTCGATCGTTCTTTCCTCGTAGGCGAAGGATGTACCGAAAGGAAGGATAAGGGAAAGAAGTAATGAAGAAGGAGGAAAAATCTTTAAATTAATGATCCTACGTGCTTAAACGACGGTAAAGAAAAATGACGTCGCTCCTTTTCCTCTGAGCTCCGCCTATCTTCTCGCTCGTTACATCCCTTAGCCGATCGCGACGACATGACAGAACGAGCCTTCTAGACTCTAAAATGACGAAACGACCGAACGCGAAGGGAAAAGAGTAAGAAAGTAAAACGAAAGTTCGCCCTTTTCTTCGACATCTTTTCTCGCAACTATCCTGCGAAGGATACGGAAAAAAGATAGAGTTTACTTGAACGAGTTATCTCATCAAGATAAGACGTGAAACAAAGGCAGGGCCGAACGCATACAATTACGGGGGGGTTGCCGGGGTACGAAACGCGAAAATGGTCGGGCAGGATTGTTTTTATCGCCGCTGCTACGACTCCTTCCCTTTAGCCGTGTATTAGAAGACAGGAAAAAAGAAGTTTAGTCACTCGAGGAAGCGGAAAATCTTTGGGGAGAAGAATCCTCGAGCTCCCTCGTTTTCTCGTGCTCCTTGCGAAATGCCAACTTTAAATTGTGACAGTTCCTTTTATCGCCCCTCGTAACCGTTAAAGAAGTGTCTCGTGCGACAGTGATCCTCTCTCCTTTCGTTGCTTTTTATTTACCGTGCTCCTCGGTGAGATATGGTCAAGACACTGTGTCCCGATACGAGATTTTCAAATCATCAACGATATTCTTCCTGTATCGTCTGTTCGCTTTAATTAAATAACATACGCTATTGAGTAGTAAACTTCTGTCTAATTTAATGAACCAAATTTGCATTGGCAGTATAATCCTGATACGACATTTCAGACAGTTTTGAAAAACATTTTGTTATATTGTCTGTTCCCTTTCATTAAATATCGGGTAATCATCATACTGCAATTGAGAAATAAACTTTTGGCTAATTTAATTGACTACATTTATATTGATGGAGTAAATGTTCCAATTCAAAATTTTTAAATAGTTACGAATGACTCTTTTCTTTATCGTCTGTTTAGTTTATTAAATAATGGTGATCGTTATATTGCACTTGAGAAGTAAACTTTTGACTAATTCAATGAACTAGATTTATATTACTAGAGCATGTGTTCCAATTCAAAATTTTTAAACAGCTATACATGACATGTTGCTACATCATTTGTTTAATTTATGACGTAATGGGTAATCGTCATATTGCAATTTAAAAGTAAACTTTTGACTAATTCAATGAACTAGACTTATATTACCAAAGCAAGTGTTCCAGTTCAAAATTTTTTCACAGTTACGAATGACATGTTGCTGCATCATGTGTTGAGTTTATTAAATAACGTATAATCGTCATACTTCGATTGAGAAGTAAACTTTGGACTAATTTAATTGACTACATTTATATAGACAGAGTAAATGTTCCAATTTAAAATTTTTAAATAGTTACAAATGACGTCTTGCTGCATCGTCTGTTCAATTTACTGAATATCGGGTAATCGTCATACTGCTATTGAGAAGTAAACTTGAGACTAATTTAATAAAGTAATTTGCATTGCTAGAGTAAGTGGTAAAGTAGGTAGTACTAGTGTTTGATACTCTTGGGTATTGAAGTTATTCAACCACTTACTGTACTAATGTGTGCTTCGCCTTAAGGGGTTCTGAAACTGCAGGAATAATTATTTATGCTAAGAAAAATGATAATTGTAATCATGTAATGGTAATTCCTACAATAAGTAAAATGATAATTGTAATTGTTACATTAATTTAATGGTTTGAAATGTAATAACTTTGAAGTTGGTAACTTTGGAATATGCATTCATGGATCCACAAACGAAATTTGTGGTAGAATTGGTTGTACAGAATCGTCTACATAATATCATTTTTATGCCAATTATTGTTTACATGAGCAATATAAATAATAACTGCGTTTTAATGTGTTTAAAATTGTGTTTAAAAAGATTTTAATTTTTAAAATGTTTGAAATGTATGTACTATTACTTCCAATACAGTTGAAATATTTGAAAGAGTTTGGCCTTCACCACTACGACGAATGAAAGCCCGCATTCTTGTAGAATGAAAAATTTTCCTATAACTGCCATACTAAATCATAAATATCTTTGAAAGCGTATATCTTTTCAATAAAGCATTTTCGGACACAAGTTTATACGAACTTTCTTCATATATATGACCACAGTAAATTTAAACCTTTTTGTATGCCCCTTTTTGTATATACTCAGCTGAACGTTGTGTATATGTACGTCAATGATGTAAATGGCCTAACAAATCAATAATTTGCTTTTATCAACCACGATGCTCTGTCTATAATACACCTGAACGTGTTCGTCGAAGCCGAAGAATGCTACATTGATGTCGACTAATTAGAAACAAGTAGAGCAGAGTGGCAAATAGTATTTGCGGTTAACCGCAACCGGGTTCAACAAGTATCGTTCGTAACACGGGGACAGAAAAGTTGATTGGAATTCTGTAAAGCCGCAGCACCATCAGACCTAACATCGTAGAAGCATCGTGCAAATTTGTTCGCGCAATGCGTTTTGACAAGTCCCTGCGGTCTCAGCGTGTTTGCAGAAGTCTCTCACAAAGCCGATTTACTATGCGTAAAGTTAACGCTACGGGAATAGAATGTAGTCACGGAATCATGATACGATGCAACGCGTTCGAACACAATTGTTAGATGTAGACGGATGTTGAAAATGGGTTACATATCGTGACGTCTAACATTTCCTCTCGTGTATCGCAGCCTTTTGACACCGCGTACTACTTTCCGCAAACTGTACCATTCATGCAACGATCGCAAGTAAAATGCTGAAATTCTTTTAGTATTCATTCGTTGCAATAAGAGAAACTTTGAAAGAGAGGCAACATGCATTGAAATGCTATATGAGCTACGCATATGTTGCACCTTATGCTGCATTTTATTACTCTTTATGTAATTTCAAAAACATTGTCAACGAAAAATTTAGTTATGTAGATTCAACTTGCATGTACTTACTTTATTTTATGTAGGGTGTCCCATTTAAGTTGACGTTGTAAAAAATCTCGAAGACGTGTGATTTAAGAAAAACAAACTGACACGTGTCTAGTATTTCGAGTGGGGGAGTCAAATGGCTAATTTTTTAATGCATGGGCGTCTTCGAGGTTATTTCAAGATCATCGTGACTTTTTTTATCATAAACCCATATTATTCCGGAATCATATTCTACGTAAAGAAATGCACGACTTTTGTTTGATACATTTTGTTGTAAGTTCACTATTACATCTGGTGGGCTATCTTCAAGTATCATTAGTATCATTAAGTATCTTTATTAGTATTAAGTATCATTAGTACCTTTATTGGGGCTGTATTACTGTATGTAATATTTATTGTACAAAAATATAATATTTATTATATTATTGTATTGTAATATCATATCAGTGTTAATGAAAGGAGCTTAAAATGTTTTCTAAATATATACGGAAAGAATGATTTCAAGAGAATAAACGTTTCAATTGAATCGTTAGTTTTAACACAAAACAATATCGTACAAAAATGTTGTTAAAACCTTTATCAAGACCGTGTCTTCGTCATAAACTGAAATCACTATTGAATTACATGTTACTAAATACGTGAATCAAATCGTCATTTACGTATATGATCAAACAGAAATTAGTATTCTGAGTGTTTAATGCGGAGATTAGGTTAATGATCACAGATGTATGTATAAGGTTCTTGGATACTAAATGAACGGTTTCGAAGTATAAGTCTCGCATGATTTGATGACATATAATATGTAAACATAAAAAATATATTTACTGATATTAGTAGCTAATTTAATTAGTACTAACTTTCAGAAATTTTTCTTTTTCATAAATTTCATTCTAATTAACTTTACTCTCAGACTCAAGTATTTTTTATGAATGTCTCAAGACTTCAATCGTTTATCACAATTTTTAATGACCTTTTATTGTATTGATTTATTGTTTATTTTTTATTTTGTTACAATGATATTTATATTGATTCATTATTCATTTTCTATTTTACTATAATTGCTTTGCAGTCAAATTATAATCACAATTTTATTAATAATGTCTCTCTTCAAATTTTAATAAAAATTTTCTTCCCTCATAAAATTCTCACTGAAACTTGATAAACACAAATTACTTCATGCAAATATTTGTTTTTCAGTTACACGTATATTTCAATTAATTAACTTCTCTATACTCTTTCAATTTTATTAAAAACTTCCTTCCCTCATAAAATTTTCGCTGAAACTTAATAAACATAAATCACTTCTTAAAAATATTTATTTTTCAGTTATGTAGGCATTTATTACTTGTATTACTTGAGTGACCCGTTAGTGATTGTGGATATTCCTTGTGAAGTGTGAACGAAGTGAATTGTGGTTGCAAGTGGTGTCATGTTTCATTGAAAAACGCATAATTGCTATGAGCATTTTATTTGATTTTCAGTCAGTCTTATGTTACCCTTTCATAGAAAAGAACGTGTGTCATTTTCCTTGTAATTTAATTAAACGTTAATTAATTGTTCCGTTATTAAATATTTTATTTAATTTAAAAGTTTCTACAGTTACAATTATAATTTTAATAAATTAAAATCTGCACTCTTAAATTTTAATTAAAACATCCTTTTACTGCCGAACTTCCACATACACTTTTATAGTATCCTAAAAAAGTGCTTCTCTAGTTGCCAGAGCCGAAAATCGAATGTTCGCAATAACTCGTTGCATCCGATTATTCGAAACGTGACATGTACCCTGCATAAATTTGCAACGTACCGTGTTATTTAATATCAAACACTCGAGTCTACGAACTCGACAGACTCGAATCGCAATTGCGATGGTTACGATGCTGCAACTGTAAAACGGTAATGCGCGTTCCATATTCAACGTCATCATTTACAAACTCGCGATAAGTCATAATTCGACGGTAGCGTCGAGAACGAGCGACGATCAGATGAGGAGAGTAGCAAAAACCATTTGTTCCGCGTTTCTTTCGTACAGGCTCTCGAGGATTGCTCGTTGCCGGAAGTTTCTGGGTTGTTTTTAGTGCCACGTGAAATAACGCAGCGTCAGGGTTTACGAGGTCGAAAGAAAAGTTCGGTGTATGTATTAACAAGACGAAATGAGTTGCGCGAATGTTCCGGCCGGTATAAGATTGAACGTTGTAAAACAGAAGGCTGGTTTAAGGATCGCGAAGTGCTGTTATGTTTGCGCGTACAGGATGCCGAAGTGATATTCCCTGACATGCAGACGCGATAAAACGCGAGCCCCAGGGTGCGTCCGCTCGTGAACAAGAATTGGGAACGAAAGAATTTTGTTATTTTTCGCCCTTATCCCCGTTCCGCAATTGCACGCTCGAAATAGATGGTTCGACCACAAAACTTAACCCTCGATTTTACGACATCCAAGGATTGTAAGTATGTCGAACTCGGATGTTTAAAAGAACTCACGCTGCTCGATTTTTGGCTTTTATGAAATTGGCTGATAATATGTATATGTCTACCGTTAATACAGCGATGAGTCTAGGCTACGTTATTTGGATCTGTATGTACGTATACACTTATGGATAATCAATTTCTGAGTTGCAGGATTTGAACGTTTATTAAATTTTTACGTGAAAATTTCTATGTTTATGAATTCTGTAAATTTACAACTTTCTACATTTTCGAATTTGTAAACTTTTCAATTAAATTTTTGAGAAGTGTGTTCATAATTCGCGCCGTGACATATGCAGCGACATCTGCGTATGTGGTCACCTTGGGTTCCTATAGGAAAATGAATGGCGTCACATTCTAATGCTACATCATTGCACTTTTTACTTTGATCAACGTAATTAGTTACGAATGATTTTATATTACTGTTTTAACAACGAATAAAGTCTTTAAATAGCATTAACAAATTAAATGTGGAAATGTAATATTTCTATATTTATAAATTTCTGAAATTTCACATTTCTAAGTTTTTTAATTTTGTACATTTTAAATATCCAACTTTTAAAAAGTCCAAATTTATATATTCCTCAATGTCTAACTTTCCAAATTTTTAGACTTTCAGATATTTCAAATTTTAAACGTCCATACTCTTAAATTTTTATATTCCATCCCACATCCCAAAATCTCCACATCTCTAACTCTTCAAGTTCTTAAATCCTCAATCCTTCAAATCTCTATATTTTCAAATTTTTAATTCTTCAAATTCTTCAAATTTTTCAAGTTGTATCCATCAAAGTTTTCAAATTTTTAACTTACTAAATCTCTTAATTTCCAAATTTTCATTTACCAAATTTGTAAATTTCTATATTTTCAGCTTTTCAATGTACCAAATTTCCAGATTTACAAATTCTTAATTTACCAAATTTGTAATGTATCAAATTTCTAAGTTTCTACATTTCCAACATTCCAATTTAATAAATTTCTTGATTTTCGAATTTTCAACATACCAAATTTCTAACTTTTCAAATAATCAAGTCTTGATTTCAAGTCTTTTCAAAGGCTAATTAAGTATTTTCAAAATATGTATACGACAGAAAATCAATTTGAGTATTCGCGGTTAGATACGAAGAATGGTATTCGTCTGTAACAAAAACGATAATTAAATGGTTAATAGAGATTTATTACGCTGTTCTTCGTTCCATTTGCAGAATGATAATTGTATCAATGCGTAACACAGTCAAACTTTCGTGTAACAAGTCTTGTCGCTCACAAAGGGAATTCAAGCTCGTCGCTATTTAATTACTGCAAACACGAGAACCCCTTTTTCCCCGTTCCAGTTAATTCAAAGTCTTTACGAAAAGTGCCAAGGGACAATCTAGCTGTGCAACTTCCATGTAGTAGTGAACCTTAAACGCAAGACGAATTTTAGTAAATTAAAATGTAGCACAGCTAAACCATTAAAGGGTTATGTGTATTTTGGACTACAAAAACTATACTCAATGTTAACAATTTTTGTATACATGTATATTTCAAAACAGATATGTATTCAAATTTTGTTGGAAATATGCTATATAAAAGTCTTATTGTTTCATCAGAATACTTAGATTACAAATTTCAGAATTAATGAAATTATTAAAAATATACCTTGTCCTTTGTAATTACAGTTTTTTGTTATCCTTCTAGAACACTTCAATTTTCACTCAAAATTTGTATAGGATTAAGGTTAACGAAACTACTGAATTAAGAAACTTAAGTAGTATTAAAGATACTACTGAATTAAAATAAATATGATAAATTAATCTAAAATTATAAAATTCAAGATTTGGAAGGTGGAGAAATTTTTACGTTTATAAATTTTATAAGTTAGTAAGTTAGTAAATTAGTAAATTAGTAAATTAGTAAATTAGTAAATTAGTAAATTAGCAAATTAGCAAATTAGTAAATTAGTAAATTAGTAAATTAGCAAATTAGCAAATTAGTAAATTAGTGAATTAGTGAATTAGTGAAATAGTGAATTAGTAAATTAGTAAATCAAGAAATCAGTGAATTGGTAAATTGATAAATTGATAAATTGATAAGTTAGTGGCCGGATAAATCCGTAAATTGGTAAGTTTATAAATTCTTATACTTGTAAATTTGTAAACTTGTAAGCTTGAAAATTCGAAAATTTATAAATTTTATAAATTTAAATTATGAAAATATGAAAATATTTATTTCTATATCCACTTCGAGCCCTTCAAAAACACCCTAGATGAAGCCGTCTAAAAAAGTGCTTCACAGCCGTTTGGCAGTGAAATAATGCGTTTTGTATCCCTACGATTATTCATCCTCTAAAAGTTATAAAAAGGAATGAAAAGTCTCGAATAACAAATTCTAGAATATCTCCCACGTAATTTTCAGGAGTTATTTTCGGATTCAAATCGTTTTTAATCCAACTCTTTTAAATTTCATTTTCGCATCATAGTTATTCTCTTCCTTAAGTATTCATTTCTCAGAAAAATTGTTTCTTTCCAACAATTTCTCTCCGGCCCCTTGATTTTCCTTCCTTTTCCTTCCTCAATTACAGACGCACACGTACGTAGTACGTACGACGGATCGTTATTCTCTGACGCCCAGGGTTTTTGGGGGGAGTCTCACGCCTCATAGAATTTATACGGTCTTCCGCATCAGCACTTTAGGACATTTTGCAGATTAGGACATTTCGCGAGCGGCGTACCCGCCAAGGCGAAACGAAACAGCAGCTACTTTGGATTCATTAAAGAGACCCTTCCTGCTCGAGCGGCCCCGCACACGCAACCAACCCCCTTTACCTTTTCGTTTCACACGATACCAACCCCATCAGGCCACCCCAATTTTCTTCGAGAGCAATGAGGAGAGTTTGACTGCGCCGAAACGCACTGTTTCCCCCTCTTCCTTCCACCCTTCTGAACATTTACTTCTATTATTTATTAAACTTGTCCTTTCGTTTCTCTAACTATTCCTTTTTCTACATTTTCTAACTATTTATTTTCATATTCATATTTATTTAATATTGAGACATTAGACAATGAGGATGGGGGAGAAGGGTGGTTCAAAATTTTGCTTCTTCATTCATGTAATTATTTCTTATTTTGTGTGTATATTTTATTACTTATATTTTTTTGAGGTCGTGTTGTTTAACCCTTTCCCGTGCCATTTATTTATCAGATGCGTCAGTCAAGACTAATTATTCAGGGCTATAACATTAAAACGAACAAAGAAAATTAAAATGTTGTGAGTTTTTTATATTCACGGATCCTTGATAATGCAACTGTTGGATCTAAATTTCAAGTTAAAGAGTATTCAAAATTTGAGTAAGGTTTGTCACATGTGAGTTGTAAGTGCGTCACGAGTGAGACTCTCCAAAGTACGGGAAGGGGTTAACCTACCACATTGATTACCTATCATTGACCTCTCAGTTTTGAGAGTAGCAAGAAAATAATTTGTAAGTAATAAAAACTAAATTGTTTCGAAACAGATTTTTGACAAAGTTCTCTGTTGAAACTGAACAACTGATGAACGTTACAAAGTACACAGGAACACGTGTAATATTTAGTTAAAGTTCACTTTTCCTCCCTTCTCGTGGCGACGAAGCGGTTGGATTTGACAGAAGTGAGATGCCTCCCTCTCGAAGCTGATACTCCTAAAAACAGCTAATCGCCCTCGGAGGACCCCCTAGTGCAGCCTTAAAAATATCCAATATGCATTTTATGGAGAAAGAAGCTGCCACTGGATGCTGCCTGTTACGAATAGTTCGCCTCCGCTCTTCTTACGTCCTTTTTTCAAGACTGCAGTCGTGCAGACATAAAAGCCTTGATTAAAATTTTAACCAACAACCGGCAACTCATCTTCCGCCTGTCTAACCCTCGTCAGTTAAATTCATATATCTCTACCGAACTGGCGAGTATCAGAATAATGAGTGCGAGTAAAAATATTGGCATACATAACTTTTATGCGTCGACAGAAAGCGTACGATACATTTGACCCGTTTATTTTTAAAGTGATCTAGGTCCATTTGTTAGTTGTTTATTGTTAACTATAGTAACATGTACCACTTGATGTTATCTGTCATGAAAACATTTTGTGGTTAAGTACATTCAGAGTATACGATAATTTTGGACATCAATCTTCGCAGTTATTTTGAAGGTTGAAAAATTGACTTTGAGTGGCCGGAGTTCAATCTATTATTGATAATGCCAGAAACTTATTTTCAAATGTTCGAAGACAGTAATGATGGTAATTACAATGAATTATTAATTAGTTAATATAATAATAAATTGGTATTAATACAATATATACCATCGAAGCACCGTGACTTCAAATTCCTCTCACATACACAAAATGTAGATGAGTAGTAAATTGTTATGTAATTTATATAATTAGATTTCCTGAATTGCATAAATAGTGTTCTTCAAATATTGTAATAAAATATAGAATAGATTGAATATCGTTTTTTCAATGCAAAGTATTTTAAATTATATCAATAGGACTTAGCCTATTTCAGCTTTAAATTGTGTTCAGAATACAAAGCTGGTAAAAGTCAACGCAAAATTAAAGATTATCGACGTTCAATTCGTTAACGTCAATTATGCGAAAGTTTTCGATTGACGTGTATACACCTCGAGCACAATTATTCTGTCAAAACTATATGTCAAAAAGAAAATAGCAATTTTTAGTTTGAAAAACAAAATTCAATAGCTGATAATGGCCTTCACTATTCAATGGAAAAACATCAAAAAAGGCACCACGTTTCACATAAATGTGACTAGATTGACAGGAGTCTATGTGCAAAAATAGAAACAAAATTTGTTCTGACCAAACAAGCATTACTTGTGTTCTTTTTATTTGGTCAACTTTTAGGTTTATTCAAAATTTTCTATATAATATTACATTTTATGGTATTTTATGATTTTTTATGTTATTTTGGGGAAACTTTTGTGGACAACGTAGAATGTCCATGTCTATGTAAAATGATTTATACCCTAAGTATTAAATAATGTTGCACAATTATAGCATTATACTAATCTAACTACTAAATCTAATCTGTTCCGAACGTGCGACGGAACGCAATACGAGGAGGATTTCGTAGGTAGTTTATGATGGGTCCGGGAGTAACAGTTATTTTTGAAAGACAGTTTTTAGCCATCGCCGGCAATTTAGTTTTACATTTTTTCGAACAATGCCTTTAGAATTTCTAACTTTCGTTTCATCTTCAATAACTACTTCCGTCATAAACGGTGTTTTTCCCGAAGGGTACCGAGGACGGGCCTCGGTCCTTTCGTAGCGGTACTTTGGACAACGTGCGTGTCACCTGGAGGGAAAAACCCCGGCGTTACCGACCTTCAAGATCCTCCCGTACTTATCGGTATTTTTCCCACCCTCTTCCAAAAAAGGCGCGCTAAGGGCGCAAGAGAGGGTGGGCCCAACGTCAAGGGGCATGCTGATTGGAAAATCGACGTTTCGAAGGAAAACCAATGAGCATGCTTCCTTACACTTCCGATGTTACGAGGAAGTTAAAATGAGAACGTCTCATTAGATTCAAATCAACAAGTCACTCGGTCGGACATAAGATTCAAAATAACAAGTCACTCGGTCGGACATAAACTAGAATTGAAAGGAATAAGTCAATCGTTTCGGACTTAGAATTTCATAGCGTCAACGTTTCGGACGCACTTATTAAAGTTTTCAAGGCATCATTCGTTATCGGATGCAGTTAATCATTGGTCTTAACGTTAATTCGTTTTGATCAAACTCGTGTCCGGTTAAAATTCACCGCCATTTACACGGCTCGCCCATTTTTTAATCGGACGCAGTTGCTGATAGTACGCAAGTCAGCACATAATCTAACACTAATCTAGGTCGGAACAGAGTCCAATTTTGGAAAAGTGGGCGTGAAAAATTTCTCCTATAAAACTTGTATGTTCCCTTCAGAAATTTTGAAGGTAAACTGCAAAATTGGGCTCTGTACTGACCTAGATTAGTGCAGAAAGAATATTTTGCAAAAAAATGACTTAAATATTTCTTGGCTTCAGTATCCTGACTAAGAGAAATTACATTTGGCACATTTTTGGAAATCGAAATCTACCATCCTTGTCTCCCCTGCCCAATGCACCATAAGATAAACAAGGACCTCCGGATCAGTTTTCCGCCAGAAATCCTAAAAATCCCCAGAAATAATACTCGAAGTATTCAGTCCTCAAATTCGACTCAACTAATTTTCTTCTACTGTTTCCTCGAAAAGAATCATCCGTCACTCAGCATCGAATCAGGCGGTCGTTACGCGTCTGTTGATTACTCGTTCAGGCGAAACAGCGAAATTATAACTAGTAAAAGACGATGTCGGAACAACCGGCAGATGACTATGAAGGGGGATAGGAACAGTAAGTGTTCAGGACGAAACGAGAGGTAGGAAACGCTGTCTTGGCTTGGCTGTTTCCTGGCTTTCCATGTTATGCACCAACAGTTCAGGCTGCGTTTAATCAACTGAGCATCGCACCCCAATTGTGCGGCTGCCGGTTTCTGGTTTCGCTTGCACCGGCGTGACGTCTCCTAAACCGGCGAAGCTATGCATCCAAGATGGATTAAACTTTTGAGATATATGCCACTTGTTCCAAGGACGATATACGGGCTCACATTGGGTGGGAAGAGAATTAATTACGTTAGTTCTCCGTGCGATTTAACGTGCTAGCTGGAAATGGCTCGTATTAGCGCGACGACACTTTTGATCGTTGATTGCGCGCTGATTTTCAGGTACCTCGAATTTTTACAGCCACTCGAAATTCTTTTCGACAATTTCGTGGTTCTTGCTTTGATCGTGGGATCAATCGATAAAGATATCAAGTACTGTCCTTTGATTTTCTATTGAAAAATACCTAGAAATTTTATTCTCCTTTCTGTTAATTTTATTTTGTACTGTATAATTTCTTATATATTATGTCTTTATAATTTTTTAGATATAATTCTAGTATTTTTTGCAAATTATTTGGAGTTGAAACAGTAATTTGTGATATTTTCGTGCTTCGTTTGCGAAGTTTAAATTCAGACGAGTTGAGAACAGGTGTGTATTAGAAATAGTGGAGGTAGTAAGTGTTAATTATGTTCAATAAGGTTTTGAACGTTTTGTAGATATTAGCCGTAAGTTTTCATAATTTGGAACTATTCGATGTATATAAATTATGTAAATTAATTATTCGTATTCGATTACATTAACAAAAGATAATAAGGTTCTATGATAAATTAACTCATGACATATTTTTGACATTATAAATACAAAATTTTATAAAAATTATTTCTTGTGATAGTAATTGATATCTTATTTAATTGTTTCGTATTTTTCCACTAGTTATATAGACTATTGTTCTTTCTTGTTACTAACTGTTGACTTAAGTTGAAAATATTGATTGGTTTTATGGCAAACAATAAGATTGAGTATAGTGTAAATTTCTAGACATCTACGTTAAAATCGACAGATTTGTATGTGTTTAAATTTTGTAATTACCAAACGTAAATTAGAAGTTATCAAAATTTCAAAACCAAGGAATTTAAAAATATCCAAATTTTCTAGTCTCTAAATTCATAAATTAGAAAGTTTTGTAATTGTACAATTTTTAAGCTATCAAATTTCCAAATCGCATAATTTTTATGTTAGATACTAAATTTTCAAATGACCAGATTTTCATATTATCAAAATTAAAAATTATAAATTTAAGGATGTATAAATTTTATTAATCGTGTATGACCAATACCTCTCAGTTCTCTGAAACTTGATCGTACTATTTCATTTCGAATTTTTCTTTTAGAAGATTATTATTTTTTTATATGTTAATTTTCATGCAAGAATTATCAGAAAAAACGAAGCGTTAAAAAAATACCGTCGCTCTTAGTAAATGCAGTTTTGCGCAACATTCAGCCAAGTAGTATCAGAATTTCTTTAATAAATATTGAACGATCTCAGGAAAAGATGATCTTCCGTGAACGAAAAATATTATACTTTCCCAATAAATCAAATTCAGTGGCGTTCGTAAACAGCGAGCGTAGGGTTCGAGAAAAAAAAATTGGTCAACAGCTGTGCCGGGACGAACTTAAATTCAATTTTAAAGATGGAGAGGTTGGAATTTCTCAAACTAAATCCCTTTGAAATTTAAAGTCGTTCGATAAATTTGTTATTGAAAGCTGAACCAGTGAAACGCGGGCGAATATGGGTCGCTGCGTAAATGAAACTTACCCGAATGAAATAGGAATTTTATCGCGGTGTATCATTATGTGAAGCAAATCTTTCCAGCCTTCATCGATCACATTAAAAAATTCAATTTTCTAAAACGTTTTGCATAGCAAAGGGAAATGGTAATTTTTAAAATTGCTTTCCATTTGGATGAATAAGAAAATGACGCGATTGAAGCGAATAAATGTTTAAGAATTGTAGGTCGATCGCTGCAATAATTTCATTTGATTAAATTTGTAACTTTATTTGTAATTTTAAATTTAATTGTGATTTCATTTGATCAGATTTGTATATATCAGTTCGAATGAAAGACAAGATCAATTTTTACGTGGTTAATTTATTTATGTTGCATTGATATAATTTGCATTGGTATATTTTTTACAGAATTTTCAAATATCGTTACTGTCATTCATTTTAAATTAAATAATGGTTAAGACATGAAAGAGTAATGCCATATAATACCTGTTTCACCTTTGACGACTGTATAGCCACATATCACGGAGTGTAATCAAGGGACTAATAATTAATCAACTAATTAATTTCCCATTTTGACGGGTAGGGCACTGTTGAACCAGTACTATGAATACCATTATTTGAAATTACCACATCATTGCAAATTAATTTTGGCTGTTATATAATTTGCTGGATGACAAGATTGTATACACTTATATTTCCAAATTTTTAAATTCATACATTTATAAAGTTGCAACTATTGAATTTTTTAACTTATAAAGTTATAAACCTGCAGTTATTAAATTTTCAAATGTATAAATAGAACTGTAGCTATTAAATACTGAAATTTCCACATTTCTAAATCTGCAATTATTAAAATTTCAAATTTCTAAATCTGTAACCATTAAATATTGAAATTTCTAAATTTCTAAATTTGCAACCATTATACTTTCAAATGTATAAATTTGTAACTATTAAATTTTCAAATTTCTAAATTTACAAATCTACAACTGTAGGAATATGGAAATTAGAAATGTACAAAATTTACAAATACACAAATTTCTAATTGTGAAAAACTTATACTAGAAATGTAAAAATATAATTTGAAGTTTCTACATTTGGAAATTTGAATGACGATAAATTATGATCTTCAAAACTAAAAATTGAAAAACTGAAAATATTTAAAACAGCACAAGAAATCCTTATAATTTGAAAACTTACAAAAATTCTAATAACTATACAAATTTAGAAGTACCGTGATTTCATAATTCTAACTCCTTTCCAACTTATAACTCTTAAAATTGAGAAATTCAGAAATTTAAATGCTTAATTCATGCAATTTTAATCACTCGCTTTATTCTTTTCTTCTTGTAACATACCTAATAACATTTACTCCATATTTTATTACATTTAATTGCCATTTATATTCCTTCGAAGTTTCCTAATGCTCTTTAAAAAATGAGCCTTCATTATTACCCTTCAGATTTTGCTTATTCTTCATTATTTACAATAACTCATCTTCCAATAATCGAGCAACGGAAAAATGATTTTCCTCCACATTGTTTCTTGGTTTCTTTCGTTATTGCTTCACTTCCACTTCGATTAATAATTTCTTCTCAGTGTTTTTCGACGAAAGTTTCGTTCACGAAAAGACACTGGGCTGCCGTCGTGCTCGGTTTCTCTAAAATTACCACAGAATTATTTGGGAGCTAGCTCGTCCGCGAAAATGATTATTGTAGCAAGGGGCGCAAGGGTCGTCCGTTCTAATGAGGGAAATGCTTCGTTTGTTTCGACGCAGCTCAAATGGATAGACGAAGCGTGTTTCTTCGAAGAGAGGATTACCCGATTATTCTTTCTGACGGTGATCAACGACCGGCTTTCGAGGGGAAATTTGGGTTGACAGACATTAAACGCTAACCCTAAACCCTCGTCCTCTCTAATTTTAGATACGTTTCGAAGCATTTGTTGATCAATTAGATTTCGTTCTTGTATTATTCCGTTCAGTTACATTCGTACGATTATTTTTTAATACTGAAACAATGATTTATTTATTTTAAATACACGGATTTAACAGATTTTAAAACTACAGTTTTAAATTGCTAAAATTGTTAATTGTTAAAATTATATATCCGAAAAATTCTTTTTAGCTTGTTCATTGCCATTTGGATGATGCACGAGTATACTTCAGCTAATTATTTTTTTTATGAGAAACATTTTCATGAATAATTTCATAATCGTTATTTAGAAGATTGTAATATAAGGTGATAATTATATGTTCTAAAAGTACGTAAATATTTAATAATTAAATAATAACAAAATTGATCAGATTTGTTGAAAATGATATTACAGTCCATTGGTATTCTTGACAAATTTATCGTGAACGTAAATAAAATTAACTTCCTTAATTAAAGATTCTTGAATTCTTGTATTAAAACGAATTATTATTAAAAGAAATTTTATTTAAAAGAAGTTGCTTGAATAAAAGTATCTCTTTTTAATTGAAGAGATGAATAATTATTTTAAGTAATTTTATTTTTGGAATTTAGAGCTTAATTATATGTAGCATATTTAACGGGCACGCTAACATTTCAGAAGTTGTTCTGATTTTACCAAAACTTCAAATCGTTAGCATTGATGAATAGAAAGCAAGTTTGATTACCGATGAAGGTGGAGAATAGATACATTCAACGACCTACATTTTATAACTCCTAGAATTTTAAATGTACCTACATTACACTTTTATCTTCCGATACACGGTATAACATCACAAACAATATTACTTGAGTTTATACGTAAAGGAAGTTTTTAAATATCCAAACGAGGTTTTCAATCTACATACAATTTACAGTTATAATAATTTTGTTATTATAAAATCGGGGCACTGAAATATATCTGCAACAATCGGTAGGACTACGTGATACATACAAAAATATCTGTTTTTATTTCTTTAAATACATTACGAAGAATTAATTTCTTTTACTTATAAAAAATATAACATAACGAAGAATTAAGTTTTTTTATTTATGAAAAACATAACACAATGAAGAATTAATTTCTTGCATTCATAAAAAACAACACAACGAAGAATGAATTTCTCTTCTTTATGAGAACCATAACATAGCAAGAATTAATATTTTTGTATTTCTGAAAGACATAACGTTACAAAGAATTAAGTTTTTTTATTTATGAAAAACATAACATAACGAAGAATTAATTTCTTGCATTTATAAAATATATAACACAACAAAGAATTAATTTATTTTATCTATAAAAGACATATCTCAACGAAGAATAAACTTCTCTTCTTTATGAAAAACATAATCTAACAAGGATTGATATTTTTTCATTTCTGAAAGATATAACATAGCCAAAAATTAATTTATTTTCTTTATAGAAAACAACACAATGATGAATTTAATTATTTCATTTATAAATAGTTTCTTTATAACGTTAGATATTGATTTTAAGAATAGACATTCATGCAGTAGTACATTTTAATTGATACATATATAATTATGCATCTAAAATTATACGTAACTGGGACACATAGCTCATCGTAGCGTGCAATAATGTCGTTGAATCGGTCAATACCAGCCAGTCGTAAGACATCCTCGAAATCACCATCGAGATCGGAGTTGACAAAGAATCTGTGGATTCTTTATTACGAGAGCATCTCGAACATCGTGTCTGTCGATAGTGCAACGAACGGTGGATGCTGGGTAGGAGTGGAATTTAGGGAGGATGGGTCTTGATCGCGAATAGATGCGCCGATCTCGAACAAAAGGATGTCTCGGCAAAAGTAGCCCGAAAAACGCTGATCGCGAGCAGAGGAATGGCGGGTACGTCGAAAAGTTTTTTTTCCTCTGTTCGTTTCTTACCGACGGGGCGGCATAATTATAGATTTTTAATCAACCGATTGAAATGCAAATATCTACTGCAGAGGGTCGGTCTGCAGTGCTTGCAAGGAAGGGAAAGTCGAAAGGGAAGAGGGGGGGAGGGGGCTAGATGGTGGTAGAGGGTTGAATGGGAAGAGAAACAGAGACAGAGAAAGGGAGAAAGCCGACGAAGGAGCGAGATGGTGAGAAGGGGGTGGATAGAGGAGGAGGCATGAAATCCGTAATGCCGGTATAAACTTTCCAGGGAGAGGAACGAAATCAATACTTCAATATCCGCAGTAACAGCAGCTGGAGTTAACAAGGGTCTGATTGAGCCAGAGTTTGCTGCTAAGTTAGCGTGTTTCGAGCTTCACGATCCAAGGAATCGAATTTGCGCGCGTTTCTTCCCTTTTTTCCCCCCCGTTTGTTTGTTTGTTTGTCGCTTACTGGATATCCTTACTATAGTCCGCTCTCTTTACGACCACGTGGTGCACGGTACTCGTATTATCGACTAATCGACCGCATTTTCTTCCCCGATTCGCTCCCAGTATTGTACGACTTCGCCGATGATTGGTACTTGCCCGCGAACTTCGCCATCGATCTTTCGTTTCTTGCTACGCTTGATTGGATATCGGTCTTCGCGTCCTGGGTGTTGGCTAAGTAGCTAGTTTCTTGCGGTGATGATGATCGAAGGGACATCGATAACTTCCTTCTAATACCACGTGTAAAAAGAACATGTATATAGGAGAGCACATAAAAATAATTGTAACGTCGTCGTACCACATAGTAATTGCTTTCAGGGTAGTTAAAGTTGAAAATTAATTGAAAAACACGCGAGATAGGGCGAATGTGAAGCACCTTTGAATATTTCAAATTTGCAAATTTTCAGGGTCCTTCATTTTCGAAATTGTCGAATCAAATTCATGAATAGATTTTTTGTTCTTTCGATTTGTCAATTCTTCTATTGTTTAATTTATTGATTCATCGATTCATTAATTCATCAATTTTTCACTTTATTAATTTATCGATTAATTAATTTACCAGTTTATACTTACTATCTGTAATTGAACCACCATGTAGAACTTAATTTTTTAAACGAATATTTATGTTCTCATATCATATGAATGGTAATTATTAAAATATAAAATTGTATAGGATGTCATACTATTGTTCATTGCATTATATCTACAATCATATTAATTGCTATTGAGAACGTCTGATATTGAGTTGAAGTTCAATCAAATTTGAAGTTTATTTCGATCCAACCGTTTCTATCAATCAAACTCTGCAGATAGCTACGTGGTCATGTGTTTAATTATTCAAATTAGGTAGAACACCCGGTACATTTTCCGGTACGTCGTCCATTACGACACTAAAATTGACAAATCTACTTTTGCTCTTCAGCCATATGTAATAAATTCGAACGTATCTCGACGCGATTCAATGTTTACCTCGTATTTAAATCGATAAACTAAATATCTAGCAGTTTGTTATACAAACATGTCCAATTGACGATCACTATCTCCTGTCATTGCCCAATGATAAATTATATCGACAATGATACGCGTTTAGCAATTTGACAATTCGTTATTCGCGTGCATGACTTACATCTAACTGTATACGTGTGTGCTCGATAGGAAACGCAAACACGCGAGCCATTAACCAACGGATCAAGTAAATTTACAAAGGATTAACAATAGTTAGTACGACTCAGCATCGTCTAACAGATAAATCCAAGCTGTATATCGGACGTATCGGGTGTTGCTTATTGTTACCGGGAAATTGAAAAGCCCCATTCTATTTTCCGCTCGATGATCGCGTTTAATTGTTCGTGTCTCAGCGAGTTGTTTGCGCATAGAAGAACTTAATCGCGTGCAAAATACCTTTTCCGCAAGAGCATAAACGCAGCGAATCGCCGAGTTTACGAGCGATGGTAGTAAAATGCCAGCAAGGTAGAAAAATCAAGCATCGGCCTTCTTGTTTGTCTGTTTGAATAGCAACCCCTTTGCTCAAACACATTATACTTTCTCGTCAAATTGACTAATTGTCCATCTATGCTTATTCGTTGAGATTTTTAAAAGCAGAAATGGTACACTCTCGGTCAAAATGATATTTCTAATTTCACCAAGAAATATCTGAATCGTTCAAATTTTACAGACAATAAATATTACGATAAAGGAGGAACCAATCTGCGAATTACACCATCTTCACTGATTTTTACGGTAGAAATACTAAAACCGAGATTATATCGTTTATAAAATATGTGCATATTTTAGGGGGAAATAAATAAGAAATTATCCGATTATATTTTGCGATAAACTGTTCTATCCGTGATGGATTTAATCGTTAAATATTGACAGTATCATAATAGCGTTTCGATTGTTCATGCTACGTAGTGTTTAGATAATTATTCGAAAGCGAATATTATATTCTTTAAAATTTATCGTTGTTATTACTTGTTATTACTTATTGTTGATTTAGGTATTTAATTGCAGCGGACGCTTGTTATTTTGGCAAATAAACGAGGAGGTATTGATATTTGTTTATAGCATATTATACATTTCAGTGCAACGCGTTTCGTACGTTTATACGAGCTTCCATCGCTCACTCTTTTTATTTTAACACGTTGAAGCAGTTGAAAATTTGATTAGGTTATTTTTATTTTTAATATGTTTTATCAAACATTATCACAATCTTTTGTTATATTTGTTATTACTAGTTCCAGATAGTTAATACGAGTATTTTTAATTACATAAGTAAACAATTTAACTTGTTGACTGTCACATTGAAATAGTTGAATATGTCATAGCACTATTTTTAGTTTTAACAAGTTTTACCAAATATTATCACAATATTTTGTAACATTTGTTACTTATGGTTCCAAATAGTTAATATTAATATTTCCAATAGATACATGTATGAAGAAATTCTTTAGTAACATAAATAATGTAATACAAGTGAAATTTAAATGTCATCCATATATGGTATACATTATGGGTAATAATATACACGATATGGGTAAGTATTAATAGCAGTAAAATTTGTAATATTTAACCCCTTGGTTTATAACATCGAGTCAGACTCGTGACGCACGAATCCAAATGTGACAAACCTAAATCGTACTTGCATAAAGATCGAGTTTTGAATTCGATACCAATTGTAACTTGTATAATTGAAGATCACTAACTCCAAAATATACCTACCATTTCAATATTCATTTACCTTAACACTATAGTAATAATTCTGACTGACGCAACTGCCAAAAAACTTGTGGGTTAATGGGCCAACTTCCGACACCCTATTTGTCGTCAATAAATCCTCTCTATCATACCTTTTACGTCTATACATCCGAATTTTTTCCGCAAATATATAGGTCAAAAGTGATCCGGCATCGACCACTGTACACAAAGTCACAAGCGAAATAAAAATTTATCGTTCGATCGTTTGTTCCTCGTTAATCATGCTCCCCTTATTGTTCAACCGCGCGTTTCTAGCTTTTGCCTATATCGCATTCCATCGCTCATCGCTTACGGTTTCTTCGTCATTTATCAAGCGTTATTCTTAAGCGTTTCGTAATTTCGTTCGATATAAGACTGTTTATTCCCCCCCTCTACTGTGTTTTCGTTCAGGAAACTCTTTCAGTCGGCCGAATCAATATCGAAGATCCAGGCTACGATTCAGCTCGCAACGAGAGAGCGAGCGGAGCAGGCCGAAGATAATAGGATTGCCGGCACACTTCCGTGAGCTTAGCATCCTTCGATCCCGAAGAATTTCCTCTCGAATCCAGCTTGATCGTATTAATACAAATGCGCAAGTTGGCGCGGGAGAGATCGGGACGTACGGAAAAGGTGCATCGGAGGATAAACGCGGCTGAGCCTGAAGGAAATTGCATTCCCCGCATCAATCTCTGTCGTGGCTGCTCGCTGGCCAGCTTCTTTCGGCGGGGAACAGGGAAAGCCTGTGGAATTTTTCAATATACCTATGCCAGCTTGCGAGCTACTCTTCTATTGTTTCACATAATTACGAACAAGCAACAAGAATCGCCGACGATCTTTCTCTGCTTCTCGATCGAGTGAACTTGTCGATTAACACGGTATTACTTTGTATTCGGAACTTGGTAACACGGTGACCACCACAGTGAACATTCACATTCCTGATCAGATGCTGTAGTGCATAAATAACAGTGACAGTCTAGTACTCCTTCAGAAACAGTCTCCATAACCCATTCTCGACATGTGCCAGTAATTTGCACATAATGCATTAGTAGTGTCTCCACAGCGAAGTCAGTTATGTTACACTAGTACCGTGTACATCATACTGTTACAATATGAGCTCCAGAACATGAGAGATGTCAATCTACCTCGTGTTTCTATTTGACTGATATAAATGATTAACGTAACCAACTTATAGCTGACGAAAATGTGTATAAAACTTACAATGTGTTTTTTGATTAAATTAATCTTTGCTGTATTTCTTTCAGAATTTTATTGTAGCTCATCTTATGAACGAATTGTAACTACGCATTAATGTGTTGCATACTAACCCCTCATATGTTTAATAGTTTAATAATATGTTTAATAATTCGAGTTCTTGGTAAGAAATTTTGGTCAGTATTCCTTAAATTCGCATTTCACATTTCACATTTCTGATTGGACACGCTATAGTACATTGCATAAATATATCAAACCCTCATATTGTTAATGATCTGAGCTTTTGTGGTCAGTATTCTTTAACACTTTGACTACCATGTATCGGTGACAATTTCGATACTGTATATCTGTATAAATCCAACATCTGTATTATTAAAAATTTTTTCACTTTCCTGAATGAAAATACTCGCATGAATTATTTTGAGCGATGGAAAATAGTTATAACAAGATATTGTAAAAATATTTGATAAGATTTCTTCAAAATGGAAATGCTACCTAATTTCCAATTGCTTCAATTTGGCAGTCAGTGTGTTAGATACTAGTTCGTAGTGTGTAAAGGATAAAGTGTGTACAAGAAAATTGACATACTGACGTAAACACTGAGCCGGGTTACATAAAACTTGATTTTCAGACGTAAATATACAAACGTTGTATATTCTCTTTATGTTGGCATCAACCGAGTTTTAAAAGACAACAATTTCACTTTCCTTCATTTTATGTTCACGAGTTTTTTTTTCATAAAGATTAGAAAGTGAAATGCCTCGTGGAAAAAAATATTCTGAGAAAGAAATAGCTGTGATCAATGCTTTTCACATAATCGGTAAATAGTGCTACTACCGATTATGTTAGTGAAAAACCTAATCATATGGAGAAGGAACGATTGGATCGCCATCCAAAAGTGTCTCCTCGAGATAAACGTAAAATTCTATGATTAGCTTCTAACTCGACAAAATCATTGGCTCAATTGCGAGATCAGTACAACTTGAATGTTGCAAGAATCATCCACAAAACCATCGTAGCATGTCCCTCCATTGTTAGAACGAAAATAACAGCGCTACGACTGAAAAACGAAGATAAATCAGCGAAAAATTCGCTAAAGCAAACACGAGTGCAAATTGGAGAAATGTTAGTGAAAATATTTATTTTATAAGAAACGATTTTAGTTGCAGTTTGTTTTGTAGGTCGTATTTAGTGACGAGAAAAAATTCGATCTAGATGGGCAAGATGGTTTTAATTTCTGTTGGCATGGAAAGATGTGAAATACTGTTCAAAATGGAACTTCAGTGATGGCTCGGTTTTGGTATGTTTCTCGGTCTACAGGAAAAGCGCCATAATATTTATTTCCCACAAAATGAACAGTAATTATACCGATACATTAGAAAATTATTTAAAGCTCTATTGGACAGCACAACGCAACGAAAATTTAATTTTCATGCAGAATCGGTTTATAAATCTGCGCATACATTAAGATGGTTTGCCGAGAATAACATTCGGTTATTATAGTGACCTGCACGCCTGACGTTAATCCCATAGAAAATTTATTGGGAATATTGGTACGAAGAATTTTTTCAAATGATCGTACATATTCAAATGTAGATGAAGATTGCAGTAGTTCACGCATGGAACAATGTAGGGGAAAATATAGTAATAAATCTTATCGGTAGTGTGTCAAATCGAATTCGATATAATTCGTGCCGTTGGGAACACGATAAATTATTAAGTTCCGTATTTTTGTGCATGAAACACGATAAAAGAGATTTTCTTAAACAGTTGGTATGTTTATGAAACACGTGTAAATTAATTTTTATACAAATCAGTTAATATGCCTAATTCTTTTTATATAATTTCTTTTTTACCGCATTAGTGAATGAATGCCAATAATTTTCAGCCGAAAACTCAAATTAATGAAGACAGAGGAGTTGGTATATTTATGAAAAGCATTTTATAATACAGATCATTAAGAACAAGCTTCTTGAAATTATAGGTAAAGATTGTTAAGAACATATTTAATCTTTAATTTTTTAATCTGTTGGCGGTTATCATTATCTTAACAGAGTCCTGAAACGATCCTTCCGTTTGATTTTTCTATATATAATTAATTTAACTGAATTTTGCAGGGCCGATTATATATAACCATCACACGTCAACCTGTTAATATCAATTTATACCGAAGTGTAACATGATCGTTAGGCAAATTTAACTAACCCCTTTCTGAGTCCATTTCCCTCGTACACATGTATGCTTCTGTGTGCGATTTGCATATGAGGTCGGAACGTTAGTTACTTTTTTTAGGCACGCTGACGTTGCAGTCTAGTATAAATTAACCTGTAGCTGTCTGATATGTTTGGTGTTTTATAGTTATAGAGCACCAAATATAGTACGGCTTCTAATGGAAGCTTAACATTAGTCTTCTTTCCATTTAGCGAAACGCTAAAAGGCTCGAAGTAATTTTCGGTTGAAGCACAAAGTTTTCGGACTAAAATAAATAGTATTTGCCTTAGTAATTTTTCGCTGTGTGATGTCTCAAAAGTAGAGATAATAGTCAGGTGGTTCTACGTGCCAAAAGAAATTAAAAAAGAAATAATAAGACACTTTTATTTTCACATGTTGATTTGGCTTTGTTTTTCCTGAAAATTGTGGTTAAATATTTGTCGAAAATAAAGAAATATTCAAAAATTTGAAAACAGGAAGTTTTAGACATGGCTAAATATTAATCGTCTTCATAGCTTGATAAGTACTTGTTCAAGTAACAATGTTATAAAGAGTATTAACTAATATCTATTTTTTGTATAATTACATTTATTAATTTGTAATTTTTATTTATTAAAACGATACATATTCATATACTCAATCAAATAACACATATTCTTTCGTTTAACATTCACTTTATTCATAAACAAAATACTTTATTATTTTATTTAAATAAATAAATATGTATAATACGTATTCATTTAAAATAACGAAATTTATTCATTTTTTTTATTTATAAATTTGTAGCGCTATTAATAATACGAGGGACTAATTCGCATTTTGTAATTCGTTTTGCTTTGTAGACTTCGTTTTTTATCCACAGATGACAATTTAACCCTTGGTGAAAAGCATATGCATCCCTCACGTGTCTATCAATACATATGAAAAGTACCTACACGACTATACATTTTTCTTGGTATAATATATTTATATTTATGATCTAACATCAAATTTATCGTTTCATGTAACATAGCTACTGCGAGCACCTAGTAAATGCATTAATATTGTACAATCACAAACGTACCAATTAATAGAACAATGTACGACTAGAAAGCGAAATTGATGGTTTCGTGCGAAAGTGCTCCGCAGTTAAAAGGTTAAAGGATCTTGATGGTCAATAAACCTACCTATGGGTTATCGCTCTAACTTCACACACAGTGATGTTTGTACTCGTGTTCTCAAACATTTACCCTAGATAGTTCATGCTGCTATATTCCAAAACATTTGCTGACTCCCGAAGTACCTCGTACATTAACATATCCTGACAAATATCCGTACTCAAAGGATTAAAGAGCTCAGATCTTGATGATCAATAAATGTACCTATTGATGATACAACTCTAACTTCACACACGTTGATAATTGTACTCATGTTCTCAAACATTTACCTTAGATAGTTCATGCTGCTATATTCCAAAACATTTGCTGACTCCCAAAGTACCTCGTACATTAACATATCCTGACACAAATATTCGCAGTCAAAGGATTAAAGAGCTCAGATCTTGATGATCAATAAACGTACCTATTGATGAGACAACTCTAACTTCACACACGTTGATAATTGTACTCATGTTCTCAAACGTTTACTCTAAATAGTCCATGCTGCTATTTTCCAAAGTATTTACTGTCTCCCAAAGCACCTCGTACATTAACATATGCTGACACATTCGCAGTCAAAGGATTAAAGAGCTCAGATCTTGATGAATGTAGCTATTGATATAACTTCACACCCAGTGATAATTGTACTCGTGTTTATGATTTTTTATTTGAAATAGCCCATGCTGTTATTCCCCAAAATATTTGCCATCTTTTCTGAAACATCTACACAGCAAGCGTCTTTTGAAACATTTGCAGTTCATTGATAACAATTCCGTAAGCTATCATCCGACAAAAGATCGTCTAACGTGGACGTCAGAAGCAATCGTAGGAAGAATTAGTTGAAATAAAAACGTTTCGGTTGCCCGATCGGAAGACAAAGCGAACGCGATCAGGCGCGAAATAAAATATGCAAATGGGGTTCACGAGATCGTCTCTCCGTTGGAGCGTGCGACATAAAATCCGTCCAGCGATCGATAAGGAGGATCGTGGCGCAGAAATTAAAAGAACACACAGCCAGTGAATAGGCAAAGCCGTCGGACTGTGCGATAGGATTGAAGACGAAAACGACGGTCGAAATGGCGACGTGGCTCCGGCAATATGGCGGAAGAGCACGAGTTCAATATCCGTTCGTACATACACGCGTATCCACAAATGTGTACGCTTACGCAGCTCTGTGTGCGCGATGTACAATGGCAAGGAGAGAATTGCTTTTATTGTAATGTGTCGCACGATGTGTTGGATTATTGAAGAGTGTGCGAAATGTCCCGAGCCCTTGCTGGTGTGCGAAATGTACCGAGCCCTTGGTGGTGTGCGAAACGTTCCGAGCCCTTGGCGGTGTGCGTGAACGGGATGGATGAAAGGGTGCAGATTCCAGGGCAAAAGTTATTGGCTGTGTTTCTTCTTAACGCCATCCAATATCAAAGTTAATATTGCCGCCAACAACTCTTCGAGCTTGCAGACCCGCTCCGCGTGATTAGGCCATCTTCGATCGGTCCATGGAGTTTCCTCAAAGACCTCTCTGCTCCGGATAAAAGCAGCAACTTTTATGTGTGGACGTTGGTGTACTATGGTCCATACGTGGGTCCTCTGGATTCGAGACTCAACCCTGTTCCGGTTATGTCTGTATCGGGAAAATCTTCATCGGGCTTTCTTTCCGGAGGAAGTCGTGTGCTACGATGGACTTCTTGTTTTTGTTGTTCAGACTCTTGAAGACGGTTACTCTGCCTTCGACAATCGATCATATAAATCGGTTCGGACGGACCGGGACGATTGGTAATTTTATTATTGGATGTGTGGGAGGTTGCTTCTTTTTGAGATTATTTTTTAAAGGTTAACCTGCTGACCTGTGGGTATATCAGGAATAGGACGTTGTAAATACGTGTTGTTGAGATGACGAAAATTGTACTAGAATGGCGAATGTTTTTTGGGAAAATGGTAAGGTAGAGGAAAGGAGACATATTGATTGTTTTAAGTTGATAAATTTTCAAATTTAAGAATCTGGAAATTTGACACGTTAGAGATTTGAACATTGCAAAATTTGGAATTTCAGAATTTAGGAATTTGAGAACTTGATAATTTGAGAATTTGGTATTTAGGTGTATAAGAATGCGGAAATCTTGGTAATTTAGAAATTAAAAAATTTGGAAATTTAGAATTTAGTATTTTGGGAATTGGAGAGTTTGAGAATGCTAAAATTTGGAAATTTAAAATTTGGGAATTTGAAAATTTGAAAACGTGGAAATATGACAATTTAGGGATTTGAAAATTTGAAATTTGAGAATTTGAGAATCTGGAAATGTGGAAATTCGGAAATTTAGAAGTTTGAAAGTGTTAAAATTTGGAAATGCGACAATTTAAAAATGTTAAATTCTGAAAATTTAAATACTTAAAAATATGAGAATATGAAAGTTTAAAAATCTGTAAAATTAAAAGTTTTAAAATTTGGAAGTTTGAAATATTTTAATTAAAAAATTTGTATTCTAAATTTTTAATAGAAATGCATTTTCTTCACTAAATTTAAAATATACAAGTAGTTTCAGTATATGTATAATTTTAAAACATATGTAAAGTACTGTATTCTTCTCATACATGTATCGTATCTGTTTTATGAAATAGTTCATATACATATTTACACTAAATATTTTCAACAAAATATTCAAGTTTTTTTGCTATAAGTGTTTTATAATGCTTTTACATCAAATTTTGTCAGACCATGTATGCTTCGACTCTGCCATTTGATATGGAATATTCTAATAAATTCAGAATCGCAAGCCTGCTGTTATTTAAACAGCAACTTTGCTTTGATCCTTTAAGTGCAGACCTTTTATAAGCTAAAGAGATTTACCATGTAATATAAAATATCTTGTAGTCAAATACATGTTCCTTTGTTGCCTGTCTCGATATCTTTCGTGGATCGCACACACGGTGTGTCTGACAAATAACGGAATTTATCTTTTATAAAATAAGCAAAGTTTTATAAAAAAATAATATGGAATTTTATTCAAAATGATGTATATATACTATTTGATATCATTTCAATTTCAATATCTCGTTAGTTCATTTTTTTATTTTCTTTATATTTTTATTCATTCCTACGGGGGGATTTGATGTATACAAAAAGGCATAATATACGTTTTCATCTTGAAAAGTGGTACAGCTACCGTACAATGAACATGCATCGTTGCACTTGAGAAAAAAGTTTAGTCCTGCGAATGCAGTCCTCATTTATTCCGCTAACATATTTTTTTAATTACAGTCAAACAAGAGGTGTATAATTTGTGTCGTTAAAAATCAAACCGACTCAACTCCGTTAAACTCAATTTCATAATAGTAAAGGGAAACGATCGTTAAATTTATTTTCGGTTATTATTAGAAAATTATATTTAACGTCGTTCTAAAAATTTTTTAAAAAAGAATTACAGCTTTGTTTCGGATCGTATGCTTAATAAAAGTGGTACAATATTCAAATTTAATTTAGCTTTGATTTATGATGATCGGAATTTAGTTATTTTGGCAAAATGTTTAGACTGGTTCGAATTTTATTAAAATAATGAAAATTATTTGTTATAAAAATACATTTTGAATTGTGTTCGTTTTTGACTCACTTTCAATTATTATTGCTTCCAATAATGTATTATGTATCCAATATGTTACATACAGACATAATATATTATAGAACAGTTTTATTATACATTTATATTTATTTCATAAATATATCATAAAAAATAATATGTAGTATATTTATTGGTAACCAAGTACAAATTTATTCCTTCACAATTATGAACTTCAGAGTCAATTGAAAATTAATATTCCATAATAATTTTATTTTTATTACGCGTTTTCTCAAAATATTTGTTATAATGAGTTATGGATCTCTATTTTAAACAGTATGTTTATTCCTACTACGTGGACCACTCTAAATATTTATCAGTGATGGGAATCATATATGTATAATCATTCTGTTATATTATTGTGGTGTGCACTTCGTTCGTTCGATACTTTCCTAATTTCGAGGAAACATTCGTTTGGGGGCGGTGATACAACCGCGGTTCTAACGGGGAACCATAAGCACGTAAGAGAACTATGCCACACACATAGCCACTATAGGACCTTATGTTACGACTTACGTTAGGTACGTGCTTACGGCTTACCATTACGATCGCAGCTTAAGACGTGGCTAAACTAAGTGCGAGAGAAACCGAGCACGTTTATCAAGAAACAGTCCTTGCAACAGCTTGTTCCTAATAATCTCCCTAATTTATCAGCTCAGTTGCGTACGATAGGATTCGAGGTTTTGGCTGTTAGACTCCGGCTCGATAAATTGCCACGTTACGAACTATTTTCACTCCGGTTTCGGGTGCTATACAATTTATGTCGTCCTGCGAGGACGGAAGACGCGGTCGTGCCGACTGGGATTGCGAAATTTATTTTGCCCACGCCTCGTCGACGCTCGAGTAATGCGAAAAGTTCGAGCGTCGATCGAGCAACTGTTAAAAAATGTCAGAAGTTGCCGGCTGGAATCGTTTTCTCCTTCTCCTTTGGTTTCCTCGAAGATTCCTTTGTTTCGAGATTTATCGAATCCTGTTTTATTTTGATGTTTTACGGCTGGATACCTCGAGCAGCTAAAACTATTAGCCGCTACCATTTATTTCGTTTTATTCAGAACTGGTAAAATGATGTACAAAATCTTAAAACTTTTACGAGAATTTTATCTATAAGGTAGTTCTCTTATTAAGTTGTTTGTTAACAAGTGTAACTACACATTTTTATATTGAAAAATATCTAAATACATATGTAGATAATAAAGTAAACATTTTGGTGTAAAGTCTATAAGATTGAAGTCTACAAATATTAGTAGAATAGTAGTTCTCAGAAACATTCTGGCGAGCAGAAATGATCTGAATCATCGTACAATCTACAAGAATCGATATAGCAAAATGAAAGAAGGAAAATTTGTGAGATGTAACATCTCTGGCAAACTCCGGCAAAAACAAAGCGTGAAATCGTTTCGAAGGACTTGTAGAATTTCACGGGAGCTGTTCTATCCGAGCAGCAAGAAGTTGACTCGTTAAGCAGTCCTCGTTCCGAGGCTCGTTTCCCTCGAAGCGATGTCAGCTCATCGAATACTCGTGAGGATTCCGGTTTCTCGAAGAATTTTCGCGTAGGTGTGTCGCGACAGAACGAGAAGAAGAAGCAGTAGACGTCACCAAGAATGTCTCTGGTGAAGGAGAAATGGCGTTAGAAGGAGGTGAAGTGAGGGAGACTTTATCTAAACACGACAGAGTGTCTCGTGATGAATCGCTGCCAGCCTCAGCCAAACCTGTATAGCTAGCTGGCCTCAGCAAAGACTCTGATCCCCGTCGACGATCACTCGAATGCACTTCGAAGAGCTATCTGGCCTGTGATAGCGATAACAACTTGTCGCCTACCGTGTGCACCGTGATCCCACTGCGCCATTTAGTCCCTTTATATGGCCTATTTTGCTGCTGGACGAGGTACGTTGCGGCTAGTTTCGCAAACAGCCTGGATTCTTTTACGAGACACCGTTACGGAGACGAATACTAGAGGTTGCTTTAGGAACAAACGTCCTGATGTTTGTTCCCAATTTGCCCGCTTTCATGGGCTGCACGCTCGCGAACGATATAATCATTGTTATGGCTGAAGGTTGCTACCACTTGTAGTGCCGGGGAACGGTTGCTTTTGATCCTTTGGAAAAGTTACGGTGCACGAGATGTGCGCAGTGTTTTAGTTAGAAGTGCTGCTGGTATTATGCTTGCAATGTCTTGTATTATTTTGCGAGATTTTCTTGAAATAAAGTTTCTACTGGCGCGATACGAGAAGCGGTACTAGTTACGGGTAAATCCAAGTGTCAAGGAAAGTACAAGCAAATTCCCAAATTTTCAGAGGCGCATATTCAAAAGTTTCGTACTCTAAAAATATACATTTTTAAATTCTTACGTTAAAAAATGTTGTACTTTATAAATTTTGAAATAATACAATTTTCAATCATAGAAATTTCTAAATTGTGGAATATACAAATTTTTATCCCTTGCCTCTAAATGAGATATACGAAAAAACTGGAATTGATTTTGGTATATTTCAACATAATTTCTTACAGTATTACTAAAGTACCGTAATATTATTCGTCTAAAACTGATTTCAATCTAAGGTGGACTTGCATCACTTTCAAAATGAACATCTTTCCAATCAGCCAAACTTCCATCTACATATTAGGGATTTTTAATAACTTCGACTGTAGATTGTTAACAAATAAAAATATCACATTAAGTTTCATTTATTCTCATTAACTTCGCATGTTTAAAAATGGATTTGCCCCATTTACAAAATGGACGACTCATATGATTAATCGTTTAAAGGCGATCTAAAGTGTTAAATCGTGTACGTTCTTTTTGAATCGTATCGTGCATGCACACGACAGAGGCTATATATTTACCTTATTAGAAGTTTCCGTTGAAATTGAAAAACTTTTCGTTCTAACGGTGTAGACAGTGAAAATACCGTAGCTATTCGCTAAGTTTAAATTGGTTGCACCTTCAACCGTAGAGATCGTATTATCACGCGGCAAGTCGATAGTCTCAAATGAAACGTGCAAGAAGATAAGACGGTGCTAGCAACAATAAGCGCGCAAATGAAGACGGAAAAGAAAGTTTATTCTCGTGGAAAACAATGGATTTCAAGAAATTTCGTAGAGAAGGGGCCAGCCTTCGTCGTCCATTTAGCGTTCCTTGAATCAGGTGGCGTTTCAAAGGGGGCGAAATTAAAATTCGTTTCCTCAATCTGCTCTAATTGCGTTAAGTTTCGCGACTACCGTAAATTCATTTATTTCCTTTTAATTCTCGAACTTTCATAATTAAAGAGTGTACCCCACGGTGTACAGGCCCTTTCTTTCCCTTTTTTTTCACCGGCTCGAAGGTGCATAAAAGTAATTGCAATCAACGTCGTTGCACCCTGCTGCTTTCTTTATTTCTCTTTAACTCTATCGTATATCGATCGTACATACGTGTTTCGCATCAAATATTTATCAAATTACAATATTCATATCCAAAATTAATACACAGTATTTGATTATGGAAGTCAAACAAAAACTCTTCATTTGTTTCTAAGTGGGTTCGTTTATTTCTTTTTTGTAATTGCCAATCATTTTATATTAAGAGTATTATTGAATGGTTTATGTGGGCTTTTTTATTATACTGTTCAAACTGATTTGCCATAAGTATTATTTTACGGTACTTCTATGTTATCGATTTCCTATTTTCGAGATCGATCATATGCAATAATTTAATAGTAACGCGAAATCGTTTATAAGAGACGAAACTAATGATTCGCATAACGGTGATGGATAATATACAATACAAAGGCATTTCGCTTTCACGGCTTGTTATCAGTCAATTTGATCAGCTCGGACAGAATGAAGAAAATACTTGGTTCCCTTTGATGGAGCGACTGAAAATTGAAACTGTACCACGTAATGACTTATTCATTCAGCTTACCTCGCTGACCTCTGTATCTCTTTTCACGGACGAACAGGTACACAAAGCAATGAGGGTACATAGAAATAATGAGAATCCACCGAAAGAAGAAAGTTAATTAGTTACAGAATGAGGAGTTTCAACTCGATATTTCTCTGTTTTGCCTATTCTATATAAATCTCGTAATTATTTATAAGCTGCTCTAGTCGATCGTAAATGGAAACGAAACAAAAGGGAAAATCCTTACGGTTGAATGGTACGTTTGATCGATGCTGAAATAGCAGCAGCATTAAGTGATGAGCAAACGCTCGAATGAATTAATAATTACAAAACGAGCATTGTTTATCGACAGAATTGTAATTCGTTCTGACAGAATCCGTTTTCTGCATTTTTGATCGAGAAATTTTATGTTACGAAACCACATCCATAAATCGAATACGTGTTTACAACTTTGAAATATATGAAAACAATTTTAGGATTCTGAATAATGACAAATCAGATTGAGTATTGTTGCGAAAAATATTTTTAAAATGACATCATTGGTGCAATTTAGTAAACTTTTAATTTGGACATTTATTCTAAATTGGACGATGTCTGTTTTCAATTATTTTACTTAAAAGTATACATGTATTCTGTGGAAAAATAAAAAATAACTGTGGAAAGTATTTTATGGTATACTGGGAAGAAATAAGTGTACACTTAACAGAATAATCGAATGTTAGATTGTGATGTAATTTAGGGTTTGATTTAAATTAGAAAATTTTTTCCTACTCGCTGTATTTGAGTTTGTTAAAACGATAATTAAATCATTGAGGAATGAATTAAAAAATAAAGTGGTATGCTTATTTCCTGCTTTCATTTTCATTGAAACGCTTCAAGATTTAACCAATCAGCTACAGCCAGCGAGAAACGAAGCAGAACAGAATATCAAAGCCAGAAATCTCAAGTTTGCAAAGTAAACATAATTAAAACTGCAAGCGTGGAAACAAAAGTTCACAGACTTAAAATTACATCAAAAATTAACTAGGAATCTTTCTTGTACCTTCTTATGGAAAAAGAGAACATTCTAAAGGAACCAACGAGCTCTAATTCGGTAAATTTTCATCTCTTCTATGTTAAAAAAAATAACATTTTTGAGTATGACTTTATTATTTTAAAGTATGCTTGTTTTCTCTCTTCTTTTTTTATTAACAAATCTTGAATGTCATTTGAGACTAACGTTTTGTTATTCTTAATTCAGTATATTATTATAAATAAATTGTATATAAATGTTATTTGTATTAATTTTGTGTTGCATCGTGTTTATATAAATCAATATATTGATATATCTAGATATGAAATTTTTGTATTTCGTCAAACATAAACGAATTGTTGATTTTTTGTTTAATGGAACTACCGAAAATATTTCTTATTTTTTGTAATTACAATTTGTTATACTTTATAAAATATGTATTTGAGATACCTGTTATATAATTTTTCTTTGCATACAATTTTTAAATAAAAGATATTTTTGAACTCTTGTGATAATAAATTTATAAATAAATATCTTTATTTCTTATCAATCATCGACATCATATTTTTCTTGGATTTTATAAATAATTCAGATAAATAAATTGGCTGAATATGTATATTTTTTTTTGCTACTTGTAATAAATGAAAAATATATTGTACCACATACTCCGCACTGTTGCAATACATATTATTGTATTATGGAATTCCCTTCTTGATCTATTTTGTAAATTAAGGAGTTGGCAGGTAAAAGAAATTGAGAAGTGCAAAGGTTTAATATTATAAAAGAAAGAATTTTTCGTTCGGTCGTCAAGTAAATCAAGTAATTGGTTTCTGAACCGATTTGGACGAGACTCCATTGAAATTGAGAGTCCTGTCGTTTCTCAGAAGTCTCGATTCTGAACGCGAGATACGTAGGCCATATAAAACCAGCCCCGAGGATGGTTTCCGCAAACGAAGGGGATGTTGGACCATTCCGTACTGACGTACGAGTATTACCCCGTGGCATAATTGCCCCGTAACTCAGCCAACAACCCTCAGCGACAGTTCTAATAACCATGGTGCCTCCTCAGACCTGCGGCATTTTTAACAATCGAAAATTTCCTTAAAATATGACACGTGTCTAAAAATGGAACCAAACGTAACATTCGTATCATCTAAAAAATATTCGAATCATTTAACTCTTTGTACTCCATTGCCGCCTTTAGCCCCTTACACTATGATTTATCAGGTGCGTCAGAACTAACTAATCACAGCTGCAATATTAAAACAGACAAATAAAGTTGAAATGTTATGTCAACTTGGTATTATGCAATAGTTGACTCTGCAAATTATAATTGGACTTGAACTCCAAATTTTAGCGTACTAAAAGTTCGAGTAAAATTGATCACAGCTGAAGTACGAGTGCGTCACATGAGTCAGATTCGTTAAAATAGTGTAAGGAGTTACGGACTTAAGGGGTTCAGGGGTTATTAACACTCTGTACTTCTTAATTTCTTTTGCCTACCAACTCCTTAATTTACAAAATAGATCAAGAAAGGGATTTTCAGTTAAATAGATTAGCAAATTTGGAAATAGGGAAATTTGGGAACTCAAATATCTGGAAATAGGACAATTTGGTCATTAAAAAATCTAGAAATAGGATAATTTCAAAATCGATAAATTTGAAAATAGGGAAATTTGGGAATTAAAAAGTTTGGAAATAGGATAATTTTGAGATTAAGGAATTTGAAAGTAGGAAACTTTGGGAATTACGAAATCTGGAAGTAGGAAAATTTAGGAATTAAAAAATCTGGAAATAGGATAATTTTGAGATAAAAATATTTGGAATTTGGAAAATTTGGAAATTAAAAAATCTAGAAATAGGACAATTTCAAAATTAATAAATTTGAAAATAGGAAAATTTGGACATTAAAAAATCTAGAAATAGGACAATTTGGAGATAAAAATATTTGGAAGTTGGAAAATTTAGAAATTAAAAAACTTGAGAGGAAAATTGAGGGATTAAAGAATCTGAAAATAAGAGAATTCGGGGACAAAAAGAATTGAAAGCAAAATTTGGGAATTTAAAAACATGGACACAGGAAAATTTGAGAATTTGAAAGTCTCCAGATTTATATACATGTCCTTATGCAAATGAGTTGTACGTTACACCCAAGTATCCTGGCTATTAACCTGCTTTCATGTTCGAGATGGAACAACAATGCTCTGTCCTCTTTATTCTGTCGTCTCGAGGGCTGGTTTGCTTTCTGGCAACGACTAGCAAAAAGGACAAAGTTTCAGGAGGAGTAACCGCTTAATGGAAAGCGGAATAGCCGAAGTTCCGAGCTTTTTGCCGAAATTATTACGGCGCCAAGTTCGCGGACACTTTTTTTTTATTTTCGGCACGCGTACCCAAACCAACCAGCGAACGGAAAATAACGGTTCGGTAAAAGCGTGGACGGTCTTCAGGTTTGCTCTTTTATTCTTTTTGTGATCCACTTTGCAATAGGGAAGAGGTTGTCGTCGTTTGATTCCTGAAATCTAATTTTCATGCTTTTTCCCTTTGACTGAATATTTTTTGAGTGTCTATTAATTGTTCTCGATGGATTGCACAGATTAACAAAGTTTAAATCCTGTTATTTTGTTTTCATATAAACGCTTATTAGCTGGTCTAGAAAGTAGTTGAATGATATTTGTTTATTACATATAAAATAAACTTTCTTTGCTAAAAATTGCTGGTAAAATAATTTTGCAACGATAAATAAAAGTGCTGAATTTGCAGCAAAATTTCTAGTTTTTGTACAATTCACTGTAATAGTATAAAGTAATATCGGTTCGATCAGTCGACCATAATGGCGAATTGCGCAGTCTATCGACGTGAAATGAGACGTACTGGCTGCCTTTAACATTTTATTGCGACATTAATCGAATGAACTCCAGAATGGGTCTTATTTATTTTGTAGAGAAAACAGTAAATTTTCGGATTTTTTAAAATATTACCTCAGAGTAGAATCTGTTAAGTTAAAATTGATTTATAATTTTCAACAGTTGAAAAATCAGCTTCTGAAACTAATGAAAATTCACTTTCTTATATTTGTATTAATGTTCATAATCAACAGAAAAAATGTAAGTAAATACAGTAAATAATTTTCTAAGATAAATTATACAAGATAAAAATTCAAACGTACAGCCCATTTGCACGAAAGTAGATGAAAGTGTAAAAATGTGGAGGTTTGTATGTATGGAATTAAAATGTAAAAAATGACTTAAATCTCCCAAATTTCACGTTAACAACATAACATGTTATTTCGAACAAAATCTTGCGAAATATCGAGAAAGAAAATTGGTCAATTGAGCATGAAATTGTTCGTTTGAGTATAACCTACAAATTTTGTAACTTGCATACTTTATAAAAATGAAATATTTTGTATTACCATGTTTGCACGTATATTTTACACATTTCGTACTATATTCATACCATATCATATACTAACATGTCGATATTAATTCTAACGATATAAAGAAATATTTCTTTTAATTTTACAAACAGTCATCAAATTCACAAAATTTTGATCTTCGAATCACGAGAGGTTGGAAAAAATAATTGAATAGAACAATATAAATGTACTGAATACAAAAGAATAGTTTGTTGCTGAACGAACAGTCGGATAAATGGAGTGAATCGTTCGTAAAATTGTCTTTTCTAATGCATTGCGTGGATCGAGGTCCAGTAATCCTGGAATTTTCGGAAAACACACGACAACGCCATCGATCAGGGTCCACTCGTGTGTAACTGGGTCAATGGGTCTCTTTTAGCGTCCTGTTTTCGACTGTATTCCAGCCAATCTTCGGAAGTCGTTACGTAAACTATTACGAAGTAAAGATCGAAATGTTCTTTCCTTTGTGGCGCAGCACATTTCGAGTAATATTGTGCTAGAGTAGTTATCTTCGTTTGCGTTCGCGTTTGTGTGCTGTACATAACTAGGTCAGTGAATAATTTGATGTTTGAAAGCATACTGCTTTACGATCAGGGGTCATAAATTAAGGAAAAATAAAAGTTAATTTTATAGCATTCTATTTATGATTCAATTTATTAAAGTTTTATCGTGTTCCAGTATATTTTACAATCGCAGCTGACGCAGATTCATTGCATGTGGTTGGATCTCTGATTAAAATACTGTTTATTCTTAATGAAATATTGATAGGATTTATAATTGCACGAATGTCCAATGATAAGCAATCGATTTTTTTACTTCCATATTTTATTTTAAATTTCAATTTTATTGAGTTTTTATTCAGTGCAGAATAAGTTGTCCATTTATGGAAAATAAGCTCTACCTTTTTCTTGAAGTATAAGACATTTTTAGAAAATATAATAAGTGTATCCAAATAAAACTTACAAGAATTATCAGTTTGAATAATAATAAATATTGTAATAATAGTGATCGTTGGAAATAATTATTAACTGAAATTGATAATTATAAACTGATGACTGATAATAATTATTTACTGATAATTATAACCAAAGAAAGGGCATTTTGTGTATATATATCTTTGTTGATTTTTGAACAT